>CM066033.1:681965587-683165837 GCA_033557465.1 Ichthyophis bannanicus
CAAAGGGTATTTGTCACAACGCCAGTGGCATTTGCGGCAACAAAACGTTTTTCAGGTATATTCGGGAGAGAAGGAAAATCAGAGATGGAATTACAGGACTCAAAAGTGTTGGGAACGAATTTGTGGAAAGGGACATTGAAAAAGCGAAAATGCTAAACAAATACTTTTGCTCTGTTTTCACTAGAGAAAATCCTGGAGAAAGACCACCTGTGATTGACAAATATACAAATGGGAATGGAATAGATATCACACCATTCATAAAAGATGTATTAGAACAGCTTGCAAAACTTAAAAGTGGACAAGTCTATGGGACCAGATGGGATACATCCCAGGATACTGAAAGAGCTCTTGAGGGCCTTTAAAGGATGCTTTTAATAGATCATTGGAAACAGGAGAAGTTCTGATGTGGCACCTCTCCTGAAAAGTGGTAAGAAGTGTCAAACTACAGGCCAGTAAGCCTTACCTCGGTGGCGGGAAAAGTAAAGGAGGCGCTCCTGAAAGAGCAAATAGTGGACTTCCTTGAAACCAACAGGTTGCATGATCCGAGGCAACATGGTTTTGCCAAAGGATGATCTTGCCAAACAAATCTGATTGAGTTCTTTAACTGGGTGACCAGAGAACTGGATCAAGGACAAGCGATGAATGTGATCTACCTGGATTTCAGCAACGCCTTTGATACTATTCCTCATAGGAGGCTTATCAATAAACTTAACAGTTTGGGGATGGGTCCCAAGATGGTGAACTGGATCAAAAATTGGTTAACTGACATGACAGAAGGTGACAGTAAACGAAATACACTCGGATGAAAGGAAGGTGATTAGCGGTGTGCCCCAGGGTTCAGTCCTGGGACCGGTACTGTTGAATATATTTGTGAGTGATATTGCCAAAGATGACACCAAAATTTGCGACAGAGTGGACTCCCCTGAGGGCGTGGAGAAATGAGGAAAGATCTACAAAAGCTGGAAAATGGTCTAATGCTTGGCAGTTAAGATTTAATGTGAAGAAGTGCAGTGTCATGCATTTGGGAAGCAAAAATCCAAGGGAACTGTATATGATAGGGGGCGAGAGATTGGTGTGCATGGACCAAAAGAAGGACCTCGGAGTGATTGTTTCTGACGATCTCAAGGTGGCGAAACAATGTGACAGGGCAGTGGCAAAAGCCAGACAGATGCTGGGTTGCATACAGAGAGGAATTACCAACAGAAAGGTAGGGGTATTAATGCCACTGTACAAGTCGCTGGTGAGGCCTCACTTGGAATACTGTGTTCAGTTTTGGAGACCGTATATTGTAAAGGATATAAAAAGGCTGGAAGTGGTTCAGAAGAAGGTGACCAAAATGATTTGAAGCCTGCATCAGAAGGCTTATGAGAAGACGACTAAAATATGTACACTCTGGAGGAGAGGAGGGACAGGGGATATATGATTCAGACCTTTAAATACTTAGAGTATTAATGGACAAACAAACCTCTTCCAAAGACAGGAAAGCTGTAAAACTAGAGGGCATAACATGAAGCTGCAAGGGGGTAAACTGAAAGGCAATGTCTGGAAATATTTTTTCACTGAAAGGGTGGTGGATTCTTGGAATGCCCTCCTGATGGAAGTGGTGGGGGCAAACACAGTGACAGAATTCAAAATGGCATGGAACAAACACAGTGGACCCCTTTATAGCAACAGGATAAAATCAAAATAAGCATAACTATCTCTTATATCTGAACAAATAGGGGTGACCTACATGAAGTGGTGGGTACACCCCTAAACAAAGGCATGGGGAGGGATGATCTGCATGGACTGGCAGGTGCACCTACTCTTTCCGCCTTGCTGGGCAGACAAGATGGACCATACTGATCTTTATCCGCCGTCATATACTATGTTACTATGTCACAGCCCTGAGTTCCAGGAGGTTGATTTGGAGGGCACTTTCCTCCCAAGTCCAGGTCCCCTGTGACTGGTGACTGTCGCAGTGCGTGCCCCAGCCGAGCTTGGAGACTTCTGTGGTCAGAACGTGTTCGGCCAGTGAGGGCTGGAAGGGTAGGCCAGCCATGAGATTCTGTCGGCGATGCCGCCAGAGGCTGGATGATCCGAACCTGATCCTCCAGTTGGCCAGTGGCCTGAGTCCACTGAGAGCAGACGGACCACTGGGCCTGTCACTTCCGTAAACAGGCCTGCGGGGTCATGTAAACCGTCAAGGCCATGTGCCCAAATAGATGCAATAGGAGACGGGTGTATGCCAAAGAGTGACCCTGTACCTCCTTTGCTAGGGTTGCCAGATGCTGCGCCCTGTCCAGAGGGTGGAAGGCTGTAGCCTGTGTGGAGTCCAGAAGGGTTCTTATGAACTCCAGGTGTTGGGTCAGTAGCAGATGCGACTTTGGGAAGTTGATCACAAACCCTAGATGCTACAGCACCCTGATGGTGCGGTGGGCCGCGTGACTTACCTCTTCTGGCGAGTTGTGCTTTAGGAGCCAGTCATCCAGATAGGAGGAGAAAGACTCCGAGCAAGCGGAGGCGAGCAGCAACTAACGCTAGGCATTTGGAGCCCAATATTGAGCTCCCTGCTGACCTCTAACCTGGATATTGAGTTAGAAGGGGATATTCAATGGCACAAAATGTGTAAGTGCCGTTGAAGATCCCAATTTAAGGCATTTACACGGTTTACTGGGCTGTAAAGCATGTAAATGCTTTTTGAAAATTGGGCCCTTGGTGAACACCCGGGGGGGGTCAAGGAGAGGCCAAAGGGGAGTACCCGGTACTGGTAGCAGCAGCCTCCGATGATGAAGCGGAAGTACTGATGGTGCCGAGGGTGGATCAGTATGTGGGAATAAGCATCTTTGAGATCCATGGAGCATAGCCAATCTCCCTGCTGGAGATAGGGCAGCAATGTTTCAAGGGATAGCATAATGAACTTTTCCTTGCCCAGAAAGCAGTTTAAATCACACAGATCCAGGAAGGGTCAAAAGGCTCCTGTCTTTTTTTGTGATGAGGAAGTACTGGGAGTAGAAGCCCATGCCCCAGAGGGGCTGAGGGACTGGTTCTACTGCCCAATCCTCGAGAAGGGATTCAAGTTTCTTCTGTAGGAGTTCTCTGTGCAGGGAGGTCATGGGAAGTTCCCATGGAAAGAAGGGAGGAGGCTTCTGGTCTAAGTGCAGAAGGTAACCTTCCTGCACCACCCAGGCATCAGTGGTGATATCCGGCCAGAAGTGAGTGAAGTAAACAAGACATCCTCCCGTGTGTCTTGGGCTCTGACCTTCGGGGAGAAGATAGGCTATGTCCAAGGAGTCAAAAGTTCTCCTCCCAGGCTGCAGCTCAGGCATTGTTTGCGGCTTGGGGGCTTTCTGCTTACAGGGGCCATGCCCTGGCCTTTGGCCTGCTGACCCTGTTGGGGAGCCTGATAAGCCAGAAATTGCAGGTATTTTCTGTAAGCCTTTTTCAACTTCAGATAGAAGGGCTTTTCCCCAAAGCCTTCTGGCAGGAAGGGTCAGCCGGTTCAGCCTGGTCCTGGTCATAAACTCAGACTCCAACTTGGTGACTTTGTTGGTCAGGGTTTGTCAAAGAGGTTCTCTCCTCAGCAGGGGACAACCAGTTTGTCCTGTACCCATTGCTCCAAGTCTGAGGACTGTAGCCAAGCCAGGTGACGGGCACTAATGCCGAACGCAGCCACACGAGCCACAGACTCAAAGCCGTCATAGGCCGCTCATGACAGAGGAGACAAGGCACCATAAACACTCGAGAGATTTATCTGCCAGCCCAGCTGAGAACCCGATGAGCTCCTTCACCAGGTTCCTCAAGTACATGCCCATGTACAACTGGTAAGCCTGGATGCGGGTCGCGAGCATCAAGCCCTGGAAACATTTTCTGCCAAACCTGTCTATGGTGCAGGGCTCCCTACCAAAGGGCACTGAGGCGTGCATCTTCTGACTCTTTATTCGAAGCTTGGCAGACTTCACCACCATGGAGCTGTGAGGCAGCTGTGTCTATTGAAAGCTGTGGCTCTTGCCAACTCCATGCTGGGAATTAGCAAGGATTGGACTTGGACGATGTCTTGGACCCACAGGGGAGGGCCTCAGAGGACGACCCCAATCCGAGGCTCTGTGACCTCAGGGCTCGGATTGAGCATGTGTACGCAACGCTGAGTCAGACAGTCTCCAAGGGCAGTGATTCCAGACTCTATGCCGGTACCACACAGAGACTTTCGAGCCAAACAGCTCCCTCTGCTGCTTTTCACAATCTCTCCAGGCACAGTGGGCAAGTGGAGTCATCGTGATCTGCCCTGAGGTACTTGATACAACTGTGGCAGTCTGTTATGGTCATGATACAGGGGCATTTGCCACATTGCTTAAATCTGCTGACCAAAGGCACAGCAGGGAAGATGGCACCCACGAGATCAAATTTAGATGTCTTGGTCAGGGAGGGCATGAGAAAAGACCTGCACACTGATATAAACAAATGTGATATGTTATTTTTACAATGAAATATAATTCTTGTATTCGATTCATTCACCACTCTGTAATATAATTTTGTATGCAATGACTTTCTGACTCCCTTTGTTGTATGCCTGCATCCTGGAAGGAGAGACTACGTGGCTAGTAACATGTAGCCTGTCACAGGTGCGAAAGTACAAAGAAGTGGAGTGAGACAAGTATTAACCAGTGAGTTATAGACATGCTGGAAGGGGGAGAGGACAGTTTAGTATGTATTGACTTTCTGACTTCCTCTGCTGTATGTCTGCATCCTGGGAAGAGAGACTACGTGGCTAGTAACACGTAGCCTGACACAGGTGCGGAAGTATTAACCAATGAGTATAGACATGCTGGAAAGGGGAGAGGACATAGTTTACTATAAAAGAACCGTGAAACAGAGGACAATTGTGAAAGCTTAGTCAAGCAGTCACCCTTTCTTGCAAGAATGTAATTAAATTAACCCTTTGCCTCACTAAGGAGTCTGTTATTGTGTAAAAAGTTATGTTTTATTACAAATTGGGGGCTCTTGTCTGGGACTGTCTCATCGCTGGAGGAGACAACTGGCGCTGAGGACAGGGAGACACGTCCCTTTGAGTTCAACAGCCTCGTGTATTGACGATGGGGGGGCTCCGACAGCGTACTGACAGCAAAATCCCGAAACCATGAAGGAAAAATCAATACAGACTCAGTGAAGCAGACCAGGTATTAAGCAGGCACAAACGCGTCAAACAGGTAACTCCGTGCACGGACCAAGATAAGAAACAAGACTGTGAAGTACTGCCTTGGTGGTTGGGTATCAAGACAGATTGCAGAGTCTCAATCTGCGGTTCTGACACATCTGCGAGGAGTGTGGCCGGAGAGAGACAAAGTGAAAAGCACACTGGTGAAACAGGTCTCGATGGGATAAGGAATTCTGAAGGAAACTCGAGTAAGGATGGGGCTGGCAGTACAGGTCCCAGGGACATTCCTCCAGACAGTCTATTAGGGAGGATGTTGAAGAAAATGACAGATTAATGAACACACTGAGAATAAGGATAAAGCAAAGCAGTGTTTTAAGAATTGCTGTTTTACATGGACAAAAGAAAACAAAGCCAGCTGCAGTCTTCTGGCTGAAATTTGTCACAGATGAAGGGTGGTTATGTCAAATCCTTAACTTATATGTAAACAGTGAAAAGATTAATTCAGCAAGTGTTTGCTGCTGCCAAAAAGAAATAGCAGTGGTGCATGAAAATGGTAATCAAGCAGGACATTCTTTTGAAGCCAGAGAAAAATAGATTAGCAGATGAGACTGCCAAGGGAGCTGCCTTAGAGGAAGACTTAACCCCTATATACAATTTAACCCCAGAAATAGGGAATCGGGCAGCAAATCCCCGTATCTTAAAAAGGATATAGCATTATTAGAAAAGGTACAGAGAAGAGCCACCAAAATGGTAAAAGGGATGGAAGGATACTCCTATGAAGAGAGGCTAAAAAGGTTAGGGCTCTTCAAACTGGAAAAGAGATGGCTGAGGGGAAATATGATAGAAATGTATAAATTAATGAATGGAACGGGTAAACGTAGATTGATTGTTTACGTCATTAGAATATAAAAAGACTAGGGGACATGCAATGAAGCTACAGAGTAACCTATTTAAGACTAATAAGAGAATTCTTTTTCACTCAACGTGTAATCAAACTCTGGAATTTGTTATCGAAGGATGTTGTAAAAGCTGTTAGTGCAGCTGGGCTTAAAAAAGGGTTTGGACAAGTTCTTGGAGGAAAGGTCCATAAACCATTATTAAAAGGGACCCAGGATATCACTGCTTGACCCAATACAAGCATTGAGGAACCTGTGTCTTTGGGGAGACTGCTAGGTACTCATGACCTAGATTGGTCACTGTTGGAAAAAGGATACTGGGCTTGATGGACCTTGGTCTCACCCAGTATGGCATATCTTATGTTCTTATTTACTGAAAGGGAAAAATGAAAACTCAATGATATAGGGGCAGTAGAAACAGAAGGGGGAAATTGTTTTTACCCGATGGCAGGCAGATGATAAACAAATAAACAATGAGAGAAATTATGGATGGGTGCATGGGAATATACACAGTAGCCAAGCAAGTGTGTGAGAGAGTATAACCTGTAAGAAAATAAACAAAATGGTCCTTAGGAAACAAATGCAGGGAGGCAGAGACCCTGGTCTTCATCCATTCTAAAGCATACAGGTTGATTTCACCGAGTTGCCCCTGGTTGGGCGGGTGAAGTACCTTTTGGTAATAATGGACCATTTCATGGGATGACAGAACATGCAAACAAGATATCCTGATGGTCATGAGTGACTGGAACACAAAAGGCAACAAAGAAGGCGGTAAAATGCCTGGAAAATATGGAAGCAGAAACTATTAGAGGAAGAAGATCAGCTTTCCTAAAGCTACGAGAATTAAAGAAAAAATTCCAGCCTCGAATTGGAATGTTACAAGATGCTCGAGGATCCATTTTGAATGATGCTGAGAAGATCAAGAAAAGGTGGAAAGATATACAAAGTTATTATATGATAAAGATCAAGTGGATCAACAGCCATTTCAACCTGTATCTTATAATCCGGAATCATTGGTGATGAAAGAAGTTGAAGCAGCATTGAAAGCCTTATCAAAGTACAAAGCAACAGGAATTGATGGCATTCCCATAGAAGTATTACAGCAATCTGATGCAGCTGTTACCATACTTACAAGGCTCTAACAGGAAATTTGGAAGACATCATCATGGCCAACTGACTGGAAAAGATCTGTCTTTACACAAATACTAAAGAAAGGTGATCCAATTGACTGTGGAAATTATCGCACAATCACTCTGATCCCACATGCCAGCAAGATTCTACTTAAGATTATTCAGCAGAGATACAACCATACCTGGAACGAGATCTACCTGAAGTGTAAGCGGGGTTCAGGAAAGGGCGAGAGACGAGAAACATCATTACGGATGTGAGATGGATCCTTGAAAAGATAAAAGATAAAAGAATACCAAAAGGATATCTATTTGTGTTTCATTGACTAAAGCAAGCTTTTGACTGTGTAAATCATGAAAAACTCTGGGCCACATTAAGCAGCATGGGTACACCAGAACACCTGATTGTTCTCTTGCACAACCTTTACATTGATCAAAAAGCAACAGTTCGAACGGAACAAGGAGAAATAGAATGGTTTAAGATCAGCAAAAGTGTACAACAAGGCTGCATGCTTTCCATGAAGGACCTAGACAAGATTTTCAAGAGCAGAGATGTCTCTCTTCATACAAAAATTCGACTTGTTCAAGCCATGGGATTTTCAATAATGTCATATGGATGTGAAAGTTCAACAGTGAAAAAGATAGACAGAAAGAAAAATTGATGCCTTTGAATTATGGTGCTGGTGACTAATACTGTGTATACCATGGACTGCCCAAAGAACAAACCAGTCAGTACTAGGGGAGATCAAACCTAAGCTTTCTTTAGAAGCTCAGACGACAAGATTTTGACTTTCATACTTTGGACACATCATGCGAAGAGAGAGATCATTAGAGAAAGACATCATGCTTGGCAAGGTGGAAGGTCAAAGCAAAAGAGGAAGGCCAGCAATGAAATGGATTGATACAACAGCAGCAGCTATGGGTGCCAGTCTGTCAACAATGAGCCATTTGACTGAATACCAAACACAGTTTAGAACGACTATCCAGAGGGTCGCCATGAAACAACAACTTGAGAGCACTCAACAACAATAAAGTAAATCCCCATTCTTAACTGGTCGGATAAGACCTGAACCACAGCTTTTAACTGAAGCAGTCTTTCCAATATGTACGCTACCGCCCAGGCCTTGGCCAGAGCTTTGCAAGGAGACCACATAAAGGCGACAGAGTGTTACAGCTAGTTCGAGCACACAGCCCTCTCGGACAACCTTGAGATCCCACTGATCTGATATAATATGAACCCAAGCGGAGTAAAAGGCTTGCAACCGACCTCCAATTGGTATCACTTTCACTTGAGTTCCACTCATTTCATTGCTCCTTCCTGGGCACTCTAGAGACTCCGGAGTAGAAACCTTTAGAGTGTCCTCTGCCTCCCCGAAAAGAATGATCTCTAAATGAGAAATGAGACCTTTGGAAAGGAGCTAAACGAGTTGAATGAAATCTCCTGAAATCTCTAAACTGACCATGAGATGTGGAAGAAGATTTACTCACTTTAGGCTTGTCCTCTGGAAGTCTAGGAACTTTAGACTCCCCTAAATCCTTCACCAGCTTTTCAAACGCCTCACCATACAGAAGTCTTCCTTTGAAGGGCAACTTTGTAAGGATTACGTTTAATCACCAAACTGTTAATCACACATTTGACTTGTACGCACCCTCATTTTGGAACTCTCTTCTAGCCAAAATCCAGAACAAGGACCTCTCCTCATTTAGGAAACAACTAAAACCCCATTTATTCAAGGAACACCTGTGATAAGAACAGAGCAGCACCCACTGAAGTCATGCCCATGATTATCATTGGACAAACAGAGACAGACGAGAGCTGTAGATAAGATATGAAACCCTGATGCATACCAATACCAGGAATGCAAATATGTTTGAACTCCCCTGGTGATGGTACGACCCCCTCCCCCCCATGTAAATATGTTTTAATGTATCCCCTTTTGTTTATTGTAAACGCTTTGACCTAGTGAAAAGCTGTGCAAAAGCACAGCTAAATAAATAAACTTAGTAAGCCTTATTTTGGAAGAAATATCGGCTGACCAATTACATGACCAAAGCAGCCTCCTAGCCAAAACTACTAAAGCCATGGATTTCACAGATCCTCTAACTAAATCATAGCAAGCATCTGCCAGTAAGTCAAACCTAATTCCAGCTTAGCTGCCTCCGTCATTGAGCCTTGGAGACCCGAGTCTGACACAGGCAAACTGCTCCCATCAAACAAGCTCTCGCCACATAAGCTCAGCAAATAGAGGGAGCACATTGACCTCAACAACTGCTTCAAAAACACCTCTAGTTTTCTATCCTGAGCATCCTTTTGAGCAATACTGCCTTCCACCAAACAGTTGTTTTCTTAGTCACTGCCATAACAAATGCATCCACTTTCAGCAGCCTAATCAAATCCTTCTCATCCGGAGGAAGAGGATATAGGCGACTCCCACAAAAACCAGTCTCTGGAACTTCTCACTCTGACTAAGTCATTTCCTTGATAGCCTTATGCACAGAAAAAGACCCTTGAGACTTGCGAATACCATGCAAAAGAGGATCTTCCAACTCATCATCCTTCTCTGGACCAGCATGCGGAATATTAAGCACTCCCAAAGACTGCATAATGAAAACCATGAGCTCCTCTCTATGGAATACCATAACAATATTAGTGTCTTCACCAGGAGGGATTTCACCTTCCTCTAACTTGATACCAGTGTCATCAGCCCACAAATCAGAGGGCCTTCTCCACAAGATCCCCAGAGGTACCTGAGAGAACAGAACCCTGTACCTCCCACTGGTCCATCTCTACTCTATGGTGTTTAGCTGACCCCTGATGGTCTGCCAAAGAAGACAACATAGGAGTCAGACTGTTATTGTTGCTGTTTTGACAGCCCAAAACCACCTGAGAAGACTGCCCTGACCTTGTTTTAAACAATAAGCCTGATGAAGTTACAAAATAAACTCAGGAGAAAAGGGTAACACTGAATTTCCAAGAGACTGCTCCTGAGCCCCTAGAAGAACTGGAATGCAGTCCTGATAATTCTGGCGGTTCCCCAATCTCTGGAGATAAAATGGTCACTTTTCTAAAACACTGCAGGACGCGCCTGAGGAGAGGGCTGAACAGCTGGCAACTCAAAACCGAATGCGCCGATGAAGCAATCTCCTTACTGCTGGCAGAGGTACCCTCTAATGTTGTGCTTTCCTCTGAACACTGCTTACAAAAACCTTCAAAGGCTTCTAAACCCCACCGAAGATCACATACCAAACAAGCTGCGCATGCTCCCATCATACCAAAGAAATGGGCCCATTAAAAGAAGATAGGAAACTGACTCACCTCCACAGGCAGTTCAGAGAGCAGGGACTGTGCTTCAGCTCTGGTAATGCTCACCAGTCAGACTTGCCATCGGGCTATTTCCCGAGAGGAAAAGTGCTCTATTTCAGACTGCCTTGGCCTACTGACCCTGTTGGGGAGCTGCAGAGGCCTGATAATGAGGGTACTGTTTGTAGGCCGATGACTTCCTCGGGTAAAAGGTCTTTTTTCCCCGAGCCCTTCTTTTTCTGAGAAGGGGCAGAGGTTTTCCTGGAAAGCCTAGTCCGGGTCGGAGTCTCGGTCTCGAGTTCTGCAGCCTTTTCAGCCATGGGCTTGCCAAAGAGGTTTTCACCCCGGCAGGGGACATAGACCAACTTGTCCTGGACCCATGGCTCGAGGTCGGATGACTGTAGCCAAGCCTGTCGGCGGGCACCGATGCCGGCCCCAGCTACTCGGGCCGAAGCCTCGAAGCCATCGTAGGCTGCTCGAGAGATAAACTTCGAGCACTCTCGAATACCGGTGGACAAGGCCTGGAACCTCTGCAAAGGTTCCTCGGAGAGACCAGCAGAGAACCCGGCAATCTCCTTTGCCAGGTCTCAGAGGTACATGCCCATGTAGAGCTGGTATGTCTGGACACGGCAAGCAAGCATAGAGCCCTGGAAGCACTTCCTACTGAGGGCATCCAGGTTCCGGGCCTCCCGGCCGGGAGGCACAGAGGAGTGCATCTTCTGACTTTTCAGTCGATGCATGGCCGATTCCACAACCATGGAGTGGTGCGGTAATTGTGCCTTTTGGAACCCGGGGCTCTTGCGGACTTTATAAATGGAATCGACCCACTTGCTTAACACCGGTGCCGAAGCCGGGGTCTCCCACATGCGGAAGAGTAGCCGCTCCAGCATCGGAGGAACCGGAACAGTAAAGGCCTCCTTCAGGGTTGAGTCATACTGGAGGGCCTCGAGCTCCTCGGCTCGAGGCTCCTCCTTGGGATCCGCGGGGAAGGCCAAGGCCTTGGCCATATCCCGCATGAAGTCCGAGAACCGGGTATCCTCCGGTGGGGACCGTCTCCGAGGTTCGGACTCGGGTGAGTCCGAGGGGACACACAGAGTCCGATGGGTGTTGGGTGACTCTTCGTCCTCCGTCTCCCAGCCCGACTCCTCGGAGGAGGAATCGAGCAGCTCCGGTCGGGTGGGCACCGATGCCCTCCGCCCCGACGCCGAGGGTGTCGGCGTCGACGACCTCGGCCCTGAACGGGAGGTTGAGGGAGACCGTGGCCGAGGATCGACTCGAGCCCTCATGGACTCGAGGATCGGCTCGGCCTCTGGGGTCGACTTGGACGTGGAGGTCCCGGTGGTCGGGGCAGATGCACCGGTGAGACCGGCGATCAATGCCCGCTGCTGTTCCATGAAGGCAGCGAAGCTGCTCTCCAAGGCCGTCAACCTGAGTCCGAGCTCAGGAGACCCAGCAGCCCCCGACTCGGGCCCCGACGGCATCGGGCCCGACGTCGGCTCCCTCGGAGGAGACTCAACGAGGACAACAGCACTTACGTGTCCAGGCGACTCCATCTCGACACGAGGATGCTTCACAGGCCTCTCCGACTCCGAAGACCTGGGACGGATATCGGGGCTATGCGACCTGGCCCTCGAGGAACCAGGAGCGTCCACCGACACAGCCCTCGTGGGTTTCTTCTTCCTGCGATGTTCCCGCGAAGCAGACCCCCGCTCAGAGGAGCCTCGATGCTGCTCGGGGCCGGAGTCCCGAGACGTCGAGACCTCTGACGAGGTCCGGGCCCGGCCGGACGCAGAGTCAGAAAAAATTCTATCCCTCTGGTGCTGCCGACTCCTCAAGGCCTTTGAGGACAATTTGCCACACGGACCACAGATCATCGGGTCATGATCGTGTCCGAGGCAACGGAGGCAGCAGTCATGTGTGTCGGTAAGAGACATAAGTTTCTTACACCGATCACATTTCTTAAACCCGCTGGCAGCCATCGGGGGAAAAAGGGCCCCTGCTAGGTCAAAAGACTGGTCTGCCAGGGAAAAAGAAAAAAGGCGCGAACGCCAGTCACAAAGGACAAAAACCGAAAAAAGAGAGAAGGACTCTATACCGGCGTATCGGTCCGAGCGGGAAAAGGATCCGGCGTCGAACCGGAGGAAAATAGAAAAATAAAGAAAATCAACTTTTTCCTCGGGGAAAAACGAACAACGTCCGTCGGGCTCCGCGGAAAAAAGAAGACTGAGCAAGATGGCACCCTTGGGCGGTAAGAGGACCGCGCATGCGTGCTGCAATTCCCAAAGGCTTTCTGTGAAAGCTGGGGAAATGCTCCGCACGAGGGCTCCGTTGGCGCCGACGTCACCCATAAGTGAGGACTGACTTCCTGCTTGGTCCTGGAGAATATGCAATACACAGTCTTGCATATTAACGATCAGTATGGCAACGTGCACAAATCCAATGAAAGCATAATGTAATGCTTTACTAAATTCTATAGCACCTTATATATCTGATACTAAATATATTTAGCAAAAACAAACAAACACTTTCTTAGAACACATCTGGAAACAACTAAGGATGAGGTGGCAGCAGCAGCAGCACTAGAGGTGTCAAATTACATGCAAAGAGACCGTCTGGGCTATTAATAACTTATGCAAAGAAAAGGTAGTAGAAACTGATGAATTCACAATATAAATCTTTAAGAAATTTACATAACAAATTGTTCTATTACTGACTAGAGTCAAACATCATCCTAGGGTCTAGCAGGGCAACTCACTCTTAAAAGTTAATATTACCATGTTGCAAGGGGACGGAGCCCTTGCACTGTAGCTCATCCAGACTGATTTCATTAAATATTGACCAAAAAATAATGGCAAAAGTTACAGCTATGAGACTGGAATGCTCTATATTAGACATAACTGGATCAAACAGATTCATTAAAGGTTGAAATGCCTTGGACAAAGTCAGCAGGGTATTAAATCTAGCACATCTTTCTACAAGTACTGCAGCCCCTTCTATATTTTCTCTGTTGAGTTGAATGGTCTTATATTTTCAGTTTTGGTACTGCACCAGGATTCCAACGATCGATAAAGACTCTGTATGATCAAAATGAGGATTAATGGTGCTTTGTCCTGGGAATGGGGAACACAAGTGTGTTGGCTGTCACTATTTGCCATTTCAATAGCAACACTAGCTGAGGCTATTTGAGACAACAGAATAACAATTAGTGGAATGAAACAAAATTGCTCTACATGTAAATGACACACTTCTATTTCTTAAAAATTAATCAACCCCCTACATCACTTTCAAATCTCTAAATGGGTTAATTTTTCACATATTAAAGCAGAAATGTACTTCAACCCATGCCAAAGTATGAGATTATTTCAGTCTCTCAGACTCACGAGAATGCTTGCATTCTTCCAAAGCCTCCTTCTGGAGTTGATATGCACTTGGGAATTCTTTTTAATAAGGCCTGTAACATTCATTGCAAAACTTATTCCAACTTTATATTTATGCCACAATTCTTAGCTCCGATTGCATTTGTTGGTGCTTAAGGATTTTCTCTCTTGTTATATGTAGTACAGAATAGTCACTTGGCACCAATACTATACTTCTATGGGTAGTGCTGTTTTTGTATTCTCCTTTACCACAATGCCTAGTTTTCTTACATTAAGCTTTAATCTCCAAGAATAGGAACGTCCCGGGTGATCACATCATTTTTGTTCTCCACACTTCTGTTAGGTTCGTAATTCCAATGTTTTTCTGGTACAGCAATGTTATAGTGTTTACATAGCTTCCAGTAGATGAGATATACCTCAATTGTGCCTTGCTGTATATAGCTTTTCTGATGGTATGAACTGTGTAATATAGTCTCCAGTTCAGTGCTTCAAAATCTGCATTTGTCAGTTTTATCATTTTTTTTCTGTATTGGCTATGAGCATCTTTTCTGTAGTCCACTATTCTTTGCTGACTAGATCTTAGTTACTTTTATCAAAGTATTGAATATGGCTTTAGGTCTTGTGCTTTGGTGTCAATATGGGTTTCTTTCAGGAAAGAATCTATGACCATAGCCACATATTCAGGCTGCAGTTACTGCTTTTTAGTAATGCCACTGGAGCTGTGGGATTTTTCTTGACTGTTGTCTGGAAATAAGAATCTTCTAGAAAGAGAAATTAAAGGGACTTTTGTGCCTCCTTCAGAGATTGAAAAAAATCTTTTTTCCTTTCTATGTGGTGCTCAGTTGGGCTAGATACAACCACGAATGCAAACGGCCACAGTCAGTTTCATCCTTTAAATTTGGATAAATGTTTCAACAGATGGAAGGAACGCGTGAGAATCCACCAGGACATTGGAGGGAAGGGGGGGGGGGGAAAGAAGCAGCAGAATTTATAAAAAAAGAGAAAAAACTTTAAAGAATTAGATCAGCAAAGAATGAAAAGCAATTGCCTAAAACACAAATATAACAGAATTGCTCACATGTAGCACGTGTTCTCTATGGACAGCGGGATAAGTCTTCACTAATGGATGTTGTTACCAATGGAGCCCCATGTGGAAACAACCTCAGCTCCTTCTAGAAGTTTGCAGAAAGCTCTCCATGCATATGTACCCATTCCTGCCTGCCACCACCATGCTCAAGAATCTCAATTATCCACTTATAGTCAAACTCCAAGAGTAGGAGAGTAGGTTGGGAGGACTTATCCCACTGTCCACAGAGAACACCTGCTACAGGTGAGTAAGTTCATGGACAAGTAGGGCAAGTCTTCACATACAGAACTCCTGATACTAGCTGTTCTTGCTGGGAGTTCTCCCCATTTTGTGTGTGCATTATGGCTAAAAGGAAAAGTTGTTCTTTTAATCCAACAAGGGTAACCCATCAGCTGTCTATACTCCCTTTCATGAAGCAGAGGGAAGATCTGGGGGCTTAATAATGGAAAACAGAAGACCCTAAAGACATCCAACTCTCCCAGAATTCCTCCAGCCCTGACTTGATTTAGATTTCTAAGTTGTCACGCTAGTCATCTGAAAAACTCTTGGATTTCAACTTGTTGGAGGGCTGAGGTACAGCGCTTGCTACTCTAATGGCCCAAGAATAATTTACTTGCAGTATCAGATGAAGAGCTTTTGGAGTATGTCAAACTTCACTTGATTCATGTTTTTATTTATTTATTTAAAAGGATTTCTATACCTTCTCCTTCAATCAAGGCGGTCTACACAGCAAACAATCAACAAGTAATGGTTTATGTGTGTGTATGCAGTGATACAGTGAGTGCGTGTGCGGTGCTGTGCCATAGATTCGTGTTGAGCTATTTACAGCGTGCGCTATTATATAATCCTATGTACATGGGGAAGGGGAGGGGGGTTTTGGTAGCGCTTTGTTAACATGAGATCTTGACCATTCAGAATTCTAGGGAAGATCTGTGGCAACTGGAGAAACCATTCAGTGTATCAGCAGTGAAGGAAGTTTTATTGGCACCTCTCCCTCAGATGCTTACCAGCTTTCAGGAAGTAATTCTTCCTGCTGTCTATCCTAAGCTCATTTCATTGTCGGAGGAAACCATTTCAAAATACTATTTGTGGTAATCTGTTAGGCACAGATATGGTGAATATACGAAACAGACTAACTTTTGTTAGTCTGACTCTGTTCAAGAGTCATCTGATGCTCTATAGCTTTAATTCTGAAAGAGTTTGCTTGTCTGGAGAAACAGGTTATTACTAAGCTTGAGCTACAACATGATCTAATTGTTTGAGAGTAGATTAGTCGTGTGAACAGAAAGTGGAAACATACGCAAACTGCGCTACATTGGAAGAAGTAGTTAAGCAATTGAACAATATTGCCTTTTATTATTCTAAGAACATCATGACTATACTCCGTATACTTGAAAATATTGAGAATTTATCTAAATGTCATAATATTGGAATAATACATTTTCCCAAGTTTCTTAATATTACTGATTAAATGTGTCTGAAAGTTATCTTAAAGAAGTACTGGAAGTTCCAAAGTCCTCTTTGCCTCCTGCATTATCTGCATATTATTTGTCTTCTAAAGGTGTAGTGAATCTTAGTGTACAAAGAAGTTCTGAAGCCTCATATACAGCATAGTTACTCACCTGTAACAGGTGATCTCCAGGAACAGCAGGAATTTAGTCTTCACATATGGGTACCGACGGAGCCTGCGCGGGAACGCTCCCCAGCATCCAATTAGAAAGCTTTTGGGAGCATCCCACAGCGCCCGAGTGCTGCCTTCCCGCCTTTCCCAACTGCCTCTCTCCAGTTGGGTTTTAAAGCTGAGACAAAGAGAGAGAGAGAGAGAGAAGGAGAGGGAGAGGGAAAGAGATAGAGAGATACAACTCCTAGGGGCGGTGGGTGGGTTGTGAAGACTAAATTCCTGCTGTTCCAGGAGATCACCTGTTACATGTGAGTAACTATGCTATCTCCAGGAACAAGCAGGAATGTAGTCTTCACATATGGGGACTCCCTAGCTTTAGATGCCAGGGAGACACCCCACAAGTTGTGTGCCCCTGAGAAAGGGCTCCACTTCCCCCCATGGATCTCTGGCATCCAAACAGGGATGGTGGGTAGGAGTTGATTAGGTATGGAACAGGTGTTGGAGAACAGCCTGACCAAACAAGGCATCCCGGCGGGAGTCCTTGTCCAAGCAGTAATGGGCTGTGAAGGTATGAACAGAGGCCCAGGTGGCTGCTCGACAGATGTCATCGATAGACACAGAGTGTAGATGAGCCATTGAAGCTGCCATGGCTCTCACATTGTGAGCTGTGACATGGCCCTCCACAAGAAGATTCTTACACTGATAGGCAAAGGAAATACACTGAGCAATCCAGTTTGACAATGTTCTCTTGGAGACTGGACGTCCCAAATGAGAAGGATCAAAAGCAACAGAGTAGAGAAGACTTTCTATGTTGCTGTGTTCTTTGTAAGTAAAAGGCTAAAGCTCTTTTATAGTCCAAAGTATGAAGATTCCTTTCTGCATTTGATGCATGAGGCCTTGGAAAGAACACAGGTAGGTAGACCGCTTGGTTAAGATGAAAAGGCGAGACTACCATTGGCATAAAGTGTGGATGAGTCCTAAGGACTACCTTATCATGATGGAACCTTGTATAATGCGGATCAGCCACTAGTGCTTGCAACTCACTGATGTGATGTGCTGATGTGATTGCAATGAGAAAGATAACCTTCCAAGAAAGGAATTTCAAGGAGGTAGTAGCTAAGGGTTCGAAAGGTGGCTTCATGAGCTGACCAAGAACCAAGTTTAAGTCCCATGCCACAGGTGGTGGCCTAATGGGAGGCTTAGTTAGAAGAAGGCCTCTCATAAATCTCGCTATAAGAGGATGGGAGGAAATAGGTTGTCCATTCAGAGACTTGAAAGAAGCTGCAATAGCACTCAAATGGACTCTTACTGAGTTAGTCTTAAGTCCTGCATTGGATAAATGAAGGAGATACTCCAATAATGATTCCAGAGGTACCGCAAGGGGGTTAAGACCCTTCTGCGAACACCATACGTTAAACCTTTTCAACTTGAAAGCATAAGAGCATCTTGTGAAAGGCTTCCTGGAAGCATAAAGGATATCCTTTACTTGCTGAGGGAGGTTAAGACCATGGAAATCTAGGCCTTCAGCAATCAAGCCCTGAGATGCAGAGACTGGGGATTGGGATGCCACAACATTCCGTTCTCCTGAGATAGGAGATCTGGAGCAGACCCTAACTCCAGGGAGGGAGCTTGAGAGAGATGTAGAAGCAGATAGGTACCACACTTGCCGAGGCCAATGTGGAGCTATGAGAATCATACGGCCTCTGTCTCTCTGAAGCTTGAATAGGGTCCTGGGAATTAGGGGAATAGGTGGAAAGGCATAAAGGAAGTCTTGGCCCCAGTGAAGGAGGAAAGCATCCTTGGCCTGAGAGTCCTGAGCTGGGATTCTGGAACAGAACCGGGGATGTCTGGCATTCAACGGACTTGCAAAGAGGTCCATGTCCAAGGTTCCCCAAATTTGAAAAATCTTGGTCACCTGGTCTACATGTAGAGACCATTCGTGTGGAAGCAGAACTCGACTGAGTCTGTCTGCCCAAGAGTTTTGTATGCCTCGAAGGTACACTGCCAGGAGATGAATCTGATGCTCTCTGGCGAGGGCCGACAGTTGCAAAGCTTCGTTGCAAAGCGACAGAGAGCCTGTTCCTCCCTGCTTGTTCACGTAGAACATGGCTACTTGGTTGTCCTTGTGAATAAGGACTGTCTTGCAGATGAGCAGAGTGTGGAACACTTGAAGAGCAAGGAAGATTGCTCTGAGCTCCAAGAGATTGATATGTAGATGAGTCTCCTGTGGAGTCCAAGTGCCTTGGGTAGAGAGGTCTTGCAGATGAGCTCCCCAACCCATTGGTGAAGCATCTGTTGTGAGTTTTGCCTGGGGTAAGGCTGCTGAAATGGGGACCCCAGCAACAGGTTCTGAGTGGACTGCCACCATTGGAGGGACAAAATAAGGCGATCTGTGTTTGCTATTTTGTCTGACAGGCACCATGATGCCTGGGTCCACTGAGTGGATAAAGTCCACTGGGCTGCTCTCATATGGAGGCAAGCATAAGGAACCACATTCACGGTAGATGCCATGTGGCCTAGTAGTTGTAGCATTTCTCGGGCAGTGAGATGAGGCTTCAGCACTGCTTGAGAAGCTAACTGCACCATGCGAAGGCAACGGGCCTGGGGAAGATAGGACCTTGCTTTTCTGGTATCCAGCAACGCTCCTATGAACTCTAAAGACTGAGTGGGAGTTAGACTGGATTTTGGGATGTTTATTACCAGTCCCAAATACTGAAGGATACGCATTGTGCAGGATAGAGAAGTCTTGGCCTCTGACTCTGTTGGGGCACGAATGAGCCAGCCGTCTAAGTAGGGGAAGACGAATATCCCTAGAGTGCGGAGAAATGCTGGTACCACAGCCATGCATTTCGTGAACACCCTTGGTGCTGAGGCCAGGCCAAATGGAAGCACCCTGTATTGGTAGTGCTTTTCTTGAAAAAGGAACCGAAGGAACCTTCTGTGAGTTGGATGGATGAGAACATGAATGTACGCATTCTTGAGATCTAGAGAACAAAGCCAATCCTGACTCTGAAGGTATGGCAGCAGAGTTCCAAGAGAAATCATCTTGAATTTCTCTTTGACAAGGAATTTGTTCAATTCTCTGAGGTCCAAGATAGGTCTGTATCCCCCTGTTTTCTTTGGGATAAGGAAATAGGGGGAGTAAAACCCTGTACCCTGCTGATGGATGGGTACTTCTTCTATTGCCCCTTGGGCAAGAAGCATAGTGACCTCCTGACCTAAAAGGTTGATGAGAGAGGTCGGAGAATTGAACTGCCTTATCATTGTGGGAGGGGGCATGCTCGAAAAATGAAGCTTGTACCCCTCTTTTATGATGGAGAGTGTCCAATGCTCTGCTGTTACCTGCCCCCATCTGTGGGCAAAGTGACACAACCTTCCTGGAATGGTGGAAGGCTCTGGTCCAACGAGAGCCAGGAAGGCTAAGTTCTCTAGCTGAAAGTCAAAGGCCTTGTGGAGGCTGAGACTGCTGGGACGGCTGAGGCTTAGCAGTCTTTGCTTTTCTTTGTTTGGGTGGTTGCTGACCTTTCCTGACAAGCTGACCTGCAGAACGTCCCTGATGAGAATAAGCAGGATAATATATTTTCTTTTTAGAAAAGAATGGTTTCTTAAAAGATTTCTTTCTAGCAGGATCAGCTGTGGACATGGATAATCTATCCAAGGTGGAGTTGTCAGCATCCAACTCATTGGCTTTTTCCTGCCAATCTTTACCAAACAGGTTCTCACCAGTACAAGAGACATTTCCCAGTTTGTCTTGTACCCAGAGCTCCAGATCAGATGCCTGGAGCCAAGCAATTCTACGTGCACCTATGGCAAAGTGATGTGCATTTCCAGAAAACCTGTCTTTAACCCACCACCAACGGTCACCATGAATAATAATGTCTATACCACAAAGCCTGAAATAAAATACCTAGGCGTGATGCTGGACAGTAACTTAAATATGGAAAAGCACCTCCGAATCACCAATCGGGCCATCTTCCGCAAATTAAGAATCCTGCAACCGCTACGGAATATTATTGACCACTCTGACTTCAGGACAGTGGCACAAGCCCTCATCATTCCCCACCTGGATTACTGCAACGCTATATTACAAGGTCTGCCCAAAAAAAACTCTTAACATACTTCAACTAGCACAAAACGTAGCTGCCAGAATTATCATGAAAAAAGGCCTAACCGAACACATCACTCCAGTACTAATCGAGCTTCATTGGCCCCCATCAAGGCCCGCGTCCAATATAAGCTCTTAGTAACCACGTTCAAGCTCGTTCATAATGTAGCACCCTCATACCTCAACACCTTAATATCCGATCAACCAATCACCAGAAGCAGGAGAACAGTAAATTACAACACCCTTCATGTCCCGAGTAGCCTGAGAAATTACAACGCAAACACCACCAACAGAGCGTTCTCATTTATTGCACCAATACTCTGGAACCAACTGCCCCATGAACTGCGAGCAAACAAGGACTTGAAGGACTTCAGGAAGAAACTGAAGACTCACCTCTTTCAGACCCATTACAACCTAACCTAGTTAGAGTGTTACTCTATTCAGGCACCTTGCCAGCCTAAATAACACACAGCAGTATGAAACGCCTTTTGTAATATGTAATATATGTGTACATGTATATATGTGAAGCCTCCTCACAAACAATCAAATGTATATATGTAAAGTCTCCTCTGATACAATCAAATGTAAATATGTGACCGTTTGATGCTTTTTACCCACCCCTGAAATCACACTGTATGCTCCAAATCCGGCCTGTACAGCCGCACCACTATGTATAGAAAGCCGCTGCTGATCGCTGGAAGTAGCGGGATACAAGTGTACACTAAATAAATAAATAAATGGCAGAGGTTCTGCTTATGCACTCAAAACAGTCAAAAGCTGCACGGTTGACAAATTTAGAAACATCTTGGGCATGTTTGACCAATGTGAGAAAATCCTGCCTTCTAGCCTCAGGAAGAAGAGGACTCAAAGCCTCTAAATCACCTTGACTTCCTTTAGGAACATCCCCATGTATAGACTATAGGAACTGATCCTGGCAGAAAGCATGGAAGCTTGGAAGACACGACGTCCAAAAGCATCCAAAGTTCTGCACTCACGTCCTGGAGGATTAGAGGCATGCCTCATTGCACTCTTGATCCTTCTCATAGCTGATTCCACTACAATAGAGTGGTGAGGAAGCTGAGTTTTTTGGAAACCAGGACAAGGAGGAACTCGATACAGAGTATCCAGTCTACGAGAATGAGGCGAGGTGATAAGAGGTGTCTCCCGCATTCTTAACATGAGATCATGCAAGATCTCATGGATGGGCAAGGTAGCTTGCCTCCTTAGGAGTTTTTGGATATTGTAAAATTTCCATCTCCTTTGCTCTGGGCTCTGTTTCAGGGGCCACAGTAATGGACAGACCCCGAGCCACCTCCCTGATAAAATCCTGAAAGGAAATATCCTCTGGAGGAGACATCCTGCGCTTAGGGGAGGAGGGCTCCTCTGGGAGAAGCATTCCTGCATCGACAGAACTATCAGAATCCTCAGATTCTTCTGAGGACTCGAAGTACTGCCTATCCGGATGCTCTTGAAGAGCCCAATACCCGTACCGACCGAAGTCGGTACCGGGAGTAATCGGTACTGAAGTATCGGTACCGGAAGGCATCGGATAACTGGGTGCTGGCAATGCGGACACCGATGTCGATGCTATCAGTACCGGTACTGATACCGGTGCCGGAGTCGGTGCCGGTACCAGTTGAAATGTCTGACACGGGTCCGAGGGCATCTACGCCGCAAGGAGAGCCGCCAGACTGCGCTCAATAGTCAGGACTCTCTGGTCTATCAATGCTGCCGATGCCTGGATGTCGGTACCGGAGAAGATCGCAGGTACCCCAGAGCATGGCACCAGCAGTTCTGCCGAGGTTGAGGCCTCGAGAATGTCCTGGAGCCCCGATAATGCTTTGGAAGCCGAAGCCTCCCGCCGGGGCAATTTTGCCAGTGCAGAATCCTCAAGGGCAATGCCAGAGGCATCTCGATGCTTAGAAGGAGATCTACTCTTTGAGGACCGGCTAGACTTGTGTTTAGTTACCTGACATCCACGGGAGGAAGACGAAGCCCTGGAAGACGCTACCGAAGCTGCATCAGAGAGAAATAGGATACTGAGCTTGGCAGCTTGGTTCTGTCAACCTCTCTTGGACATCATGGCACAGGCCATACATTCCGAGATGGAATGGTCAGGACCTAAACATTTCAGAAACCACTCATGGGTGTCGGTGACGGAGATGGTACCGCCACACTTGGTGCAATTTTTAAAACCCGAAGAGGGTTTTTCCATTGTGGAAAAAATCTTGGGCCTAAGGCTCAAAAAAGCGCGTGCACCTGGAAAAAAAATGGGAAAAAAGTACTAAGAATTTTTTTTTTTTAAAAGACAAGAAAGAAAAACCGGCGGTACTGGTAAAGCGTCGAAGGCAGACGCGACCACAAAAAAAAAGGAAACTTTTCTGCGGTGACAGGAACACGACCTGCTGGCTCCGCGGAAAACAAAGAACTGGAGAGAGGCAGTTGGGAAAGGCGGGAAGGCAGCACGCAGGCGCTGTGGGATGCTCCCAAAAGCTTTCTAATTGGACGCTGGGAAGCGTTCCCACACAGGCTCCGTCGGTACTGACGATACCCATATGTGATGATTACATTCCTGCTTGTTCCTGGAGATGGCGAATATCCCTAGAGTGCGGAGAAATGCTGCTACGACAGCCATGCACTTCGTGAACACTCTAGGTGCTGAGGCCAGGCCAAAAGGAAGCACCCTGTATTGGTAGTGCTTTCCTTGAAAAAGGAACTGAAGGAACTTCCTGTGAGTTGGGTGGATGAGAACATGAGTGTACGCATCCTTGAGATCTAGAGAACGGAGAAATTAGGTCTTACCTGCTAATTGTCTTTCCTTGAGTTTTCTCCGGGCCAGTCCAGGGAACGATAGGGTTGTCAATCCCTTCCAGCAGCTGAGGACTGTAAAACCAAACTTTTGCCAGCAACTTAAGCCCCTCCCCTTGCTGTTCCACTCCAATTGCCAAAGCAGCCTAGAAGATAACTGTGAAACTAGAAAAACAACAAAAGTTACTGATAACCTTGCACATTTCCCGGACAACCAGCCCACAAATGTCTTAGCCAACTGATTGAACCTGCACGGAACCTTTGCAGAAAATATATATAATGTTTTTTTGGGTTTTTTTGTTGTTTTATATGTAACTATAAACTGTGGAGCAAAACCCCGCTTGCGGGTAACGCAAGGGAGCCCCAGTAACCACGTCCACAGAAGCCCCATTCTCTGAAATTATGCAGCATGCGGGGACATGTGGCGTGTCGTACTCTCCAACGGAACGACCAAGCATATGGAAAAGAACTACTGGGTGGGCCCTGGACTGGCCCGGAGAAAACTCAAGGAAAGACAATTAGCAGGTAAGACCTAATTTCTCCTTCCTTCTCGTTTCTCCGGGCCAGTCCAGGGAACGAAAGGGCAGTACCAAAGCAGTACCTAAAGTTGGGAGGGACCGGCAAGCCCTGCGATAATAGCAGCCGCCCCCACTCTCGCATCTTCCCTGGCCTGAACATCTAATCGGTAGTGTTTCGTAAAAGTATGCAAAGACGACCAGGTAGCGGCTCTACAAATATCTACCGGAGGAACTGCGGCACACTCCGCCCAGGACGCTGCCTGACTCCGTGTAGAATGGGCTTTGAGACCCTCTGGCGGAGACCTCCCCTTAGTCTCATAAGCCGCCACTATGGCCTGTTTGACCCATCTGGAAATCGTCGCCGCCTGCCCCCTCCGCGGACCTCCGTACAGAACAAACAACCGATCCGTTTTACGCATTCCCTTAAAGGCTTTAAGGTACTTCCTCAACACTCTGCCGAGATCCAAGCTTTTGAGCACGGCATCCATTGGAGAGCCCGCGAGGCCAGAGAACACCGGCAAGGACACCGACTGATTCACATGAAAACTAGAAACCACCTTAGGCAGAAATGAGGGAACTGGCCGCAGAATCACCTTTTCCGCCAGAAACTGCAGGTAAGGCTCTCTACATGATAAAGCCTGCAAATCTGAAACTCGACGAGCCGAACAGATAGCGACGAGAAACGCCGTCTTCCAGGATAACTCTTTCAACCTTGCGGCTCCCAGCGAGGAAAAGGGAGGCTGCGTCAAAGCCTCCAGAACAATGTTCAAATCCCAAGCCGGAACGACCGGACGTAAGGGAGGTTTGAGAATGCTCGCTGCTCGGAAAAAATGTTGAATATCCCCATGCGTCGTCAAACGTCGACCGCTCACCAAACCTCGAAAGCAGGCTAGGGCCGCCAAATGCACTCTGAGCGTGTTCAGCGCTAACCCCTTATCGAGACCGGTCTGCAAAAATGACAAAATATGTGATACCGCCGCCGAAAAAGGACGAATGTTACGCCGAGAACACCATGACTCGAAGACACACCAGACGCGAACGTAGGCCAACGAAGTCGACCTCCTTCGCGAACGCAGCATGGTGTCTATCACAGAAGCCGAGTAGCCTTTACGGCTCAGCGTTTCCCTTTCAAGAGCCAAGCCGTAAGCAAGAAGCGATCCACCTGAGGCATTAATATCGGACCCTGATGTAACAGGTTGCCACGAAGCGGCAGGCGCCACGGCGCATCCACCAGGAGTCGAATCAGATCCGCATACCACGGCCGCCTGGGCCAATCCGGTGCGATGAGAATCACTCTGCCGTTGTGGCTTGCCACGCGTTGGATCACCCGACCTATCATAGGCCACGGAGGAAACACATACAGCAGCAGATCTTCCGGCCAGACCTGAACCAGAGCATCGAGACCCTCTGACATGTGGTCCCTGCGTCTGCTGAAAAAGCGAGACGCCTTGGCATTGGCTAGAGAAGCCATGAGATCCATCGCTGGCTGACCCCAGCGCTGGACGATGGAATGAAACACCGCTGCATTGAGCTCCCATTCCCCCGGATCGAGTAGATGGCGACTGAGAAAATCCGCTTGCACGTTGTCTTTCCCTGCTACATGCACCGCTGACAAAGCCAGAAGATGAGCTTCCGCCCAACACATGAGCAGGTGACTCTCCTCCAGCAATGCGGCGCTGCCTTTCCCGCCTTGCCGATTGATATAGGAGACTGTCGCCACATTGTCGGAGAACACTCTGACTGCTGTGCCCTCGACGGAGGAGCGGAAGCGCTCCAGCGCCAAGCACACAGCTCTGAGCTCCAACCGGTTGATCGACCACGAGCTTTCGGAGAGGGACCATAGCCCCTGTGCCACCTGAGTCTGACAATGAGCTCCCCAGCCGGACAAACTGGCGTCGGTGGTGAGAATCACCCACATCTGCTCCTCTAACGGAACCCCCGCTCGCAGATGAGAGGTGTCTAACCACCACTGTAGGCTGAGCCTCACTGCCTCCGGACAAACCAGCTTCTGAGATAGAGGCTGAAGCTGAGGAGACCACCTGGATAACAAGGCTTGTTGCAGAGGCCGCATACGTGCCCTGGCCCAAGGAACTAGCTCCAGAGTCGCCGCCATGGAGCCCAAGAGCTGCAGGTACCGCCACGCCGACGGAGCAGTTTGAGCCAAGAATGCTTTCACCTGACCCAAGGTCTTCAACACTCTGCTCTCTGGCAAAGCTACCGACCCCACGTCAGTGTCGAACAAGGCACCCAGGTAAGTAAGCTGCTGGACTGGATGCAACTGACTCTTCGCCCGGTTCACGACCCAACCGAGCTGCTCGAGTACCTGCACAACTCGCGCCGTAGCCGTTACCGCTTCCTGATAGGAATCGGCCCTGATCAACCAATCATCCAGATAAGGGTGAACCCGAATACCTTCCTTGCGCAACGCCGCCGCTACAACTACCATCACCTTCGTGAACGTCCGAGGCGCCGTTGCTAGGCCGAACGGCATCGCCCGAAACTGGAAATGACCCTCGTGCACCGCAAATCTCAGAAAACGCTGATGATCGGGGCGGATCGGAATGTGCAGATAAGCTTCGGTGAGATCTAGGGAGGAGAGAAATTCCCCCTTCTGCACGGCTCGAATGACGGACCGGAGCGTTTCCATCCGAAAATGCTTAACTTTTAACGAGCGGTTTACCTTCTTGAGATCGAGAACGGGACGAAAAGAACCTTCTTTCTTGGGAACCACAAAATAAATCGAGTATCGACCTAGTCCGCACTGATCTGGTGGCACGGGAACCACCGCCTGTAGTTGTAACAACCTGCTTTTTCTGTCCTGTTCCCGCGCAAGACACCATGAAGGCTTCTCGTAACGGGAGAGCAAACTCCAACGCATACCCCTCCCGAATGATTTCGAGAACCCATCGATCTGACGTAATCACGGCCCAGGCAGAGAGAAACCCCTGCAAGCGACCCCCTACAGGCCTCTCCACCTGGACCATCTGACCTTCATTGAGGTTTCTTCGCTGCCCCCTGTGGAGCATTGAAATAATCTCTGCCGTAGCCCCGAGCCCCCCGAAAGGACTGATTGCGAGGGCCGAAACGAGACTTCGGATAGGGAGCAAACCGTGCTCCCCTAAATTTGCGAGAATCACGGCCTGGACCTTTAAAACCCAAGCCCGCTCTAGGTGCCTGAGGCCGATCCTCCGGCAAACGACCCCCTTTGGAGTCCCCGAGATCCTTTACAATCTTCTCCAAGGCTTCCCCAAAAAGCAGTTTGCCTTTATAGGGGAGTTTGCTGAGCCTGGCCTTCGAAGAAGCATCAGCCGCCCAGTTCCTCAGCCAAAGGAAACGGCGGGCCGCAATCACAGAAGCCATAGACTTTGCAGAGATTCGAACCAAATCATAGAAAGAGTCCGCTAGGTAAGCCGCTGCCGACTCCAACTTAGCTCCCTCAGCGGACGAACCTTCCTGAGACTGCGCCGCCGACTCTCCCTGGAGCCAACGAATCGAAGCTCTGGAGACATACGCCCCACAAATGGACGTCTGCAATGCCAGAGCACTGGAATCAAAGGCCTGTTTCAGGAGAACCTCAAGCTTTCTATCCTGCAGGTCCTTAAGCGCCGCTCCACCTTCGACGGGGATCGTCGTCGTCTTAGTCACCGCCGAGACTAAGGCATCCACCTTAGGCATTTTCAATAACTCCTTTTCCTCCAGGGGAATAGGGTAAAGGCGACCGAGAGCACGAGCCCCCCGAAGGGTAGCCTCCGGGAACTCCCACTCCGATTCCACCATCTGCCTAATAACTCGATGAACGGGGAAGCAGCGCTGCTCTGACTTAAAGCCCTGCAACAAGGGATCTTCCAAGGGCTCTTGGGGCAGTGAGGGCATCACAATATTTAGAGCGGCCAAGGATTGTGCAATAAGAGCCCCGAGTTCCTCCTTACGGAATACGCGAAATACATTAGGATCCTCCCCCGGAGCCAGTTCGCCTTCTTCCAGTTCCATGGGCCAGTCTATACCTGCTTCAGAAACAATCTCCCCATCCTCCACTCCTGGAGGGATGGAGAGCTGCTGCTCTGCGCCTTCGAGCCCAGGTTCCAGTACTGCCCCCTTCTGGGAAGGACCCTCATCCGGATCCAACGCAGATGCTGTATGTTGGACCGTGTCCTCCCCATCCTTTGACAGTGAGGGACATAGAAGCTGAGAAGCCTTCAGCATATAGGCCTTATGCAAGGCCAAAATGAAATCTGGCGAAAACAACGCAGCCAGCTCTCCCTGAGCTTCAGGTAAGGCTGGAGCTGCGGGCACCGGCGCTGGAGCCTCTTTATGCGCCTTTGATTTGCGTTTGCTAGGCCTGGACTGCCCCGCGGGAGAAGCGGCCGGCTCAGATAAAATGGCCGCCGTTCCCGCCTTTTCGGAAGGAAGGTGATGTTTCTCCCCCTGCTTCTGCTCCGACTTGCCCTCCATCGCGCTCAAGAAAAAAAACAGCGATCCGAATGAGGGAAAGGTGAGGGGGACACTGGCAACCGGCCCGGAAAAAAAAAAAAACCCTGTCAGCAACACGCGAAACGCCGATCAACCGCGAACCCCGTCACACGCTGCCGCGAAGCCTATGCTAGAGACAAGGGACCCGATTCAATTAGCTGCCTCCTACCTTGCGCCCCTGACCGCTGCGCTCCGGGCCGTGTCTCTGCTGTCCCGCAGCTAGCGGGAGATGGAAACACGAGGCTCTGCAAGGACGGGTGGATTCTGGGGCTCCCAGATCTAACCTCCTGCATGCGAGAGACTCCAGGTGCTGTGAGGCAGGCTCTGCCTCGCACACTGAGGTAACGCTCAGTACCGGCTCTCCGATAAAATCAGGCAATCGTCGCTGTGCCAGGGAAATAAGCAAAATTCCAGCTCAGCTAGAGCCTATCTGCCTATTAAGTCTGCTTTAGCTGCCGATAGTCTTCAATGAGCAGGAAACGAGGAGGGAGAGGCATCGAACCAACATCCATTCCAGCTGCTGAGGACTGTAAGACTGGAGTGGAACAGCAAGGGGAGGGGCTTAAGTTGCTGGGAAAAGTTTGGTTTTACAGTCCTCAGCTGCTGGAAGGGATTGACAACCCTATCGTTCCCTGGACTGGCCCGGAGAAACGAGAAGGAAAAAGCCAATCCTGACTCTGAAGGTATGGCAGCAGAGTTCCTAAAGAAATTATCTTGAATTTCTCTTTGAAAAGGAATTTGTTCAATTCTCTGAGGTCCAAGATAGGTCTGTATCCCCGTTTTCTTTGGGATAAGAAAATAGGGGGAGTAAAACCCTGTACCCTGTGGGTGGGTGGATACTTCTTCTATTGCCCCTTGGGCAAGAAGCATAGTGACCTCTTGATCTAACAGGTTGATAAGAGAGGTCTGAGAATTGAACTGTCTTACCATTGTGTGAGGGGGAATGCACAGAAAGTGCAGCTTATACCCCTCTCTTATAATGGAGAGTGTCCAATGCTCTGCTGTTATCTGCTCCCACCTGGGGGCAAAGTGACATAACCTTCCTGGAATGGTGGAAGGCTCTGGTCCATTGAGGACCAGGAAGGCTAAGTTCTCTAGATGAAAGTCAAAGGCCTTGTGGAGGCTGAAACTGCTGAGACGATTGAGGCTTAGCAGTCTTTGCTTTCCCTTGTTTAGGTGGTTGCTGACCTTTCCGGGCAGGCTGACCTGCAGAATGTCCCTGCTGGGAATAAGAGGGATAAAACCTCTTCTTTTTTGAGAAGAAAGGCTTCTTAAAAGACTTCTTTCTCGCAGGATCAGCTGTGGCTTTGGATAGCCTATCCAAAGTGGAGTTGTCAGCATCCAACTCATTGGCCTTTTCTTGCCAATCTTTACCAAACAGGTTTTCACCAGTACAAGGAATATTGCCCAGTTTGTCTTGTACCCAGAGCTCCAAATCATATGCCTGGAGCCAGGCAATTCTATGTGCACCTATGGCAATGGCAGAGGTTCTGCTTATGCACTCAGAACAGTCAAAAGCTGCACGGTTGACAAATTTAGAAACATCCTGGGCATGTTTGACCAATTGGAGAAAATCCTGTCTTTTATCCTCAGGAAGAAGAGGGCTCAAAACCTCTAAATCCCCTGTAACTTCCTTCAGGAACATTCCCATATATAAAATATAGGAACTGATCCTGGCAGAAAGAGTAGTTACTCACCTGTAACAGGTGTTCCCCAGGAGCAGCAGGAATCAGTCCTCACATATGGGTGTCACCGGCGCCGATGAAGCCCCAGTGGAGCATTTCCCCAGCTTTCTATGAAAGCCTTTGGGAATGCAGGCACGCATGCGCGGTTCCCTTCCCGCCTAAAGGTGCCATCTTACCTCAGTCAAATGACATAGCTAAGAACAGCACACAAAAATGAAAAATAAACTATGTACAACTGCAACTCCAAGGGGAGGAGGGAGGGTTGTGAAGACTGATTCCTGCTGCTTCTGGAGAACACCTGTTACAGGTGAGTAACTACTCTTTCTCCAGGACCAAGCAGGAAGTCAGTCCTCACATATGGGTGACTCCAAAGCTCTGGGCTACCGAAGAACCCAGGCTGAACAAGAGAACTCCCTCTAGTCTCAGCAGGAAAGAAAGGCTTTTCAAGGACACAACCTCCACCGGTAGCCCAACAGAGGGAAGGAGGGCAGGATTTGCCTAAACCTCAAAAAGATTCCGGAGTAGTGCTTGGCCAAAAGCACTGTCCCTATGGGACTCCCTCTCCAGACAGTAATGGGCCGCAAAAGTCTGGCTTGAAGACCAGCAGATGTCTACCAAGGGCACAGAGCGGAGATGAGCCACTGAGGCAGCCATTGCCCTGACTCGGTGGGCCGTAACCCGACCCTGCAAAGGAAGGTCAGCCGCCTTGTAAGCCCAGGTGATACAGACAGTCACCCAGATGGACAGGGTACGCTTGGACACAGCCAACCCCAACTTATTAGGGTCAAAAGAAACGAAGAGCTGAGTAGCCCTTCTATGCCCCTGCGTACGGTCAAGGTAGAAGGATAAGGCCCTCCTACAGTCCAGGGTATGCAGGACTGATTCAGCCTGGCTTGCATGAGGCCTAGGGAAGAATGTTGGAAGAACCACCTCCTGATTGAGGTGGAAAGAGGAGACAACCTTTGGGAGGAACTTTGGATGAGTCCTGAGGACTACCCTTTTCCTATAAATCCTGGTGTAAGGCCTATCACAGACCAGGGCCTGAAGCTCACTCACTCGCCTGGCCGAGGTTAAGGCTATCAGGAAGAGTGTCTTCCAGGATAGAAAGCGAAGTGGACAAGTAGCCATCGGCTCAAAAGGTGGGCGAGTCAGTTGCTGCAAGACCACATTCAACTCCCACTCAGGGGCAGGACGACGGATTGGAGGCCTGAGCAAAAGCAAGCCTCTGAGAAAGCGGGACACCAAGGGGTGAACCGACAGAGAATGTCCTTCCACCAGTGAGTGGTGAGCTGCTAGAGCTGAGAGGTGGACCCGAACAGAATTGGACTTAAGTCCCTGATTGGACAAGTGCAGTAAGTACTGAAACACTACTGGCACAGTACAGGAGAAAGGATCCTCTGTACGTAGCTGACACCACACAGAAAACCTTTTCCATTTGAGAGCATAGGTTTTCCTAGTGGACTGTTTCCTAGAGGCTAGGACAACCTCCTCAACTTCCTGAGGTAGGCCCCAGGGAGCCAAAACTACCCTTGCAGCCTCCAGGCCATCAAATTGAGAGCTTTGAGATTGGGGTGCAGAAGGGAACCCTGCTCCTGTGAGAGTAGGTCGGGTTGCAACCCCAGAGGCAGTGGGGAATCCACCGCCAGTTGAAGCAGAAGTGGAAACCAAGGCTGTCTCGGCCACCTGGGAGCCACCAGCAGGACCGAGGCCTTGTCCTGAAGAATTTTGAAGAGAGTTCGGGCCACCAAGGGCGTGGGAGGAAACGCATACAGGAGGCCCTGAGACCATGGAATCAGAAAAGCATCTGCTGCTATTCTCAGAGGATGCGGATGCCTGGAGCAGAACTTCGGCAGTTGCTTGTTCATTGGGCTGGCAAAGAGATCTACCAAAGGGAGACCCCATTTTAGGAAGATCTTCTGAACTACTGAAGGATGCAGCTGCCACTCGTGGGGCTGCAGAATCCTGCTTAACCTGTCGGCCAGGTAGTTGTCCTGGCCTGGAAGGTACACAGCCTTGAGGAGCATGTTGTGCTTTAGGGCAAACAAACAAAAGTCCTGAGCCTCCCGACAAAGGAGTCTGGACCCAGTCCCGCCCTGTTTGTTCACATAAAACATAGCTACTTGGTTGTCTGTCTGAACCAGGACAGATTGATGAGCCAGGATAGGAGAGAAAGCTTTGAGTGCTAATTGAATAGCTCTGAGTTTGAGGAGATTGATCTGCTGTGCAGCCTCCCAAGGAGACCACAGGCCCTGGGTGCACTTGTCTAGACAGTGAGCTCCCCAGCCCTGCAGGGAGGCGTCGGTGGTCAGTACCACCGTGTACCCAGGAATCTAAAAAAGGCACCCCCTTTAGTAGATTGGGTGGGTGCAGCTACCAGCTGAGGGAGTTCAGAAATTGTCTGGACACCCTTATCCTGTCCCTGAGGCTGCCTGTGGCCTGTGACCACTGAGTCCGAAGGCACCACTGTGCAGGCCTCATATGGAGCCTGGCATTGGGGGTCACATGCACTGTCGAAGCCATGTGGCCTAGAAGCCTCAGGCAGAGTCTGGCGGAGACTAGTGACCTGTTGAGAAACTGGTTTGCCAAGGCTATCAATCTTTGTGCTCTGTCTTCCGGCAAGAAAGCCTTTGCCAGGAGAGAGTCCAGCCTTGCTCCTATGAACTCCAAATTCTGGGAGGGGAGCAAAGTGGACTTTGCGAAGTTTATCACAAACCCCAAGCTTTGAAGAAGAGCAATAGTTCTGAGGGTGGCTTGTCTGGCCTCCTGGCACGTCTGACCCCTGATGAGCCAGTCATCCAGATAGGGGAAGACAAAGGCTCCCTGATTTCTCAGGTAGGCCGCCACCACTGCCAGGCATTTGGTAAAGACCCTGGGAGCGGAGGTGAGGCCTAAAATGCAGTACTCTGTACTGATAATGGTTTCCTCCCACAAGGAACCTGAGGTACTTTCTGTGGTCTGGATGAATGAGGATGTGAGTGTACGCATCCTTTAGATCTAAGAAGCATAGCCAATCTCCCTGCTGGAGGTAGGGCAGAAGTGTTCCAAGAGTAAGCATCTTGAACTTTTCTTTCTCTAGGAACTTGTTGAGGTTCCTGAGGTCCAGAATGGGTCGAAGGCCACCGGTTCTTTTGGGCACCAGGAAATACCTGGAGTAGAATCCATGATCTTGCAAGTGGGGAGGCACAGGCTCCACCGCCCTGTCCACCAACAGACCTTGAAGTTACTGAAGGAGAAGGTCTGTGTGCAGGGAAGGCCTTGGAGGCTCCCCTGGAAAGTATGGTGGAGGCAGTTGGTGAAAATGTAGTGCATAGTCCCTGTGGACTATGTCCAACACCCAACTGTCCCCGGTGATAAGGGGCCACTGGTGGGCAAAGAGGGCGAGGCCACCCCCTGTGCAGGGTTGGGAGAGCAGGGATGGAGAGGCTACGCTCAAGGAGTCAAAAAACCCCACCCTGCTGAGTGGGAGCAGGGGCCAGAGGCTTGGGGGTCCTCTGCCTATGGGGCCCATTACCCTGCCCCTTGGCTTGCTGACCGTGGGGTGCAGCTTGGGTAGCCCGATATTGAGGGTACTGTTTGTAGGCAGTGCCCTTCCTCGGGTAAAAAGGCTTTTTACCTGAGCCCTTCTTTTTATGAGAAGGGGCAGAGGTCTTCCTAGACAGCCTTGTCCGTGTAAGGTGCTCTGTTTCGAGCTGGGCGGCCTTCTCGGTCATGGGCTTGCCAAAAAGGTTTTCACCTCGGCAAGGGACATCGACCAACTTGTCCTGAACCCATGGCTCGAGGTCCGATGACTGCATCCATGCCTGGTGTCAAGCCGCGATGCTGGCTGCCGCAATTCAGGCCGAAGCCTCGAAGCCATCGTAGGCGGTGCGGGACATGAACTTCGAGCAGTCCCGAATCCCTGAGGAAAAGGACTTGAATCTCTGCAAGGGTTCCCCGGAGAGTCCAGTAAAGAACCCGGTCAACTCCTTGGCCAGGTCCTGCAAGTACATGCCCATGTACAGCTGGTAAGACTGGACACGGCAAGCAGGCATCGAGCCCTGGAAGCACTTTCTACCGACGCCATCGAGGTTCTGGGCCTCCCTGCCAGGGGGCACCGCAGAGTGCATCTTCTGGCTCTTCAGACGATGCATGGCCGATTCCACAACCATGGAATGGTGTGGTAGCTGTGCTTTCTGAAAGCCAGGGCTCTTCCAGCTTCGATAGATCGAGTCGACTCGCTTGCTTAAAACCGGCGCCGAGGCCGGTGCCTCCCACATCCGGAAGAGGAGCCGTTCCAGCATCGGAGGAACCGGGACAGTAAAGGCCTCCTTCAGAGGAGAGTCATACTGCAGGGCCTCGAGCTCTTCAGCTCGAGGCTCTTCTTCAGGGTCCGCCGGAATAGTCAAGGCAGGGGCCATATCCCGGACGAACTCCGAGAACCGAGTATCCTCTGGAGGGGATCTACTCCGGGGCTCAGACTGCGGTGAGTCCGACGGGGACGCACCGAGTCTTGAACGTATCGGGGGACTCCTCATCCTCTGTCTCCCAAGCGGACTCGTCCGACGAGGAGTCAGGGTCCGACCCCGCGGGGCCCTGGAGCACCTGCCCCGACGCCAGAGGCACCGGCGTCGACGCCCTCGGTCCCGAGCGGGAGGTCGAGGGAGACCGCGACCGAGGTCTACTTCAAGCCATGATGGACTCGAGTATCGGCTCGGTCTCCGGGGTCGACTTCGAAGTCGATGCCCCGGTGGTCGGGGCAGATGCGCCAGACAGGCTGGCCATCAGTGCCCGCTGCTGCTCCATCAAGGCAGACAATCTGCTCTCCAAGGCTGTCATCCTGAGACTCAGCTCGGGAGATGCAGCAGCCACCGACTCGGGCGCCGGGCCCGACGTCGGCTCCCTGGGAGGAGAGTCCCTGAGGACTACAGGGCTTACGTGTCCAGCAGACTCCGGCTCCACGCGAGGAACTTTGGCAGGCTTCTCTTGGTCCACGGGCCCGGGGCGATGGTCGGGGGTCTTAGACCTGGCCCTCGAGGAGCCAGGGACCTCCTCCGACGATGCCCTTCCGAGCCGCTTCTTCCTCTTGCGTTCCCGGTCGGGGGACCCCCTGTCCGAGGAGCTCTGACGGCGCTCGGGATCTGAATCCCGAGATGTCGAGGCCTCAGACGAGGTCCGGGCCCGGCCAGAGGCTGAGTCCGAGAAAAGCATTTCTTTCTGCTGCTGGCGACTTCGGAGTGCCTTGGAAGACTTCTTCCCACATGGCCCACACGACTTAGGGTTGTGATCAGGACCGAGGCACCGGAGGCAGCAGTCGTATGTGTCGGTGAGAGACATTAATTTCTTACACGATCACACTTCTTGAAACCGCTGGAAGCCATCGGGGAAAAAAAAGAGTCCCCGCGAGGTCAAAGGACCGGCCTTCCAGGGAAAAAGCAAAAAAGGGCACAAACGCCAGCCACGAAGGGCAAAAAACGAAAAAGAAGAATCGGGCTCGATACCGGTGTACCGAACCCGGCGGGAGGGGAAACCGGCATCGAACCGAGAGAAAAAAACAGCGAGGATCGCCGAAAAAAAACAACTTTTATCCGGGATGACAGGGCACACGTCCAGTGGGCTTCTCGGAAAAAAAGAGACTAAGGTAAGATGGCACCTTTAGGCTGGAAGGGAACCGCGGATGCGTGCCTGCATTCCCAAAGGCTTTCATAGAAAGCTGGAGAAATGCTCCGCTGGGGCTTCATTGGCGCCAATGACACTCATATGTGAGGACTGACTTCCTGCTTGGTCCTGGAGAAAGCATGGAAGCTTGGAAAGTCCGACATCCAAAAGCATCCAAAGTTCTGCACTCGCGTCCTGGAGGATTAGTTACCTGAGATCCACGGGAGGAAGAGGAAGCCCTGGAAGACATCGATGCCACCGAGGCTGCATCAGAGGGAAACAGGGTATTGAGCTTAGCAGCTCGGTTCTGCCGACCTCTTTTAGGCATCATGGCACAGGCCATACATTCCGTGATGGAGTGGTCAGGACCTAAACATTTTAGACATCACTCATGGGTGTTGGTGACGGAGATGGTACCACCACACTTGGTGCACTTTTTGAAACCCGAAGAGGGTTTTTCCATTCTGGAGGAATTTTTGGGCCTAAGGACCAAAAAGGCACGTGCACGTGGAAAAAAGTACTAAGTATTATTAATTTTTTTTTTTTTAAGAAAAGAAAGAAAGAAAGAAAAACCAGCGGTACCAGTAAAGCATCGAGGAAGGCAGACGCGACCATAAAAAAGAAGGGCAATAAGGAGAATTTTCTGCGGTGACAGGAATGACGACCTGCTGGCTCAGCGGAAAATGAAGAACTGTAGAGAGGCAGTTGGGAAAGGCGGGAAGGCAGCACGGAGGTGCTGTGGGATGCTCCCAAAAGCTTTCTAATTGGACGCTGGGAAGCGTTCCCACACAGGCTCCGTAGGTACCGACGATACCCATATATGAAGACTACATAAGCCTTTGACAAAGCCTTTGACAAAGTCCCTCATGAGAGACTTTTGGCAAAACTAAAGAGTCATGGGATAGGAGGCAGTGTACTACTGTGGATCAGGAACTGGTTAAAAGATAGAAAGCAGAGGATAGGGCTAAATGGCCAATTTTTCCAATGGAGAAAGGTGAATAGTGGTGTACCCCAGGGATCTGTGCTGGGTCCGCTGCTTTTTGACATATTCATAAATGACCTGGAAAGTGGAACAACAAGTGAGGTTATCAAATTTGCAGATGAGACAAAACTATTTAAAGTTGTTAAAACCCGGGAGGATTGTGGAAAATTGCAAGAGGATCTTGATAAATTGGAAGACTGGGCATCAAAATGGCAGATGAAATTTAATGTGGAGAAGTGCAAGGTTATGCACCTAGGGAAGAACAACCCAAACTATGGTTACACGATGCAAGGTTCCACATTAGGAACCACCACCCAGGAAAAAGATTTAGGCGTCATTGTGGATACCTTGTTAAAACCCTCGGCCCAGTGTGCAGCGGCAGCCAAGAGAGCAAATAGAATGCTAGGTATGATAAGGAAAGGAATGGAAAATAAAACAAAAGATATTATAATGCCTCTATATCGTTCCATGGTGAGACCGCACCTTGAATATTGTGTGCAATTCTGGTCGCCGTATCTTAAAAAGGATATAGCGATTTTAGAAAAGGTTCAGAGAAGAGCCACCAAAATGGTAAAGGGGATGGAAGGATACTCCTATGAAGAAAGGCTAAAAATGTTGGGGCTCTTTAGCCTGGAGAAGAGACGGCTGAGGGGAGATATAGAAGTCTATAAATTAATGAACGGAGTGGAACGGGTAAACGTAGATCGATTGTTTACCTTATCAGAATAAGGAAAGACTAGGGGACATGCAATGAAGCTACAGGGTAAACTATTTAAGACTAATGAAAGAAAATATTTTTTCACTCAACATGTAATCAAACTCTGGAATTTGTTACCGGAGGATGTAGTAAAGGCTGTTAGTGTAGCTGGGTTTAAAAAAGGTTTGGACAAGTTCCTGGAGGAAAGGTCCATAAACCATTATTAAGAAGGGACCCAGGATATCAATGCTTGAACCAGTACAAGCATTGTGGAACCTGTGTCCCTTGGGGAAACTGCTAGGTACGTATGACCTAGATTGGCCACTGTTGGAAACAGAATGCTGGGCTTGATGGACCTTGGTCTGACCCAGTATGGCATATCTTATGTTCTTATGTTCTTATTCCTGCTTGTTCCTGGAGATAGGTTTTTACTCTGATAGGTAAAAGAAATGCACTGTGCAATCCAATTGGATAATGTTCTCTTGGAGACTGGACGTCCCAAATGAGAAGGATCAAAAGCAACAAAGAGTTGAGTGGACTTTCTATGTTGCTGAGTCCTTTGCAAGTAAAAAGCAAGTGCCCTTTTACAGTCCAAAGTATGAAGATTCCTTTCTGCATTTGAAGCATGAGCTCTTGGAAAAAACAGAGGTAGGTAAACTGTTTGGTTTAAATGAAAAGGTGAGACCACCTTTGGCATAAAGTGTGGATGAGTCCTAAGGACTACCTTATCATGATGGAATCTCGTATAAGGAGGATCAGCCACTAATGCTTGCAATTCACTGATGCGACGTGCTGATGTGATTGCAATGAGAAAGAGAACCTTCCAGGAAAGGAACTTCAAGGAGGTAGTAGCTAGAGGTTCAAAAGGCAGCTTAACGATCTGTCCAAGAACCAGATTTAGGTCCCATGCTACCGGTGGTGGCCTAATGGGAGGCTTAGCTAGAAGGAGGCCTCTCATAAATCTCGCTATAAGAGGAAGAGAGGAAATAGGTTGTCCATTTAAAGGCTTGAAAGAAGCTGAAATAGCACTTAAATGGACTCATATTGAGTTAGTCTTAAGCCCTGAATTAGATAAATGAAGGAGATACTCCAATAATGACTGCAGAGGTATCTCCAGGGGGTCAAGACCCTTCTGCGAACACCATATGGAAAACCTTTTCCACTTGAAAGCATAAGAGCGTCTTGTGGAAGGCTTTCTAGAAGCATAAAGGATATCCTTCACTTGTTGACACAGGTTAAGACCATGAAGGTCTAGGCCCTCAGCAACCAGGCCTTGAGATGCAGAGAGTGGGGGTCGGGATGCCACAACATCCCGTCATCCTGAGACAGGAGATCTGGAGCAGATCCTAACTCCAGAGATGGAGCTTGTGAGAGATGTAGGAGCAGAGGGTACCACACCTGCCGAGGCCAATGTGGAGCTATGAGAATCATATGGCCTCTGTCTCTCTGAAACTTGAATAGGGTTTTGGGAATTAGGGGAATGGGTGGAAAGGCATATGGGAAGTCGTGACCCCAATGGAGGAGGAAAGCATCCCTGGCCTGAGAACCCTGAGCCGGAATTCTGGAACAGAATCGGGGAAGTTTGGCATTCAACGGACTTGCAAAGAGGTCGATGTCCGGAGTTCCCAAAATTTGAAACATTTTTGCTACCTGGTCTGCACGAAGAGACCACTCGTGCGGAAGCAGAACTCGACTGAGTCTGTCTGCCCAGGAGTTTTGAATGCCTGGAAGATACACAAAAAGGAGATGAATCTGATGCTCTGGCGAGGGCCCATAGTCGCAAAGCTTCATTGCAAAGCGACAGAGAGCCTGTTCCTCCCTGCTTGTTCAGATAGAACATAGCTACTTGATTGTCTGTCTGGATTAGGACTGTCATGTAGCTGAGCTGGGTGTGGAACACTCGAAGAGCAAGGAAGATTGCTCTGAGTTCCAAGAGGTTGATGTGTGGATGGGTCTCCTGTGGAGTCCAGGTGCCTTGGGTAGAGAGATCTTGCAGGTGAGCTCCCCAATCCACCTGTGAGGCGTCTGTTGTTAGAGTGACCTGGGGTGGGGGCTGTTGGGAAGGGGACCACACCAACAGGTTTTGGGTTGACTGCCACCATTGTAGGGACAAAATAAGGCAACTTGAGTTTGCTATTTTGTCTGATAGGCAGCCTGATGCTTGGGTCCACTGAGTGGATAGAGTCCATTGGGTTGCTCTCATATGGAGGCGAGCATAGGGAACCACATGCACGGTAGATGCCATGTGGCCTAGCAATTGTAAGACTTCCTGAGCAGTGAGATGAGTCTTTAACACTGCTTGGGAAGCTAACTGTACAATGCGAAGGCAGCAGGGCTGTGGAAGATAGGCCCTTGCTTTCCTGGTATCCAGCATAGCTCCTATAAACTCTAGAGATTGAGTGGGAGTTAGGTTGGATTTTGGGATGTTTATGACTAGGCCCAAATACTGAAGTATATGCATTGTGCAAGACAGGGAATTTCTGGCCTCTGACGGAGCTCGAATGAGCCAGTCGTCTAAGTAGGGGAAGACGAATATTCCTAGAGTGCGAAGAAATGCTGCCATTACAGCTATGAATTTCGTAAACACCCTTGGTGCTGAGGCCAGACCAAAAGGAAGAACCCTGCACTGGTAGTGCTTCCCCTGAAATAGAAACCGGAGAAATCTTCGGTGAGTTGGTGTGGCAAGGAGGCCTATCCAGAGTCTGGGGGAGGACAAAGAGACAGGGAATTCACCCTAGTAAAGGGCCCCCTTTCACCGAGACAGAGTAGGAAAGCCATAAACACCTCCAGGAAACAGAAAACTTCCACGTGGACCACATTTCATGCCCCCCCTAGTGGAATGAAGGGGAGAGGATACAAGGCTCAGAACCCCTTAGGCAGTGAATGCTCCAAGCATTCAGGTGCCCGGAGTCAGGCTGATTGCCGTCACCTGAGTAGGGTGGCGATGGAGCTAGAGCCCTGAAGGTATAAACCCAGAGCAGAGTATGATTTAGGGGAAAAGAGGAGAGGAGAAGCAGGAAGCTAGGCTGAGCTGAGCAGAGCAGAGGAACGGAGCTTCCAGCTGGAGAGAGTGCTATTTGGCATGTAGCACGGCTGCAGGAGAGTTTTGAGCCAGGAACAAGAGAGACTCTAGGATTCCCTGGAAGGCTGTTAGCTGAGCACTGTGAGCAAGGTGGGGAGTCAGAGCCTATGCAGCTGGGAGAGCCCGAGGTGAAGCTGATTGAGGAGGACACTCCCATGGACTGTTCTTTGTGCCAAGCTGTAAACCTGGGAAGGTAGACAAAGCAAGTCAGTCCTGAAAGAAGGTTATCCAGGAAAAAGGTACCCTTATTCCACAAGCAGGGTGGCTGTGTTTCCCTTGTGTTTATAGAGGGGAAGTTTACCACAGACTTTAAATGTGTTTTTTTTGTTTGGTGCTTTAGCCAGCAAGGCTAAGAAGGGAATACAATAAGCTTGCTGGTAAAGACTGTGTATCCTGCAATAGAGAGAACCTTTAAAACTGCATTTTGTGCTTGGATATGTTTTGGACAATTTTTGCTTCCAAGAGTCCTTAACCAACAATCCTATGTGTGGGATGATCGAATCACTGTGTATACAAAAATAATAAATTTCTGTCATTCGTCTTACCTACTTGAGCCTGACTACAGCTTTCTGCATGGTGCACTCATACAGCTGAATAAGGACTACATTTCTCAGAGGGCATTGCAGGGAAATAGTTTTTAAAAAAGGCTGAAAAAAAGCATACAGCAGAAAGTTCCTCTAAAAATTCATGCCCCTCTAACCTAGAGGCGAGTGGTGGTGGCGTGACAGTTGGATGGATGAGAATATGGGTGTATGCATCCTTGAGATCTAGAGAACAAAGCCAATCCTGACTCTGAAGGTATGGCAGAAGAGTTCCTAGAGAAATCATCTTGAACTTCTCCTTGAACAGGAATTTGTTCAATTTTCTGAGGTCTAAAATGGGTCTGTGTCCCCCTGATTTCTTTGGAACAAGGAAATAGGGGGAGTAAAACCCTGTACCCTGTTGGGAAATGGGTACATCTTCTATTGCCCCGTGGGCAAGAAGTAAATTGACCTCTTGACCCAACTGATTCTCGAGTGAAGTCTGAGAATTGAACTGTCTTACAACTGTAGGAGGGGGCATGTTGAGAAAATGAAGCTTGTACCCCTCCTTTACAATGGAGAGAGTCCATTCTTCTGCTGTTATCTGCTCCCATATGGGGGCAAAATGACACAACCTTCCTGGAATGGTGGAGGGCTCTGGCCCTTTGAGGGCCAGGAAGGCCAAGTTCTCTAGATGTGAGTCAAAGCCCCTGTGGAGGCTGAGTCTGCTGGGCCGGTTGAGGCTTAGCAGACTTTGTTTTTCTTTGTTTTGGTGGCTGCTGTCCCTTTCGGGCAGACTGACCTGTAGAATGCCCCTGCTGGGTATAGGAGGGGTGAAACCTCTTCTTTTTAGAAAAGAATGGTTTCTTGTAGGATTTTCTCCTTGCAGGATCAGCTGTAGCCTTGGATAGTCTATCCAAAGTGGTATTATCAGCATCCAGCTCATTAGCTTTCTCTTGCCAATTTTTGCCAAAGAGTTTCGCCTGTGCAAGGGATATTCCCGAGTTTGTCCTGTACCCAGAGTTCCAAGTCAGATGCCTGGAGCCAGGCAATCCTACGAGCACCTATGGCAATGGCAGAGGTTCTGCTTATGCACTCAAAGCAGTCAAAAGCTGCACGATTAACAAACTTGGAAACATCTTGGGCATGTTTGACAAGTGAAAGATAATCTTGCCTCTTATCATCAGGAAGGAGAGGGCTCATAAGCTCTAGATCTCCTGTAACCTCCTTAAGGAACATTCCCATATATAAAATGTAGGAACTAATCTTGGCAGAAAGCATAGAGGCCTGGAAGGTTCGACGCCCAAAGGCATCAAGAGTCCTACATTCACGTCCTGGCGGATTAGATGCATGTCTTTTTGCACTCTTGATCCTTCTCATAGCTGATTCCACTACCATGGAGTGGTGTGGTAACTGGGTTTTCTGAAATCCAGGACAAGGAGGTACTCGATACATGGTATCAAGCCTACGAGAATGAGGAGAGGTGGTAAGAGGTGTTTCCCACATTCTTAGCATGAGATCATGCAAGATCTCATGAATAGGCAAAGTAGCTGCCTCTTTGGGAGCTTTAGGATATTGTAAAATCTCCAATTCCTTTGCTCTGGGCTCTGTTTCAGGATCCACTGTGATGGAAAGACCTTTAGCCACCTCCCGTATGAAATCCTGAAACGATATATCCTCTGGAGGAGACATCCTACGTTTAGGAGAGGAAGGCTCTTCAGAGAGAAGTACTCCAGTACCAACAGAGCTGTCAGAGTCTTCAGAGTCATTGGAGGATTCAAAATATCTCCTGTCTGGGTGCTCTTGCAAAGCACGATACCGGTACCGATTGAAGTACTTCAAGGTCGGGAGTTCAAATCCCACTAGAGGACAGCAACCTTGGGCTGGAAGGACTGGGGTTTCTAGTCCCACAGATGCTCCTTGTGGTCTTGGGCAAGCCACTTAACCCTCCACTGCCCATGTTCCCTGTAAGTATTAGTGTATGTGTCTCATATCCCCGTGTGTTAAATGTATCCCCCAATTGTGTTGTGACCGCTTTGATTGAAGGATAAGGCGGTATACAAAACTGTCTAAATAAATAAATAAAAATAAATCGCAAGCGAAGACTACCATTACAAGCTCAATGCAATAGACCATAAACTGAACATAAACTTCAAGAAAACGGAGGTCCTATTCCTCACTAGAAATCAATCATTTCTGCCCCCAAAGGTGTTAAATGCTGAAAAAGCTAACCTAGAGGTTAAATCTGTGGCAAGATACCTAGGAGTCACAACTGACCAGCATCTCACACTCCAGTCACATATAAACAAAGTAACAATGCTTTCACAGCAAGCTGCGATCGCTCCACCACTTACGACCTCTCCTTGAGCCCCAAGATTTCTGTACAGTCTACCAGGCAATGATACTACCACACTGACCTCTGCAATGCCATCCTGCAAGGCCTCTCAAAGAGTTCCCTACACCCATTTCAGCTTGCTCAACATACAGCTGCACCTATTCTGACATGCTTGCCTCGAATTAGCCATATCACGCTTATATTAAAAGAGTTGCACTGGTTACCTCTCCTTAGTCGCATCAACTATAAAATGCTCATGATAGCATTCAAAGTTATCCACTAACTATCCTCTAATTGTTTAAACTCAATCATATCAAGAACCCCGGAAAACCGCCTAAGGAAAAGCAACACATCAAACCACTTAAACCTGCCTTAGGAACTAACCAAATGTAACCAATCAACTTCCTCAAGGGCATTATCCCTGCATGCCCCACACCTATGGAATGCACTTCCACCACAAATCAGAGATACCCATGACCTCTCAAGCTTCTGGAAACTGCTTAAAACATACCTTTTCAAGGAACGTTTTGATAGGATAACAATCCCTCTTACCTATGCACCCCTTAACGCTAATGTATTAACCCTCATTCTGATCTCAGTCTCCCTACAATGTAGGCAACCCTCTTCCTGTAAATAGTTACTTGTTCTATGTTATAAATACTGTTCAACGTTCTATGTTATACTTTAAACTGTTAATCATTCTAAGAAATCCTTCTCTGTGCAAAATATACCGTTCGATGTTCTATGTTATACCTTTAACTGTTAACTGTTCTAAGAAATCCTGTTTCATGTAATGTTCAGTTATGTTCCCTGTAAACTGCATTGATCCTCAGAAATGCGATAAGACTGACTAAATAAATAAAATAAAGTACTTCTGTCCACAAAAAAGGAGCAGGACCTGTGCATAATTGTGTCTGATGATCTTAAAAGTGGCTAAACAGGTAGAAAAGGCAACGGCGAAAGCCAGGATGTTTGGATGTATAGGGGGAGGAATGGCCAGAAAGAAAGAGGTGGTTATAGTGCCTCTGTTTAAGTCTTAGGTGATGAAAACACACTGTGGAAGTGTATAAAAACCTTTATTTGAGGGTACTAGGGTCCCCTCCCTACACGGACAGTGTTTTGGCAGAATAAAGCCTTCATCAGGGGCTTGGGACCTTAGTTAAAACAAATACAATTTCTAATATAAAAGCACAACACAAACTTAATGTCATACTAAAAGGATACAGGTATGCTGACAAAGCGTTAAAAAGCAAAAAAAAATATATATATAAAAGAAACTTACATTTAAAAAGTACTATAAATATAAACTACAGGTGAGAACTGAATATTAAAAGTGCATAGAAGTGCAAAGGAGGTAAAACATTAAGGGTACAGAAAGTACTAAATATTGAATGACAAAATGTAGCATGAAGTAATTAAGGATAAACATAACACAAATATTAATAAGGAAGGAGGGGGGAAGGCATATGGAGTGTTTACTCAGGAGCGCTGATATCATACTCTTCATGTACATGTAGCCATATGGGCTTATATATTAAAATACTTGCTCAGGAAGAAGACACTCTACTAGGAAACCTTGGTAAGGCCAGTAGATAGCAACTACAAATACATTAAACAATGTTAAACACCGGCACAGGAGAGCACCGTCAGTTAACACAAATAAGGAAGAAGGAGGTTATATTTATCCTTAGTTATTTCACGCTATATTTTATCATTCAATATTTATTACTTTCCATTCTCTTACGTTTTACCTCCTATCCCCTTTGTGTACTCTTTTAATATTCAGTTCTCACCTATAGTTTATATTTATAGTAGTTTTCAACATATATTAAATTTAAGTTTCTTTTATGTCTTTACCTTTTCAACCTTTTGTCAGCATGCCTTTATTTTTTTTTTAGTATATTTAGTTTGTGTTGTACTTTTATATTAAAAACTGTATTTATGTTTTAACTAAGGTTCTAAGCCCCTGATAAAGGCTTTGTTCTGCCGAAACACAGTCCATGTAGGGAGGAGACCCTAGGAGACAAAGGTTTTTCTACACTTCTATGGTGTTTTCACCACCCTGCTTCTCATATCCAGTATCTCTCCTTGCGGAAGTGGTTTCTTATTTTTTTGGACTGTCTTTGGTGAGACCTCATTTGGAATATTGTGTGCAATTCTGGAGACCACACCTATAAAAGGATATAAACAGAATGGAGTTGGTGCAGAGGATTGCTACCAAAATGGTCAATGGGCTTCAACATAAGCCATTTGGGGATAGACTTAAAGATCTGAATATGTGTACTTTTGAGAAAAGGCAAGAAAGGAGACATGATAGAAATGTTTAAATACCTCTGTAGCATCAATGTACAGGAAGAGAGCCTTTTTCAAATGAAAGAAGGCTCTGCAATGAGGGGACATGGATGAAGGTGAAAGGGGACAGACTCAGGAGTAATATGAGGAAATATTTCTTTATGGAAAGAGTGGTAGATGCATAGAATAGTCTCCCAGTGGAGGTAGTAGAGACAATGACAGTATATGAATTCAAGAAAGCATGGGACAAACAGAAGGTTTTTAAAGGGAAAAAAAGGGACTATTAGTTGATATGGAAGGGCAGACTAGATAGGACATATGGTCTTTTTTCTGCCATTATATTTCTATGTAAATTCAAAAAGGACAGCTCCTCTGGATGTGATTTTCATCTCTCATGAAGTGGGGAGGGATCAGAGGGCAAGCCTGGGATCTGAGGGCAAGCCTTGGAGTACTTCTCCGAGAAGTACTCCAAGTCATATTTAGAATACCAGGAGTGCTTGCTCTGAATCCAACCCATAAAAATACTCTGGGATGTCTGGATCATTGCCTGGCGAACAAGGGGAACACCCCACCTGCAGTAGAACCATGCACAAAGAGAGCAGAAAAACACCACGCCACTGGTCAGGAACAAGAGCTTTGTTGCTGTCTACTGCCCTGAGTACAGAGGTTGTCACAATAGGCTCCCCAATAGATAACAATAAAGCTCTTGTTCCTGACTAGTGGCGTGGCGTTTTCCTGCTCGCCTGGGCCAACCTCTACTCTTCCTAGGATGTGGAGCTACATGCAGTGCCTAGGAGAATGATCACTCCCCAATGCACTTGAGAGTGACACCAGTTATGCAATCAGTGAGGTTAAGGATTAGTTCAATGTCTTGATGCATCAGTAACGAGGTAGTCTAAGCAGCTGCCTCATGCCATAAGGAAGACCTCCATCCTTTTCCTGAAGCTCTTCAAAAGATGCTCCTCAAGGGCTGCCATCGACAAAGGTGGAAGAGCTAGAGCAGAATTGGTCAATGTCTGTTGAATCTGCTCAGGAATACCAGCAAGCTGATACTAAGCCCCTTGGAGACTGTCACTGCCCTTTCAGTACCAACAAGATCAGCAATTCTCACACTGGGGCCACTTCAATGATATCGGGGTCTCTGATGCCTTAACACAAAACATCACACTCTGATGAGCTGTGATACCAATGTACTCTAGCGTTTGATGTTACGGGCTCCCGATCCTGATAAAGCAGAGGATGAATCCTCTTTTCTTTGGGCAGGAATCAGAGGATATTCACTCCCTATGCACCCTATTGATGCTTGACGTCAAGTGGGATTGGTGTTCTCTCACTGTTGATGCACCCTCAGAGTTTGATGCACTCCTTTGGCTATGGGAAAAGATGCCACCAAATCCAATGTACTGGACTTACTAGTGCCAAAATTCTTTTTGTACTGTTCTTCTTGACCTATGAGGCCCCTGTCACCTGTAAACATATCACATGGCATTATGGTTAGGCCCCAGGTATTGCAGGCCCTAATTATGGGTGTCAGTGGTGCATATGCTCCTGCTGCACTGTGTGCACCTCTTAAAACCATTAGGGAGTTTACGAAACATGTCATCCAGAAAAAAAAATCTACCTAACTGGGGTGCCTAAGGCCTACATGTGGCCTATAGTGGCAATGAGAAGCAAAAATAAGGAAACTTAGAAACAGCCAAAAGACTAACTAAAGGCACTAATGGGGAGAAAAACAAGCAACAGCACCAGAAACAGCAAAACAAACCCACACTGAAAAAGGTAACAAAAACCAGGCCTTCAACATTTGTCCAAATGGCTCCATGGAAAAACAAAAACTGAGGCAGTCTCAGGTGGTAGCAACACAGCAGGCAGGAAGTGGCATACATCTGTGTTCGAACCCTTCCAAAAGCTACTGAAAGGTAAGCTGGGGCTTCATCCAAATGAGAGCATTATCCTGCTTGTCCACGAAGAAATATATTGTGTATCTATAGGGTTCTGCAGTAGTATACAAAGGTTTACGCACCCTTGGTAAAACAGAGTAGTTACTCACCTGTAACAGGTGTTCTCCAGGAGCAGCAGGAATCAGTCCTCACATATGGGTGACATCGACGTTGATGGAGCCCCTTGCGGAGCATTTCCCCAGCTTTCTATGAAAGTCTTTGGGAATACTGCACGCATGCGCGGTCCCCTTCCCGCCTAAAGGTGCCATCTTGCTCAGTCTGACGACATAGCTAAAAGACAGAACAAAAAAATGCAAAAATGAACTACGTACAACTGCAACTCCCAGGGGAGGAGGGAGGGTTGTGAGGACTGATTCCTGCTGCTCCTGGAGAACACCTGTAACAGGTGAGTAACTACTCTTTCTCCAGGACCAAGCAGGAAGTCAGTCCTCACATATGGGTGACTCCCTAGCTCTGGGCTACCAGGAACCCAGGCTGAACAAGAGAACTCCCTCTAGTCCCAGCATCAGAGAAAGGCTTTCACTGAAAGAGAACCCCCACCGGTAGCCCAACAGAGGGCTGGAGGGCAAGAGTTGCCTAAACCTCAAAGAGATTCCGGAGTACTGCCTGGCCAAAAGCACTGTCCCTATGGGACTCCCTCTCCAGGCAGTAATGAGCTGCAAAAGTCTGGCTTGAGGACCAAGTTGCAGCCCTGCAGATGTTTGCCAACGGTACAGAGCGGAGATGAGCTACTGAGGCAGCCATAGCCTTGACACGGTGGGCTGTGACCCGACCCTGCAAGGGAAGGTCAGCTGCCCTGTAAGCCCAGGTGATACAGTCAGCCACCCAGATGGACAAGGTACGCTTGGACACAGATAACCCCAAATTATTAGGGTCAAAAGATACGAAGAGCTGAGTAGCCCTTCTATGCCCCTGTGTACGGTCAAGGTAGAAGGATAAGGCCCTTCTACAGTCCAGGGTATGCAAGAATGCCTCAGCCTGGCTTGCATGAGGCCTAGGGAAGAATGTCAGAAGAACCACCTCCTGGTTGATGTGGAAAGAGGAGACAACCTTTGGGAGGAACTTAGGATGAGTCCTAAGGACTACCCTGTTCCTATAGAAGCGAGTGTAAGGCCTGTCACAGACCAGGGCCTGAAGCTCACTCACTCTTCTGGCCGAGGTTAGGGCTACCAGGAAGAGCGTCTTCCAAGAAAGGAAGCGGAGAGGACAAGTAGCCATCGGCTCAAAGGGTGGGCGAGTCAGTTGTTGCAAGACCACATTCAACTCCCACTCAGGAGCTGGAGGACGGATAGGAGGCTTGAGCAAGAGCAAACCTCTGAGGAACTGGGACACCAAGAGGTGAACCGAAAAGGAGTGTCCTTCCACTAGTGAGTGGTGAGCTGCTAGAGCTGAGAGGTGGACCTGAACAGAATTGGACTTGAGGCCCTGATTGGATAAGTGCAGCAGGTACTGAAGCACCACTGGCACAGAGCAGGAGAAAGGATCTTCTGTGCATAGCTGACACCACAAAGAGGACCTTCTCCATTTCAGGGCATATGTTCTTCTGGTGGACTGCTTCCTAGAGGCCAAGACCACCTCTTCAACTTCCTGAGGCAGGCCCCAGGGAGCCAACACTACCTTGCAGCCTCCAGGCCATTAAATGGAGAGATTTGAGGTTGGGGTGCAGAAGAGAACCCTGATCCTGAGAGAGAAGGTCTAGCTGCAACCCTAGAGGTAGTGGGGTGTCCACTGCCAGTTGAAGCAGAAGTGGAAACCAAGGCTGCCTCGGCCACCTGGGGGCTACCAGAAGTACAGAGGCCTTGTCCCGTAGAATCTTGAACAAGGTTCGGGCCACCAGAGGCGTGGGAGGAAACGCATACAGGAGGCCCTGGGACCAGGAAATCAAGAAGGCATCCGCTGCCCACCTCATGGGATGCGGTTGCCTGGAGCAGAACCTGGGCAGCTGCCGGTTCAGGGGACTGGCAAAGAGATCTATGGATGGAAGTCCCCATTTCAGGAAAATGTTTTGAACCACTAATGGGTGCAGTTGCCATTCATGGGGCTGCATAACTCTGCTCAACCTGTCTGCCAGGAAGTTCTCCTGGCCAGGGAGATAAACAGCCTTGAGAAACATGTTGTGCCTGAGCGGAAACAAGCAAAGGTCCTGTGCCTCCTGACAAAGGAGCCTGGACCCAGTGCCGCCCTGCTTGTTCACATAGAACATGGCTACTTGGTTGTCTGTCTGCACTAAGACAGACTGGTGGAGCCAGGGTTTGAGAGAAAGTCTTGAGGGCTAAACCAATAGCCCGAAGTTCCAGTAGATTGATCTGTTGCGTGGCCTCCCAGGGAGACCACAGGCCCTGGGTGCACTTGTCCAGACAATGTACCCCCCAGCCTTGCAAGGAGGCATCGGTGGTTAGGACTACTGTGAACACAGGTATCTGAAAAGGCACCCCTTGTAGTAAGTTGGGGGGGGGGGGGGGTGCAGCCACTAGCGTAGGGAGTTCAGGAATGGTTTGGACCCGTACTCTGTCTCTGAAGCTTCCTGTGGCCTGAGTCCACTGAGTTCTGAGGCACCACTGGGCAGGCCTCATGTGGAGTCACATGCACTGTCGATGCCATGTGGCCGAGGAGCCTCAGGCAGAGTCTGGCGGAAACCAGTGGCATGCTGAGAAACTGGTTTGCCAAGTCCATCAATCTTTGAGCTCTGTCTTCTGGCAAGTAAGCCTTTGCTTGCAGGGAGTCTAGCCTTGCCCCTATGAACTCTAGGTTCTGGGAGGGGAGCAAAGTGGACTTTTCGAAGTTTATGACAAAACCCAGGTGTTGAAGGAGAGAGATAGTTCGGAGGGTGGCTTGCCTGGCCTCCTGGCACATCTGACCCCTGATGAGCCAGTCGTCCAGGTAGGGGAAGACAAAGATACCCTGATTCCTCAAGTAGGCCGCCACCACTGCCAGGCACTTTGTAAAGACTCTGGGGGCGAAGGTGAGGCCGAAAGGCAGTACCCTGTACTGATAATGGTTTCGTCCAACAATGAACCTGATGTACTTTCTGTGGTCTGGATGAATGAGGATGTGAGTATACGCATCCTTTAGATCCAAGGAGCATAGCCAATCTCCCTGCTGGAGGTAGGGCAGTAATGTCCCAAGAGTAAGCATCTTGAACTTTTCTTTCTCCAAGAACTTGAGATTTCTGAGGTCGAGAATAGGCCTGAGGCCCCCGGTTCTCTTTGGTACTAGGAAGTAACTGGAGTAGAAACCGTGACCTTGTAGGTGGGGAGGCACAGGCTCCACCGCCTTGTCTCGCAGCAGACCCTGAAGCTCTCTTAGGAGGAGGTCTGTGTGCAGAGGAGGCCTTGGAGGCTCTCCTGGGAAGTGAGGAGGAGGCGACCGTTGGAAATGGAGCATATAGCCCTTGTGCACTATGCTTAAGACCCAACTGTCTCCTGTGATGGGTGGCCACCTGTGGGCAAACAAGGCTAGTCGACTTCCTGTGTAGGGATGGGGACAGCAGAGACGGAGAGGCTATGCTTTGGGAGTCAAAAACCCCCACCCTGCTGAGTGGGAGCAGGAGCCGGAGCATGGACCCCTTCTGCCTATGGGGTCCATGTCCCTGCCCCTTGGCCTGCTGACCCTGCTGGGGAGGCCTGGTAATGTGGGAACTGTTTGTAGGCAGTCACCTTCCTCGGGTAAAAGGACTTCTTACCCGAGCCCTTCTTTTTTTGAGAAGGGGCAGAAGTTTTCCTGGACAGCCTTGTCCAGGTGAAGTGCTTGGTTTCGAGCTCAGCAGCCTTCTTGGCCATGGGCTTGCCAAAAGGGTTTTCACCTCGGCAAGGGACATCGACCAACTTGTCCTGTACCCATGGCTCAAAGTCCGATGACTGCAGCCATGCCTGGCGTCGAGCCTCGATGCCGGCCGCCGCAACACGGGCCGAGGCCTCTAAGCCATCGTAGGCTGCTCGGGACATGAACTTAGAGCATTCCTGCACTCCCGAGGACAAGGACTTGAACCTTTGCAACGGTTCCCCGGAGAGACCAGCAGAGAACCCGGCAAGCTCCTTCGCCAGGTCCCGCAAGTACATGCCCATGTACAGCTGGTAAGACTGTACACGGCAAGCAAGCATCGAGCCCTGGAAGCACTTTCTACCAAACGCATCCAGGTTCCGGGCCTCCCTACCAGGGGGCACCGCGGAGTGCATCTTCCGGCTTTTCAGACGATGCATGGCCGATTCCACCATCATGGAATGGTGTGGTAGCTGCGCCTTTTGAAAGCCAGGGCTCTTATGGAGTCGATAAATCGACCCGCATGCTCAGAACCGGCGCCGAGGCTGGTGCCTCCCACATCCGGAAGAGGAGCCGTTCCAGCATCGGAGGAACCGGGACAGTAAAGGCCTCCTTCGGAGGAGAGTCATACTGGAGAGTCTCGAGCTCTTCGGCTCGAGGCTCCTCCTCGGGGTCCGCGGGAATCGCCAAAGCTGTGGCCATATCCCTAATGAACTCCGAGAACCGGGTATCCTCTGGAGGGGATCTACTCCGGGGTTCGGACTGCGGTGAGTCCGAAGGGACGCACCGAGTCCGGAAGGTATCGGGGGACTCCTCGTCCTCCATCTCCCATGTGGACTCATCCGAAGAAGAGTCGGGGGGCTCCGACCGCGTGGGTCCCGGCAGCACCCACCCCGACGCTGAAGGCACCGGTGTCAACGCCCTCGGTTCCCGAGCAGGAGGTCGAGGGTGACCGCGACAGAGGATGACCTCGAGCCTCCATGGTCTCGAGTATCGGCTCGGTCTCCGGGGTCGACTTCAATGTCGATGTCCCGGTGGTCGGGGCAGATGCACCAGCAAGGCTGGCCATCAGCACCCGCTGCTGATCCATGAAGGCAGACAATCTACACTCCAAGGCTGTCAGCCTGAGTCCAAGCTCAGGAGACTCAGCAGCTACCGACTCGGGCCCCAGCGGCGCCGGGCCCGTCGGCTCCCTGGGAGGAGAGTCCTCGAGGACAACAGGACTTACGTGTCCAGCAGACTCTGGCTCCACACGAGGCATTTTGGATGGCTTCTCCTGTTCCAAGGGCCCGGGACGGCGGTCGGGGGTCCGAGACCTGGCCCTCGAGGAGCCAGGAACCTCCTCCGACGCCGCCCTCGCGAGCTGCTTCTTCCTCTTTCATTCCCGATCGGGAGACCCCCTGTCCGAGTAACCCCGGCGATGCTCAGGGTCAGATTCCCAAGACGTCGAGGCCTCAGACGAGGTCCGGGCCCGGCCGGAGGCCGAATCAGAAAAAAGCCTTTCCTTTTGATGCTGTCGACTTCGCAGTGTCTTAGTGGACATTTTGCCACACAGGCCACAGATCTTAGGATCATGATCTGGACCGAGGCACCGAAGGCAGCAGTCGTGTGTGTCGGTGAGAGACATCAGTTTCTTGCACCGATCACACTTTTTGAAACCACTTGAAGCCATCGGGGAAAAAAGGGCCCCCGCGAGGTCAAAGGACCGGCCTTCCAGGGAAAAGAAAAAAAGGGTGCGAACGCCAGCCACTAAGGGCAAAAACCGAAAAAGCAGAAGACGGGCTCGATACTGGTGTATCGAACCGGACAAGAACCGCGATGAAATCGCAAGAAAAATCTAACTTTTCTCCGGGTGATTAGGACAGACATCCGTTGGGCTCCTCGGAAAAAGAAAGATGAGCAAGATGGCACCTTTAGGCGGGAAGGGGACCGCGCATGCGTGCAGTATTCCCAAAGGCTTTCATAGAAAGCTGGGGAAATGCTCTGCAAGGGGCTCCATCGATGTTGATGTCACCCATATGTGAGGACTGACTTCCTGCTTGGTCCTGGAGAATGTATGTTTCAATGAATCCTCAAGTGAACAGAACATAAGAACATAACATAAGATATGCCATACTGGGTCAGACCAAGGTCCATCAAGCCCAGCATTCTGTTTCCAACAGTGGCCAATCTAGGTTATACGTACCTAGCAGTTTCCCCAAGGGACACAGGTTCCACAATGCTTGTATTGGTTCAAGCATTGATATCCTGGGTCTCTTCTTAATAATGGTTTATGGACCTTTCCTCCAGGAACTTGTCCAAACCTTTTTTAAACCCAGCTACACTAACAGCCTTTACTACATCCTCCGGTAACAAATTCCAGAGTTTGATTACACGTTGAGTGAAAAAATATTTTCTTTTATTAGTCTTAAATAGTTTACCCTGTAGCTTCATTGCATGTCCCCTAGTCTTTCTATATTCTGATAACGTAAACAATCGATCTACGTTTACCCGTTCCACTCCGTTCATTAATTTATAGACTTCTATCATATCTCCCCTCAGCCGTCTCTTTTCCAGGTTAAAGAGCCCCAACCTTTTTAGCCTTTCTTCATAGAAGTTGATGTTTACATGGTACAAAACGTTTGACATGACATCTTTCTACGATTTTTAATGCATAATTACTATTTGCAGCTTTTGCAGATTCAATAAAAGAAAACAGTGAATGTGTCAGGTGCAAAAGTTTGGACACCCTTTCAGTAAGTACTTTATAACACTTCCTTAAGCAGAAGTAACAGTTTCTCAATGTTTCCTGTAGAAAGCCAAGATTTGTCTTTATATTCTTGCTTATGTAATCTTTTCCCAGTCTTTTTTGCAGAATTCTCAATTCTCTTAATTCAGAAATATTTTAGTTCTCCTTGCATGTATTAACAAGTCTGGGGTCTGTGAAGGTCACTACAGAACCTACATCTTTCTTTCCTGTACGTACATACGTCACAATTAATTTTGAGATGTTTTGGATCACTGCCTTCCTGAAATATCCAACCTCTCTTCAGCTTCAGCTTTTTTCAATGACTAGGGGACATTAGCTTCTAGGATATCTTGATATTTATTGGATTCCATTCTTCCTTATACTTGCACAATAGTTCCTAGCTGAAATGGCTAATTGGAATAGTTTAAATTATTTTTTATAGCTTTCCTCTCCTTTTTAAGAGTGAATTATCTTTATTTTCAAATGCTCAGACAGTTGCTTTTAAAGAGCCTATGGTTGTTAAAAGTAGAGAGAATAACAATCACATCCTGAGAAGTTAGAAGGGTCAGAGTATTTGTTGAGAAAGATCTAACAAGTCCATCAAAGACAGGCAAAGAGAGAATTTGAAAACAAGCTTGCTCTGGAAGCACTCATAATAAAAATGTTTTTCAAGTACATTTGCAGAAAAAAAAAACAGCGAGGGTGTCAGCTGGACCAGATGAAAGAAATGTAAAAAGGGTAGTTAAGGATGGACAAGGCCATAGCAGAGAGACTGAATGAATTATTTGCACTGGTCTTTACTGAAAATGATATAGGGATGTTACCCATGCCAAAAATGATTTTTAAAGTTGATGTATCCGAGGAACTGAACTAAACCTTGATAAACATGGAAGATATAATACAGCAGTTTGATAAACTAAAGAGTAGCAAATCACATGTACTGGATGGTTGAAAGAACTCAACACTGAGATTGTAGACCTACTATTAACAATCTGTGAACTATCATTAAAAATGTCCATAGTACCTGAAGACTGGAAAGTTGCCAACGTAATGTCATTTTTTAAAAAGGGTTCCAAGTGTGATCCAGGAAACTATAGACCGGTGAGCTTGACATCAGTACCAGGCAAAATGGTCAAAACAATTATAAAGAACAAAATGGAACAGTCATGGTCATGGTCTAAATGGCACAATGCCAACAAGGATTTAGCTAAGAAAAAGTCTTGTCTCATTAACCTGCTATATGTTTTTGAAGGTGTGAACAAACAGGTAAAGGTGAGGCGGTTGATATAGTGTATCTGGATTGTCAGAAAGCCTTGTATAAGGTCCCATATGATACACTCTTGAGTAATTAAAACGTCATGGGATAGGAAGCAGTGTATTCAGGGCCGGATTTACCTTGAGTGAGGCCCTACGCCAACAAAAATTGTGGGCCCCCAGCAGGGGCGGCCCAAGGGGGGTGCGGACCTCATTTGCATAAGGGGCCTCATTTGCATAAATATTTGCATAATGTTACCATATACTAACTTTTAGTAAACGTGCCTCTTAATGAGTGTATGGATAAAGAAAGACTAAAAGATTTCTACATTACTATAATCCAGTGCCAACTGCCAGACACATTAGGAACTACTACAAACACTGCCCATAGTAAACCCGCCGTATCCTAACAGCACTACCAGGACTCACAAAGCACCATACTCTACCAATCAAAAGGCAACACTGCAAATATTAAACCAATACATTTCAGAGAACAACAATACATGACCTACTGGGGAAAGAGAACAAGTGGCAATGTCAAATAGGAATTATATAAACAGAACACCTCAGCTCAGTTACACATGCAGAACATAGACCATCACCAAACAAGTAATCACAATTTAGAAATAGGAAGACAATAATTAAACTGGGAATCCCAAAAGCCAAACTTGGAATGTACAACACTGTAGAAATAAAACTATACATTAATTTGCTCTTGTACTAAACAAAGCGCAGATGTTAATGATGCACATTTACCAGAGCTGACATATTCCAATTAATAAATTCAAAATAAAGAGATATTTTTCTACCTTTTGTGCATTTTTTTCAGCTGCAATTGCTCCAGCCACTTTCATCTGGTTTTTCTTCGTGTCTTCTGCTAACTCTCCATCGTCTGCTGTCCATTTGTCCTTTCTTCTCTCTTCTAGATTTTTTTCCATTCTCTCTCTACATCTGCTTTAACATACTAATCTTTCTCCTTTTGCTCTTTCCTCATTCCTATTTCATCCACTCAAATTTTACCCCTCCATCCTCAATCCCCACTTACTCTCCCAATACCCGGCCAATTGTAGATTTTTTATCCCTCCCACACAAAATATTTTTCCCTTCTCCATTTTACTCTTCCAGCCCCATCCCATTCTAATCCTCCCCCAACATCAGCTCCCTTCTAGTTCCAGCCTCACCCAGCATCCATTCCCTTCTAGTCCCTGCATCAGCCCATTTCCAGTCCTAGCCATCCATCAGCCCATTTCCAGTCCTAGCAACCCCCCAACCCAATACCAGTCCTAGCCCCCCCATCACCCCACTTACAGTCCTTAACCCCCCATCACCCCATTTTCAGTCCTTAACCCCCCATCACCCCATTTTCAGTTTAAGCCCCCCCTATAACCCATTACCAGTCCTAACCCCCCATCAGCCCACTTCCAGTCCTAACCCCATCAACCCATTTCCAGTCAGCCCCCCATAGCCCATTGCCAGTCCTACCCCCCCCCCCATCAGCCCATTACCAGTCCTAATCCCATCATCCCACCTCCAGTTTTAACCCCCCAGCCCATTTCCAGTCCTAGCCCCCCATAGCCCATTACCAGACAACCCCCATCAGCCCACAGCCCATTACCAGTCTTAACCCCCCCAAAGCCCATTACCAGTTCTAACCCCCCCCAACAGCCCATTACCAGTCCTAATCCCATCAGACCACCTCCAGTCTTATCCCCCCAGCCCATTTCCAGTCATAGCCCCCCCCATAGCCCATTACCAGACAGCCCCATCAGCCCACAGCCCATTACCAGTCTTAACCCCCCCCTAAAGCCCATTGCCAGTTCTAAGCCCCCCCCAACAGCCCACAGTCCATTACCAGTCCTAACCCCATCAGCCCACCTCTAGCCTTAACCCCCCCGCCCAGCCCAGCCCAGCCCCGCCCATTTCCAGCCCCAGCCCCCCAATAGCCCATTACCAGCCCTACCCCCCCCAGTCCATTTCCAGCCCCAGCCCCCCCAATAGCCCATAGCCCATTACCAGTCCTACCCCCCCCCATAGCCCATTCCCAGTCCTACCCCCCCCCGGCCTAAAGAAAAATGTAATTTAAAAAAAACCTGGTGGCTGCCGCTGCGGGGCCCCCTCTGCTGCCGCGGGGGCCCCGTCTACAAGCTGAAGCGGTGCTGTGCGGTGCGGTCGGGTCGGGTCTCTCCCTCCCTCCTTCCCTCCCTGCAGGCTGCGAGAGTCGCGAAGATAGAGCGTCTCCTCGCGTCTGTGTTAAGCCGGCAGGGGCAGATGGGAAATCCCATCAGCCCCTGCGGGCTTAACACAGTCGCGAGGAGACGCTCTATCTTCGCGTCTCTCGCAGCCTGCAGGGAGGGAAGGAGGGAGGGAGAGACCCGACCCGACCGCACCGCACCGCACCGCACCGCTTCACCTTGTAGACGGGGCCCCCGCGGCAGCAGAGGGGGCCCCGCGGCGGCAGCCACCAGGTTTTTTTTTAATTGAGTTAAAAAAAAATTACCTGGTTCTTTTTTTGTGGGCCCCTGCCGGCTGTGGGCCCTACGCCATGGCGTACATGGCGTATAGGTAAATCCGGCCCTGAGTGTATTATTGTGGATTGGGAACTGGCTAAAACATAGAAAACAGAGTAAGGCTTAAATGGCCAATTTTCTCAATGAAGAAAGTGAATAGTGGAGTACACCAGGGCCCACTGCTTTTTAATATATTCATAAATGACTTGGAAATGGGAATGAGATAGGACCTTGAGAAACTGGGCATCCAAATGGCAGATGAAATTGAATGTGGAAAAGTGCAAAGTTATGCACTTAGGGAAGAACCCAAACTACAGGATACATGACACATGGTTCTACCCTCTCATTTAATGATCACATTAGCTCTGTTATAAAACATGTCTACTATTTACTTCATCAGACTCGATCTGTTAGCTCTTTCTTTTCGTCTTTTGCCCTTGCCACTCCGCTCCTTAGTTTAGTTATTTCCCGTATCGATTATTGCAATATAGTTCTGTCTGGTATTCCTAATTATAAGATAAAAAGATTACAGTTAATCCAAAACTCTGCAGCTAGACTTCTATCACATGCTTCCAGATTTGATAACATCACACATTGCTACTTAAATGCCACTGGCTGACTGTACAATTTAGAATACAATACAAAATTTTGTTTTTGGTTCAAAAAGCATTATACACTGGTGTTCCCTCCTACCTTTCTTCTCTAACTATCCTCCTCAATCCCTCATAGGGCCCTATCCACTATAACAGTCTCTTCATTCCTTCTGCTACTCAAGTCCAGTTTGAAGCCACAAGAGATTCCACTTTCTACTTCCTTGCCCACTACCTATGGAACAATCTCACTCCAGCCATCTATTTAGAATTCTCTTATACCAAATTCAAAACAGCTCTTAAAACCCACTTATTCCAACAGGCTTTTTCCCTCTCCCCATAGAGATAGCAGATGCCCTGGGCTTTTTTCCTTTTTTCTGTGCATTTTATATGCTTCTGTGTATGATTGCTCTTGTCTTTTAAACTATGGAGTTCTTTTCCCCAACTACTTTTATGTCTATTTTAAATTGTAAACCATCTTGTTGCTCTGAAAAGCAGTATGGTAATATTAGACTTTACCTGCTAATTTTCTTTCCTTGAGTCTCTCCAGTCCAGTCTAATACAGACGCATGGGTTATGCCCTAACACCAGCAGATGGAGACTGAGAACCACAGGTTTCAATGTTATCACACTATAAGGGTTGTGTAAACAAACCAGACTCCACAAAGAGAAATGCGATATAACTTTAGTCCAAAAACATGTAAAAACTACATACATTCAGAGAAGACACAGAGAAATTAGTCACTCCTCTACAGATAAACAAAATGGCCAAAAGGCCATGAATTGAAGAGACTGCAGCTTATTCAACATTGCAAAGAGAAAGCAGAGGAAGCACCGGAAAGGTTCAACAGGTTAGAGATACTCTTCTTTTATACTTCTCTATCCTGGCTCATCTAGAAAGAAAAACTGAGATGAGCGGGTTCTCAGTTGGACTGGAGAGAATCAAGGAAAGAAAATTAGCAGGTAAGATCTAATTTCACCTTCCTTATTTTCCCTCTAGTCCAGTTCAGTTGCATGGGATGTAGCAGAGCAGTACACAATCTAGATGATAGTGTAGCACAAATGTATGAAGCAAAGACAAAGTTACCACCTTACAGATATCAACTGGCGGAACAAGATTGCACTCAGCCCAAGAAGTAGCTTAAGCCCTAGATGAGCGAGGTCATAAGCAGACTGGAAGGTTTTTACGTTTGAGTAAATAAGCAGAAGCAATAGCCTCTTTTAACCACCGCGCAATGGAGGCCTTAGAGGCTTTCTCACCCTTATGCAACCCCCAAACAGAACAAAGAGATGATACGAGTTTCTGAAGGATTTAGTATGCTTAAGATAACGCCTCAGGACTCTGCGAACGTCTAGCAGGTGTAACTGAGGATCTTCGGAGCCATCATTCACTCCAGAAAAAAACAGGTAGAGTTACCCACTGATTAAGATGGATCACCAAAACAACCTTTGGTAAGGAAGGGGGAACAGGTCTTAAGACCACCTTCTCTTTTGAAATCATAAGTAAAGGTTCTCTACAGGACAGAGTTGCAATTCAGAAATCAGACGAGCTGAGCATATGGCCACCAGAAAGATCATTTTCAAGGTGAGATCCTTCAATGAAGTCTGACTCAGAGGCTCAAAAGGAGGACCTACGAGAACAGAAAGGACCAAATTCAAGTCCCAGGAAGGAAAGATTCGACGCAGAGGTGGGCAAACCTGCTTCACGACCTTAAGAAAAAATGAACCACATCCGGATGAGAGGCAAAAGAAAAACCTTGAATCCTGCCTCGATAATAGGCTAAGGCTGCCACTTGAATGCATAAAGCGTAGTTTCTCACCTGTAAGAGGTGTTCTCTGGGAACAGCAGGAATCAGTCCTCACGTATGGGTGATGACAGTGCTGACGGAGCCCATACAGTAACCTCTCCCAGCTTTCAAAGAAAGCCTTTGGGAGAACCACCTTGCATGTATGGTCACCTTCCCACCTAAGACTGCCATCTTGTCTCAGTATGAGGATATAGCTCAAGACGGCAAAAAAGAAAAGCAACTCCACGGGGAGGAGGGAGGGTTGTGAGAACTGATTCCTGCTGTCCCCGGAGAACACCTGTTACAGGTGAGTAACTAAGCTTTCTCTGGGAACAAGCAAGAAGTCAGTCCTCACATATGGGACTCCCCAGCTACAGCTACTGAAAAAAACCTGCAAAAGCCACGGGTGCCAGAAAAAGGCAAACCATGGGAAGCAGTAACAAAGTCACGGAACAGCAGACCCGAGAGTGACCCCGAGTGTCAAGTGAGGACCCAATTTTCTGGTAGCCTGAATACACTGAAGGGACAGAGGGCAGGAGTTGCCTTACACCCCAAACAAATGACAGAGTACTGCCTGGCCAAAGGCGCTGTCCTGGAGGGACTCCCTCTCCAGGAAGTAATGAGCTGTGAAGGTATGGACTGAGCACCACGCATCTCCCAAAGGCTCTCTTTTTAAAGCTGGGGAGAGGTTATCGTGTGGGCTCTGTCGGCGTAGACGTCACCCATATGTGAGGACTGACTTCCTGCTTGTTCCTGGAGAATGAATTTAAAGCTAGACCTTTATCCAACCCAGGCTGTAAGGAGGAGAGTACATCTGGCACAGAAGCTGAGAGAGTTCTAACTTCCTTTTCTTCGCACCAGTGCTCAAAAATATGCCAAACCCGAACATACGACAGGGAAGGCGAATGCTACCGAGCTCGAAGAAACATTGCTATCACCTGAGGGGAATAACCTTTTTTTTTTTTTTTTAATTTATTTATTTATTTTTTTAACTTAGCCCTTTCAATAGCCAAACCATAAGCAAGAAACAATCTACTTGTGGCATTAGAACTGGACCCTGTGCGAGCAGGTTGTCCATCACTGAAAGGTCAGTTAAATCAGATCTACATACCAAGGCCTCCGAAGCGTCGAATGCTACCAAAATCACCATTCCTCGATACATCTCTATCCTCTGAAGCACTCGGCCTATCAGAGGCCATGGAGGAAAGGCATACAGGAGACAGTCTGTCGGTCATTGTTGAGCTAGAGCATCCAAACCCTTTGACATTCTCTCTTCTTTGCGACTGAAATGTGGAAAAGGAAGAACTGACCAAGGCCCTAGAACAAGGTTAGAGACTATAGCAGAGACTGATGAGCTTCTGTGTGATAAGGTAACTTATACGAGTATAGATCATCCTGTCTATGGCAATTTAGATCTGGAGGTGGACAGTGATGAATCTGTTTATGGTACACTGGACATAGGTACAGACAGTGATTCAAGCACAGATAATAATGAAGAAACAGGACTGTGAATGTGCTATAGCCATACACCTTTACTCAGGTAAAAAGAGAACATTGCTTATTGTAATACAAAAGCTAACTGCAAAGTATATATTTTTAGATAGAAGCTTCTGTTTTTTTCTCTCTCTGTGAGAAATTGCTGACAGTGGTGACAGAGATTAGCAAATAAAGTTATGTACATAGTTACTGGTGCAAAGGGTAGCTTCTGCATTCCAGACAGTGCTGCCTCTTTTTGGTGGCAGATGATAGCTTGGAAAATTGGACAACAACTAACATCAGCATTATAGCATAAGCTTTCCGAGAATCAGAGACCTTAGGTCAACATATAACTGGAAATCAAATAAAGCTTGTGAAATTAACTAAATTTTAGAGAGAATTTAGTGTAACTAATCAGCTTCTGTATAATGAAGGAGTCACAGCGACACCTACTGTCACTTGGTAATTATAATCATGGCCTTGTAAACTTCCATTTTTTAATGTATTTTTGCAAAGCATCAGCAGAAAATTATCCTGTAAGCAGATTTTATTCCAGATCTGTGATTTTGTAACATGAATAATATCATCCGATGTTAATCAAAAATTAATTATGTCAGCTGATACTTCTTAATAAAAGGCAGATCTCTGGCAGAAGATTTTTGAAGATACTTAGGGAGGAGCCATGTTTTTGGACCCCCAGCGATCTTCTTTCTAGAGCTCTGGAATTATTATAATTGATTTTCTGTGTATGTGTCTTGTTTTTTCCTTCCTGTTAGAAGGGCTAGGTAAAAGCTTAAGAATCCAGGTTGGAATCGAAGTAGGAGAGCCTGCCCCTAAAGGGCTACAACATGAAAAAGTGCTGAATCTTCACAATGGAGGTGGTCACCATCAGATCCATGAGCGGCTGACCCCTTCCACGTACTATGCTTAGAAACATTGAATCTTCCAGGGACTACTTCCTTGGATTCAAGCGATGATGGCTTAGAAAGCCAGCCTGAATGTTTTCTTTTCCGACCACATGAGCCGCTGATACAGCTAGAAGATGTATCTCTGCCCAATAGTGGAGGTATCTCCTTCATCAATATCGCACTCCCCGTGCCACCTTGATGATTGACGTAAGCGACCGCTGTGGCATTGTCCGAGAAGATCCTCATTGCCCTGAGTTGCAACAGTGGAAGAAGAGCCTTCAGAGCGAGGAAGACTGTTGCATCTTAAAGCGGTTTATGGACCAACTGGTCTTCGCCTAGGATCATTGACCTTGTGCTACCTGGGACAGGCAATGCATTCCCCATCCATACAGGCTGGCATCGATGGTCACTAATACACATTCCGAAGGTTCCAACGACATTCATGTCTGCAGCATGGATGAGCTCATCTACTAGCAGAGACTCAGCCTTGCTTCCCATGGGCAAAGTAGTCTTTTCGATAGGGAGTGTGTCCGCAGCAACCAGCAGACCAAGAAAGCTTTTTGTAGAGGTCTCATATGAGCCCTGGCCCAAGGTACGAGATCCAGTGTAGCCGCCATGGAGCCTAGGAGCTGCAGGTAATGCTAAACTGACAGAGCGCCTTCAAGAGAAAGCCCAGATTTGATTTTGCACTTTTGAGACTCGTTTGGTAGGCAGACATACCCTGTCCATGTTGGTATCGAACTGTGTTTTTAAATAAGTGAGATCCTGGTAGGAAACAAAGTTGCTCTTGTTGAAATTGATAATCCACCCCAGTTTCTGAAGAAAGGCTATCATCTGCTGCGTAGCCTCTTGACTTTACCGAACTGATTTTCTTTTGATCAACCAATCCTTCAGATACAGATGTGCCAAAATCCCTTTTTTCCGAACAGTCCCTGCCATTACTACCATACCTTTTAAAGGTCTGGGGTGCATTGGCTAGGCCAAAAAGTAAGGTGTGAAACTGGAAATGCTCCATGGGAACCGCAAAACACAGGAACCGCTGATGGTCTAGATGGATGGGAACATGTAAGTAGGCCTCTGTCAGATTTTTTTTTAAAATTTACATTTACCAAATTATAGTTCAAAGGAAACATCTTCCAAATCTTAAAGAAAAAAAAGACAACACAACCATCTCCCTTAAAATAAGGAAAGAAAAAGAAAAGAAATATAAGTTCACATCATAGGGAGCACTAACAAAAGAAAAGAAATGCATTAAGAAAATCAAAGGCAAAACAATGCCTCGCACTAAGCTGCAAACATCTTCATTCCAAGATAAATACCATGTATTCATATATGATATTATCAAACCTCCTAAACCACCTCGACCTAAGGAGTGGTGGTTTCCTTATTCAGCAACAGCTTCTCCAAGTGAGAAGGATCCAAAAATACATACTTAACTCCACTCAATGTAACTAGATATTTGCAGAGAACTTAAGGTAAAAAGTGCCAGCTAACACTAGACTTAAGGGAAAGAAAGGCTTTCCTTCTCACTTGAGTCACTTTTGATACATCTGGAAATACTTAAACTTAAAATAAGTCTTCATAATCAAATTCTTATCTGTCATTAAGAAGAAAAACCACCAAATGGCTCACGTATTAATGACATCCTGGGAGTCCTTGTGGAAGGCAGAGAGGCTTAAATCTGGCTTAGGTACCATAACACCCTCTCCCTCCTGCCCTGAGGAAGTCCGTATGAGCTTATCAGGGACATAGTACATCTTTGAAACCAAAATAGCATCACCATTAGGTAATATTTCTTGAAGATTTTTTTTAAATATCAGGTGAAAGCAAATGTGTAACTGGAAAGTTCATAAATCTCAAATTCTTATTGTGAGAAATATTTTCTAAGGATTTCAATTTGCGATGAACTACAAGGCTATCCCTAATAGAGGCTACACCTACAGAACTCAAGGAAACCACCTGTGCATCCAAATTAGAGACTTTCCTTTCTATGGCCTCCACTTGGGTGTCCACCTGCTTAAACTTTGCAACAGACTCTTGTGAGAAATCACAGAGTTGAGGAATAGTAGTACTAAGAAATTTCTCAGTATGTGAAACCACTTGCCAGATATCTGGTAGAGAAACCTAAGAATCCAGCAATGGAATGGTGACCCTATCCATGCTATAAACAGGTTTAGGGCAAGCAGTAACTGTGATAGAACCTGGTGGCTGAAGAAAAAGTTATATGGTTTCAGGAACAGCATTGTTCTGCAGAGGTGGACAGGGGAGGGGGGAGCCTGAGGTGGAGTCCGCTCCAGGGAACTCAAAGATACTCCCTCTCCAAAGGAGAAAGATATCACCACGACCTGTCCCAATGAACTAACCTTTGGCATAAAATGCTTGTCCATAGTTGCAGTTCCTGCAGCCATCAGCTTACTGCTTTTTGATTTTCTTTTCCCCGGCATTCTTACAATACAGATATAAAAGAACACAACCCCTATATGGCACTCATCTCACTCCTGGGCTGCTAAGGGGCTCACAAGGGGCCAAGCAGGCCCCTTGTTATACACCCCTTAGTATGTTCCCCCAGCCACATGCCAACAGCCACGTGCCTGGAGGGAAATCCAATTTATAGGGCCCTCTGGTAAAGTGCAGGTGTCTGCGATGATGCCAGGGCAGCAGACAGGCACACTGAAACCTCCTCTAGGCTGCCGGCAGCAGACAAACAGCTCCCCAGCCTCTGTCAGATCTAGAGATGTCAAACTCGCCTTTTCGTACTGCAACAATTACTGACCACATGGTCTCCATGCAAAATGAGGCACCTGTAGAGCTCAAATGACGTGCTTGAAATCCAGAACCAGATGAAAGAATCCTCCTTTCTTGGGGATGATGAAATAAATTGAATAGTGGCATTGTCTGAGCTGAACCAACGGAACTTTGACTACTGCATGCAGCTGGATCAACACTGTCCAGCGTTTCTGCTACTGTCTTTGCCTTGAGAGGCCTGGTGAACTCCAGCGTGTAGCTCTCCCGAACGACTTCTAGCATCCACTGGTCGGAAGTAATCTGGACCCAAGCAGAGTAAAAGGTTTGCAGCCGATCTCCTACCAGAATTCAACTCCACTTGAGCCCTCCTCATTTCATTGTGACTTTTTGGAGCCACCTGAGGTTCTTGTGTAATATCCTCTACCTGCATCCCTACCCCCTCGAAAGGCATGTCCTCTTGAAGGATGAGTACATTGAAAAGGTTGCACAAAATCTTCGAAAATCCCCAAAATGGCCTCTTGTAGGGGCTGTAGACTTAACAATTTTATCTTCCAGAAGCCTAGGAACCTTGGATTCTCCTAGGTCCTCAACCAAGGCCTCTCCAAAATGAAGTTTTCCCTTAAAAGGAAGCTTACTAAGCCTAGTTTTCGAAGCAACATCCGCCGACCAGTTTCAAAGTCAGAACAGATGACAGCTGGGATCACAGAAGTCATGTACTTAGACGATGCTCTAAACAAATCATAGAATGCGTTCGCCAGATAAGCAGACCATGACTCCAGTTTAGCTGCCTCTGACAATGTTTCCCATGGACCAGGATCAGCTTTCAGCAAACTCTGAGCCCATCGTAAACATGCTCGAGCTACATATGCATCACAAACGGACACCTGCAATGACAGGGCATTGATTTCAAAAGACTGCTTTATCAAAGTCTCAAGTTTCCTGTCCTGAGCATCTCTCGAGGCTGCTCCAATCGTCCTTTGGGTAACCACTATTAGCGCATCAACCTTAGGCAATTTAAGAAGATCCTGTTCAATTTGCAGAATCAGATACAAATGAGACAGATTTGCCGTCGTGTAAACCGGTCTCCCGGAGTTCCCAATGTGCTTCAATAATTTCATTAATAGCACTATGCAATGGAAAGGACTTCTGAGGCTTTCAAATACCCTGCTACAAGGGATCCTCCAGTTGTGCCTCTTTCACTGGAGAGCCATGAAGAATATTAAGAGCTGCTAAGAACTGAGCAATTAAAACTGCTATCTCCTCTCTGTGAAAAACTGACAATAGTGGATCTTCCCCCAGTGGAATTTCGCCTTCCTCAAGCTCAGTTCCAGTGGAATTTCCTCAAAAGTTAGAGACCTTTCAAGAGGATCATCAGAAGCCCCTGAAATAACTGAGCCTTGATCTTCCCAGGTGACCAACCCTATCCTAAGGTGTTTAGATGCAGGCTCTACAGTATCTTTAAATGCTGAGACTCGTGAACTGTAGCCTATGATCTAATTTGAGAGAAGAGTTCTGCACTAGGCCCTGCTCAATGCAAAACATCTGATGTATAAGCAAAACGAATTCTGGAGAAAAAGGCAGGGAAGATTCTGAGGTAACATCCCCCCGATTTGCAGACCTTAGGACCCTGAACGGAGGCTTACACCCCAGAGAGATTCCCCAGCTCCCCTTCACTAGTGGAAGTCATGGCCACAGTTCCCACCAAAACCACAACTGAGGAGATACCTGAGAGAGCGGCAAATTACTATCTGAGACTGCTGGCGCTTCAACATTAAATTTGTTTTCAACCCCAAATAAAGATTTCAGTAGTCTTACCTTCTTCAATGCAAGCGCAGCAAAAAACAGCTGAAGAGAGATGGCTTTGCTAACTGCCACAAGCCGCTCAAGCTGCCAGCAGGCTGTGAACCATGGCTGAGTCCTTCGTCACCGAAATTGAAGAAAAACTCACATTAAAACTAGTGTTCACAGACGTCACCAGATAGTATGGCGGTGCCATAGACGGGCTCCACCATCGCTTCCTGCAAAAAAAAGGTGAAATAAGCACCCCAAACAGGAGAAGGTAGTGGTGCGAGGTAGGGGAAGTCAGCCCAATAAGTCCTGAAGCGGGTTGTGAGAGCGGGGAGCTGTAGCGGCCGTAGGCAAAGCCCGGATCGGCGGACAGCAGGAGCAGCACCACGTGGCATGCAGTTTGCCGTGAGGAAAGGCCGCAGAGACAGCATTTGTGGAGATGAGAGCGGCGGTAACAGACCCGTCGGAGGGAGAGTGCTGCACGTCCTTACCGGGCTGAAATAGTAGTGCTCTGAAGGAGAGTGGGGCTGCCGATGAGAAAGAGAAGAGCGCAGGAGTGCCAAGACTGGAGAGCAAGGGAGAGCGGAGCACTAAAGACAGATGGGAGAGAGCAGTGGCCTCACGGAGCACCCAGAGCTGTACCGGAGGGAGCAGAGCCGATATAAATACACTGAAATGCAACAGGAGCTGCAGCAGCTGTATCAGTGCTAGGAGACCACGAGGCAGCTTGGTGTGAGGGAGACCAGAGCGCAGGTAACTGCAGAGACGGCGAAGACCCCCGAGAGAGCAAGAGAAGTAATCAAAAAGCTTTGAAAGGGGCACAGAGCAAGAGAAGTAAGAGCTAGTGCTGGAGGAGAACAAAACACAGTAGTGGATCCTGAGCGGCAGAGCAAGGCACAGCTCGGAGGTCAGAGGGGACACCCATTGGGGCCTAGTTCAGTCCCAAATAAAGGCAATAACTAGCAACAGCTCTCAGAGAACATGGGGTGGAAAGCAATTTTGCAAGATAACATACAAAGCCGGGTACGACTAGAGTCACAGAAAGTGGAGAGAAGAAGTGGTCGATAGCAGACACCCCTGTGCCCCTAGAGAAGGGGGGAGATCGGTTGTATGGAGAAAGCAAGAGGGGGGATGTCTACCAAGAAAATATTGGCATAATTTCGCTCACCATACGCGATGCCCAAAGGCAGAAAGGAAGGGCAGAAGGAACACAAAATAGTGGCTGACCACGTGGATGAACAGGACGATGAGACAGACGGACAAGGGACTCCAGGAGTAGCCGGCATGATTAAGTTGTGGCTAGAGGAATTGAAGAAGGAACTCAAAGCAGAAATAAGTGGAGTTAAAAATGAGCTAAAAGAGACTTTACAATCCCTGAGACAAGACCTGGTGGATCTGGGCAATCGGGTAGAAGAAACAGAACAGCAGGTAGAGCAGCAGGGGGAAGTCCTGGAGAACCTACAAAAAGGATGTGAAGGGTTCAAGTAAGCCCAGGAAGAAATGCAAGCAAAGTTGGAGGACCTGGAAGACTGCTCTAGGCGTTATAATATAAGAGTGCGAGGCATACCCGAGGATGCCAAATATCAAAACTGCGAAGAGGTAATTACCAAAGTTTTTGGATATATACTAAACGCAGCGGACCTCGTGGAGGCGACAGAGTATGACTCTCTACAAATAGAGCATGCGCATAGAGGCTTAGGACCCATAAGGGATAATCGCCCAAGAGACATTGTGGTCTGCATGCAGTCATTCAAAGTCAAAGAACGTATTATGCGGGCAGCCCGGAAACTGGGGCACCTCAAGTGGGAGGAACATGCAGAGGAACTGTACCAGGACTTATCCCTTGGAACACTACAACGTCGGCGAGAGCTGAAGGACATAATGGCCATATTGAGAGAGGAGCTCCGATACAGATGGCTATACCCCTTTGGATTACTCCTGACAGTAAAAGGGGTATCAAGGAAAGTGAAGACCTGCACAGAAGCTTGGGCTGTATTATGCACATTGGGACTGGCTAATGTTCCCGATGAGGTGGAGGGGACAGCAACTACTACAGCTACCGCAAAATTTCCATTCAGGAGAGAAAGCTCGAGATGGCACAGAGTCCCGGCCAGCAGGCAGAGACTAACGCGTCTCACCAAATGGCAGAGCTGGCAGGACGGCGATGTCGAAAGAAGCAAGTTGAGGAAGAACTTTTGGATGCCACTGAAGACTTGGAGAAAAAATACAATGCTAAGTGACTTGTTAAGCAATGTGATTAAATGAGATAGCATGTAAGGGGAAGTGAGGGGGGCAGAGGAAGGGGAGGGGTAATAGTGTGGTGCTCTTGAGGTATCGTTAACTCAAGAGACGGGGGGGAGGAGGGATATAAGGGGAGGAGGGGAGTTGGACTGAGGGAAGCAGATGACAAGAGGAAGGGGCAAGGGTGCAAGAGGGGGATCAGTAGGGTTTAGGCAGGGGGTGGTCTGAGTGGTAGTCATAATACAGGAAGTCAAGTCTCTAATGGACGAGACAGGGGAAGGGAAGGAGGGGGCAGTGGGAAGTGGGAGGGGCAGGGGAGGAAGGGATCCAGAAGGGAAGAGAGTAAGGGGGGGAGGGAGCAGAGGGGTAGTATAACTTAAAGGTGAGTTAGCAATTGTCTCCTTAAATGTAAAAGGGCTTAATTCCCCATTTAAAAGACAACAGTTGTATAAAGAACTACTGCGCCAGAAGGCACCAGTTGTGTTTCTTCAAGAAACGCACTTGACAAGGGCGACGGAATCCCTTGTTAAACCCAGGGGATATGGTATATGTGTATGCATCCAACATGATAGAAAAGAAAAAAGGAGGAGTGGCCATCTTGCTCAATACAAAATTGAAGCTACTAGTGCACACTGTGGTAAGGGATAAAGCGGGACGCTATGTATTGATGAGGTCAAAATTGGGGCATGAATGGTACTGTATAGTCAATGTCTATGCACCCACAGGGGCGCAAAGTGAATTCTGGACAAAACTGAATGAGGAGGTGGGGAAACTGGGGGAAGGGATTTTAATTTGTGGAGGAGATTTCAATTTAACGTGGAATCCTGCCAGAGATGTCACAGGGAAGAGAGAAGGTAAGCGGGCGGATAGGAGAAGGTACCGCAGTTTTGTAAGTCAACTTTACTTGATTGATGCTTGGAGGTTCCATCATCCAGGGAGGAGGCAGTTTTCCTACTACTCACATGTCCATGGCTCATTCTCCTGAATCAGTGCGATATGGGTCTCGAAAGAATTGGGGGGAAGGATTAAGGGGGCGGATATGGAGTCGCTTACATGGTCAGATCATGCGCCTGTGCAGGTACGATTGACCACAGAGGAGGAGGGGAAAGGTAGACAGTACTGGAGACTTAATGAATCCCTACTGGAAGGTGGGAAGGTGCGAGAGGAAATAGTGAGGGGAACCAAGGAATACTTCCACTGGAATGATAATGGGGAGGTAGCATGGGGAGGAGTATGGTATGGTTATAAGGCCGTAGTGCGAGGGATTTTAATTAAATGGGGGGCACAAAAGAAGGAGGACAGGGAGGGGAGAACGAAGGCTTTGCGAATGAAATTGATGGCCCTGGAAGAACTAGACGCGCAAGGGCGGCCAGGAGCTTATCGAGGACAGGTGCTAGCAGTCCGCACTCAATTAAATGAAATACAGGCTGACCAGATCAGATATCAAACGCAGCTATTGAGGCAGGACTTCTTTGAAGGCAGGAACAAAGCGGGGCACTACATGGCGCAGAAACTAAAGCAGAGGAAATTGCGATCACACATAATGAAAATTCAGAATAAGGAGGGGGGATTGGTACACAAAGATGGGGAGATTAGGGAAGTATTTAGGGGATATTATCAGGAATTATACAGAGCTAGAGATAGTCCACAGCGAGAGAGGGTACAGAGCTATCTAGACTCCTTGAAGCTGCCGAAGTTAAATGAGGGGGAACAAATGGAGTTAAACAAGGCCATTAGAGCTGAAGAAGTCTGGTGCGCGATAAAACAGTTGAAAGTTGATAAGGCTCCAGGGCTCGATGGGCTCACATCGCAATTTTTATCGATGATTTGGCGAAATGTTAACACCACTTGTGCGGCTATTCAACCGGCCCAGAGAGGGAAGGAGATTGGCGGGCACTATGGGATGGGCAGGAATAACCCTCATACACAAAGAAGGAAAGGACGCCCAAGATTAAGCAACGATATAGGTCTATACGATGCACAATTTGGACGCCAAACTGCTGGCTAAGGTCTTAGTGATGCGCCTAAACAAAGTGATAGGGAAGTTAATACATCAAGATCAAGCAGGATTCATTCCTGGTCGGCAAGTATCAGACAATATTAGGAAGATTTTGAACCTGATCTGGCACACGGAGCACAATAGAGAGGAGGCTTTATTGTTGTCCCTAGATGCAGAAAAGGATTTGACCAGGTGTCTTGGCCATTTCTTTTCCAGACTATGGAAAGAATGGGCCTGGGGGTGGATTTTTTAAGCTGGGAAAAAGCGCTGTACAACAACCCGAGAGCCTGTGTTAGGGTGAATGGGGCCTATTCAGAGTTTTTCGAGCAGGGGAGAGGAACGAGACAGGGCTGCCCCTTATCCCCACTACTTTTTGCTATTTCTTTAGAACCGTTTGCAGCGAGAGTACGGGAGCGGGAAGATGTGAAGGGAATAAAAATAGGGCGGAGTGAATATAAAATCTCTCTCTTTGCTGATGATATAATTTTGAGCATGGGCAGGCCTAGGTTTTCCCTTCCCATATTAATGTGGGAATTAGAGGAGTTTGGCAGGCTATCAGGGTTTACCATTAACTGGACGAAATCAGAAATATTAAATTTAACAATCCAGGAGGACACCCAGAGAACCTTAAAAGGGAAATATCCTTTTAAGAGGGCTAGAGACAGTATCCGATATCTGGGTGTTTGGATAGGTAATAAGACGGAAACTTTATATGAACTCAACTATCCAAAGCTGTTTAAGCAGGTAGAAAGTTTGCTGGATGGGTGGGGGAGGGGCTACCTCTCATGGTTTGGACGGATCGCCACAATAAAGATGCTACTCTTGCCCAGATTCTTGTTTCTATTTCAGGCGTTGCCAATAAAGGTGCCACCGAGAAAGCTTAAACAGTTACAAAGACTCGTGAATCGATTTGGCAAAATCGATGGCCGAGAGTAGCCATAACCGTCATGCAAAGAGCTAAAGGAGAGGGAGGGTTGGGGGTACCTAACTTTCGAAAATATTATGAGGCAGCGCAACTGAAAACAAAATATGAGTGGCACAGAGGCACAACGAAACACTAGGTTAAAATGGAAGGCGAGTCCATACGGGGGGCAAACTTAATTTGATTAGTGTGGAGGGGGATACTATCTTAGAACATCAACGCCAGCATCCCCTAATAGCACAAAGTCTACAAGTGTGGAAACATAACAGAAAACTATTAGTACAAGATAAAAGATACATACAAGGCATGACGCTGGAGGCTTGTTTTGATAGGGGACAGGGACCAATATTTCACAGATGGGCACAGGCGGGGCTAATATATCTCTCTCAAATAGTGAACAAGGAGGGACCAATGGAATTTGAGAGCTTGAGGGACCTGTATGGGTTGGAGGGCAGTGACCACTATGCATATTTACAAGTGAGCTACTTTGTGAGACAGAGGGAGGTCTGGAAGGATCTTTGGGAAAAGAGGGGGTGGTTTGAGGTGTTGTGTTCCGGGAATTTAGGACATAAAGGAGTTTTGTCCAGGATCCACAGAGGTTTAATGGAGGGTAGAGAAAGCAAATTGGGCTATATGAAGAAATGGGAGGAAGACTTGGGGGTGTGTTGGACAGAGACCTGGGATAAAATTATTCGGACTGTGGCGAGTGTGTCTATTGCCACACAGGTAAAAGAAAATGCATATAAAGTTTTAATGCGCTGGTACTGGACTCCAGTACATAAAAAGCGAGTGGGAGGGGGTCACACTGATCGTTGCTGGAGGGGATGCCAAGCGAGTGGAGATTGGATATATATGTGGTGGCAGTGTGAAAGGTTGCAAGCTTACTGGAAAGAGATCTTGGAAATGATTAACAACATGACAGGATACAGATTACAACGGACACCAGAGGTCTGCTTATTGCATCAGTTAGAAGAGGACATACCAACCCGGGACAGTGGGGTATTACATCATTGTATAATAGCAGCTAGATGTGAGATTGCACAGTACTAGGTGGGGGTGGTCACACCACAGCCAGCAGGCTTCATTAGAAGGACGGCTGAGATGTGTCTGATGCACAGACTGACGGAGTTGCGGAGGGGGAAAGGGGAGACAAGTGCACCAATCTGGCAGAGAGTGTGTGAATGGCTGGATATCTGGAAGGCGGACAGGGGAGGGGCAGGGCACCCGAGAGAGATTATTCAGAGAGTGATGGGGGAGTAGGTAACAAGGAAGGGGGGATAGAGAGGGGACTGGAGGAGTGAAAATAGTACTTATGCTTACAGGATGGGAGGGGGAGGGATGATATTAGGAAGGAGATTTAGAAGGAATATCACGTATTGCAAAAATGTATATACGGGTATATGAAAAGGACCTGGAACATGTACAAAGTTATGAAAGCATATGGTTAATAACGCTTAACTTGGAGGGGGGGAAATAACAATGTTTAAGGCGGTAGTTAACATGTGGTTGAATGTTAACAGAGCTGTATAATATGTAGAATGTTGGTTTTTGAGATTGTTTGTATTAATTCTTGCAATACTAATAAAAATTTAAAGGGGGGGGGGGGAAATAACCTTAGTGCTGAGTATCACAGACACTGATGTCCTTAATCCAGAACCTCCTCAGTTGTGCGGGAACAGCACTGCTCACTGACAGATCTTTGTTTTTTTAAAGAAATTAAAGTGCTATGCTCTTTAGTATCGCAGCACCCCGAGTCCCATTCCAAAGACTGGGAACAAAGGCACTCCAAAACTAGCAATAAAGGTCTGAGTGGGAAATATCTTTAAAGTGGGGGTGGGACCTGTAACAACAACAAAGGAGTACAGCCCAAACTGACTTAACAGCTCTGGGTCTCCATAAACCCACAACTCCTCTCTCTAAGTAACTTCTCTCAGTGTAGAATTTTTTTTCTTTTTTAAATTCTTTCACAGAAGCTCCTCACCATCTGCTGGAGATTGAGAAATACTGGAGTGCAAGGATGTGCACAGAAGCCTTATAATGTGACATCATCAAAACCTGTAGTTCTCAGTCTCCATCTGCTGGTGATAGGGCATAACCCATGCCTCTGGACTGCACTGGACTGGAGGGATGATAAGGAAATCAAGTTTTAATTAAACAAACTACCAGCCAGGAAAAGGACCTAGGCGTCATTGTGGATAATATGTTGAAACTCTGCCCAGTGTGGAGCAGCAGCCAAGAAAGCAAATAGAATGTTTGGAATTATAAGGAAAGGAATGGAGAATAAAACCAAAGATATTATAATGCCTCCTCTGTATCACCCCAATGTGTGACTGCACCTTGAATACAGTGTGCAGTTCTGGTCACCATATCTAAAAAAGGATAAAGCAGAATTAGAAAAGGTACAGAGAAGAGCAACCAAATGATAAAGGGGATGCTTAAAGGGGATGCTTAAAAGGACAGGACTCTTCACTTTGGAAAAGAGGCAGCTGAGGGGGAGATATGATAAAGGTCTATAAAATGATGAGTGGAGTGGAACGGGTAAACATAGATCATTTGTTTACTCCTTCAAATGGCTAGGACACACAATGAAGCTACAACACAGTTCATTTAAGACTAATCGGAGAAAATATTTTTTCACTCAATGTGTAATTCAACTCTAGAAATCGTTGCAGGCGGATGTAGTAAAAACTGTTAGGGTAGCTGGATTTAAAAGAGGTTTGAACAAGTTCCTGGAGGAAAAGTCCATAAACCATTACTAAAGTGGACTGAGGAAAAACCATTGCTTACCCTAGGATGAGTAGCATGGAATCTGCCTTTTGGGAACCTGAAAGGTACTTGTGACCTGGACTGGCCACTTTTGGAAATAGGATTTTGAGCTTGATGGATATTTGGTTTGACCCAGTATGGCATATCTTATTTTCTTAACTTTTTAACAAGAAACACTGGCAAATGTCTCCCACAAGCATGGAGGGAAATGAGAAATGAGGCCACAAAAACTTAATCAGACAAGTTTAGAAAAAACACACATATTCCCATCAACTTTTTGGATCTTAACAACTTTTTTAAAAAGTAGTAAATCAACTGGAAGACTGCCCAAACTTTTGAAAATAATAAAGCGGTAAATATCACATGCAATCTGTTAAAAATCAGAAAATTAATAATTTTTTTAATTACAAATGACAGAAAGATTGTAGAGGTTATATCAGCTTCATTTAGGGATTTACCGAAACAAAGTATGACCATACAGCAGGTGCCTATGCTTCTGCACACAACTGTATATCAATCTTATTTTACCCCAGCTGAATTCCCAAATATGTCCTATATATGTTGGAGAGGATGCCTACTTAAAGGTACATTTAAACATATTTGGTGGGCGTGTGAATAAACTAGGGGATGTTAGATATCAGCATTAAAGTAAACAAAATTACATGCAGACACTTCCATATGGTCAAGAATCTGGTAGCTGAGATTTAATGCTAAAAAAATGCAAGATCATGCATTTTGGGCTCCAAAAATCCAAGGGACCGGTTCAGTGTATGGGGTGAAGTACATCTGTCCACAAAAGAAGATCAGGACCTGGGAGTGGTTGTTTCTGATGATCTTAAAGTGGCTAAACAGGTAGAAAAGGCGACGATGAAAGCCAGAAGGATTCTTGGGTGCACAGGGAGAGGAATGGCTAGCAGAAAACAAGGAGGGGATAGTGCCTCTGTATCTGGTGTGACCTCATTTAGAGTACAGTGTGCAATTCTGTAGACCACATTTTCAAAAGGATATGAACAGGATAGAGTTGGTGCAGAGGGTAGCTATCAAAATGGTCAGTGGTCTTTATTATAAACCATATGGGGACAGACTTAAAGATCTTAATATGTATACAATAGAGGAAAGGCGGGATAGATGAGATACGCTAGAGATGTTTAAATACCTCTGTGGAATAAATGCACAAGAGGAGAGCCTCTTTCAATTAAAAGCAAGCTCTGCAATGAGGGGGCATAGAAAGAGGGTGAAAGGGGATAGACTAAGGAAGAATATGCAAAAATATTTCTTTACATAGAGTGGCAGATGCGTGGAATAGTCTCCCAGTGGAGGTAGTAGAGACAAGGACACTATCTAAATTCAAGAAAGCGTGAGACAAGCAAAGAAGACCTCCAAAGGAAAAAAAGGGACTATAGTATTTGATATGGGAGGGCAGACTAGATAGGCCATATGTTCTTTCTCTGTTGACATGTTTCAATGTTTCTGTTATATACCGTCTTTAAATGCCTGTTTTAGCCCAATAAATGTAGTCTTGCAGAAGAAAAACTTGGAAGATAATTGCTTTTGGCCACTAGACTTTTTCATGCTACCAAACAAACAAATTTGGCCATGTAGTCTTTCACACTGTTATGTAAACGTTTAGTGCATATTAGAAATTGAACAATTATCCTATTTGATAAACGACATTGTCTGCTTTCAGGTCTGTCTGGGACTATGCTAAACAAAATCTATGTATCCAGGCATCGCCATGAAATGTAAATTTGTTTTGTCCTTTCTTCACTACAGATACCTCTGCTATGCTCCCATCCCTTCCAGAAAACAATGGCACACCCATTGACATCAAGGATTTCATTAAAATTCTGAGCCTTACCTTGTCCCATAGTTATTTCTCTCACACCATATTTAACAATATAACAATGTAACAGGTATTCTCCATGGACAGCAGGAATAAGTCCACACATATGGGTGATGGCCCCGACAGAGCCCTGCATGGGAATGCCCCCCAGCTTCTATTGTAAGCTTTTGGGAGGCTCCACCGCTCCTGTGCGCCACCTTCCTGCCTACGACTGTGGTACCATCATTTTCAGTCTGATAATATAGCTGTAGGAGAAGACCACACCTCAGGGAAGTGGGAGGGTTGTGAGGACTTATTCCTGCTCTCCATGGGTGAATAACTACCTTTTCTCTGTGGACAAGCAGGAAGCACGTCCTCATGTATTGGACTCCCAAGCTACAGGCTACCGAAAACAGAGGAGGCCACTGAGAAGCTCAATAAGGGCAACATGAACTGCAGAACTACAAAACCAAATATGTACAGCGGAGGTAATATTGCCACATCTGTTCTGCACTCTGCAGTATTTCTCTCTCTTGCTGCTGTTTATTATTTTGTGCGTGGTGGGCTGTTTAGGTAGTCTGGATGGACAGAAGGGCATGGGAGGGATGAAGTTGGATTCTAATCCCCAAATAGGTGCCGGAGTACAGATTGGCCGAAGTTACTGTTGCATCAGGAATCCTCTTCCAGGCAGTATTAAGATGTGAACATGTGGAATGAAGCCCATGTTGCAGCCCTGCAAGATTTCCTCCATACAAACTGAGCACAAGTTGGCCACCGATGCAGCCATAGCTCAGATTTGTGAGCTGTGACATGACCATCAAGACCCATGCTTGCCTGGGCATAAGTGAAGGAGATACAGTCTGTTATCTTGTGGAAAGAAAGCGTTTGGAAATAGCAGCTCCCACCTTGCTGGGGGTCAAAAGAAACAAAAGTAGGACGGACTTCCTATGGTCCTTCGTCTGCTCCAAGTAGAAGGCTAAGGCCTGCTTGCAGTCCAACAGGTGCAATGCCACTTCCCCTCTGAGTGTGAGGCCTAGGAAATAATGTAGTTAGCACTATGGACCAATGTTCCCGCTAAGCTGCGCTGAGTCCTCTGCTGGCATTTTTGCCAGTGGGGGGAGGTGCAAAGCAATCACACTTTATTTATTTTTTATTTATTTATTTAACTGTATTTATATCCTGCTTTTCACCGGGTCAAAGCGTGTAACAAAACAAAGGGGGGGGGGGTAATCAGTCATAGGGGTAGGGCCATCACCAGGGGGCAACATTGATGATTTCAGGAAAGGATGGACATAGACATGGACGAGGTAACATAATTTTGATCATAAGTTCTTGATGAGTGGGTTAGGGGATTGGACAGTTATTTGTGGGAGTTTGTTACTGTTTTGAGATATTATTGGAATAAGATGGTTTTTAGCTGTTTTTTGAATGACAAGAGATTGCTGTTGTTCTTGATGCAGGTTGGTAGAGAATTCCAGAGGGACGGAGCATAAAGTTCAAAGGCTCTGTTGCAGGTCCGTTGTGCGCATTTGGTTCTTTTGTGAGGGACGGTGAGGGAGTTGCTGGAGGTCTGTCTGGTTGTCTTGCTGTGGGCTGGACGAGACAGGAGGGTGCGGAGCTGGGTGCCTTGTGTTTGGTGGATGGCTTTGTGGGTGAGTAGAATAGCTTTGTATTTAATTCTTGCTTTGAGGGGAAGTATGTGTAGGTCCCTCAGAATTGGGGTGATGTGGTCTCACTTCTTTGCATTTTGAATAATTCTTGCTGTGGTGTTCAAGGCAGTTCGGAGGGGGTTGGTCTGTGTGGCGGGTAGTCAGTGGTAGATTATGTTGCAGTAGTCCAGATGTGGGAGCGTCATAGCTTGCATTACTGTCCTAAAGTCCTGAGGTTCAAGGAGAGGTCTGAGACGTTGTACCGTTTTAGCTTTGTGGAATATAGTTCCGGTGGTTTTAGTGATTTGTTGCTTGAGGGTTAGAGCTTGGTCAATGATAATGCCCAGATATCTTATTTGTGGCTGTATCCGAATTTGTGTGGTTCCCATGTTGAGGTGTGTAGGTGGCTTGAAGTCCGGGTCTTTTGTTACTATGAGAGCTTCGGTTTTCTTTATGTTAATAGACAGGTTGTTCTCTTGTAGCCAGTTGGATACATCGGTGAAGCATGCTGATAGATGTTCATTTGTTGGATTTGTGGTTGTAATTGGGGCATAGAGCATTATGTCGTCAGCATATATGTGGAAGTTGATGTTGTGGGTGCGTATGACTGAGCAGAGCGGTCGGAGGTAGATGTTGAAGAGCATGGCTGATAGTGTGGATCCTTGAGGCACTCCTTGATGTTGCTGGAAGGGGGCGAGGTTGAGGTGCTGGTGCGGATTAATTGCGGTCTGTTAGTTAGGTAGGATTGGAACCATTGGAGTACAGTATCTTTAATCCCAATTGTTTGGAGTCTACGTAAGAGTATGATGTGGGAGATGGTGTCGAAGGCTGCTGATATATCTACGAAGATCATGGCGTATCTGGAGTGTTTTGCCTGGTTTCCTATGATGAGGGTGTTCAGCAGTGTGGTCATGAGGGTCTCGACTCCATGTAGCAGACGGAAACCGTGTTGTTGCGAGTCCAGTATGTTGTTGATGTCTAAATGTTCTTGAAGCTGGCGCTGGACTACTTTCTCGATTATCTTGGCAGTGAACTGGAGGCTTGCTATCAGCCTGTAGGAGGTGGGGTCTAGGGGATCTAGGTTGTGCTTTTTTAGGGTTGGTCGAATGATTGTGGTTTTGAGGATGTCTGGCATTCGTCCTTGGGTGAAGGATTCATTGACAATGTGGGTTAATGGTGCGGTCAGGTCTTCTTTGGATTTCTTTATCCAGTCAGTGGGGCAGGGGGTCTAGCGGGGAGGTGGTGGTGTTTAGGCAGGAGATGGTAGATGATATTTCTTCTTCTGTGGCTGCATCGAACGTACTCCAGTCTTTGTTCATGATGGTGCAGTGGTTTGTTTTGGTTGTCTCGGAGTTCTGTTGTGGATTTTGTGGTTGTTGAAGCTGTTTGTATTGTCTGGCTAATAGCTCTGGTGGGATATTTGGTAGCTGGTCAGTTATTAGGTGTCCTTGTCAGTTTTTTGACAATCTGAAAGAGTTCCCGAGGTTTATTTATGGCTGTGTTTATGATTTTTGAATGGTAGTCTTTTTTCGCTTTGTCGGTTTCTGAGTGGTATGCATCGAGTTCGGATAGGTATTTTATTTTGTCCTTTTCGTTTTTGGTTTTTCTCCATTTTCTTTCTGTTCTTCTGAGTTTGGTTTTTAGTTTCCGGAGGCTGGGGGTGAACCATCGGGCTTTTGAGGAGGTGAGTCTGGTGTTAGTTTTGTTCGTTGGTGCGCTGGATGCTGAGGAGATTGTGGTGTTCCAGTTGTAAATTAGATCATCAATGTTGTTGGAGTTTGTCTGGAGTTTAGGTAGAGTTTGTGCTAGGAAGTCTTCTTTGATAAATGCTTTAAATTTTCTCGTATGTTGCTTGTTCTCCTTGTTATTCATATGTTGGTAGGCGTGGGATAGGTTGATGATGTAGTGGTCTGACCATGGTACAGGTGAGATCTCTGGGTTCTTGTATGAGGAGGTGGTTTAGGAGTTTAGAAATATTAGGTCATGTGTTCCCTTTTTCGTGTGTTGGTTCTTGAATGATCTGTATTAGGTTCATTGCTGTCATGGCGTTGATGAAGGTTTATGCTTGTTCTTCTTGGAGAGATGGGAGGTTGAAGTCTCCTAGGATTATTTGCTCTTTTGTGGAGCTGGTGCTCTCAGAGATGAGTTGTAGTATCCTTCGTAGGTCGGTGTTTGTGGTGGGTGCGCGGTAGATCAGGCATATAGAGAGGTGTTTATTGGTGAGGGTGAGTATGTCTGCATCATTGGAGGTTTCTGAAGTATGGATCCTGAGGTGGAGGTTGTCTTTTGCTATGATGGCTACGCCTCCTCCTTTGGCGTGTGTTCGGGAGCAGTGTTGGAAGTTGTATCCTTTTGGTGTTAGTTGGTTCATTATTACTGTGTCGCTATCTGTTAGCCAGGTTTCTGTCTCACATAGGATGTTGATTTTCTTGGTTGAAATCAGGTCTTGGAGCATGTGGTATTTGTTTCTGACTGAGCATGCGTTTATTAGTGAGATGGAAAGGTGGTGGCAGTTTGGGGGGTTGGTGATGTGGGTTGGTGTATGCTGTGGTAGTGATTCTGTGCAGGGTTGTAGATGCTTGCAGGTTGGGTTGTTGAGGTGTCTGGGTAGAAGAGGTTATTGAGAGTGTCAGTGGGGGAGGGGTAGAGGGTCAGGAGAGGGGTTAGGAGGTAGATGGGGGCTAGGAAGGGTGGCATGGTGTGCGAGAATACCTTGACGTTTGGGAGCTGTGTTGAGTTTCAGTGCTGGGTCCCTAGAGTGGTGGGGTCCTTTTGTAGTTGTCATCGTTGTATTTCCCTTGTAGTACTGGATGGTGTATTCTTCTGCTTGCCGTGGAGGTTTTCGATGTTTGCCTCTTTTGGGTTTCACATTTGTTTGGTTTGTTTCTACAGGTTCTTCTTTGGCTTGCTTCTGGTTGTTGGTTTTTTGCGCACCTCTGTGCCATGCCTAAGGGCCACGCCAAAGGGCCCTCTGGCGAGGCCCTCAAGCGTGGGCCCACCAGGCGCGGGCGCACCCTGTAGGGACGCCGCTTAAATGCGATGTCGGGCTGAGCTCCCACTGCCCCGATTGGGCAGGAGCACCGGGGGGTGGAGTGTCCCGGCAGCGGCTCCCTCGGGGTAGGGATGCCGCTTAAATGCGATGTTGGGCTGAGCTCCCACTGCCCCTATTGGGCAGGAGCACCGGGGGGGGGGGGGGTGGAGTGTACCGGCAGCGGCTCCCTCAGGGTAGGGACGCCGCTTAAATGCGATGTCGGGCTGAGTTCCCACTGCCCCGATTGGGCAGGAGCACCGGGGGGTGCAGTGTCCCGGCAGTGGCTCCCTCGGTGTAGGGACGCTGCTTAAATGCGATGTCGGGCTGAGCTCCCACTGCCCCGATTGGGCAGGAGCACCGGGGGGTGGAGTGTCCCGGCAGCGGCTCCCTCGGGGTAGGGACGCCGCTTAGGATCACACAGCATCAGCAGGCACTTGGGACCTGCCTATGCCGTGCGATCCTAAGCGTGATTGCCTTCATGATCACTTTGCAGGAATGTCGGCGCAGCTTAGTAGTAACATTGCTATGGACTGGTTGAGATGGAAATCAGAAACCAACTTCAGAAGGAATTTAAGATGTTTTCAAAGAACCACTCGATTATGGTGGAATCTGGTATATAGTGGATGAACTACCAGAGCATGAACGCGATCACCATCAAAATCTTAGAATCTTTGGGATCCCAGAGGGTGCAGAGGCACCAGACCAGATCAGTGCTTGCTTTCCTACTCAACTGGTGAATCCCACCTATGAGATGAACAAGCACACAGACACACTGCCAAAATCTAGTTTGAGTCAAAAAACCCAGGCCCTCATTGTACAGATATTTCATTACCGGGAAAAACAGCATATTATTGTGGAAGCCAGAAAGACTCGAACAGTAACATACAAGACTTGGCAGGTCTCGATATGTCAGATGTCAGAAGTGAAACAGTTAGAAAGTGGAAAGAGCTGATGCCATATAGAGACACACTGGTTAAAATAGGGCTCATGGCTAGCATTTGGTACCCTGCCTGTCTCAATGCCGTGTACAAAAGGGAGTGAGTGTTCCTTTGGTCCCCAGAAGTAGTGGAACATCTGCTAGAGTGGGTACGGAGAAGTACTTCAAACGGGAGCACTCTAGCACCGAGACTGCCAATCAGGAGGCCAGGATGTATACTGTGCACTCATTACTCCCTACACTGGATTTTGGCCTCATCTCTGAGAAGTAGGCGCTCCCCCCCAGCACAAGAAAGTGGAGGAGCATGATGCTGGTAACGAGCCACATGGAGAGGGGCGACCCTGCCTGAGGAGCATTGAGGAGAATTACGAGCTTTGCTGGAAACCTCTTAAACACCTTCTGCTTCTCTTATCTGTGGGAGCTGGGAGGCATGATGCAGCTGAGGCAGCGTAGAGTTGTGGCTGCTACCTCCATAGTTGAACTCTGAACATAACATTCTTAGGGAGCAGGGACACTTCGCTTACAGGGCACTGGCCATGTTGTTAGGACATCTCAATAGCCTGGAGGAAACAGGAACATTCTGCTTGACCTGGACGATCTCCCAGGATAAACACCAAGGCAGAAGGATAATCAGAACTTTCCTTTGAGGTGTATTATTTGTTTTAAAAGACAGGATGGATAGTCTATGTTGCTACCGTCCAAGTTGAAGATGGAAGCCAATGTTGATTTTAAATAGAAGAGAGGATGTTTGTTCCTATATACTGTTTTTTGTTCTTGTTGCATGGTTGGTGCATGATAGGAGTATGCAACGTGGGGTGTTGTGCGGATTTTCCCTTGTTAAGCTACCTCAGTCTCACAGTAATTGGTTTGTTTTATACTTATGGCTCTTAAAGTAACTAGCCTCAATAGCCCAAGAGGTAAGTTGATCCCCTCAGAGATGAACAAGTTACAGGGTGGCTACTGGCAACAGGTATTCTATTCAGTCTATAACTCAAAAAAGAGGGGTGTGGCAATTCTGGTGAAAGAACACCCCCTATATATTGTAGAACACATAGGTGGAGATGCTCAGGCAGATGGTGTGGACGGTGGGGCGGGTTGAGGGTCGGGAGTTTTCCCTCCTAAATCTCTATGCCCCAAATGACCCAAAGGGCAGTTTTTTCCAGCAGTCGTTCGCAACCTTCGCCCAACAGATGCAGGGCTCAATTTGGATTGGGGGAGACATGAACTGCGCCCTTAGTAACTTGGACAGATCTGGCCTAATTAGACAGGCACGGCCCCTGCCGGAGGGTAAGGAGATGAGAAAAGCTTTGCTTAAGATGGGCTGGATGGACGTTTGGCGGGCGATACACCCCAATAGTAGGGATTATATGCACTGCTCGGCCAAGACCCATGGTTACTCACGGCTTAATCTCTTGTGGGTTGGACATGGGGGTTGAACCAAGTAGAGGACATATGAATCCTGAGGTTAGTGACCACAGCATGGTTTGCCTCCGGCTTGATATGGGATGCTCTGTGGCAACTTTGGGGGTTCGGAATTGGTGAGCTAACACGAGACTTCTCCAAGAGAAGAGGGTGCAAGAACCAATGGGTTTATGGTGGGCCGAATTCTTAGGTCACAATGATGTGGGGGGATTCCAACTAGCCTATTCTGGGAATCTGGTAAGGCGTACATGCGCAGACAACTGCTGCAACTTGCAGCATGCAGAAAACGACAGAGAGAGGCAAAACTGTCAGTTGTGAACCCAGTTGAACGATTTGCAAAACGAGCACAAACACACTGGCGGTCGACATGTTTACCGTCACATAGTAGAAGTGAGGAACTATATTGAGATAACAGAGGTGAAACGTATTGCGTTTTTACTATGTTTAACCTGCCGTAACTTCTTGGAGTCTGGTGGGCATGCTGGTAAACTGCTTGCTTGGCAGCTCCATAAGAGACGGGCTAGTTGTCTCACTGGAGAGAGCTATGACCAGCACTGAAAGTTGCAACGGGGCCATAGAGATATTGCACAGACCTTTCAAACCTTCTATGCCTCATTACATAAATTTGAATGCTCCCTCACTCAGGCTGATCTGACTAACTTTCTTGACCAAATAACACTGCCCATGATTTCACCACAGCAGCAAGAGTCCTTGGACAAGGAGATCTCAGTGGCTGAGGTTGAACTTGCCATAGGATCACTGGCCTCCAGCAAGGCCATGGGGGCAGACGGATTCTCTATTGAGTGGTACAAGGATATGAAAGATGCTCTTGCCCCTATACTACAGCAAGTCTTCAACGAAACCCTGCTGACCGGTCGCTTACCTGCATAACTTATGAGGCTGAGATTTCTCAGATTCCTAAGGAAGGGCGCTCCCCCTAGAGTGCGGGAACTATTAGCCGATTTCCCTTCTAAACAGTTACATCAAAATCTTTGCCCGTGTCTTAGCTAACCGATTAGATAAGGTCATCTCACATATTATATACCCTGATCAGACTAGATTCATATGGGATTAGCAAATTTATGATAATGTCAGAAGGATCCTGAACATTATTCTAGGTGTTACGCAGGCAGGCAAGAATGCATGGTGTGTGTTGTTGGATGCAGAATATCTATTTACAGTTATGGATAGGTTCGGGCCTTGTATGCCGCACCGACGGTGAGAGTGGTAGTCAATGGCAGGCGATCGGAGAGTTTTCCGTTATATTGGGGAATGAGACAGGGGTGTCCACTTTCCACCTTGCTTTTCACAATGGCAATTGAACCACTGGTCTGCTTATTGCGAACAGCCCCTGACATCCAGCCTGTTATCTTAGATGGGGTATCGCATCATGTATCACTGTTTGGAGTGATACGTTAGTCTTTCTAGAAAATCCAGAAGTGTCTATGCCAGGACTACTCCGGGTCCTTGGAAGATTTGCCAAAGTCTCGGGTTTTGAAGTGAATTATAACAAAATTGAGATCCACCACTTGGGGGCGACTGGGCTCCCCCTTCCTCTAGGCTGTCTGTTCCGAGTGGCCACCTTGTCTATTAAATACCCGCGGATTTGAATCTCACCATGCCTCACAGATTTATACAAACTTAATTATGCAACGTTGCTGTCCACAATAATGGCTGAGTTAGAGCAATGGGAGAGGCTCACCATGGACTGGATGAGCTGAGTTGCCGCGCTAAAGACGACGATAGTACCAAAATTACTTTCTCTCTTTTCACAACTACCCATTTGGGTACCAGCACATTTCTTTAAAAAATTAGAGGACCGATTCAGATTCAGCAAGTTTATCTGGGGGAAACCCAAAGCCAGAATCGGGTGGCAACAATTAGTCCCCTCAGTGGAGGATGGAGGGATAGGGTGCCCAAGGTTGCTTCTATACTACTAGGCAGTCATGCTGCGCAGCTTGTGATACCACTACTGAGGTCGCTAGATGCCCAATGGGAGGCTATGGAGCGGGTGTCGTTAGCACCCTTCTCAATGTTTGAGGGGGCAAAGGGGGAGGGGGTGGGGAGAGCAGGCAGCTGTCCCTATTTTGCTGGCCTCCTTACTCCAAATCTGGTATAGGTTTGCCTCAGAAGTGGGGTAAGTGCTCTACTGTTTCCCAAAGCTCAAATAGGTGACTTTAATCCCTTCAGTGGCCCCGAGTTTGCTCGACTAAGTATGGCATCAGAAGGGGATACAATGCTTTTCCGATGTAATCGCAGAAGGTACTTGCATGAGTGTAGTGCATCTGAATATTAAGGGGGGAGTCCAAGTGTCACTGTTCCAATACTTACAGCTCTGTTACTTTGTCATGGCTATGGAACACATGTGCCAGTCGCTATGGAGAAAATCCTCTTTCATAAGCTGAATCAATAAAAAAGATTGCTTTCAAGGTTATACAGGCCTTACAAGAGCTATATTGTTCAGAGCGACAGACACTGATTCCTGGCATCAGCTCCTGGGGCAAACCTTCATGCCTGGAGAGTGGCGCCTGATCCACTGACGCGGATCACAGCTGACCTGTTGGCAAACTCAATACCAGATTTTGATGCAATCCTATTTGACCACAGTGTGGATGAAGCATCTTGAGTTGCAGGGTGGGAATGACTGCTAGAGGGACTGTGGACAGGTGGAAACCTTTTTCCACATTTGGTGGCATTTCTGAGCGGTGGTGATTTCTACTATAAATGAGGTTATCAGGGGAATAATGTGAGACCCCACACACCCTGTCTTTTAGGCTATTTGGGGACCTGCTTTAGGAATGACTAAGGAACAAAGTAGGTTGGTAGAGCCTTTGCTGTTGGGAGCAATATGGTGATCACCAAACAGTGGAAGAGGAATGCAGCTCCAGGGCTTGAAGAATGGCATGCTCAGCTGCAGACCTTGCTAACATGGATTGATTGCCCTTTATGCTTAAGCACCAGACAGACAATACAATAGCTAAGCATTCCTAACAGGGGCTCTACAGGTCAAACAACGCTGGGAAACCAGCTGGTACTTTGGTAGATCTCTCTCTTTTGCTTTAACAGATACCCAAGCTCCACGAACAGAATGGCTGGGAAAAATCGTATCGCTAAAGCTGTTGCCCCCATTACAGCTTCTGCCTCTGTCCAGAGGTCCCAATGCCAGTTGAAGGACCGGTTCCATGTGCAGGGTGCCTGCATGCTGAAGCTCTGAGGAAACAAGTGGAGGAACTCAGAGAGGAGGTGGCGAGGCTGACGAGCATTCAAGACAATGAGAAGTACATTGATGAGATGATTCTAGCAGCAACCAAGCTCTCCAGCAGAGGAGAAGATGGGTGCCAACAGAATGGCGAAAGTTGGACACAAGTCACCAGAGCCTGCAGAATCACCAATCCAACTTCTCCAGCCGTTGAATTCAAGAACCATTATGCAGCTCTGGAAGTGGAGGAGGTGAAAGCATCACTGGAAAGGGAAGAACCAGAGCTCAAGTACCCCAAAGTTGCAGAATCAGCAACCACAAGGAAGCAAAGGGTAGTGGTGGTTGGTGACTCTCTTCTGAAGGGTACTGAGGCGTCCATCTGCCGACCAGACTTGATGTCCAGAGAGGTATGCTGTCTGCCTGGTGCCAAAATCCAAGATGTTACAGAGAGTTTGCCAAGACTCATCAAACCCACTGACTATTACCCAATGTTGCTAATCCATGTTGGAACAAATGATACTGCCAGGTATCCCGCAGAGCTTATCAAAAGTGACTTCATGGCTCTGGGACAGAGGGTGAAGCAGATAGGTGCACAGGTGGTGTTCTCTTCAATCCTCCCTGTTGAGGGTAAAGGCCAAGGCAGAGAGGCTCGCATCCTGGAGATGAATGCATGGCTGCGTGGATGGTGTCACTGAGAGCGTTTTGGTTTCCTAGACCATGGGATGCTGTTCCAAGGGTTGCAGAGCAGAGATGGCATCCATCTGTCCAAGAAAGGGAAACGCGTCTTCGATAGTAGACTGGCTAATCTACTGAAGAGGGCTTTAAACTAGATTTGTTGAGGGTGGGTGAAGAAAGCCCCCAGGTAAGTAATACATTAAATACCTTTATGGAAATGGGTAACAGGGGTAACATAGGGAAAGCAGTGTGTATAAATGCCCATAGCATGGGAAATAAGATCCCTGAGGTTGAAGCTTTGGTGGGAATGGCTGACTTGGATTTAGTGGCAGTTACAGAAACATGGTTCACAGAAAACCATGATTGGGATTGTAACTATACCTGACTATACTTTATTCAGAAAGGACAGGGTAGGAAGAAGGGGAGGAGGAGTGGCACTTTATGTAAAAACTACTATTAAAGCTTTGGAATTACAGAGCTTAAAAGGGAGAGAGGAGGCATTGTGGGTTAAACTAGAAAGAGGGAAAGAGAAATCTATTTGCATTGGTATGATATACAGACCTCCCTCACAAGAGAAAGAGGTGGACAGAGAGTTAATTGAAGACATACGCAGCATTGCTAGGAAAGGGGAAGTGCTACTGATAGGGGATTTCAATATGCCAGATGTTGATTGGCACATTCCTGCTGCAGTATCATCTAGAAGTAAAGAGATCCTGGATTCTCTACAGGGAGAACTATTCAGGCAATTGGTAACAGACCCCACACGTGAAGGGGCCATACTGGACTTGGTGCTTACCAATGGTGAAAATGTTTCTGATGTTGTAGTGGGAGATCATTTTGCATCCAGCAAACACCAGATGGTGTGGTTCAGTATTAGGACTAGGGCTGTTAGAATCCATTCAAAGATGAGGGTCTTAGACTTTAGGAAGACTAACTTTGCCAAGATGGGCCAATACCTCAGGGAGTTGTTAGTGGGATGGGAACAGCTGGGGGATGTAGAATAACAGTGGGCAAAACTGAAAGGGGGTATTTTAAGGGCAACCAACCTTTTTGCTAAAATGGTAAATAAAGGTAAAAGGAAAAGGAGACCGCTATGGCTTTCGAAAGAAGCAGATGAAAAAGTGAAGAAAAAGAGGGAGGGCTTCATGAAATACAAGAGATCACAGAGAGAGGAAGACAGGCACCTATATTTGGAAAAACCTAGAGAAGCTAGCAAAGTAGTCAGGAAAGCAAAGATTCAAAAAGAGGAGGAAATAGCCAATGCAATAAAATAAGGGGGAAAAGACATTTTTCAGATATGTTAGTGAGAAGAGGAAGGGCAAAAGTGGTATTGTCAGACTCAAGGGTGAAGGGGAGGAATATGTAGAAGCTGATGAGGATAAAGTGGAATTGTTTAACAAATATTTCTGTTCTGTGTTCACAGATGAAGAACCAGGAGCAGGACCTCAGAAAACACCCACAAATGGGAACAGAAGCGAGGGACATCTTGAACAATTTTCAGAAGACTGTGTTCGTGAGACACTAGCTCTTTAAAGTAGACAATGCGATGGGACCGGATGGGATACACCCTAGAATACTGAGGGAATTTGGGGACATTCTAGCAGCTCCACTGACTGACCTTTTCATTGCATCATTGGAGTCGGGAGTGGTGTCAAAGGACTGGAGAGAGGCTCATGTGGTGCCTTTACACAAAAGCGGAAGTAAGGATGTGGTTGAAAACTACAGGCCGGTTAGTTTAACTCTGAGTAAATTATTGGAAATGCTGCTGAAAGAGAAAATAGTGAGGTTTCTGGAGTCCAGCGGATTACAGGATCCGAGGCAGCATGGATTCACCAGAGGCAGGTCTTGTCAGACGAATCTGATTGATTTCTTTGACTGGGTGACCAGGGAGTTGGACCGAGGGAGAGCCCTAGATGTGGTGTATTTGGATTTCAGTAAAGCCTTTAACACTGTTCCTCACAGGCGACTTATAAACAAACTGAGCACCCTAGGGATGGACCCTAAAGTTACTGCTTGGGTTAGAAATTGGTTGGGTGGGAGGCGACAAAGAGTACAGGTAAATGGAGCTCTCTCTGAAGAGAAGGATGTTACCAGTGGTGTGCCCCAGGAATCTGTCCTTGGTCCAATTCTTTTTAACATCTTTGCTAGTGATATAGCGGAAGGGCTGTCGGGTAAGGTTTGCCTCTATTGTGATGGTGAAAGCATAGTAGAAAGCATGGATATGGATGAAAATCCTGAAAGCCCCATGGAAGTCAATGACAGTGCACATGTGCAAGGGAATTTCAGCCTACGTCAGAGGAAAGCTCAGCTCCCTGCAAGGGGTGGAACACGCCCTAGCTCAGGGGTGGAGACAAGCCACCCTCCTGATTGGTCAGAGGAGGGCGGAGCACAGGGAAGGCCCAGCAGGAAGCAGTGGTTAAAAACCACGTGTAGCAGACGAGGCGGCAGACAAGGAAGGAGAGAGACAAGCACAGAGTCAAGCTCAAGGACAGAGACGGAGAGACGAAGGGAGACTCCAGGGAGTGAGAGTCAGCGAGAGACCTGCTGGAGTGAATGCCAGAGGAGAGTGGCTGAAGCCAGACAGAGAGAGAGAAGTCTGGGTGAGAGAAGGAGCCAGAGAGAAGGCTCAAACTCAGGCAGCAGCAGCTCACCGAGAGGCAGTGGCAGTCTCAGGCCAAAGCCCGTCTACTGTTTCAGACCAGGAAGAAAGAGATATTGTGCCAGCATTTAAAAGCAGAAGTACAAGTAACTGGAGGAGAAGTGCACGTCAGGCCAGCAACCGGGACAACGGTGATAGCTGGAGAGGTGGAAAAGGTATCAGTGCTGACATACAGAAACAGCCTCAAGGTAAAGCCGATAATTTCTTTCCTGACAATGTGGCAAGAGGGCTAAGGGCTGGTTTAAAGGGGCAGGAACTGAAACCTTCACCTTCCACCGTTGATCAGTGGATTGAAAGCTTAGCCAGTGTTGGAATCCCCAGTGCAGATAACAGAGCAGCTTTTGAGTCCTCTAAATTAGGGGCTTTGCAAGGGATACACTCTAATGAGAGGAATTCTATCTCCAATGCAAAAATACCTACGAGGGCTGACTTGCTGTGGGACCAGTTTCAGCAGTTTTTAAGAGAGGGGAAACTTAAAGAAACTTCACAATATGAGAGAGACTCTGCTGGTACAAATGATTTTGAAGAAATGCAAATAAAGACATGTGTGCCTAATGAGGTCTGTTGCCCAGTTCCTATGGATTGTTCTCTGGCTCAAAGGAAAGCTACAGTTGTGAGATAAGAAAGGAAGAAATGTAAAAACCCTATAGTAAGGGCAGTGCTTACCACGAGAGTTGTAAGAAGCATTCAATGTTTGTTTGTTCACTGACTGAGAGCAACGGAGCTGTGAGGGAACGTTGCATTACAAAGTGAGAACAGCTGTGATAGAGTTCTGCTGCAGTTCATTGTGTGACCACATGGAGCAGTGCAGAGTGTGAGGACACAGAGCAGCAGTAAGGCTGAGAAAAGAAAAAGTTTATTTGATTTGTTTCTCCTGGTTTTCCTGAGTTCATCTTTTCTGTTTGGAGATGTTATCCTTCTGCCTTGGTTGTAAATTGAACCCCAGCATGCTTTTGGAAATCCCCATAAAAGAAAATAAAAATCTTGCAAAGCCTTACCACCGACTCAACTACAAATTTATTGCCTGAGTAAAAGAACTTTATTCTAAAGGACATCAAGGCCGCCTACCAGCTGTCAGCCTCTTGACCCAGCCGGTGGGTGTCGCACTATGCGGATGATACCAAAATTTGCAATAGAGTAGATACCCAGGAAGGTCTAGAAAACATGAGGAGGGATCTAGCTAAGCTTGAAGAATGGTCTAGAATTTGGCAGCTGGGATTTAATGTTAAAAAAGGTAAAGTCATGCATTTGGGCTGCAGCAATCCAAGGGAGCAATATAGTATAGGGGGTGAAGTACTTTTGTCCACTAAAGAGCGGGACCTAGGCGTGGTTGTGTCTGATGATCTTAAAGAAGCAAAACAGGTAGAAAAGGTGACGGCAAAAGCTAGAAGGATGCTTGGGTGCATATGGAGAGGAATGGCTAGCAGAAAAAAGGTGATAGTGCCTCTGCATAAGTTTTTGGTGCGACCTCATTTGGAGTATGGTGTGCAATTCTGGAGAACGCACCTTCAAAAGGATGTGAACAGGATGGAGTCTGTGCAGAGGGTGGCTACTAAGATGATTAGTGGTCTTCATTATAAAGCATATGAGGACAGACTTAGGGATCTTAATATGTACACCTTAGAGGAAAGATGGGATAGAGGTGATATGATTGAGATGTTTAAAAACCTCCGTGGCATAAATGTTCAGGGAGAGAGCCTCTTTCAATTGAAAGCAAGTTCTGCTACGAGGGGACATGGGATGAGGGTGAAGGGGGATAGATTCAGGAGTGATATGCGGAGTGGTGGATCCGTGGAATAGTCTCCCAGTGGCGGTGGTAGAGATGAGGACAGTAACTGAATTCAAAGAAGCATGGGACAAACACAGAGGATCTCTAAAGGTAAAAAGGGACTGTTGTAGTTGTTGATATGGAAGGACAGACTAGATAGGCCATGTAGTCTTTTTCTGTCGTCATGTTTCTATGTAAGGACAAGGATACAACCAGAGAAAGGTAAGGAGACATATAGGAAACTAAGCGAATCAGGGTCCAAAAGGAGCCTCAAAGAGTGAACTTTTAGCATGGATTTGCAAAGGGGCAGAGATGAAGCCTGACGTAGGTAGTTTGTTCCAGGCATAAGGAGCAGCAAGGTGAAAGGATCGAAGTCTGGAATTGGCAGTGGAGAAAAAGTGGCCAGAGAGAAGCAATCCACCAGAAGAGTGGAGTTCACGAGGAGTGTAAGGAGAGATTTTATTTATTGAGCTGTATTTATATATCGCCTTTCTCCAGGTCAAGGCGGTTTACATAGAACTGAAGATGTAATTTACATTGAATCAATTTTGTATTAACTATTTACAGCATGCAAACAAATAGTGTTGGCTCTTAACTATATACAGGTTTCATCTTATATACAACAATTAGTGACTTGCGGGTGTGCATTGTTATTCTGGAGGGGGGCTATTCACTGCAATGGAAGTGTTCAGTAAAGAGATGTGCCTTTACGTTTTTGCAGAAGGTTTTGATGTCTGTGATGTTCCTGAGCTGGTCCAGGAGGCTGTTCCAAATGGAGTGTGTGTAGAGTTGGAAGGCTTTTTTGCATGTCTGCTGATTTGATTTGGTTTTGGAGTGGGGGATGCTGATGATGTTCCTTGTTGAGGTCTGTCTGGCTCTGTGTGATTGTGAGGGCTGTATGAGTGATTGTACATGTGTGGAAGGGATCTGAATAAATTGCTTTGTGCATTAGCATGATGCTTTTATATGCTATGTGGCTTTGCAGGAAGAGCCAGTGAAGTTGTTTGAATATCAGGGTGATATGTTCTTTTCTCGTTGCTGCTTGCAGGATTCTTGTGTGGAGTGAAAGACTGCCTGAAGCGGTAGGAGTGTGGAATGATAGTGAGGAACAGCAAAATGAATGCATTTATAGGTTGGAAGGAAACAGAAGGGGAACCAATGAAGCCATTTGAGAAGAGGGGTTATATGAGCATAGCAGGGCTGGCAGAAGATCAGTCAATCAGCTGAGTTTTGAACAGATTGAAGGGGAGAGAGATGATTCTGAGGGACACCAGCATGGAGGAGGTTGCAATAGTCCAAACAGGAGTGCTCAAAGAGTGGACAAGTGTCTTAGTAGTGTGTTCAGAAAGGAAGGGGCAAATTTTGATATTATAGAGAAAGAAATGACAAGTTTTAACTATTAAAACCCCCATCAACATGGCTTCAGGGAGTTCCATGGCGTGGAAACCCATCTTATCTCCCTTCTCAATAATATCATCACTTGTGTTGACAACATCCACCAAGGTTGTGTACTTATCTTCATAGACATAGCTGCAGCCTTCGACTCGGTACACCATGGCCTGCTCATAGAACGCCTAAAAGAAAAAGGCATTAACGGCCTCGCCCTTGATTGGTGCAGATCATACCTTGAAGGAAGGTGGCAGCAGGTAAGATCAAGATCAACAAAATTAGAGCCCTTCCACCAAGATCAGGGCGTTCCACAAGGCTCATCATTATCATCTCTCATGTTTAACATCTACGTACAACCTGTCTGTAACATCATCAGATCTTTTAATGTTCAATGTCAGATATATGCCGAAGACATCCTTCTCTACATGCCATTCTCCACAAAGCAAATGGACCTCTCACCTCTCATTGAATGTTTTGATGCAGTATCAGAATGGTTTCTATCTCAAAACCTCCGTATTCAACATACGAAAACGGAGGTACTCGTCATCACAAAAAATCCGAATTTTACCCACCACCTCATATAAAAGTGAAAGAAGCTGAACTCCAAACGAAATCTACAATTCGATACTTAGGAGTCACACTAGATCAACATTTGGACATGAAGCTACACATATCCCACATTGTCAGAGCCGTATATTTTAAGATTCGGACACTCAAACACCTCCGATCCTTATTGGACCCAAGTGATTTCCGGACTGTATACCATGCTCTTATCCTATCCCACTTTGATTTCGCCAATGCCATTCTCCAAGGTCTCCCACAGTCTACCTTGAATCCTCTACAACTTGCCATGAACGCCGCTGCTAGAGTTCTATCTGGAGCATCGAGATATGACCACATCACGCCCATCTTAATTCAGCTCCACTGGCTCCCAACACACGGAAGAATACTATTCAAGACTCTGATACTTACCTTTAAAGCAATCAATGGCATAACCGCTTCATCACTAGTTAATCTACTTCAGCCCACTCTGCCTAACAGATCCAGAAGATCCACATCAACAAACACTCTAATTATCCCAAGTGCATCAACAAAATGCACACTAACAACGTCAAACAGGGCGTTCAGTTGTTATGCTCCCAAGTGTTGGAACGCATTACCACCAGGAATCCGAGCCATTACCGATCTCACACAATTCAGGAAGGCACTAAAACACTACTTATTTATTCAACATTACCAGATCAACCATACTCCACCATAGCCACACCTCTTCCTCTAGAAACCTTTGTATATTAGTCCCTATTCTTAATAACTTCCCGTAGGTTCATAATCCATTATGCAAAGCTTACTGTTACATATGTAAATAGTTGATGTGCATGTTTCCCCTAAGTTATCCAAGTTGTATTACCCTGTTCTCTGTAAAACCTAACGTTTGTTCATTATGGTTCGTTGTTCCATGTGAACAGCGCTGATACTAAATAGTGCGGTATATAAGAAACTAAAATAAATAAATAAATAAATATTAGCTGGACGTGTGTGGAGGAGAGCGAAGAGTCAAAGATAATCCCAAGGTTGTAGGCTGAGGAGAGAGGGAGTAGCAGAGTGTCATCCACAGAGATAGAGAGAAGAGGAAGGGGGGAGGTTGGTTTAGGGGGAAAAATAAGCAGCTCTGTCTTGGCCATGTTCAATTTTAAATGGCAGTGAAACATCTAGGCAGCCATGTCAGATAAGCAGGCAGAGATTTGGGCCTGGCATGCCGGAAAGATATCAGGTGTAGAGGGAGAGATCTGAAAGTCATCAGCGTAAAAGTGGTAATGAAAACCATGGGAAAATAGGAGAGCACCAAGGGACTGGGTATAGAGAGAGAAAAGGAGTGGGCCCAGAACAGACCCTTTGGATACACCAACTGAGAGTGGGACAGCAGTAGAGGATCCACCAGAACAAACACTGAAAGAGTGATGGGAGAGATAAGAAGAGAACTAGGATACCACAGAGCCTTTAAAACCAAGCGATAAGGTGTCAAGGAGAAGGTGGTAGTCAACAGTGTCAATGCAGCAGAAAGGCCAAGAAGAATGAGGATTGAGTAAAGACCCTTGGATTTAGCTAAGAACAGGTCGCTGGAGACTTTGGCAAGAGCAGTTTTAGTAGAGTAGTTGCAGTAGAATGCAGCCAAGAAAGCATTCTATTTGCTTTCTTGGCTGCTGCTCCACACTGGGCAGAGGGTTTCAACATATTATCCACAATGACGCCTAGATCCTTTTCCTAGATGGTAGCCAGATTGTAGAGGGTCCAGAAGGGCAGCAGAGGAGAGAAGGTCAAGGCAGTGGCAGTGAACCACACGTTCAAATAGTTTAGAAATGAAGGGATGGAGAGAGATGGCTCGATAATTAGATCGGCCACTAGAGTCAAGTGAAGGTTTCTTGAGGAGCGGAGTGACCACAGCATGCTTGAAGGATGCTGGGACGGTTGCAGTTGAGAGCGATAGGTTGAGAATGAGTAGTCAGAGGTGGAGGTGCTTTGAGGAGAGAGTTGTAAAGAGACGAGGGTGAGAGGCAAGAGTTAGTCAGACGGACAAAGTAATTTTGTTTGGCGAGTGTTATGGCTGACAGGAAAAAGGCAAGTACGAATTTGAAGTGAAGAAAATCAGCAAGGGTGTGGGATTTGAGCCAGATGTGCTCAGTTGAGCAGGCACAGGAGTGTAGGTAACAGGTAGTTGAAGAAAACTAGGGCCGAGTTACAGTGCGCCTCACAGGATATGGCATGGCCGGAGCAAGAATTTCCAGAGCGGAGAATGCGGTATTATAGGAAACTACAGCCTCATCAACAGACTTCAAAGATATAAAGGAGGAAAGAGGTGATGAGACAATAGTGAAGAGAGTCAATAGATGAAAAGCATAAAGATATCTAAAGAGGTTAGAGAAGACTGGGCGAGATTGAGGTGGGGAGTGATGAAGAGTGAAACTTAGCAGGTGATGGTCAGATAAGGGAAGAACAGAGGTACAGAAATTAGAATGTAAACAATTAGAGAAGAAAACAAGGTCAAGGCAATCGTCATGCTGATGAGTGGGGGCAGTAGAACAAAGCTGGAGGTTGAATGAGGAGGTAATGGAGATAAGCTTTAAAGCATAAGGGTCTGAAGGGCTATTGTATGAATGTTAAAATCACTGAGAATAAGGGAAAGGGAAGATGAAGCCAAAAGAAGGAAAGCCACGAGTCAAAGTCACTGAGAAAGGTAGAGGTGGACCTGTAAGGGTATCGATAAATAGCAAGTATCTGGAGAGATAATGGATTTAAAAGAAGGGACTGAGGCAGGAGGAGAGGTTGAAATTGGCAGGAATGAGAGAAAAGAAATCCAACACCACCACCACGGCCAGGGGGACGAGGCATGCGAGAGAAATGGAAGCCGCCATGACAGAGGGCAGCAACAGAGATTGAGTCATCAGGGAGAAGACAAATGCTCAAAATGGAGAGGATTAGAGATGAAGAGATCGGGGGAGGGGAGGGGAAGTTGAGGTGATACGCCCTTAGGGGTCAGCTTGGAGGTAATCCAGAGAGGTGCAACCTGTATCTGCTCCGGATTATTTGTAGCACCCAGGAGTCTGAGGTTATGAGGAGCCATCTCTGGACAAAGAGAGTGCTGAGCCCCCACCGCCCCGCTCAGCACAGCAACCCTTGGTAGACTGGCTATGCTCCGGAGGAACCAATCAACCCCCCCCCCCCCCCAGGCTTAGGCAGCGGTGCTGGTTGGGCCTTGTGGGGCTTTTCTTTGCGTTGGTGCTGGCGGCGGGCCTGCTGTTTCTGCTGGGAGGTTTGGGGTCCAGTCAAGTATCGACGCCTACAGGAGTAGGAGGGCTTCTTCTGGCCCCCTCCTTGGTACCTCCTGGGGTAAAAGCCAGTCCAGATGTGCACCTGGTAAGCTTGAAATGCTGTTTATCTATAATGCCAACTTTCTCTTCCACCTGATCACCAAACAGATTCTCACCGTGGCATAGTATGTCCGCCAGCTTATTCTGAACAGACTGTTCAAAGACAGAGGACTGCAGCCAGGCAGGTCTCCAGGCCCCAATGTCTACTGCAGCCACTCTCTGAGCCATCTCAAAGGCGTCATGGGTCACCTGGACCAGAAACTTTAAGCAGTCCTTGCCATGGCCCACTAGGGTGCGAAACTGTTCAAATTTCTCAGGAGGAAGGAATTGCACATTCCACACTCCTACCGCTTCAGGCAGTCTTTCACTCCACACAAGAATCCTGCAATTCCTTCCTCCTGAGAAATTTGAACAGTTTCGCACCCTAGGTCTAGCATAAGGTCATTGAGGAACATGCTCATGTAGTTCTGGTATGAGGCCACTCGGGCAACAAGCATCAAACCCTGGAAGGACAGACTAGATAAGCCATGAAGCTCTTTTTCTGTCATCATATTTCTATGTAAACACCTTCTCCTGAAAGAGTCCCAGTTCCCATCCTCCCTTCTTGGGGGTGCCGAAGAGTGAGTCTTTGTACTCTTAATCCTCTTCAGGGTGGACTCGACTACCAAGGAGTGGTGCGGGTGCTAAGGTTTCTGAAAACCAGGAGCTTTCTGCACCCTGTACAACAGAGTCAAGTCATCTATTCACTGGAGGTACCGTGAGGGGCCTCTCCCACATCCTCATCTATACCCTATGCAGAATGCGATGTATGGGCACTGGAGTACTGCAAGATTTCCAACTCCTCTGCCCTGGCTTCCTCTGCAGTCTCCAGAGAGAATGGTATGGTCTTGGCTATATCCCTCACAAAATCCTGTAAAGTCATGTCCTCAGGGGGACACTTCTGATGCTCATGAGGCTGGGAAGGGTTCGATGGGAGCTTTGGGGACCTGCACTCCAAGACGTCCTCCGGATTCCACATCGGCATTAGACTCCAAGAGGAAGTCGAAATACCTCTGATCCTGTGCCCACAGGCCCCTTCTGCATGGAGTGGAATGGGAGATCCAAAAATGCCGATGCTCCGAAGCCCGTCTGGGCTTCGAGGTGCATTGGATCCTGAGACGCTGGAAGGGGAAACTGGCTGAGCCAGAACTGGCGTCTGATCCCCTCGATGTCCCGACGTCGATGCCTCTGATGGGGACAGAGCATGCATCTCCAGAATTTGTTGTATGATGGTCTATGCTGAGGCCTTAATGTGCTGCATCGCAAACAGGGCTGTCATGCAATCCTCAAACGCCTTTAGGAGCTGTTCTCTATGGCTGTCAATTCCAAAGGTTTAGAGGCCTGAGTAATTTTGACCGATATACCCAGCACCTGTGGGGGAGGGTATCAGTAGCTTGGACTCTGGGTAGTTTCTCCAAAGGGGTTTTGCACATACTATGGCAGTCGTGAACCTCACTTCTAAACCAGAGGATGTAGAGTATGATCTTATTTTCTCAAATTTACTGCTAATGCTCGGCGTAATACTTGCATCTTGCCAAAGAGAGCCTCCTGCTGGAGTTTGTAAGATATAACATGTATGGATAGTTTGTCAAGATGTGCTTGGAAGTTCTTCTTTATCAAGCCTCTGGCTCCCAGTACAATGGGAAATATTTCCGTATCTTTCTGCCACATTTTCTTGGTCTGACTGCATTTCTTGGTATTTCAGGATCTTCTGCCTCTCCATGCGATTCACAGAATAATCACTCTGTATCGACACTTCTATTATCAATGTCGTTCTGGTATTCTTCTCCTTTACCACTATGTCAGGTTTTCTGGCATCCAGTTTCTTATCCGTCAGAATGTGAATGTCCCAGGTGATCATAACCTCTTCATTCTCTGTGATTCTCTTAGAGTCATAATCCCAGTGCTTTTCAGGGACAGTAATGTTGTAGTGTTTACAGAGTTTCCAGTGGAGGAGGCATGCTACTTTGTTGAGCCTTTCTGTATAGAAATTTTCCGCCATCAGAACTTCACAGCCTGCTATTAGGCGAGTCGTTAGGCTCTTTCTTACAGAATCGGCATGTGTCTGTTGTACCAGTTTTTTCAATACTCACCATAAACTATTTCATCCGTAATCTGCTGTCCAGGGCTGCAATTATCAATCTTTCATCCTTCAGTTTCAGGTCACCTCTCCTCAAACATTCATGTGTCTGTTCTTGATCAACAAAAGGTTCCTGGAGTAACACTCTGTATTTTCCACTGTATTTGTGCATTTGTCACTTGTTTTTCCTCGCCTGCCGATCTAAATCTTTGATGAGTTTTTTTCTCTTGTTTTGCAAATTCTGTTACTTCCTTTCAAATGCACACCTGTGGATTCTACTCATTCCTTCTAATTGTCAAAACGCCTGCCCAGATTTGATGATGGAAACAGATTCTGGACATTTACTTTCATATTTCAGCACTTTTTGCGTATTTGGATCCGATGATGCTGTCAGATAGACTTGGAGGCCTATGATGGTAGCTGTGTAGGTGTAGTCAATCTCTATGTCCTAGCCCTCCTTCAACTCTAGGAATGTATAATCTTGGCATACATAGAGTCTTGTAAATTACTTCATGAGCATGGAGGAGTTTTCTTGTTCGCACATCCAGTTTTTCAAGATCTTTATGAGGCCAATCCACAATTCCAAAACCATATGAGAGTACAGGAATTGCCAGCTGATTGATGGCTTGAATCTTATTTTGTGATGTTAAAGCACTTTTCAATAACAGTTTTAATCTCCTGTAATATTCTTTACTGATCTTCTCTCAAGAGTTTCTGCTTGAGTGTCATTCCTTCCTCTATTCCGAGATACTTATATACCCCTTCCTTTTCAAGGTCCTTGATGTCACAGCCCTCAGCAAAGGAGATATTTTCGGTTTTGCTCAATTTTCCTCTAGACTCGACTATTGGAGGCTACTGGTGTCCCTCCGAAACCTTTGGAGGTTGAACAGTCCTCCCTGCGTGGCACCTTTGAGGGGCGCTCATGCAATCCACCATCACTCTCGTTGCCCCATCATGAAGGGCTCCGATGCCAATGCATTCAGGCCTTTTCCCGGTGCTCGGTCCAAGCACCCTGCAACATAGATGGGGCAATGTAGGTTACCTCCTTGCCGGGAGGCCGGCCAATAGTCCAGGACGTTGTGGGTGCTCGGCTTCGACTGAGCCCGAGAGGTCCTTAATGCAGACGCCCCTCTGATGTCCTGAACCACCTTCGAAGGCAAGGGAGGCTGATGACGTCCATGCTGAAGACGATGGATCATGCTGTGGAGTGCTGTTTTTCACAACCCTTGAGGCCTCTCCTTGACATCTGCAGGCACAAATTACATATAAGGGTTGATGATTGGGTTCCCTAGGCACTAGAGACACCAATTGTTCTTGTCCATGACTGAAACGGTCTGAGCACACTTTGTGCACTTTTTAACGCGATGGCTGTTTGAGAACCCGACTGAGGCACCAATAGTGCTGCTGGATGAGAAGTTGAAAAATAGAAAAGGAAAAAAAGCCATCGAAAAGAACTGCGAAGGCAAGCAGGAAAATTCAACGCACGCAAAAATCAAAGCAATTAAACACTCTCAAAGGGGAGAAAGTGACTACTGACAAAGAGCAGACTGGAACATGTCTGTGGGGCTCCACAGAAAATGAAAGACTGAATATGATGGCGTGCTGTAGCAGGTAGGAAGGAGGTGTACAGGAACAGTGGAGCATCCCAAAAGCTTCCAAAGGCAGCTGGGGAGCGTTCCTGCATGGGGCTCCATCGGGGACGTCACCCATACATGAGGACTTACTTCCTGCTTATCCCATTATACACTTGAGATCTGTTCAGTTCATGCCTCTCAATTCTGAATCTTTATACACCATAATTCATGCTTTGATTCTATCCCAACTTGACTATTACAACACTATTTTCTGGTATAAAAAAGTCCAAACTAAAATGCTTTCAGCTGATCAAGAAAACTGCTGCTAAGCTGGCTAAAGTTAACCAACCAAACACAAAGCAGAGAACTCAGAACTACAGCCATAACAGATACGTCTTCACACAGTTTTATTAGGTGACCCGACTTGGCAAAGTTTCGCACTCAGGCCTTCATCAGAGGTCACAAGGAAGCAGCAAAGGTGGAGGAGGAGGAGGAGGAGGAAGGGGGTCCAGTGTCAGCAGCCACCAGTGCCTAGTTCTTGCTCAGAGAGTCTTTCAGTCTGGCTTTCCTGGATAGTTGTATCATTCTGTATTAGGCCTTCTCAACTTCTTACAGAACAATTTGTCATGGAATGACCAGGAAGATAGTGTTCAGGGTGGAAGCCCCTACTTTATGGAACTCCCTGTCTTGAATATCTATCTGGAGTTATTCTTGAATGAATTTAAGAAAGCCTTAAAAGATGCTCTTCTTTTCCCAAGCTTATCCCACATAGCTGCTTTTCATATATTAGGGCCTTACTCTCTGGGCCACCACTGTCCAGCAGGTCAGACTGTTAGTAAAGCATGGTTACTCACCTGTAACAGATGTTCTCCAGGAGTAGCAGGAATCAGTCCTCACTTATGGGTGACGTCACCGACAGAGCCCACGTGGTAACACCCCCCAGATTTCAAAGAAAACCTTTGGGAGATCCACCACGCATGTGTGATCACCACCTTCCTGCCCAAGGGAACCATCTTACCTCAGTATGATGACATAGCTTAATTAAATCCAAAAATAAAAAATAACTCCATAGGGAGGCGGGCGTGAGAACTGATTCCTGCTGCTCCCAGAAAATACCTGTTACAGGCGAGTAACCATGCTTTCTCCGGGACCAAGCAAGTCGTCGGTCCTCACTTATGGGGCTCCTTAGCTACAGGCTACTGAAAACCCATAAAAACCACAGGCAATACAAAAAGGCAAATCGTGAATAAACAGCAGAACAGCACTGAAAAGTTCCAAGAGTCACAGTTAACCATGACATCAACCAAGGAATCGACTCTCTGATAGCCTAGGCTGACAGAAGGGCTGGAGGGAAGGAGTTGCACTAACCCCCAAAGAGCTGCCGGAGTGCAGCCTAGTCTAAGGCACTGTCACGCCAAGAATCCTCCTGCAGGGAGTAGGGGACTGCAAAGGTATAGATCGACGACCAAGTCGCAGCCCGGCAGATCTTCAGTGAGGAGACAGAGCGTAGGTTAGCCATGAAAGCAGCCATAGCTCAGACACTGTGAGCTATAACATGATGTTCCAAGGGCAGCCCAGTCTGGTCATAGACGAAAGAGATACAATCAGCCACCCAGGTGGAAAGGGTACGTTTAGAGACAGCCATTCCCAGTCTGTTTGAGACATAAGAAACAAACAGCTGGGGCGAACAGCGATGGCCCTTGGTCTGCTCAAGGTAGAAAGCCGCGTCCGCTTGCAATCCAATGTATGGAGAAAGGCCTCTGCCTATTAGCATGAAGCCTGGGAAAGAAGGTGGGAAGCGCTGCCGACTGGGTTGAGATGAAAAGGCGAGACCATCTTAGGAAGGAACTTAGGATGAGTACAGAGGACCACTCTATTCCCATAGGAACTTGCGCCACCAGCACATATAGCTCACTGACTGCATACCAACATGAGCACCACCAGAAAAAGGACTTTCCAGGAGAAACTTGAGAGGGCAGGTGGAAAGCAGTTCTAAGGGGGGAAGCGATGAGCTTCCCAAGGAGCACACTAAGGTCTCAAACTGCCATAGGTGGACGAATCAGGGGCTGAAAGAGAAGGCTGCACCTTATTAAGCAGCCTATGAGGAGATGAACATTGGTCATTGGTCTATCTGATAATGGTATGCCGCCAGCGCACTCAGGTGCGCTCTGATGGAAATGGACTTCAAACCAACATGGGAGAGGTGCAGGAGGTAGGTAAGGATCGTCTGCACTGAGCAGAAAAAAGGGTTAAACCTTTTATTTGCACACCAGATAGAGGAATCTGTGCCACTTGAAGGTGTAAGCACGTCTGGTGGAGTCCTTTTGGGAAGCAAGAACATCCTCCTCTCCTCCACATCTCTGGGGAGGTGGAACTGGGAAAGAGCCATCCTTTCAGCATCCAAGCCGCGAGTGCCAGAGACTTGAGGATAGCACGCAGGGCGACTCCCTCCTCCTGCGAGATCAGATCCGGGGAGCAGCTGAGGGGAAGCGGGGATGTCCTTGAAAGACTGAGCAGCAAGGGGAACCTCAGTTGCCTGGGCCAATGTGGGGCAATGAGGATCACCAAGGCTCTCTCCATCTGGATCTTGAAGAGGGCCTTGGCCACCAAGGGAGTAAGAGGGTACGTATACAGGAGACCCTTGCTCCAACTCAAGAGAAATGCATCTGCCACCAGACGAGCGCGGAAGGGAATCCTAGAGCAGAACTGCAGCAGCTGGGTATTGGAGGGGCTGGTGAAGAGATCCACCGCGGCATTCCCCACTTTCAAAGATGTTGCGGGCCACCTGAGGATTCAGTGTCCACTCATGAGGCTGCAACACTCTGCTGAGCTTGTCTGCCAGGACACTGTCCTGGCCCAGGAGGTACATTGCCCAGAGGAGCATGCCACAAGCACTGGAAAATCTCCAGAGCCGAACCACCTCCCAGCACAGGAGGTACATGCCCATGCCTCCCTTCTTGTTGATATAAAACATTGTGACCTGCTTGTCTGTGTGAATAAGGATGACCCGATTGGACAATTGTCGTTTAAAGACTCAGAGAGCATTGAACACTACTCGGAGTTCGAGGAAGCTGATCTGTTGGAGGCTCTCAACCACAGGCCTTGGATCCAGAGGCCCCCCCGGGCTCCCTAGCCAAGTTTGGTGGCATCCGTGGTGAGGACCTGTTGATGCGCAGGAGCCTGAAAGGGGAATCCAGCTAGGAGATTCTCCGGTTATTGCCACCAGGAGAGGGAGACAGTCAGGGCAGGGGCGAGGTCATATGGACCCTGTCTGCTAGGCACCCCATCGCCTGCTTCCATAGGATACAGAGGGTCCCACTGGGCCTGTCACAGGCAGAGACAGGTGCAGGGTTGACATGAAACATGGAGGTCATGTGCCCCAGGAGGTAGAACATATGACGAGCTGAGACTGTCGAATGGCCCTGGATTTTGCAGGCCAGGGAAACAAGGTCTGATGGAAGACGACCCTGGCCTGAGACGTATCCAGGAAAGCCCCAATGAGATGCTCAGAGGGCTGCAGGTGGGACTTTGGGTAGTTGATGACAAAGCCCAGCTGCTGCAGCACCTGGATGGTACGTTGGGCGGTCTGGCTTACCTCGCCGGGTGACCCTTCCCATGATCAGTCAGTTGTCTAGGTAATGGAGGATGAAAACCCCTTACATTCTCAAGAAAGCAGCGACCACCGCCAGGCCCTGTGTGAATGACCCTGAGGGCGGATGTGAGGCCGAAGGGGAGCACTCTGTACTGGTCCTGACACTCTCCGATGACCAACAGGAGATACTGCCGGTGCAAGGGATGGATCAGGATGTGGGTGTAGGCATCATATGAGATCCAAGGAGCATAACCAGTCGGCCTGCTGGCAGCAACATCCCAAGGGACACCATCTTGAACTTTGCTTGTACCAAGAAGCAGATCAGATCCCACAGGTCGAGGATGGGTGTAAAGCTGTCTGTTTTCTTGAGCACCAGAAAGTAGCGGGAGAACTCTGCCCATCTGAGGCAGAGGGACCAACTCCCCTGCCAGGTCTCTCAGGTACATGCCATGTACAGCTGGTAAGACTGGATGCGGGCCACAAGCATCAAGCCCTGGTAACACTTCCTACCAAAGCCATCCATGGTGCGTGCCTCCCTACCTGGTAACACCGAGAAGTGCATCTTCAGGCTCTTAATGCAGGGCATGGCCGATTCCACCACCATGGAATTCTGTAGTAGCAGTGTCTTTTGAAAGCCCGTGTGCTCTATACTGAACGAGCCGCTGGCTATGGGCACCATAACCGGAGGTTTCCCACATCCGGAATAGAAGGTGCTTGAGGACATGAGGCACCAGGACGGTGACATCCTCTATGGGAGGGGAGAGGTATTGGAGGATCTCGAAGTCCTCGATGGGGAAGGACAGAGCCTTTCCCATGTTCTGTGCACAAAGTAGAGGGAACAAAGATCCTCAGGAAGGGGACTGCCAAAGGTCCTCTCAGGAGGGGGACTGCCAAAGGTCCAGGGGTGGAGAGGGGTCCAAAGGGGCATCACAGGGACTTGCCGTTTCTAGGGACTCCTCGTCTGTTTCCCACTCCGAGTCCGACTCTGAAAGGAATTCAAAGAATCGGCAAGAATCACATTGATGCCCCAGTGGTGGGGTTGATAGGGTTCAGGATTCCCAAAGCTCTGAGCCCGAAGCACTCGGGTGAGACACCCAGTGCCCCAATGGGGATTGGGAGCAACCCCTGGAATCGACCCAGAAGGCATGCCACTCAAGAATCGGCTGTACCTCCAAAAGGCGAAGCACCCATGGTGGACAGGTCCGTCACCGGCCCCAAGGAACTGGATGTACCTAGAACCAGGGTCTTCTGCTGTGCCAGGAAGGCAGCCAGGCTGCACTCCAGGAGAGAAAGCCCCACAGCCTCCAGCACCGAAGGAATCGAGCCTGGTGCCGGTTCCACCGGCGGAGGCTCCCGGATGGTGATGAGCTCAGGAGCTTGACGCCGGTCCTTCGAGGGCATGGAAAATTCCTCCTGCTGGGGCAGCTTCAAGGGCCGCTCTTGGCCATCGCCCTTGGGTTGAAGACTGCAGTGCCGATGTCTGTGGGACTTGCCCCTGGAGGGTCGCCAGTACGAGGCTCTGAGACAGTCCAGTTATCTCACGAGATCGAGGGCTTTGCGGCAGCCTTTGAGGGCATCGATTCTGACACCAAGGACTTATAGCCAAAAAGCACCTCCTGCTGCCTTTCACAGTTTTTATGCCCCTTGCTTGTCATCTGGTCAGAGCGGGCAAGTGGAGGAGTCATGGTCAGCCCCAAGGCACTGAAGGCAGCAGTTATGGTAGTCTGTGATGGATATGGTCCTACCACAACTGCTGCACTTCTTGAAACTGCTGATCGTGGATTCGTGGACATAGTCAGAAACATGAGTCCAGTGAATTCAAACTCAATGTCCCTATCAAGAGGGTGCAAGAAAAAACCCCGTGCACTGAAGAAAATAGAGACAAAAGGGAGCTGAAAAAAACATAGCGCAGAGGTACCGATGGTTCCAGGCTCGCAGGAAGGCAAAACAGTACACAACCGAAAAAAACAAAGTAAGAGAAAAAGGCAGAAAACTACCATTATCATGATATTTACTTATTTATTTTATTTATTTAACAAGGTTTATAGACCATATCATTCTTAAATCGAAGCGGTTTACATTAAAACTCAACATTTTACAGTATAATAGCGTTATTAATTTACAGGTTAACAATGATACTTTTTTTCCGGGATGCAGACGAATGTCTGAAAGGCTCTGCGGAAAAAGGAAGACTGACTCCCTTGGATGGGATGGTGATCATGCATGCGTGGTGGATCTCCCAAAGGCTTTCTTTGAAAGCTGGGGAAAGTGACCGCGCGGGCTCTGTTGGTGACATCCCCTATAAGTGAGGATCGACTTCCTGCTTGGTCCCGCTGAATACCCTTCTAACCTTCCTGATTCTGACTGATAAATGTATCCCCAATCCACTGTTCTTTCTTTCATTCCTGCTTGAAACCACCCCCCTTCTTTTTTCCTACTCTTTCTGATTTTACTTCAAGCAATAATTGTAAACCACTGAGTTACAGATTTTGTGTCAGCGGTATATCAACGTCCATAAAAACAAACATAAAGAGAGGAAGTGATGTCACCAAACCCGATGGCGGTGTGAGGGCACCACTCCGGGCTAACCCTGCCAAAAAATAGCAAAAGGAACCCTCGAGCAGTAAAGAAAAAGAAATATAAATAGCGCAGGAAAACTCTGAGAGCAGCCACGATGTTAAAAGCGGGACCGGAGCTGCGCGAGTGAGCAAGGTGTGGAGAACTAATGGGCAGCAGTGTACGGCAGGCTCTGGGAGCAGCAGAGGAGAGAGCCGGGCAATCGGAGGTGAGAGAGTCCCGGAGACGCAGCGCAGAAGTGGGAGGATGTGAAAGAAGCACCGGGAGCGGCAGGGGAGTACACAGCTGGACCAGCAGTGTGCAGAGGCAGGAGAGGAGGAGATCTATAGTGTCATACAAAGAGAAGGGGAGAGTACAAAAAACAAAACGGAAGCACAGGGAAAAAAGAAAATGGAGACCGGAGACCGTGTGGCAGGCAAGATGGCTGAGTGAGCGGGTATGGAGCATGACTGTGTCTATGAAGGAGAAGTGCAACAAAGTCTTGAAGGACTAGAAAGAGGGACTGTTACTTCTGGAGAGAAATCTGCAACTGTGAGTATATACTTCTGGTAATTTTCTAAAAAGAAATCTTTGTATTAAAGCTACTTAATCTGTGAACCCACTGTTTTTTGTTGGATCAGTTAGGGCCTAGTAGCAGCAATTAAAGTTTGAATTTAAAACACAGAGGAGAACTTTCTGGTTACATTTCATACCCAGCAGAGAGCTTGTAGTTTAAATTTAATAGTCACTCAGGGCTAAGTAACAGCAAAGTACTTTTAGTTTAAATTTAACACACAGAAGAGAGCTTTCTGGTTACATATGGAACCCAGCAGAGAGCTTGTAGTGTACATTTAATAGTCACTCAGGGCCTAGCATTAGAAAAGTACTTTTAGTTTTAAAACACAGAAGAGAGCTTTCTGGTTAAATTTAGAACCCAGCAGCGAGCTTGTAGTTTAAATTTCATAAGAAGTTAGAGCCTAGCAGCAGCTAAGAGCTATAATTTAAATCAAATCAGAATTTAGCTTACCTCAGCAGCACAAGACAGGGTACTGTGCAGCAGCCCTCTTTTAATAAGTGTTATTTCCCTCCCTCCCTCCCCACACCCACCCACCCACCCCTGGGATAATCATAGCTTTATAAGTACTTACACATCTTAAAAGACAGGAGGTGCTTTCAGGTGAAGCTCATTACCCAAATCAGTCATACACTAAGGACCTGAGATTAATAAAGCTTCAGGTGAACAAGGTATATTAAACGTATTAGGTACAGTTTTATTGGTATAAATACCCATAGCAACCCCTAGTAAGTAAGAACTTAAAGATCTAGACACAAACTTAAAACTAAGATGCAGACAGCAGTCCAGCAGCGGGATGGGGGCTTTCCAGTATTTTGCATTGAGTGTCACATGTATGATTTTCTCCCAGTTGGTGAGAGGGCTTACGTGTGCACTAGGTGCAAGGAGCTCTTTGCTCTCAGGGAACAAGTCCATTCTCTAGAGGCAAGAGTAGCAGACTTGGAAGACATAAGGAAGACAGAGAGGTACATAGACGAGACCTACAGGTATATAGTCCTGAAATCCCACCTCCAGTCTGGCAGCACCCCTGTTGCCATGGAGGAGAGAGGTCACGTGACAGGAGAGCATCACCCTGGTGTGGCAGGAAGTGATCCTGTAACTAGGACCTGTCCTCCAGGTGATGTAAAACCCTCTCGCACCGAGGAAGTTTCTCCAGGGCCATGTGCCCATGAGGGAAGGGTTAGGACAGCCGTTATAGTTGGTGATTCGATCATTAGGCATGTAGATAGCTGGGTGGCTGGTGGACGTGAGGATCGCCTGGTAACATGCCTGCCTGGTGCGAAGGTAGCGGACCTCACGCGCCACCTAGATAAGGTCTTAGATAGTGCTGGGGAGGAGTCTGCTGTCTTGGTACATGTCGGTACCAATGACATAGGAAAATGTGGTAGGGAGGTTCTGGAGGCAAAATGTAGGCTTTTAGGTAGGAAGTTGAAATCCAGAACTTCCATGGTAGCTTTCTCCGAAATGCTTCCTGTTCCACGCGCAGGACCCAAAAGGCAGGCAGAGCTCCGGAGTCTCAATGCGTGGATGAGACAATGGTGCAGAGATGAGGGTTTTGGATTTGTTAGGAACTGGGGAACATTCTGGGGAAAGGAGGGGGCTCTCCCGAAGGGATGGGCTTCACCTTAACCGGGATGGAACCAGGCTGCTGGCATTAACCTTTAAAAAGGAGATAGAGCAGCTTTTAAACTAGATATTAGGGGAAAGCCGACAGTCGCCCAAGAGCGGATGGTTCGGAAGAATGTATCCTTGAAGGATACTACCAAAAGCAGAGAGGTTCCACAAAAGAGTAAAGTAGCCCAAATGCCCTCAAGTATGGAGTAGACAGAGCTTAAAGATCCCAATTTACCCATGTCTAACAACAGCCAAATTAACATGAATAAAATACATTCTCTAAAATGCTTGTATGCAAATGCTAGAAGTCTAAAGAATAAGATGGGAGAGTTAGAATATATAGCACTAAATGAAAGGTTAGATATGATTGGAATATCAGAGACATGGTGGAAGGAGGACAACCAGTGGGACACTGTGATACCTGGGTACAAACTATATCGTAATGATAGAGCTGATCAAATTGGTGGAGGGGTTGCGCTCTATGTTAGAGAGGGCATTGACTCAGAAAGGATTAAAGTTTTGCAGGAAACAAAATCTGCTGTAGAATCTATATGGATTGAAATTTCATATAAAAGGGGGAAGGCAATGGCAGTGGGGGTGTACTATCGAGCACCTGGCCAGAATGACCAAATGGATGATAAAATACTCAAAGAAATCAAGGAAGCTAACAAAAGTTACAGCACAGTAATAATAATGGGTGATTTCAATTACCCCGGTATCGACTGGGTCAGTGTCACGTCAGGACATGCTAGGGAGATAAAGTTCCTAGATGAAATAAATGACTGCTTCTTGGAGCAGCTGGTTCATGAACCGACCAGAGGGGAAGCCATATTAGACCTAGTCCTTAGTCGAACACCAGATCTAGTGCAAGAGATAAGGGTGTTGGGGCCACTTGGCAATAGTGATCATAGCATGATCGCCTTTGATTTAATTAGTGGAGGAGGGATAGTAAGGAAATCCACAGTACTACCTTTTAACTTTCGAAAGGGAGACTATGATAAAATGAGGAAAACAGTTAAGAAAAAACTAAAAGGAGCAGTTGCGAAGGTTAAAGACGTACATCAAGCTTGGGTGTTGTTGAAAAATACTATCTTGGAAGCCCAGACCAGCTGTATTCCACACTTTAAGAAAAGTGGAAGGAAGTCCAAAAAACTGCCAGCATGGTTTAAAGGTGAGGTCAGAGAGGCTGTTGTTGCCAAATAAGCATCTTTCAGGAAATGGAAAAAAGAGCCAAACGACGAAACCTGGAAACAGCACAAGCACTGGCAAGTCAAATGCAAGGCATTGATAAGGCAGGCAAAGAGAGAATTTGAGAAGAAGCTTGCTGCAGAAGCAAAAACGCGAAATAAAGACCTTTTCAAGTACATTCGTAGCAAAAAACCTGTGAGAGAGTCAGTTGGTCCATTAGATGATAAAGGGGTTAAAGGAGCACTAAGAGGCGACAAGGCGATAGCGGAGACACTGAATGAATTCTTTGCTTCGGTCTTTACTGAGGAAGATGTAGGGATGCTATCCATGACTGAAGTGGTATTTAAAGGTGCAGAAGAATTGAAGGAAATATCGATACATCGGGAAGATGTCTTACAACTATTAGATAAACTGAAGAGTAGCAAATCACCTGGGCCGGATGGTATACACCCAAGGGTGTTGAAAGAACTGAAATACGAGATTGCAGACCTGCTATCAGTAATCTGTGAACTATCATTAAAATCATCTCTAATACCTGAAGATTGGAGGATCGCCAATGTAACACCAATTTTTAAAAAAGGTTCCAGGGGTGATCCGGGAAACTACAGACTGGTGAGCCTGACGTCAGTACCAGGAAAAATGGTAGAAACCATCATAAAGAATAAAATTACTCAGCATGTAGATAGTCACAACCTAACGGGAAACAGCCAACATGGCTTTAGACAAGGAAGATCTTGTCTTACTAATCTGTTATGTTTTTTTGAAGGAGTGAATAAACAGGTGGACAAAGGTGAGTCGGTTGATATTGTGTATCTGGACTTTCAGAAAGCCTTTGACAAGATCCCTCATCAGAGACTTTTGGCAAAACTAAAGAGTCATGGGATAGGAGGCAGTGTACTATTGTGGATCAGGAACTGGTTAAAAGATAGAAAGCAGAGGGTAGGGCTAAATGGCCAATTTTCCCAATGAAGAAAGGTGAATAGTGGTGTACCCCAGGGATCTGTGCTGGGTCCGCTGCTTTTTGACATATTCATAAATGACCTGGAAAGTGGAATAACGAGTGAGTGATCAAATTTGCAGATGACACAAAACTATTTAAAGTTGTTAAAACCCAAGAGGATTGTGAAAAATTGCAAGAGGATCTTGATAAATTGGAAGACTGGGCATCAAAATGGCAGATGAAATTTAATGTGGACAAGTGCAAGGTTATGCACCTAGGGAAGAACAACCCAAACTATGGTTACACGATGCAAGGTTCCACATTAGGAACCACCACCCAGGAATAAGATTTAGGCGTCATTGTGGATACCATGTTAAAACCTTCGGCCCAGTGTGCAGCGGCGGCCAAGAGAGCAAATAGAATGCTAGGTATGATAAGGAAAGGAATGAAAAATAAAACAAAAAATATTATAATGTCTCTATAACGTTCCATGGTGAGACCGCACCTTGAATATTGTGTGCAATTCTGGTCGCCGTATCTGAAAAAGGATATAGCGATTTTAGAAAAGGTTCAGAGAAGAGCCACCAAAATGGTAAAGGGGATGGAAGGATACTCCTATGAAGAAAGGCTAAAAAGGTTAGGGCTCTTTAACCTGGAAAAGAGACGGCTGAGGGGAGATATGATAGAAGTCTATAAATTAATGAACGGAGTGGAACGGGTAAACGTAGATCGATTGTTTACCTTATCAGAATATAGAAAGACTAGGGGACATGCAATGAAGCTACAGGGTAAACTATTTAAGACTAATAAAAGAAAATATTTTTTCACTCAACGTGTAATCAAACTCTGGAATTTGTTACCGGAGGATGTAGTAAAGGCTGTTAGTGTAGCTGGGTTTAAAAAAGGTTTGGACAAGTTCCTGGAGGAAAGGTCCATAAACCGTTATTAAGAAGTGACCGAAGATATCAATGCTTGACCCAGTACAAGCATTGTGGAACTTGTGTCTCTTGGGGAAACTGCTAGGTACATATGACCTAGACTGGCCACTGTTGGAAACAGAATACTGGGCTTGATGGACCTTGGTCTGACCCAGTATGGCATATCTTATGTTCTTATGTTCTTAAAGGCAAGCCACGGTGAAAGCTTGAATGAAGTAGAAGATTAAGAGAGCAGGGGGGAAAGGTAAGAGATTAATAAATTGCCATTAAAATACAGCAGGAACAGCAATGGAGAGAACACTGAGGAATATAAAAACAGCAGGGGGGACAGCTCAATCAGAATGTTGGAGGAAAGGGGAGAGGAAGAGCAACAAGGAAGGTTGTGAAAATTGGAGCGGTGCTGGCAAGAAGGAACAAGGATAGCACTGAAGAAAGAAGCTGGTTTGTGGGTATCAAAGGACTTGTGGTACAGTACATAAGATATTTGGTGGGAAGTGGTGGAAGAGGAAAAAGGGGAGAGAGATAAGAAGTGCATCATGGCTACAAGAAGGAAAACTATGGACCTGAGAGAGTATGCCTTCCAGAGTGGGGGGAGGGGGGGGGAGCGGGTGAACAAACTGCCTTGGAGAATAAAAATAAAAGCGTTGAACAACAGGAACCAGCGGAGAGGTCTACAAATTGAAATACTATAGAGCAGTCCAACTTCGAACAGGTTGTGATCTACTTTTTCCGGCCAAAAGTGCCGTGATCTACCACCATGAAAATTAAGTTTCAAATTATCAAATTAAATTTTAACCCAATAAAGTTGGAGGATTCTCCCCCCCCCCTTTTTTAATGAACCTTCTGTCATTTACTTGGATGTGATCAGTTGTTAAGCAAATTAAGCAAAAACAAAAACAGAGAGACGAAGATCCAGTAAGAACTGTGAGGGGAAATGGAAAGTACATTTTTCTTAAAGTGTTATTGAGTAATAACTGTCTTAACTTTCTTTAACTTTTATTGAGTAATTTGTGCTAAATTTAGGTCGAGTATTGATCCAGGCTGATCTTGCACAATCTTCAATATTTCGCTCTTGCTCATTAGTGAGACGTCTGAGCCGGCATTTCATCCACCAGCTTTTTGAAGCTGGGTGAATATTGCGTGAGGGCCAGTCTCAGGGAATCCTGGAGATGTTCATCTGTCATGTTGGAACGTTGTGTACTCTGTCATTTTCACATGGGAAAACGCAGATTCACACAAATAAGTTGAACCGGAACAGGAATGTACAGCTTCACTGCATCTTCTCAAGTTGGGAAATTTGTCTCTAGGCACTAGCTTCCAAAACGATTCTTGCTCAGCACGGGTCTTGAGAAAAATGTCATTTTTAAGGGTTAATATTTTGTTTTCAAGAGATGGCTTGTTCAATGAATACTTTTTACTGATAGCAGCTGCAGTTTCTTTAATGTCCACATCTACTTTGAATTTGTATGACAAGTACTCCACAACTGTTCCAATTTTTTGGAAGTCACAGAATCTATTTTCGAATTCCTGGATAACAGAACATATTTCTGTCACATACTTCTCGTTCTGAAAAACAAAATTTGGATATTGTCCCAGATGGTCCTGCGTATTAGGAAAATGATCAAAAGTGTTGTTTGCAAGTTCAGTCATCATTAGCTCAAATTTGCTCTTGTAGGATGAAACTGTACTCATCATCTCGCCAATGTTTTTACTTTGTAGTTCAAGGTTCATATCACTTAGTTCACCTGTAAAGTCAGCAAGAAATGCCAGATCACATAACCACTCCTCATCTTCCAACTCTGCTTGGTCATATCCCCTCTCCTTCAAAAAACTTATTTCATTCAGCAAATCACAAAATCTTTGCAGAAATTTGTGCCTACTTAGCCACCTTACATCTGTGTGCAAAATGATTTCTGCTGCCCTTTCATTAAGAGTCAGTTTGAAAAGCAGTCTTTGAAGTGAAGTGATCTTCCACGAACTGAATTTACAATTTTGAAAGTGATGCCCATGACAGTCTTTGTATTGAGTCTCTTGCTTGCCAAAACTTGCTGGTGAATGATGAAGTGGTAAGAGAAGAAATCTGGGAAGTCGTCATGCTGTTTACAGAGGGCTATGAAACCGTTAACCTCACCTGTCATTGTTCTTGCTCCATCAGTAATGATGGAAACAAGTCTATGCAATGGAAGATTACACTTTGTCACAAAAGAATGGAAAGAACTGAATATTTCCTGACCGGTAGTTTTCCCTTTTAAAGAAATCATTCCAAGTAGTTCTTTTTTTAACACTGAATTCTTCAAAAACCATCCGGATAAAGATTAGTAACTGGGCTATGCATCTTATGTCTGTAGATTCATCCAGTTGGAGTGAGAAAGCAACACAATTTTAAACATCCTCCAACAATTGTTCAGTTGTGTCTCCACACATCTTTTCTAATCGCCGCATGACGGTGTTTCTTGTCAATTGTACATCTTGAATAGCAGCTATGATCTCTTTCTTATTTTTAAATCCTTCAAAAAGATTATCAGCTGCTTCAAGAACTATCTTTTAAAAATTCCCGTTCAGTGAAAGGTTTGCATTTCTTTGCGATCAGGTTGCTGACCTTGAAGGATGCTATGGTTGCATTGATCGAATGTGACCTTGGCTTCACCATCAACTGTTGCCGAGTAGCCAATTTTGATTTAAGTTCTTTGAGCTTCAGTTTACGAATTTCACTTTTGGGTGGAAAATCAGCATCAAACTTATTGCTATGCAGAGCCTTATAATGATGTTCCAGATTACCCTTTTTGGGCAAGGATACTGGGGAGTTACAAATTAGACAACACCACTTGTCTTTCACCATGATGAAGAAGTAGTCCATTTCCCATTCATCATGAAAGTGGTAGGTTTTGCTCTTCTTTGGAACACTCATCTTCATTATACTGGGGTGGCTGGCTGTAAGAAGGCCAAATCTGCTAAGTTAGTATAAACACTGGCTGAATCTGGTCCAAAACTGTCACTGTCCCAAAGTATTAAAGATCAACAGGAACTGAAGACCTCTGGCTGATGTGCAATACGAGGACTGGAGATGCCAAAACCACACATGCAGTTCTAAAAGTAAAAATAAGAATTCATCATACTGACACCAATCACAGGTACACTACCAAAAAACTGCCTCCAGTTTTGCAACTGATTCCTATAGATTTTGGGGTGCTGAATCCAGGAAAAATAGCCAAAATGTTCCATCACATCACGTTTTCTTGCAAAATTAGATTTCTTTCCCATATAAGGAATGTTCACATAATTTCTTTTTAGCCGACTGCAGTTTATTTTCTTGGCCCAAAATAGAGGTTGTAATGGTTAACTAACTAGAAACACTCCCTCATGATATTTTAGAGTGTTTTATATTCATTTTATACATTAACAGGACAATTGGGAGGCGGGGGGCTAAATCCAGTACTCGCGCTGGCGCATGTTCTTTCCTGTTCGCCTCGCCTCGTTCGCTCGCTCAAACACGGTGGTTGCGACATGAACGTTCCTGTCAAATTTCAGTTTCTTGCAAGTTCATTATTACCTTTTGTTTGCTCAGTCGTAATCCAGCTTTATTCCGAAGTGGTTCACTACAGTTGTAGTTTGCAGTGCTGTGTATTTGTGATGGCTCACAGAGCCAGAGGTTGCGTCAACTCTCCGGACAGTTTTTGTTTTATTTGTGGGGAATATACCGTGAAAAAGCGGCAGAGGAACATTTCTGCATTTATTAAAAAAGTATATTTCGCCTATTTCGGTTTGAAGTTAGGCGATCAAGACAAACCGTGGGATCCTCACAAAGTGTGCAAGACATGTGAGGAAGATCTACGCTTATGGATGAAAGGTAAAAAACAAGCATTTCGTTTCGGAATACCTATGATGTGGCGTGAACAAAGAGACCACAGCAGTGACTGCTATTTTTGCTCTTGCATTGTGAAGGGATACAACTTAAAAAATAAGAACGTAATAAGTTACCCCAACTTCCCTCAGCAATTAGGCCTATGCCTCATAGCAACGAAGTACCTGTGCCTGAACCACCAAAATCTTTGGATCATATTTGTGTGGACAGTTCTGATCATGATGAGACTCATCAGATGGCTTTTCCCGATGAGTCCAGTACTTCCGAGTTTGAAACTGAACCAGATCCGAAACCTGAACTTTTCTCTCAAGCTGAATTGAATGGTTTAGTCCGGGATTTAGGACTCCCAAAAGATGCTGCCCAACTGCTAGGTTCTCGGCTTAAACAGAAAAATCTATTGTCACCAGGAACAACTTTTTATTGGTACCGCAACCGCAAGACACAATTTTTGAAGTATTTCAGCAAAGAGGAAGATTTGGTATTTTGCAACGATATATACGGAGTGATGGAAAAGTTTAAACTCAAGTATGATCCTGCTGAATGGCGGCTGTTCATTGATTCGTCAAAAGACAGCATAAAAGGTGTTCTTCTTCATAATGGCAACACATTCGCTTCAGTTCCTATTGCTCACACTGTTATTCTCCAAGAAAAATACGAGAATTTGGCCCTGATTCTTCAGAAGATTCGTTATGATGAGCATAAGTGGATGATTTGTGGAGACTTTAAAATTCTATCCATGCTATTAGGGCAGCAATCCGGTTTCACAAAATATCCCTGCTTCCTTTGCTTGTGGGATAGCCCGGCCCACGACCTACACTGGGGGAAAAAAGACTGGCCAATTCGGGAGTATTTGAGACCCGGTGAGAAAAATGTTCTTCATGAGAGCTTGGTACCTCGTGATAAAATTCTATTACCACCTCTCCACATTAAGTTGGGTCTCATTAAGCAATTCATCAAGTCCCTTCCAAAAGATGGTGAGTGCTTTCGGTACCTTTGCTCAAAGTTCCCCCGACTTTCTGAAGCAAAGCTAAAGGAAGGGTGTTTGTTGGCCCTGATATAAGGAAACTCATTTCAGATGGAGCATTCGCTGAAACGATGTCTGAGAAGGAAAAAGAAGCCTGGGATTCCTTCAAGGATGTTGTTCTCAAATTCTTGGGGAACAGGCGGGATGAGAACTATAAGGATATTGTTGCCAGGATGCTCAATGCCTTCAAAGAACAAGGCTGTAACATGAGCCTGAAAGTCATTTTCTTGCACTCCCATGTGAACTACTTTCCCGAAAACTTGGGGGCGTACAGTGAAGAACAAGGTGAAAGGTTTCACCAGGACATCAAGAACGCAGAGAGAAGGTACCAAGGAAGATGGAACACCACTATGATGGCTAATTTCTGCTGGTTGCTGCTGCGGGAAACCCCAGATGAAAAATACGCCAAGCAGCGCACCAAGAGAAGCATTCGGGGGAAGATGAAACGGGCCCACCAGGAGATTGATTGACCCGAGAATGACTTTAAAATCTAAACTGTGTTGACAAATATCGTGTTTTTACTAAACTTTGAAATAAAAATTTGCTAGTTATTACCACAGTGTCGGATCTCATTTATTAGAATTTTATTTTCACACCATCGGGTGTTTGTCTTCATGTATTGCAATGGTGCGGTTTGCGTTTTCTATTCTTACATACATACCTGTACAACATTTTTTGCACATTTCTTTGCTTTGCTTTGTGTCTAACCTCGCTCTTATATGCTCAATGTTTGTGCACATGTATGTGGCTGTTTTAAGTGCAGACAATTTTGCTACCATCACAGTGTGTTTTGTTGACATTACTCTATTCTTATGTGCTGCCTTGTTACAATTTTCTTTATTCTTATTTGTATAACTACTAAACAATTAGTATAAAGAATTCATCCAAGAAACTTATCTCGATCGCACTCAATCTGAAACGTTCACCTCAAACTGCTAACCCAATGTAGCAAAAAATCTGTACGTGATGGAGCAAATTGGTTACCAGATTTGGATTCAGCGCACCAAAAAACGTAAAAATCAATTGAAACATTAGAGGCAGTTTAAAAAAAATTTTTTTTAGTGTACCTGTGTAATCAAATACCACCAAACAATCATCAAAAAAACTCAAACACCTGTCCAGCAAACCAGATAAAATCAAATACCGCCAAACAAGTTCAAATACCACCACACGCAATTTAATAAATTCTGCACACAGTGTAGAATCAACACAAAGGCAAGGCAAAATAAAATTGCAGTGTAGAATCAACACAAAGGCTAGGCAAAATAAAATTGCAGAGGCAAGCAAAAGTCACAGTGGTTTGAACCAATTCGAAGGCAAGGCATAGGCAAGTTAGAACAAAATTGGAAAGGCCCGCCAAAAATCACCAAATTCTTGACACTTTGTTGTGTCTGCCCAAAAACGTTTAATGAAAGCGAACTATAAAGCGATCAATGACCAGCACACGACACAACTAATACGGTAAGTTTATTCAGGCAAAGCCCGGGCGAATGGATATCGCCTGGTATATAACACACTTCTAAGGGGTGTTGTGGTGGGGGCAGGAATGGGTGATTCTGAGAGGCAGGAGACCAGGTATGACACCGGTACTGTGGCGTCTCGTCACGGGGCGCGAGTGGTGGCCCCCTGGGGTACCCACAAACTATTGGCACGAAAACAAGCACCCCCAATACACCCCGCAGGCAAGATTCCCTCAGGCAGGGTAAAAAGACAGGCAAAGGATCAGCAGCAGCAGCAAGCCCTCGGCAGATGACCTGCAGGCCCGAGCTCTCTCCTAGTGACGGGGCAAGCTGCTGGAGAGATGGAGCCAAGTGGGGCTGGCGATCTACCTCTGACCCCTTTGCAATCTACCTGTTGGACATGCCTGCTATAGAGCAAGGACAGGAAACTCTAAAGGATATTTCCAGAGCAGAGCTAAAGGAATGGTTTACTGAAATAAAGAAAGAAGTGCAAGCAGCAAAAACGGAGCTTAGTGATCTTATAGGAAATTTGAAGGAGGATATAGCGGAACTGACACATACAGCGGGAAACCAGGAGAACCGATTGCAGAGCTTGGAGCAGCAACAAGAGGAGCAACAACAGGGGTTTCAGGAAGTTCAACAATGGCAAAAGGAGATGCAATATAAGTTGGAGGACTTGGAAAATAGGTCTTGCAGGAATAACTTGAGGATACGAGGAGTACCGGAGAAGGAATTTCAAGACAGTGCGAAAGTGGCGGCTTCAATATGTTTGGAAATTTTCAGAAAGGGGTGGGGGGGAGGAAGGGGCCCCAGAGGAGATCACGTTGGACAGAGCACATAGAGCACTGGGAGTGGCGAGAGTGAACAGACCTAGAAATATTATTATATGTTTTACTGGATATATAATGAAAGAAAGGATCGCAACAAAGATAAGGAGCCTGGGGGCCTTCAACTGGCAAGGATACCCAGTAACTATATACGAGGACTTGTCCATCGGAGCACTACAGAGAAGGAGAGCCATGCAACCGGTTACGCAGACACTGAGAAGTGGGGATATAAAATACAGATGGTTGCATCCTTTTGGGCTGTCATTTACATTAAAAGGGAAGCCCTGGAGAGTGCAAACATTGGAAGAGGCGAGAAAAGTGCTACAAGAAGCAGGGATGAGGAATGAGAAAACTAATGGCAGACCTGATATGGGCAAAGCAGGGAATGGGACAGAAAAGAGCAAAGTTAATGAAGAGCAGCAAGAACCGAAGAAGGGTCGAAGCAAAGAGAGTAAAGAAAGGGCTAAGCGATGATTGGCTAAGATGGAGAGTTTCCAGATGGAACTGCTGAGAGAAGAAGAGAACGAGGAGATGGTGAACTAGTGATAAAACAGTAGTGGGGAGTATACTATATATGGCAAAAACAATATTTGACTTGTATAAGGTTAAAATGGTTGAAATGTTAAAAGTTGTATGTATAACGTTTTTTGAATATGGGGATATGTGTATGGAGGGAGGGGAATGGAAGGTAGAAAAGGGAAAAGTTAATGAAGGAGGAGGGATGGGGAAGGGGTTGGGAGGGGGAGCAGTGGGGGGGAGCAGGGCACACTACTCTAAATACTCCTGAACAAGGAGGGAGGGATTGAGGGGGGGAGGGGGGAAACGGAGGGTAAAGAGGAGGAGAAGGGGGAATGGGAGGGGAGTCTAGGGGGGAGAGGGAGGAGGATGGACGAGAAAGGGGGATAAGAGGGCGAAAGGGAGGTGAGAAATCAAAGCAGTTTAGGATCACTACCATTAATGTAAAGGGGTTAAGAACGTGGCAAAAACATAGGCTGCTAGAGCGGGAGGGTAGGCGTATGAATGCAGATGTAATTTGTGTGCAGGAGACACATTTACGAGTGGGAAAGGAATACTTGTTAAACTCAAAAAAATATCCAAAGGTGGTGTTAGTGGGGCGAACCCTGGGAAAGGTGGGGTGGGAATTTTGGTGAGGGCAGAATATAGACATTTAGTCATACGAGAGGGGAGAGGGAAAGACGGGAGATGGGTGGGAGTGAAGCTGCATGTGGAGGAGGAAGAGGTGTGGGTGGTAAGTGTATATGGTCCAAATGAGGGACAGGGCGAGGCATTTGACAAAATCACAAAGGAGTTGGAAGAATTGGGTGATACCCAGTTAATACTGGGGGGAGATTTCAATCTAACTAGTAACCCAAGGTTGGATAGTAGTGGAGGGCAGGGTAGTGGGGGAACAAAGATAAATAATGTATGAAGAGAATGCAGGAGAGACTGGGGGATGATAGATTTATGGAGGTCTAGGCACCCAGGGGAGCGAAGGTATACATTTTAGTCACAGGCGCATGGTTCATACAGTACATTGGATATGATCTGGGGAGGGGGCAAATGGGTGTCAAAGGTAAGGGAGGTAGAACACGGTGAAATTATTTGGACAGACCATGCCCCCGGTTAGTGTGCTTTTTGATATAGGGGCAGAGAATGAGGGGATCAAGTTTTGGAAATTAAATGACTCATTGCTGGATGATGAGGAGCAGATGGGAGTAGTGAGAGCAGCTATAAAAGAGTATTTGGTATTCAATGAGACAGGGGAGGTTCAGTTGAAGACCATTTGGGATGACTTGAAGGCAGTGGTTAGGGGAAAGCCAATAAGTATAGCAGCGCGACTTAAAAGGGAGAAGAGGAAAATGGAAGGAGACTTGTTAGAGCAGATAAAGCAGCTGGAGGTCGAACATCAGAAGTATAAGGATAAAGGGGTAATGGCTAAGCAAGAGCAGAGTTAAGTAGGCTGAGAGGTCAAGAAATTGTTTTAATACACCTAGTTTAAATGCTAAGATATTTTGAGGGGGGAAACAAAGCAGGAAGGATTTTGGCAAGTAGGTTAAGGGCCCAATGGCAGGCAGCATATATAAATGGCATTAGGGACAGTAAGGGGAGGATGGTACATCGCACGAAAGAGATTAGCCAGGTATTTTGAGATTATTACAGAACGTTGTACCAAAGCGAGTTGCAACAGGGTCAGGAGGAGATAACGAGATATCTGCAAGAGTGCGGGTTGAGTAAGGTTGATCCAGAAGATAGGGAAAGAATAGGGGAGGACATTAAGTAGAGGAAGGTGAAGGAAGCTATAAAGTCCTTGAAAATAGGGAAGTCCCTGGATTGGATGGTTTTACGGCACAGTTTTATAAAAAGATGGGGGAACAAGTAATACCAATACTGACACGGGTATTTAACAAGGTGCTGGAAAGTGAAGGGATTCCTCAGACTATGGGGGAGGCGGGTATCACAGTGTTACCAAAACCCGGGAAGGACAAGGGTGTGTGTGGTTCCTACAGACCCATTTCGCTGATCAATTTGGATGCCAAGATATTTGCTAAGGTTTTGGCAAATCGGATTCATGGGATCCTGCCTAAGATCATACACAGGGATCAAACTGGGTTTGTTAAGGTGAGACAAGGGAGTGACAATATTAGGAAAGTGATGAATATTGCTTCAGGGGACTGGAGAACAGGCAGTAATAGTTACAGTGGACACGGAGAAGGCGTTTGACCAGGTTGAATGGCCATATATGTTCCAAGTGTTGGAGCAGATGGGATTCGGGGATAAGTATATAGCATGGATAAAGCGTAGTTACTCACCTGTAACAGGTGATCTTCGGGAACAGCAGGAATTTAGTCTTCACATATGGGTATCATCGGTACCGACGGTGCCTGCACGAGAACGCTCCCCGGTGTCCAATAGGAAAGCTTTTGGGAGCATCCCACAGCGCCTGTGTGCTGCCTTCCCGCCATTCCAACTCTCCCTCTTCAGTTGAGTTTATAGCTGAGACAAAGGAGAGAAGGAGAGAGAGAAAAAGAGACAACTCCTAGGGGAGGTGGGTGGGTTGTGAAGACTAAATTCCTGCTGCTCCCGGAGATCACCTGTTACAGGTGAGTAACTACACTATCTCCAGGAACAAGAAGTAATGTAGTCTTCACATATGGGGACTCCCCAGCTGAAAGATGCCAGGGAGATGGCCCCAGGAAATGGCAAATCCATGGTGAGATGGGTCATGCTTCCTCCCATGGGGATCTCTGGCATCCAAACCCAGACGGTGGGTAGGAGTTGCATTAAGTTTGAAAGAGATGCTGAACAGCAGCTTGGCCAAACAAGGCATCCCAACGGAAGTCCTTGTCTAAACAGTAGTGGGCTGTAAAAGTGTGCACTGAAGCCCAAGTAGCTGCTCTTTAGATATCGTCTATAGACACAGAATGAAGGTTAGCCATAGAGGCTGCCATGGCTCTCACATTGTGAGCTGTGACGTGGCCCTCAAGAGAAAACTCCTTACTCTCATAAGCAAAGGATACGCACTGTGCAATCCAGTTAGAGAGTTCTTTTGGAAACTGGAAGTCCCAAATGACTAGAATCAAAAGCAACACAAAGTTGAGAAGATTTTCTATGTTGCTACGCTCTTTGCAGGGAAAAGGCTAAGGCTCTTTTACAGTCTAAGGTATGAAGGTTCCTTTCTGCATTCAAGACATGAGGCCTCGGAAAGAATACAGAAAGGTACACCGCTTGGTTTAAGTGGAAAGGCGAGACCAACTTTGGCATAAAGTGAGGATGAGTCCTAAGAACAACCTTATCATGGTGAAATCTTGTATAAGGAGGATCAGCCACTAAAGCTTGTAACTCAGTAATGCATCATGCAGACGTGATTGTAATTAGGAAGATGACCTTCCATGAAAGGAATTTTAGAGCTGTAGTGGCTAAAGGTTCAAAGGGCGGTTTCATGAGCTGCCCGAGAACAAGGTTCAAATCCCATGCCACCGGTGGTGGTCTAATGAGAGGTTTTGTTAGTAGAAGACCTCTCATAAATCTTGCTATGAGTGGATGAGAGGAAATAGGTTGTCCATTTAGAGGCTTGTAAGAGGCTGCAATAGCACTAAGATGGACTCTTACTGAATTGGTCTTAAGACCAGAATTTGATAAATGAAGATACTCCAGTAACGAGTCCAAAGGTATCGCAAGAGGGTTAAGTCCCTTTTGAGAACACCATATGGTAAACCGCTTCCACTTCGAAGGCATATGATTGCCTTGTGGAGGGTTTTCTGGAAGCTTGAAGGATATCTTTTACCTGTTGAGAAAGGTTGAGATCCTGAAGTTCTAGGCTTTCAGTAACCAGGCCCTGAGATGCAGGGACTGGGGATTCGGGTGCCATGGCGTCCAGTTCTCCTGGGAAAGAAGATTTGGAGCACATCTCAACTCCAGAGATGTAGCCTGAGAGAGATGTAGAAGCAGAGGTTACCACGTTTGCCGTGGCCAACGTGGAGCTATGAGTATCATACAACCTTTGTCTCTCTGAAGCTTGAACGGTGTTTTGGGGATGAGGGGAATGGGTGGGAAGGCATAGAGGAAGTCCTGACCCCAATGAAGAAGGAAAGCATCCCTTGCCTGACAGTTTTGAGCCGGAATTCTGGAACAGAACTGGGGAAGTTTGGCATTCTGTGGACTTGAAAAGACGTCTATGTCTGGGGTTCCCCAGATTTGGAATACTCGGACAATCTGGTCTGAGTGGAGAGACCATTCATGTGGCAGCAGTACTCGGCTGAGTTTGTCTGCCCAAAGGTTTTGAATGCCTGGAAGATATACCACGAGGAGGTGAATTTGATGCTCTCTGGCAAGGGCCCATAGTCGTAAAGCTTCATTGCATAATGACAGAGAGCCTGTTCCGCCCTGCTTGTTCACATAGAATATGGCTACTTGATTGTCGGTTTGGACTAAGACTGTCTTGTAGCTGAGCTGGGCTTGGAATACTCGAAGAGCAAGGAAGATTGCTCTGAGTTCTAGGAGGTTTATGTGAAGACAAGCCTCCTCTGGGATCCAGAGACCTTGGGTGGAGAGATCGTGCAGGTGGGCCCCCCATCCCAACTGGGACGCATCTGTTGCTAGAGTGGCCTGGAATAGGGGCTGCTGGAAAGGAAAGCCTATGAGAAGGTTTTCCAGCGATTGCCACCATTGGAGGGACGAAATAAGACTTTCTGAGTTTCTTATTTTTTTTTTTGAAAATTCTGTTTATTAATCCACACACATCACCATACGTAACATGACAAACAACAAGTGCACTACATCTCCTAGCAGGGTGTACTCTTATCCACCGCCTCCAAGATAGCTCAGTTTACAGTGATATAACACGACTATCCTCCCCCTTAACCTCCTTCCCCCCCTCCTTCCCTCCCTCCCCCCTCCACCCCCTCACCTCCCTCCCTTCCCATCCCATAACCACCCCCCTCTTCCTGCCCCCAGGAGTAAAACAGACCTCTACCTACTCCTACCAGACCGCAATCCTATCACAAACCTCTTGGAGGGCTCTCCCTCCCCTCTTGGGACCCCTACTCTGGGCTCCTGCTAACCCTCCTGCAATAGTTCATTGCGTACCCGTGGTTGTAACGTTTGAATATATGGTTCTCATATCAACCAAAAGGAAGACCAACGTGAAGCATTTCCCCTCGCTCCCCGCCTCTCAGAGCATCAGCTGATAGAAGCTATTTCGCCGCTCCCAAAAAGTAGGGGGTACTGCCTCTCTCCATCTATGCAATATCGGCCCTTTACCCACCAGACATGCCTTTCTCACCAGAATGCACTCCCATCTCCCCTTGGGGCAGAGTGGTCCAAGTTGATCCAGGGCTACTAGGGTCCCCAACCAGGCAATTTGTTGATGGAGCAGGCTACCCAAATAGGTACTTATACACATCCAGTATCGTCGGATTCCCGGACATCTCCACCACATATGACCCAAATCTGCAAGGGGACCCGCGCATTTCGGACAACTACCATCCAATGTAAGCAGACTCCGCAGAGCCCGCCTCGGAGAAAAGTGTGCATGTATAATACACTTAAACTGCACTTCTCTCCATCTTGCCCCCTCTACCAAACCTGCAATCTGGCCTAGGGCCTTGCCGATTGATCCTACGGCCACCCCGATTCAATTCCTCTGGGGCCTTGCCGATTGATCCTACGGCCACCCCCTGATTCAATTCTTCTGCCCACCGGGCTTCCTCTCTGGAGTAGTCTGGGAGCACCCTATATTGATCCAGTCTCTTCTTCAAGCCTGAAACCATTGGCGGAGAGTCCCCCCCACCGAGAAAAATTCCAGCAGCTGAGCTGATCGTTCCCCTGATAACTCCCCCGTTGAAAGAGACGCCACATAATGTGAAAGTTGTGCATATGCAAACAAATGGCTGCTACTCAGCTCATATTCCCTACACAGAGCCCCAAAGGGCTTACACTTCTCCTCGAGGTCTACTACGTGTTCGACCATTCGAATACCCAGTCTATACCATGACCGAAAGACAGCCGTTTCTGAACCGGGCGTGAAAGTCACATTCCCCTGCAGGGGCAGCCAGCATGAGACTGCCGAGGATCTGCCCCAATATCTATTCAGCTGTCGTGAGGTTTGCTGCACCGACACCAGTAAACTGCTTCCCTTCACCTCTTTAGGCAACAGAGAGGACTCCAAGTGTAAAACTGCCAACAACGTCTGAGGCACTACCATCGCTTCCTCCAACGCTCTAGGGGTGTATATCTCCGTGCTGCCCAACCAGTCGTCAATATGGCGCGCCTGGCATGCCAGCGCGTAAAGTCGCAGATCCGGTACACCTATGCCCCCACTGCTCCACCCACCTTGCAGGCAACCCAAAGGGATCCGTGCCCGGGACCCCTCCACAGGAAACCACGAATCTCCCTCTCTATTCTGCCCACATCCTTCCGCAATAACCAAACTGGGAGGGGTCTGCAGCCAGTATAACACCCGCGGCAACACTACCATTCCCAGCGCCGCTGCCCTACCCAATGACGACAGTGGAAGAGGATTCCACGCCTGTAATTGCCTGCGGAGTTTAAGAAACACTCTCTTGAAGTTAAGCCTATACAGCTCCGCCAGATTGCAGGTCAAAAGAATTCCTAAATAGAGGAAAGATTCAGTCGCCCATTTGAGCGGAAAGGAGCCACTGCAGCTCCCTTGAAGTTTACCCGACACATCTATGGCTTCAGATTTGTCCCTGTTAATACACAAACCTGCAAAGCTTCCAAGCCGCGCAAATTCCTCCATCAACCTAGAGAACGACTGTTGCTGGGAAAGCAGATGCACCAGCATATCACCTGCAAACGCTGCCATTTTAAAACCCTGCTTCCCAATCTGCACCCCTTGTATCTCTGGTGACATCTCTATCGCCCGCACCAATGGGTCTAAGGTCAAAACAAACAGGGGGGACAGCGGGCATCCCTGTCTAGTACCTCTCTTCAAGGCGAAAGTATCAGACAATACTCCATTGCAGACCACCCCAGCCGTGGGGCCCGCATATAATAGCTCCACCATTCTACAGGAGTCGCCGCCTAGGCCATACCGTGGCAGAAGGAATTTTAAATATCGCCAACTCACCCGATCGAAAGCTTTCTCTGCGTCAAAGCTCACCAACAGTGATTTGAGCCTTTTCCCCCCGCACCCATTCCAGCGATGCTAGAATCTTACGCAAATTCCTCACTGCATATCTTCCCTTCACAAACCCCACTTGTGCTCCATGTATTAAGTCATCCAAAACCGATGCCAACCGCTCCGCCAATATCTTAGATAAAACCTTCCAATCATAATTTAGCAATGATATGGGCCTGTAGGAAGCTGCCTGCAGCGGGTCTTTGCCCGGCTTAGGTATCAAGACAATATGAGCATGATTCTCCTCCCACCTAACATTGCCCTGTTCGACACGCTTCTGAAACACCGCCAACATAACAGGCGCCACCAGATCACTCAATAGCTTGTAAAACTCTGCCCCATACCCATCTGGTCCAGGCGATTTGCAGCAGCCAGCCGTCTGAATAACTTGCTGCACTTCACTGAGCATTATGGGCCGGTCCAATTGGGCCTTCTGCTCATCTCCAAGCTGCGGCAGATTCAGTGCTTGACAATAATCCTCCATACTGGATTGCGAGCCCTCCTCCACCGAATATAACTTCTGATAGAAGACTCGAAATACTTGGGCTATCGCTCTGCTGTCCTTGTGTAAGGTACCCTGGACATCCCTCAGGGCTGCCACCGCCTTATTACCTCTACTCCCTTGGAGGCACCTCGCTAAGAGCTTTCCTGGACTATCCCCAAAACAATAGAGCTGGTAATGATAGTATAAAAAGGATTTCTTTGCTCTTTTATGCAGTAGCTCATTCAGCGCCATTTGGCGTCTCCCACAATCCCTTCTTATTTACTGCACTCGGACAACGCGTATATTTCCTCCTTTCCGTAACCAGCTGTCGCTCAAGACGAATCACCTGTTCTGAAGCCAAACTCCGCTTCCGCGCCGCACAGCCAATAATGTCCCCTCTCATAAGAACATAAGACATGCCATACTGGGTCAGACCGAGGTCCATCAAGCCCAGTATCCTGTTTCCAACAGTGGCCAATCTAGGTCATACGTACCTAGCAATATCCCCAAAAGACACAGGTTCCACAATGCTTGTACTGGGTCAAGCATTGATATCCTGGGTCCCTTTTTAATAGTGGTTTATGGACCTTTCCTCCAGGAACTTGTCCAAACCTTTTTTTAAACCCAGCTATACTAACAGCCCTTACGACATCCTCCGGTAACAGATTCCAGAGTTTGATTACACGTTGAGTGAAAAAATATTTTCTCTTATTTGTCTTAAATAGTTTACCCTGTAGCTTCATTACATGTCCACTAGTCTTTCTATACTCTGATAGCGTAAACAATTGATCCACGTTTATCCATTCCACTCCATTCATTAATTTATAGACCTCTATCATATCTCCCCTCAGCCGTCTCTTCTCCAGGCTAAAGAGCCCTAACCTTCCTAGCCTCTCTTCATAGGAGTAGCCTTCCATCCCCTTCACCAATTTGGTGGCTCTTCTCTGTACTTTTTCTAATAACGCTATGTCCTTTTTAAGGATCACATCGACAAACATGAAACACTCGACGACAACCAACACAGCTTTCGTCCCAACCATGGAGTCGAAACGCTACTGATCTACCTCTTCGACAGCATCCTAAGAATAATTGACAACACCAGGAACGGAATCATAATGATCTTCATCAACATCTCCTCAGCCTTCGACACAGTGAACCACAACACGCTCCTGGAAAGACTAAAGAACACTGGTATACACGGTATCACATTGAAATGGTTCCACTCATAGCTAACCGAAAGACAGCTACAGGTCAAGGTGGGACACAACACCTCCCGACCCATAAATGTCCGTCAAGGAGTACCTCAAGGATCCGCACTCTCAGCACTCCTATTTAACATCTACATCCAACCAATATGCAACATCATGAAAGAGAACAACATTCAATACACAATATATGCAGACGACATCATGATATACACCTCGATATCAAATCGACAACCCGGACTTCTCTAAGATAACAGACTGCCTCACCCAAATGACGAGTTGGTGTCAAAACAACAACCTCGCAATAAACTACAACAAGACCGAAGCTTTAATCATCACTCGGAACCAAAGCTTCATACACCCGCCAAATATCAAGATACAAAACACTACTATACCAATAAGATCAGAAGTGAGATACCTCGGAGTTACTCTGGACAATAAACTAAACCTCAAGCCACACAGACAAAACAATCCAAAAAGTCTACTACAAGATGCGAATCATCAGGAGACTGAAACCACTCCTTGCCCCAGAACACTTTCGTACCGTCTGTCAAGCACTGATAACCCCACTACTGGACTTCTGCAATCCGATATACCTTGGACTAACGAAACAAGCCCTCAAACCACTCCAGCTAGCACAAAACACTGCAGCACGAATAATACCCGGACCTGCAAGACAGGAGCACATCACACCTACCTTAAAGGACTTACACTGGCTCCCAATCGGTGCACGCATCAGATACAAAACTATCATAAACCTATTTAAGATAAATCAGCACACATCAGCCAACAGCCTGCACACCCTCATACAACCAGACACCAGCACACGTCCTAGAAGAAAGCAAACAAACAACCGAGTCAGCACCCCAAGTGAATTCAAACACACACGCAAGGACACAACAGACAGAGCACTCTCAATGGCTGCTCCAACAATATGGAACAAACTACCGGACGATTTAAGGGCAACTACAGACCTCAAAGACTTTAGAAAACAGCTGAAAACCATGCTGTTCATAGAACACTATGGACACATCACATAACCTCAGAGAATGTATAACAGCTCATGATTCCGCCTAAACACTGTATGTATAGAAAATATTTTTAGCACCACTGTATATAGCCCACATTGTACATAGCTCAAACCATTCTAGCACACAATACAACACACATTGTACATAGCTCAAAACAATCTAGCACACAATACAACACACACTCAACTAAATTTCACCCTCACTGCATGTTTAACACACTCACTTTACCCGATTGTTTGCTGTGATACCACCTTGATTAATAAGATAAGGCGGTTTAGAAATACTGTTAAATAAATAAATAAATAAGATACGGTGACCAGAATTGCACACAATATTCAAGGTGCGGTCGTACCATGGAGCAATACAGAGGCATTATAACATCCTTTGTTTTATTCTCCATCCCTTTCCTTATGATACCTAGCATTCTATTTGCTTTCTTGGCCGCCGCTGCACACCGGGCAGAGGGTTTTAACATGTTATCCACGATGACTCCTAAATCTTTTTCCTGGGTGGTGGTTTCTAATGTGGAGCCTTGCATCGTGTAACTATAGTGTGGGTTGTTCTTTCCTAGGTGCATAACTTTGCACTTGTCCACATTAAATTTCATCTGCCATTTGGATGCCCAGTTTTCCAATTTATCCAGATCCTCCTGCAGTTTTCCACAATCCTCTTGGGTTTTAACAACTTTAAACAGTTTTGTGTCATCTGCAAATTTGATAACCTCACTAGTTATTCCCTTTTCCAGGTCATTTATGAATATGTCAAAAAGCAGCGGACCCAGTACAGATCCCTGGGGTACTCCACTATTCACCTTTTTCCATTGGGAATATTGGCCATTTAGCCCTACCCTCTGCTTTCTATCTTTTAACCAGTTCCCGATCCACAATAGTACACTGCCTCCTATCCCATGACTTTTTAGCTTCGCCAAAAGTCTCTGATGGGGGACTTTGTCAAAAGCTTTCTGAAAGTCCAGATACACTATATCAACCGACTCACCTTTGTCTACCTGTTTATGCACACCTTCAAAAAAACATATCAGATTAGTAAGACAAGATCTTCCTTGTCTAAAGCCATGTTGGCTGCCTCCCATTAGGCCATGACTATCTACATGCTGTGTAATTTTGTTCTTTATGATGGTTTCTACCATTTTCCCTGGTACTGACGTCAGGCTCACCGGTCTGTAATTTCCTGGGTCACCCCTGGAACCCTTTTTAAAAATTGGTGTTACGTTGGCGACCCTCCAATCTTCAGGTATTACAGATGATTTTAATGAAAGTTCACAGATTACCAATAGCAGGTCTGCAATCTCATATTTCAGTTCTTTCAACACTCTGGGATGTATACCATCCGGTCCAGGTGATTTGCTACTATTCAGTTTATCGAATAGTTGTAATATATCTTCCCGGTGTAGCGATATTTCTCTCAATTCCTCTGCAGTATCACCTTTAAATACCACTTCAGTCTTGGGTAACATCCCTACATCTTCCTCAGTAAAGACCGAAGCAAAGAATTCATTCAGTCTCTGCTATAGCCTTGTTTCCTCTTACTGCCCCTTTTACCCCTCTATCATCTAATGGTCCAATTGACTCTCTCACAGGCCTTTTGCTACGAATGTACTTGAAAAAGTCTTTATTTCGTGTTTTTGCTTCCATAGCAAGTTTCTTCTCAAATTCCCGCTTTGCCTGCCTTATCAATGCTTTGCATTTAACTTGCCAGTGCTTGTGCTGTTTCCAGTTTTCATCATTTGGCTCTTTTTTCCATTTCCTGAAGGTTGCTTTTTTGGGAGCAACAGCCTCTCTGACCTCACCTTTAAGCCATGCTGGCAGTTTTTTGGACTTTCTTCCACTTTTCCTAATGCGTGGAATACAGCTGGTCTGGGCTTCGAGGATAGTATTTTTAAATAACACCCAAGCTTGCTGTAAGTCTTTAACCTTTGGAACCGCTCCTTTTAGTTTTTTCCTAACTATATTCCTCATTCTATCATAGTCTCCCTTTTGAAAGTTAAAACGTAGTACTGTGGATGCCTTTACTATCTGTCCTCCACTCTCAACACCACTTTAGCCGTCTCCCAGAATAGCTTTGGGTCGTTTTGGTGCTCCTGATTATAGAATGCAAAGTCCTGCCATTTCTGTTTCAAGTAGAGGTGAAAGGCCGAGTCCTTATACAACTCCAATGGGAATCTCCACCATCGCACCCACGTATTACTACTTTGCCATTCCAGGTCTATCCAGATCAGGGCGTGATCTGAAATTTCTGCCGGGCCTATTTGGGCATCTACTATATGGGCGAACAGTTTCTCAGAAATTAAAATGTAATCTATTCGTGTACTCGAGCCATGAGCTCGCGACTGATGGGTAAAATCCCTCTCCGTCGGGTTAAGCAGCAGCCATGGATCGGCTACCCCCAAACGTCGACGCAATCCCTGTAGCGCTTTGGCGGTTTGCGAACGTCCTCTATCCTCTCCCTTTGTCGTGTCCAATGCCACATCTCCATTAAAGTCTCCGCCCATTAACAGGGCATCTGGGAACTGTTCTATGCGAGATGCCAATCGCATATACAATATTCTATCCAGGGTGTTCGGGCTATAGAGATTACCTAACACAATGGGCTCCCCCCTCCAGCAACCCATAGACCAACACAAATCTCCCATCTGGGTCATGATATTCCTGCTCCATCACAAATCGCACCCGTCGATGCACCAAAATCACCACTCCCCCTTTTTTACCTAGGGCTGGCACTCCCCTTCCTTGTCCCACCCAATCTCTCTGCAATTTCTGGTGTTCCGCTGCAGTCTGGTGAGTTTCTTTCAGCAGGGCGATATCGCAGTTCTGTCTAGCTAAGGCCTTCAACAGCTTATATCTCTTGATTGGGTTCCCTATTCCGCATACATTCCAAGAAAAAAACTTTCAGGTTGGAAGACCCAATTCAGGCTCTAATCTTACACAGTGTGTCATTACCCCAAGAAAAGCCTCCCCAACCTGAGGCCCCCCCTGCACCTCCCACTCCTCCTGCGTAACTTTGGAATCCTTCCTCCCCTGGTATGCAATGCTTATATCTATACCCCCTTTGGGTGGCCCCACCCCCCCTCCCTCCTTCCCTCCCCCTCCCCACTCGTATTCCCTCCACAACCCTCCATCCCCCCTCCCTCCCAATCTCCTCCTCCCCCCACTTCCTACTGTACCCATCATTCCTCTCCTATACCGTGGATGTCACTAAGATGTGTACAGCTACCCCCCCCCACCCTCAACGGCCCAACCGCTCGCCCCCAGCTATACTACCAACCCTGCTTACCCCTTAGAACTACTCCAAAAAGGGCTACATAAGGCTCTAAACACAATATACAATGTACAATAGAACAGCGCTTTGATAATCTACACGTCAAACTCAAACTCTTGCCAACCAGGACCTTAAACAGTCCCAGCCCTGAAACATGGCTTCATGGTAACATTTCACACTGAAAGATGCCCCGCTTTTATCGCCGATGCTGCCCCTTCAGGTCTCAGTCCCCGAGGTGCTAGGGCGTTCTGCTGATGTGCGTGTCTCTCGTCTCGTAAGTTCCTCCACATAGGAGGCCGCAGCTGTAGCTGACTCAAAGGCCCTACGCAGTCCCTCATGCGTCACTATTAGACGGGCAGGATACTGCACCAATTGGATGTTGGCGTCAATCAACTTTTGACATACTGGTCCATATGCCCGCCGGCGTTGGCCCAGGGCCGCCGAATAGTCCTGCACAATGCGCACTTTGGTGTTATCCGGTACAATAGTTCCTTGTTTTCGTGCGGCTCGCAGTATGGCCTCTTTCTGCAGGAACCTCAGGAACCTGGCCAGAACCACACACGGTTGGCCATCCTTAGACCGCCTGGGCCCCACTCTGTGCGCACGTTCAATTTGCACTGGGCCCCCATCCTCTCCGCCCTCTAAAATCCGCTTCACCAAGGCTTCCAGGTAGGACTTTAACTCCCGGTCCACGATATTATCCGGGATTCCTAAGAAGTGCATGTTGTTATGGCGAGATCTGTTCTCTAGATAGTCTAGCTTGGCTTCCTGGGCTTGTATGGCTGTTTGCATGTGGCCCATTTCCTGTTGAAGTGCAGTCACATTCTTCTCCACCTGCTCGATCCTGATCTCCGCCTCCAAAACCTGACTGCCCAGCGTTCCCAGTGAAGACTGTAACAAATCCATCTTTCCGTTTAGGGCATCGAACTGGGAAGCCTGTGCACCCGCTACTGCCACCGAGATTTCCTCCACTAACTCCGGTGTGGCCGGCGATCTGGGCGCCGGTGGGGTCTCTGCCATTTTGTGCTGCATGGCAGGCTTTTCCTTCTCACGCCATCCCGCTTTTACGGCTGCCGCCATGTGTTGCACCGCCGTTTCTACTCACCCCCCCTATGTTCTGCTCTGCGGCGGCTAGGCAACCTCGTTGCTACTGCCGAATGGCGATTTTACCAGTGGATAAGAGGGTTGAGGCCCGGTGCTCGAGCAGCACTTGTCCACCCATGCTCACCACATCACATGACCCTGAGTTTCTTATTTTGTCCGAAAGGTGACCTGAGGCCTGTGTCCACTGAGAGGATAGGGTCCACTGGGCTGCTCGCATGTGAAACCACATGTACAGTGGATGCCATATGTCCCAGTAGCTGAAGCATTTCCCAAGCAGTTAAGGAGGTTTTTTTTATCGCTGCTTGGGAAGCTAGCTGCACTATGCGAAGACAGCGGAGCTGTGGAAGGAAAGTCCTTGATTGTCTGGTATCTAGGCGAGCTCCTATGAATTCTAGAGACTGAGAAGGAGCAAGATAGGATTTTGGAAGGTTTATGACCAATCCCAAGTAATGCAAAACTCGCATCGTGCGAGTAAGAGCAGAGTTGGCTTCTGGAGCTGTGGGTGCTCGAATGAGCCAGTCATCCAAGTAAGGGAAGACAAATATCCCCAGAGTCCGCAGGAATGCAGCTACTACTGCCATACATTTTGTGAAAACTCTTGGGGCAAAAGCCAGACCGAAGGGAAGAACCCTGTATTGGAAGTGTCTTCCCTGGAAAAAGAATCAAAGGAACTTTATGTGATCTGGATGGATGATTATATGAGTATGAGCATCCTTTAGATCTAGTAAACATAGCCAATCCTGACTCTGAAGGTATGGCAGAAGTGTTCCGAGAGAGATCATTTTGAATTTTTCTTGGAACAGATATTTGTTCAATTCTCTGAGGTCCAAAATGGGTCTGTGTCCCCCTGTTTTCTTTGGGATGAGAAAATAGGGGGGGGAGTAGAACCCTGTACCCTGTTGAGGTATGGGTATATTGCTCCCTGGGCAAGAAGTATTGTGACCTCCTGACTCAGAAAATTGGCGACAGGGGTTTGAGAATTGAACTGACTTATGATTGTAGGAGGGGGCATGCTGTGAAAATGAAGTCTGTACCCCTCTTGTACAATGGACAGAGTCCAATGTTCTGATGTTATTTGGTGCCATCTGGTGGCAAATTGACAATCTGCCAGGGATGGTAGAGGGTTCTGGACCCTGCAGGGGCAGGAAGGCTAAGTTCTCTAGAAAAGAGTCAAAGCCCCTGAGGAGGCTGAGCCTGCTGAACTGGCTGAGCTCTTGGGACTTTTGGTTTCTTCTGTTGTCTAGTTTGTTGCTATTGTCCCTTTTGGGCAGCATGGACTGAACAGTGACCCTGCTGGGTATAAGAAGGATAAAACTTCTTTTTCTTGTTGAAAAAGGGTTTTTATTAGATCTTTTCTTTGCTGGGTTGGCTGTAGACTTTGACAACCTGTCCAAGGTAATATTGTCGGAGTCAATCTCATTAGCTTTTTCTTGCCAAAGAGATTTTCTCCTGTGCAAGGAATGTTGCCCAGTTTATCTTGTACCCAAATTTCCAAGTCTGATGCCTGAAGCCAGGCAATACGACATGCACCAATGGAGATAGCCGAGGTTCTGCTGATGCATTCAAAGCAATCAAAGGCTGCACGGTTGACAAACTTTGAAATATCTTGGGCATGTCTGACCAGAGCAAGAAAATCCTGTCTTTTATCATCAGGAAGAAGGGGGCTCATAAGCTCCAAGTCTCCTTTATCCTCTTTGAGGAGCATCCCCATGTATAGGATGTATGAGCTGATTCTAGCTGAGAGCATGGAAGCTTGGAAGCATCAACGCCCAAACGCATCGAGTGTCCTGGACTCGCGGCCTGGAGGATTGGAAGAATGTCTTTTTACACTCTTTATCCTATGCATGGCCGATTCCACTGCCATTGAATGGTGTGGCAACTGAGTCTTTTGAAAGCCAGGACAAGGTGGAACTCAGTACATGGTATCGAGTCTGCGAGAGTGTGGAGATGTGGTTAAAGGAGTCTCCCACATTCTCAGCATAAGATCATGAAGGATGTTATGAATGGGCAGAGTAGCTGCCTCTTTAGGAGCTTTAGGGTACTGAAGAATCTCTAACTCTTCTGCCCTAGGATCTTTTTCAGGAGCCACTGTGATTGCAAGGCCTCGAGCCACATCACAAATGAAATCTTGGAAGGACATGTCCTCTGGAGGAGACATTCTACGCTGAGGAGAAGGAGATGGATCTTCCAAAAGAAGTGCTCTGGTATTGGCAGAGTCATCGGAATCGGAAGATTGAAAATATCTCTGTTCCCGATGTTCGGGCAAGACACGGTACCAGTATCGATCAAAGTCGTTATCGAGGTGTCCCGGTACTGATCTTTCGATACCGGGGATGGACTCTAGACTCGGCATAGGGGGTATACCTGCCGAGGCCGGTGCTGTCGGTACCTGTTGAACGGTCTGAAGCGGTTTCAACGATATCGAAGTTTTAAGAAGAGTCGCTAGACTGTGTTCGATAGCAAGAAATATTTGATCTATCGCTCCTGCCGATACTTGGGAGTCGGTACTGGTAGAAGCGGCCAGGACCCCAGAGCATGGCACCAGTAGTTCTGCAGAGGTGGAAACCTCGAGAACATCCTGGAGCCCCGTTAGTGCTTTGGAAGCCGAAGCCTCCCACCGGGGCTGTTTTGCCAGTGAACTTTCTTCAAGGGCAACGCCGATGGCATCTCGATACTTCGAAGGAGATCTACCCTTTGAGGACCGGCTAGTCTTTGCAGACTTATGCTTAGTTACCTGAGATCCATGGGAGGAAGATGAAGCCCTGGAAGACGTCGATGCAACGGACATCGCATCTGTGGCAAAAAGGGTACCGAGTTTTGCAGCTCTATTCTGCAGGCCCCTCTTGGTCATCTTTCTACAGGAGAGACAATCCAATGGAGAGTGGTCAGGTCCTAAACATTTGAGACACCAGTCATGGGTGTCGGTGACGGATATGGTACCGCCACACTTAGAATATTTTTTTAAAACCAGTAGCTGGTTTTTCCATTGTAAAATAAAAATGGGCCTAGTGCCCAAAATGGTGCCTAGCACCGAGAGGGAAAAGGCTTCTGAAGAAAGTACTTCAGAAAAGATATATATATATTTTTTTTATTTTTTTTTTTAAGTAAAGAAGAAAAGAGAACCAGCGGTACCGGTAGGCATCGAATGAAGGCAGACGTGACCACAAAAAACAAAGTAGTAAAAGAATTTTCTGCGGTGACAGGGTATGCGACCTGTCGGCTCCGTGGAAAACGAAAAACTGAAGAGGGAGAGTTGGAATGGCGGGAAGGCAGCACGCAGGCGCTGTGGGATGCTCCCAAAGCTTTCCTATTGGACGCTGGGGAGCGTTCCCGCGCAGGCTCCATCGGTACCGACGATACCCATATGTGAAGACTACATTCCTGCTTGTTTATTTATTTAGCTGTATTTATATCCCGCTTTTCACCGGGTCAAAGCGGTCAATTGGGAGATACATTTAACACGAGGGGATATGACACACATACGCTAATACTTACAGGGAACATGGGCAATGGAGGGTTAAGTGGCTTGCCCAAGACCACAAGGAGTACCTATAGGACTAGAAATCCCAGTCCCTCTGGCCTGAGATTGCTGTCCCCAGGTGGGACTTGAACCCCTGGCCCTCCGGCCTGAAGTACCTTGTCCTAACCACTAGGCCACTCCTCCCACGTATAAGCATTCGTATATAAGCATTTGTATATAAGCATTATACGAAAATCTGAGGGCGCGGATTCGGATAAATGGAGGATATTCTGAACAGTTTACATTGTGGAGGGGCACCAGGAAAGGGTGTCCTTTATTACCACTTTTGTTTGCGCTGGCGATTAAGCCCTTGGCTGAAGCAGTCAGGAGGGAAGCGGATGTAAAAGGGGTGGTAGTGGAAGGGAGGGAGGAGAAAATAGCATTGTCCACAGATGATGTAATCTTAACTTTGATGCAGCCTTTGACCACCCTGCCAGTACTGATGAGAATTATAAAGGGGTTTAGTAGTGTGCAGGATATAAAATGAATACGGGGAAAACAGAGGTCCTGGGATTTAATTTGCAAGGGGGCTTAGAGGAAAGTTTAAAGACACATTTTAATTTTAAGTGGGTGCAGCAGCAGTTTCGGTATTTGGGGATACAATTGGGGAAGCCAGTAGAGAGGAATAAACAGTGGAATTATCAGGTATTGACAGAAAATATATGGGAAGATTTATCAAAGTGGGGGAGGGGGGGGTTAAGACTGTCATGGGCTGGGCCGTATAGCGGCAGTGAAGATGAACATACTGCCAAGATTGTTGTTCCTGTTTACCTCCTTGCCATGTAGGGCGACCAAGAAGGAGATAGGGAAGCTGCAGAATATGATTATGCAGTTTATTTGGGAAGGGAAGCAGCTGAAGGTAGCAAGGGGAACCATGTACCAAATGCGGGTAGAAGGGGGTTGGGGGTGCCCTGCTTGTTAAAATATTTAGAAGTGGCACAATTGAGGGCGCTACTAGCATGGCGGAAGGGGGCGGACATTTTAAGTTGGGTACAAATAGTCAGGGGGGAAGAAGCTAAGGAGAGGAGAATCTGGGACCCGGGAGATGGAGAGATACAGAAGAGAAGGGGAATCCATTTAGGGAGCTTATGTTCCAGGTTTGGAAAAAGTGAAGGGGGTTTCTTCTGGACGGGAAAGTGTATTCATGATATACATTTATCAGAACGGTAGGTGAAACTGGGATGGGAGGGAATTCTAAGGTCTTTAAGAGGTGGAGTGGTAAAGGGCTAGAGAGGCTAGGACAACTCCTAAACAAAGGGGGGGGGGGGAATTAGAACATCTGAGGAACTCAAGCAAGAATATCGGCTAGACAGTAAGGATTAGTATGCATATGTGCAATTGTGGTATTTCATGAATGCACGGGATATGAAATCAGATATGGAAAGGAAGCCAACACAATTTGAAGAGATGATGGGGAAACAGTGGACAGTTTGAAGCTGAGTTTAGGATGTACTGGACACCAGTGAGATTACGGGCTATATTCCCAGTTAGTTCAAGTGAGTGCTGGAAGAAATGTGGGGCAACGGGGGAATTAATACACATGATTTGGCAGTGCCCAAAGGTTCAAAAGTATTGGGGTAAGGTGGGGCGGTTATATGGGGAAATCACAGGTATGCAGACAATGTTAACACCGGAGATGGTTGTGCTCAATGAGGGGGGGAGAGAAGGAGAGGGCGATATGGCAGTCTTTATGGGCTATGGAAGAATGTTGAGGTGTCTCCGATGAGGGAGGTAGTGGGTAAGTTGGAACAGCTATGGGGGTTATGCATGATGGAAGGACATAGAATGCATCAGGTAGGAAAACAGAAAAAGGTGTGGCAATGGTATGACGTGGAGGAGAAAGGGAGTGGAGCAAGTATGGCGAGGAGAAGGAGAAGAGGGGAATGACTGAAGGGTTCAAGGGGTGGAGGGTTGGGAATAAAGTTAGGAGGGGAGGGTAGGTAAGATGGGGGATAGAGAGTTGGGGGGGGAAGGAGAAGCTGAATATATTAAGGCAGAGATAAAAAAGCAAATGGGATGAAGGTAGGGTAAAGGGGGAAGTTATAAGAACTGTTTATAAGAAATGTTTATATGATCGGATAGGTAAATCAGTAATATAAGGCAGTATATAATTCATAAAACAAGTATTAAGGTGCAGGATGATAGACTGACAGAATGATGTTCTGGTACTAGTGAGATGTCTGATACAGGTTTAAAGAGCATAAAGAAGTTATAAAAGGAAGGGGGAAGAGCCGGATTGGGGATAAATGTTGAAATTTCAATGTTGAAATTTCAGTACATGTTTAATGACGGAAGGAGAAGAGGAGCGGAGAAATAATTTATGAATATATTTGTAAATGTTGAAAATTTAATAATAAAATATAAATTTTAAAAAAAAAAAACCCCAAAACACATACTTTATTTTCAGAATGATTTGGGATCACATATTTGCATGGGATGATTTGAGCGTAGTCATATTCCTGTGTACTGTTTTTATTGTTTCAAGTAATAACTATTTTCAAATGGGACAATGCAGAAAAGCTTAGCGTGGCATTTTCTGGTGTTTTTCCTGTACTACTACTATTCAGCACTTACAAAGCGCCACACACGCAGTGCTGCACAGCTAACCTACAGGAGATAGCCAACATACAGAGACAGTCCCTGCCTGTCAGAGTCATGCTCATCGGAGCTTACAATCTAGTTAGAACAGTACATTAGTTAGAACAGTACAGAGCATTAGTCAATTCTGCGCAAGGTACGGTGTGGTACAGTTTGGTCTATAGTTTGGTCATAAATGTTGATGGGGGTTAGGGTAAGATGAGGAAGGAGTCAGGATCTGAATGCAACGGTGAAGAGGTGGGTCTTCAACCTGGATTTGAAGAGGGCCAGGGAGGATGCCTGGCGCACAGACGTACTAGGCTTACTCTCCAATGCAGAAAGCAAACTAACACCAGAAAAAAGCCAAAAAACAATGGCACTAAACTGCAGCGCATGCAAATCACTGCAAAGTAACTGTGCTCAATATAAAAAACTGTGTTGAAACTTAGTGCAGTTTTTTACAATGGTTTTTAAAGCTGGATATTCAAACACCAGCTTCTGCAAGGCAAAAAAGATCCAGCTGGGAGCAAAAGTAGACACTTCACCTCAGATGATCCAGGCATTGGGGAAAGTCCCGTTGTCATCAGAATAATGCCGGGTGCTGGTGCCCCCGAGACAGATTTCTCAATAGAAACCAAATCCCTGGTGCTCCCAATCCCCATCTCGCCAAAATAATCCCTGGTGGCCCAGCAGCTCCGATCCCACCCACCCAATAACACAAATACTTGGTGGCCCACGAACTCCCCACTCCCCTCCCGGTACCTTTAATCTGGAGCTGACGTGTTCCCCATGTGCCCCCACCCCTGTGCCGCCATCTTGAAAAATGGTGGCACCTGGTCCCACACAGTGCATTTTGGGATGCACCGGGCAGGGTCAGACTGCCATATAAGGCAAAAAATGTTTCTCTGGGACAGCATGGAAAACTTGCGCCAACTTCTTTATGCATGTGGCTTGCTCTCCCAGTTTAATGCTGACTGCGCACAGGGTAATTTGAATATTGCATTACAGCGCAAAGAGTCAAGGTTAAAGTCGCGCTATGAAACCCTGCACTAGAGTTTTAGGCACTGAGCTCTAGCATAGGGTTTCTGCATCAGCCTGAAAATTTGAAAGAAAGGAGGTAGGTGCTATTAGTTGACCTGAAAACTATTCTGCTATTCAAACTGCAAATTCCTGTTATTCACATGCCAAGGGAAAGAGATTAGGAATTATCTTGTACTTTAAATTATCAGTGGAGATCCAAATGAAATTCATAACAAAAAAAATGCCTTTAGTTGATTAACGTTAGTCAACAATTATATTGTCATCTTTGCATTGCAGTTCTAAGATTATTGGGCAATTTATTGTGCTTAACATTATGTATGTTGACCTCTCAAAGAGATTAATGGTCAGACTTCAAGATATGTGAACTACAACTGCCAGGGTACTAATTGGGGTAGAAAATAGCATCATAGTCACTTGCTCCTAATTTCTCTATGTGAAAATTTAAGATTCTCATTTGTACATTTCAAACCTCAACAAGAATTCAGCTTAAGTACTCAGAAGAAAAGTTTACTTGTTATGTACTTGCAAGAGTGCTGTGTTTAGCCAAGAACATTGGCAGGCCAGATTTTAAAAAAATGAGAAATCCCAGGACCATGAAGAAAGCCTTTATTAAGGCAACCATATTTCACTGGAATCTGCTGTCATCTTCATATATTTCCATTACTAATGACTTTTTTATTTTTGCAAACGCTTTGAAAACCTCCCTGTTCAGTTATAACAAGCTCTAGTTATACGAGTAAAACAAATAGTCAAGGGTGGGGCTCCAGCTTCTGACACTGATATAGTGGATACAGTATTTGTTATCTGTGAATCACAAGAGGAAGGTTTTAATTAAATGAGCTTGTGTTAGGATGAACACTGTATCTGAATATGAATTTAAGTGCTTTTGTTGATTAACATTTTGCTTTTAATATTTTATTAGCTGTTTGAAAGGCAAGCTATAAGGTGACATTTTACTTATCAGATAGTGTCCTTTTTCCTTGAGTCCAGCTAGACCAGTCCAGACAAGTGGGTTGTGTTCCCCTACCAGCAGATTGGTGGAGGCAAAGAACCAATGAAAAGCACACGTTTCAATGACATCACTTCCATGCCTCTATCTGCCTCAGCCACCAGTGGTTTCTTCAGTATTCACCCCAAAGCATATGGGAGAACATGGCAAGCCTCAATGTGGGCAACAATGACTAATCAAACTGTAACAAACTAAGTACAGAAAAGCATAAACAGAAGGCTATCTGTAGACGATAAACATCCAGAGCAGAGTATATAAATCATAGCGGACCCAAGGGTACTGCCGCAGAAGAACAGAGCAAACAATTCCAGTGGGCGGGCACTTGACTGGTCTAGTAGGATTCAATGAAAGGACTTTACCTGATAAGTAAAATGTCACCTTCCACATCATCCTGCTAGACCAGCCCAGACAAGTGGGACGTACCAAACTACAATTTCACTGGGCAGGAAGACAACATAGTAGCTTGCAAAACTTTATAGCCAAAGGTTGTATTCCACCCAAGAGTGGACAATCAAATGGAAATACTTGACCAAAAAGGAAAACTGATGCCCCTGTTGCTGCCTGACAAATGTCTGCAGGAGCTACCGAGCTCTGCTCTGCTAAAGGGGACACTAGTGCTTGGGTAGAATGGGCACGCAAACCCTCCAAAACTGGCTGATAGGACAAGAGATCCGCCAAGGCAATAGCCTTCTTAACCCAGCACCCCAATGCAGACTTAGTCACCACATCACCTTGTGCTGACCAATAAACAGCACAAAAGGATGGTTTGACTTATGAAAATAATTTGCAGCCTCGAAGAACCAGAGAGGCAGCCTCCGAACTTCAACAAGGCAATGATCCCAATCATTCTCCCGACCCTGCTCCTTAGAGGACAGAGGCAGGCAAACCTCTTGATTAATATGAAAGAGAAAAGTCACGGGGGGGCGGAGCTGCCGCGAACGGAGATGGCTGCCTAAAAGCGTGGCTCTTACCCTGAATACAGAATCCTGAGCCTTTCCCCCCCTCCGTTAGACCGCTCAAGGGTCTCTATCTCCCGTGTGAACACGCGGTCATGGCATCGCTAAAACCGGCCAAGTTGGATTTCCACCAGGCAACCGGGCAAGCAGTGAAACGTGCTAAGCAGGAGACAGCATCCCCGCAGAAAATGGCGCCGGATAAGGAATCAGCTGACGGGGCCCGGGAGATCCTAATTGAACTTAAATCCGTTAAGGAAATGATAATCACAAATACCGTGGCCCTATCTCAGCTGCAAGCGGATGTCCAGGAGGTTAAAGAAACACTGCAGGACCTTTCGGGGCGTATCTCTAAAGTGGAATCGGAGGTCGCCAAACATGAGACCATGCTGACCCAGGTAGGCCCTTTAGCTAAGCGGTGGCCGCGCTTGAAATCCAAATGGAGGATCAAAGTAATAGGGCCCGGAGGAATAACATCAGAATTGTAGGGATACCAGAAGGCCGGGAGGGAGCTGATCCCATTACTTATCTGGGAAAGCTCATACCTGAACTGCTTCAAATTAACTTCCCAGCTCCCTTTGAAATTGAACGAGCTCATCGGGTCCCCCCCACGCTTTGGGCCACGCACAGCACCCGCGCCCGTTTGTGATAAAGCTCCTGCGCCACCCGCATGCTATGCAGATACTGCAAACTGCTAAGCAGAGGCAAACGGTGCAGATCGAAGGCCACAAGATCTCCTTCTACCCGGACCTCAGGAAGAAAACCGTCGACCGTCGCAAAGAGCTCCTGGCCTGCAGACCCTTGATGCAGAGGTTGCAAGCGAGATACGGCCTTTTCTACCCGGCGAAAATGCGAGTCACGCTCAACACCACCACGCGGACTTTTGACAACGGTGAAGCACTTCGGTCCTTCTTGGCGGACCATACACACATGGATGTAGGAACATAGCTGTCAGCACCGCTGGGAGATGTAATCTATGCATATAGCATGCGGGTTAGGCCTGAAACCCAAGGGAAGCCCTGCCGGTTTTGGCTGTATAGATGTTATAGGCTTTTAACTTAGTGCTTAAGCATTGGGAACAATGTTTCTATGTAATCTTTTTGCTGCCTTGTGGGGGGAGCATGCAACCTGGGGGGATATACAAGTCAAAGTTCATTGGGGGTGGGGGGGGGGGTGAAATATACTCCTTGTAACTGCGGGGGAAGGAGGGTGATATACAGGTGGGCTGCAGAAGGGCGGTATGGGCTTCACCATGCAAGTGGTTTTAGTTGTATGTGTTAATTATGAGATGATAGGTGCGTATCTGTATAATGAAGCCAATCCCTTACAAGCAAGTGATGGATTGCAGGTGACGAGCGCTACTTCTACGGGGATCTACCCTAGTAATTATGGCTAGAAGTGAGTTAAGGCTCTTGACTTTAAATGTTCAGGGTATCTCTAATCCAATGAAACGCAAGAAAATACTTACATACTGCCACCAGCAAAAGCAGACATAATATTCCTGCAAGAGACCCACCTTACACTATCGGAGTCTTATAAAGTGGGCGGGAAGCACTACCAAAATATATTGGCCGCTCCAGCAGATAAGAAGAAAGGCGGGGTCCTAATGCTGCTGAGGAAAACGTTGGCCGCACAGGTGGCAGAGACAGGGATAGAGCCCGGAGGGAGATGGGCCAAGGCGAAGGTACAGATACATGGGGAGGTGTACACCCTGATGACGATTTATGGACCCAACCAAGAAGATCCACTATTTTTTGAACGGGTGGCTGTTGAGTTGCTCGAGACTGGATCTACACACATACTCCTTGGTGGGGATTTCAACATAATACAAGACCCGCTAGTGGATCGTACCCCCTATAGACAGCAGCACAAACCCAAGTCCAGCAGAATGTTAAAGAATTTGATGAGCTCGCTGGGCCTCATAGACCCATGGAGGCTTCTACATCCTAGCGATAGAGAGTATACATTTTACTCGTTGCCACAATACACAGACGAGAATTGACTACTTCTTAGTATCTAAGACATTAGTACCACAGATAGCAGCTGCCGAACTGTTGGCGCAGACAGTATCCGACCATGCTGCAGTCCAACTCACTCTAAACTCGGGAGCGCCCCGGCCAGCCCAGCCCCGTTGGCACTTTGACAAAGCATGGCTCTCCGATGTGGAATTCTTGACCCTCATGCGAACAGAAATTGCTGATTATTTTCAATGTAACCAGGTATTAGAGATCCCAATATGGGCTTGGTGGGAAGCCTTTAAAGCCAGTATTCGTGGACGTATGACCTCCTTTGATATCCAGCGTAGGAGAGCGAACAAAAGGAAACTGGCTGATCTGGAAACAGAAATAAAAGCGGGTGAGAGGCTTCTAGCTAAACATGAGGATAAGGCTGTTCTGTTACGATTGCAAAAATTACGGTACCAATACAACTCCATACTGAGTCAGGATGTGGAAAAGCAAACTAAAATGCAACAAAGTGTATATTATCATGAGAGTAATCGCACTGGTACGCTGTTGGCTCGCATGTTGAAAACTAAGAAAGCAGTGACGCGGATAACTGGCCTAAGGGAAGCCCGTGGGGCCCTGCTTCTGAAAGATGAGGAGATACTCGAGATCTGTAAAGAATTTTACGCCACATTATACCAGTCAGAAGTGAAACACGATGAAAATACCTTCTCAAAGTTTACTGCCTCAATTGTAGGTCCCACGCTTACAGAACAACAAGCGCGGTCACTAGATGAAGATGTCACCTGCAAAGAGATCCATCAGGCGATTAGACAGCTTGCGAAAGGTAAAGCTAGCGGACCTGATGGTCTACCCGTGGAATTTTACGCGGCTTTCACCCAGCAACTGCTACCTGAACTGCACACATACTACACCCGGGTTAAAGAAGAAAGCCCTGCTGTGGGTGCTTTTGCGGAAGCCAAGATTGTTATCCATCCCAAACCGGGGCGGGATCCTCAGTTGGTAGAGAACTATCGTCCTATATCATTGCTGAATGCAGACTACAAAATATATGCTAAAATACTTGCTAATCGGCTCAGCAAAGTAATGGAAGCACTGATTCATCCGGACCAATGCGGATTCATGCTCGGTAGATCCACCGCAGACAATGGCCGATTGTTGGCCCACGTATTGTTAAAAGCTCAGCACACGGCAGAGCCGGTTGTGGGGCTAGCTCTGGACGCCGAAAAGGCCTTTGACAGGGTTGAGCTCCCCTTCCTGTTTAGAACAATGAGATGGTTCAGAATACCAGAGAATTTCCTTAAGAGTGTGGAATTACTGTATACTAGACCCACGGCACGTGTGGCGGCGAATGGATCCCTATCTGCTGAATTCCAGTTGACCAGGGGCACATGGCAAGGCTGCCCCTTATCGCCGCTGCTGTTCAACCTTGCTCTCGAACCACTACTTCTGCAAATTCGACAACAACGAAATATCATTGGTACAAGCCTGGCTGGATGCCATAGCAAAGTGTCCGCGTATGCTGATGATATCCTCCTCTTTCTGGACCCCAGCTCGTTAGCACCACTCCTGGCGACGATCGCTGAATACTCTGGTGTGTCAGGGTATACGTTAAACTTAACAAAGACGACGATAATACCCCTGAACTCCCAAGTGCAGTTATCTGCGTTACGACAACACCCATTTAAGGTTGAAGACTCCGTTTTCAAATACCTAGGGGTAACCTATGGCACTACTCTGTGCGACACTCTAGCCCAGGCCATGGCACAATGTGAAAAACTTATTCTAGAGTATGTCAACCATTGGACCCCCTTACATTTGACTTGGTGGGGCAGATTGGAAACTATAAAGATGGTTTTGGTGCCCAAGATAAATTACATCTTAAGTATGATGCCAGCCCTTTTTGAGCGGCGATTCTATACCAAGCTGGAGAAACTTATGCTCTCCTTCTTGTGGCGCAATAAAACACCGAGAATAGCAGCGTGGAAACTGAAGCTGCCTAAGAAGCATGGGGGAGTTCATTTCCCGACTTTTACTGGTACCACGCAGCCGCTTTGCTGAGGCAAGGGGCTTGGTGGTGTAGTGAAGAGACTGCGTCCAGTGACCCGGTGTGGCTGCGGGTAGAAGCGGCATTGAGTAAATCGGTGCCGCTGTGGATGCGCATCGGAGCGGATGGTGGCCAGAAGGACACATGTAATGAGATTATAGAGGCCACACAGCAAGCGTATCTCGCGTTGTTGCGGACAGCAGATGCAGATCATAAATACACTGATTCAACTATCCTTTGGCTAAACCCGAAGTTTAAGATTGCTGGTCACAGCTTTATTTGGGGCACCTGGATGAATCAAGGTATAATATATCTGAGTCAATTAATTCACAACAAAATGTTCAAAACCTTTTCAATGCTGCAGCAGGAGTACGGTTTGCCAGCTAGTTGTATGTACCAGTGGTGTCAACTGAGGCACTGCCTGAGTAAAGCTGGGGTGATACCGCTGCTACTTGTGTCAGGCCAGCCGCTCCATCAAAAGCTGCGGGAGACCTGGATGGGGGCACGCTTAATATCCAACATCGTGGCCACTTTCCGAGATGGGGAGAAGAGACGGTGCCTAGGATCACAGCTTGTGTGGGAATCTGAGGTAGGCGTCCTGGAGCTACCCAATATGTGGGAGACTTTCTGGAATGAACAAATACGAACTACGAGAGCAGCCTCACTCACACAAATGCTCTATTTCCTCGCCCATCGTGCGTACCTGACTCCGGTGAGAATAGCCAAGTGGCAGACGCAAGGGGGCAGCCGCTGATGGTCCTGTGACAAAGGGGTGGGCACCCTAATGCACATGCTGTACGACTGCCTGCTCTTGAAGAAATATTGGTACCAAGTTTGGCAACGAATAACAAGATTATTGCAGCTGTGGACACCCCTGACGTATCGGATTGTAATTTATAAATCGCAAGCAGGCATCTCGGACCTGGACCGATGCGACTACGCGATCTTTGACTTAATGCTAAGCCTAGCGCTGAAGGCCATCATGAGTCACTGGAAGTCCTTTGCGAATTTAACATCGGAGTACTGGTGGAATCTGGTATGCTTCCATCATACCTGCGAGAAAGTCTACGTGGCCCAAAACCCGAATTGTGGCGGGCTGCTCAAAAAATGGGATACCTTAAACATACAGTTGATACCAAGCGGGGGCGATCGTCGATGATGTAGCGCTCGTCACGGGAAGAACTCATTCAAATGGGATTGTTGGGAGGATGGGTCATGGGATCAAACACTGTTGTGTCCTGATAAGTATGGCCTGTCCTACTTGTCATTCACACCTATTGTACATGTGGTGTTATGTTCTGTTATATTGTTTTTGTGTTCTATGAAAAATTCTAAATAAAACATGGAAGAAAAAAAAAAAAAAAAGAGAAAAGTCACTTCAGGGAAAAAGGAAGGCACAGGTCGAATGGAAACGGCCTTCTCAGAAAAAAATAGATAAGGATATTAGCAAGACCAAGCCAGCAGCTCAGAATCCTCATTACGGAACAATTCACAACCAAGACAACCATTTTGAATATCAGATCCTTCAGAGCAGCATGCATCAATGGATCAAAGGGCTCCAACATCAAGACCCCGAGCACCACACACAGATCTCAGGAAGGGAACACTGACCAAACGGGAAGATGCAGACGCCAAAACCCCTAAGGCGCGAAACATTTAAGTGTAATGTTAGAGACTTACCAGCTAACGGACCTCTGAAACAGGCCAAAGTTGCCACCTGAACTTTCAGGGAGCAAGGAGAAAACGACCTTCTCCAGACCATCGTGCAGAAAGTGCCAACAGAGACGGCACCTTGGCCACATCAAGAGCCAGCTGTCGTGCACTGTACCAGCCCTCAAGGCACCAGACCTGCACTTATTCCAGGCTGGTAGACCTCCGGGTTCTCAGCAGTGGAAAACCACCACCGGAGAGTAGCTCATATGGGTCAACTATCTTACAGAAGCCAAGCTGTAAGCAAGAAAGGGAGCCGGATCCTCCAGGACAAGTGGCCCTGACACAATAGGACCCAAGATGGAGGCAAACAGAGAGGTGGCGCTTGCAGGAACCACATCAGATCTGCAAATCCCACTCATTGGACAATTTGGCACTGCCAGAATAATCCTCCTCGGGTGGCGCTCCATAAGCTGAATCACATGCCCCACCAGGGGCTACAGAGGAAACCCATATAACAGGCATTGACATGGTCAAGGTTGAGCCAGGATGCTGATGCCCACAGGCCCATCTCCATGCGACTGAAGCATCAGCACACTTTAGCATCAGAGCAGGTCACCATCAGATCCCTCTTGGGGCAACCCCAGTGGCGCAGAAACAACGGAAACGCCTCCTGACTTAACTCCCACTCTCCTGGAACCAGAGAGTGCTGGCTTAGAAAATCCGTTTCTACAATAGCCACCCTGGTAATGTGTAGAGCTGACAAACTAGGTGGTTCTTCGCCGCCCAGGAAAACAGAAGAGCAATCTCCAGGACTATCCCATCACTTCTTGTGTCGCTTTACTAATGGACATAAGCCATCATCATGGCGTTGTCCAAAAACACTCTAATCGCCAAGCCCTTGACCGGGGGGCCGGAAACGCAGAAGAGCCAACCTAATGGCCCTCACCTCAAGGCAGTTAATGGACCATATTGCTTTTCTGCAGTTTCAATAGCCCTGGCCGTTTGGCCTTGACAATGGGCTCCCCCAGCTCAAGAGACTGACATCCGCCACCAGAAGAGTCCATGAGCAATCATCCAGTGGTATGCCCTTCCACTGCAGGCCAACCAGTGATCACCATCACTGGAAGCCTGAATTCAAACCACTGAGAACTCAGGGATCACTGAGTCAGCAAGGACCATTGGGGCAGTCGCAAAACAGCACACACACAGCACACCAGCTCGACTGTGCTAGCAATCCAAAGAGTTGAAGATAACCCCAGCTCTGGGATCCTACTGCAAACAGAACAGCGCTAGGCAATCCAACAGTCTTTGGGGTTTTTTTGGCAGGAACACACTGTATATTTGAATACTGAGACATGCTCCCAGGAACTCCAGGGACTGGGAATGCAACAACTTGCTCTTTCTCCCACGTGATCACCCAGCCGAGGTTTATCAGAAAGGACAACACTCGGAAAGAGAATGGGCTTGGATGAGCCAGTAGTCCAGATATGGTGTATACAAAACCCTTGGTGCTGTAGAGCCAAAGCCACCACCACCATGATCTTGGAGAATGTCCTTGGGACAGTGGAGCATCCAAATGGGAGGGCGGTGAACTGAAGGTGACAGCGAAGCATGGCAAAACACAGATACTTTGCTGCTCCCTCAGATCAGGATATATGAAAATACGCATTGGCCAAATCCAGAGATGTCAGGAACTTCCCTTGGTGCACCGCTTGAATCATGGATCGCAAAGGCACAAACGCTCATTGACATACTTGAGGTCCAGAATGGGCTGGGATGTTCCTTCCATGTAGGCACCACAAAACAGATGGAATACCTGACATTGCCCCGATCATCCGGGGGAATGGGCATCACTGCCTTCAGGAAAGGAAACCTGTCAAAGGGGATCTGCACAGCGACCCAGTTGTTCACAGCTCTACAAGGGGAGAAGACAAAAGCGGCAGGATTGGCTCTTGCAATCCAGAACATAGCCATACTGAATGGGGACTAGCACCCAGTGATCCTTGGTGACCTGGGCTCATTCCTGAAAGAAGCGGCAAAGCCTGTCCCCAATCGGAGAAACCAGGGAATAGGCTTCCAAACTGTGATTACAGAACCCGGGAGGGTCCTCCTCTGGATCTGACCAAGTGTCCCACGAAAGTACAGAGGAGGAGAAATTAGACCTTACCTGCTAATCGTCTTTCCTTGAGTTCTCTCCGGGCCAGTCCAGGAAAGTAGGGTAGTCAACCTCCTCCAGCAGCTGAGGACTGAAAACTGAAAATCTTTGCTGACAGCCCCTCTAGCTCCCCCCGGTGTCAGAGAGTCAGTCTTATGGTAACAAAGCAGCAGAACTATACTTGCTAACCTTGAAAATAATAAAAGAACTAACTGTTGAACCTTGTTGAAATAACTACAGGCAGTATTCTTGAAAAACTTTCTCCTCCTATTATTCATTTCGTTTTATTATCTTCTTTTTTTTTTTTTTTTTTTACAATTCTCTCTCAATTTCGAGCGAAACTCCCAAAGAACACAACTTCTCTTAAAGATGTCCTCCAATGTCCCCAACTCCGTCCACCAGCTTGGCAACCGCCTGTATGTCTAAACTTTTGGCCGAGGACCGGAACATCTCCAATTCTCGCAGACAATAGTGGGTGGGTCCTAGACTGGCCCGGAGAGAACTCAAGGAAAGACAATTAGCAGGTAAGGTCTAATTTCTCCTTCCTATTCGTCTCTCTGGGCCAGTCCAGGAAAGTAGGGTAGTAACAAAGCAGTACTTTAACCCGGGAGGGACCTGCGAGCCCAGAAACAATAGCCAAGGCCCCTACTCTAGCGTCTTCCCTTGCTTGAACATCCATGCGATAGTGCTTAGCAAACATATGCAGAGAAGACCACGTCGCCACTCTACAGATTTCCACCGGCGGAACCAACGCATACTCCGCCCACGAGGTTGCCTGACCTCTAGTAGAATGAGCCCGGATCCCCACTGGAGCCGTCAAGCCCTTCGATTCATAAGCCACCCTAATGGCATGCTTCACCCAGCGAGCGATAGAAGCCTTGGTCACCGCCTTTCCTTTCGCTGGACCCCCAAACGGTACAAACAACCTGTCTGACTTTCGAAACGGTTCTGTTTCTTTGAGGTATCTCCGCAACACGCGTCCTAAATCTAACCTCTTCAGCGACCGATCCCATTTTTCCCCCTCGCAAGGAACAAACGTAGGAAGGAAAATGGCCTGATTTACGTGAAAACTGGACACCACCTTAGGAAGAAAGGATGGCACCGGCCGTAACACTACTTTCTCCGTCAAAAACTGAATGTACGGCTCCCTGCACGAAAGCGCCTGCAGATCCGAAACTCTTCGTGCGGAACACAACGCCACTAACAAGGCAGTCTTCCAGGACAACTCCTGGAGATTTCCCGTTGTCCTGGCCTCAAACGGCGGCTCTGTTAAGGCTTCCAACACCAAATTCAAATACCAAGGAGGAACCACTTGCCGAACTGGAGGCTGAATGATTTTGGCCGCCCTAAGAAACCGCCACACATCCAGATGCGAGGAAATCGAGCGACCCTGCACCTTCCCTCTATAACAGGCCAGCGCCGCCAGCTGCACCTTTAGAGTGTTGAGGGCTAGCCCCTTTTCTAGACCTCCCTGAAGGAAAGCTAAGATATCCGGCAGCATCACCCCCAAAGGCTTAACCTGTTGCTCTTCACACCACGCTTCAAAAATATGCCATACCCTAATGTACGCCAATGAAGTGGAGCTTCTCCTGGACTTCAACATAGTGGCTATCACGGACCGTGAGTATCCTCTACGACGCAACCGTTCCCTCTCAAGAGCCAAGCCGTAAGTAAGAATCGATCCACTTGCGGCATTAAGATGGGACCTTGGCACAACAGATTGACTCGAGCGGGCAGCCTCCAAGGAGGAACCACCAGCAGACACATCAGATCCACATGCCAAGGACATCTGGGCCAATCTGAAGCAATGAGAATCACTGTTCCATCGTACCTCGCTACTCTCTGAATGACTCGCTCTATTAGCGGCCATGGAGGGAAAACATACAGCAGCTGACCCGACAGCCAAGGCTGAAACGGATCATCGAGACCTTCCAACATGTGCTCTCTGCGCCTGCTGTAAAATCGAGCCGCTTTTGCATTCGCTAGAGTGGCCATGAGATCCAGAACTGGTTGACCCCACCTCACTGTGATCTCGTGAAAGATTTCCCAGTACAGTTCCCATTCTCCAGGATCTATTACATTTCGACTGAGATAGTCCGCCTGAATGTTTTCTTTTCCTGCTATATGTGCTGTCGAAATTTCTAAGAGATGAGCTTCCACCCATTGAATCAACAGATGACTCTCCTGTAGAAGCACTGTACTGCCCGTGCCTCCTTGCCTGTTGATGTTCGATACTGTCACTAAGTTGTCGGGAAAACACCCGAACCGCTTGACCCTCGAGCAGATCGACAAATTCCAACAGCGCTAACCGAACCGCTCTCAGCTCCAACCGATTGATTGACCAAACATTCTCTTCCGCCGACCATGTGCCTTGCGCTATTTGCATCAAACAATGCGCCCCCTAACCGGACAGGCTGGCATCTGTTGTGAGCAATACCCAGTCTGGCAGGTCTAATGGTACCCCCGCTTGTAGATGAGCAGGAACCAACCACCACTGCAGACTGATCCGCACCCCCTCCGGACACGGCAACCGTCGAGAGAGAGGATGATCCTGCGGAGACCATCTTGACAGTAACGCCTGCAGAAGTGGCTGCATATGCGCCCTGGCCCACGGCACTAGATCTAAGGCCGCAGCCATCAACCCCAACAACTGTAAATATCTCCAAGCCGTCGGTGCTGAAATGCGCAGGAACGCCGCAACCTGCAACAAAATCTTTTGCACTCTTTCCGCAGGAAGAAACACTGAGCCTATCTCCATATTGAAGAGAGCTCCCAGATAAGTCAATTGTTTCACTGGTTCCAAATGACTCTTCGCTCGATTGATGACCCAACCTAGCTGCTCGAGAAACTCCACTACTCGCGCTGTCGCCGAGAGGGAATCCGCTAGAGATGGCACTCGGATCAACCAGTCGTCGAGATATGGATGTACCTGAATCACTTCCTTTCGTAGCGCCGCTGCCACCACAACCATTACTTTGGTGAAGGTTCGAGGTGCCGTAGCCAGCCCGAACAGCAATGCACGGAACTGAAAATGACCCATTGGAACCGCAAAACGTAGAAATGTTTGATGTTCCCTTCTGATTGGTATATGCAAATACGCTTCCGTTAAATCTATGGATGAAAGAAACTCTCCCTGTTTTACTGACTGGATAACTGACCTTAATGTTTCCATGTGGAAATGAGGAACCCTCAAACAACGGTTCCACGTGCTTGAGATCCAGAATTGTCAGAAAAGAACCTTCCTTCTTGGGAACCACGAAATAAATCGAGTATCGACCTAAGCCGCACTGGTCTGCGGGAACTGGCACCACTGCCTGAAGGCGTAACAAACGCAACAATGTGTCGTTGACCGCATTCCTTTTTGGATGAGGACCGCACGGAGAAGCCACAAAGGCATCTACCAGTGGGTGAGAGAACTCTAGCGCATAGCCATCTCTGATAATCTCGAGAACCCACTGGTCCGTAGTTATGTTGGCCCAGGCGGAGAGAAACTCCTGCAAACGACCTCCCACCGGAATCTCCGCCTGGACCGGCGCCCCTTCATTGCGGCATCTTAGCTGAGTTCTGTTGGGAAGTAAAATAGCCCCTACTGAACCCCCTGGCCCCTCGAAAGGATTGGCCCCTAGCCACAAAACAGCCTCGTTGATAATGCGTAAAGTGAGATCCGCGGAACCTGCAAAAATCTCACCCCTGAACTCTGTGTACTGAAGCCATCTTCGCTGCTCTCGAACGGTCTTCGGGAAGACGACCCCCCTTGGAATCGCCTAAATCTTTCACAATCTTTTCCAAAGCCTCCCCAAAAAGCAGCTTGCCCTTGTATGGAAGCTTACTGAGTCGAGCCTTAGACGATGCATCCGCCGCCCAGTTCCGTAACCAGAGAAATCGCCTAGCTGCTATCACAGAAGCCATCGATTTCACTGAAATCCTCACTAAATAATAGAAGGCATCTGCCAGATAAGCTGCCGCAGACTCCAGCTTTGCTCCTTGCGGTGAAGAGTCCTCTTACTTATCCAAACTCTGTTCTCCCTGAAGCCACCGGATAGATGCTCTTGACACATAGGCGCCACAAACCGAAGCCTGAAGAGCCAAAGCACTGGCGTCAAAAGCTTGCTTTAGGAGCGCTTCTAATCTACGATCTTGAAAATCTTTAAGAGCCAAACCGCCTTCTACCGGAATTGTGGTCTTTTTGGTGACCACTGAAACTAAGGCATCCACCTTGGGCATACGCAGCAAGTCCTTTTCCTCCTGGGGAACGGGGTACAGACGCGCAATAGCGTGACCACTCCTTAAGGAGGCTTCAGGGCACTCCCATTCAGATTCAATCATTTGTTTAATAACTCTGTGTAAGGGGAAACAGCGCTGCTCTGATTTAAAACCCTGCAATAAGGGATCCTCTAACGGCTCCTGCTGAACTGTAGGGAGCACCATATTTAACGCAGCCAGAGAATGAGCAATTAACGCTCCTAGTTCTTCTTTCCTAAAAACCCGAAACACATTCGGATCCTCGCCCGGCCCCAACTCACCCTCCTCCAACTCCCCTGGCCAAACTTCAAATCCTGTGTCTGAAAGAATCTCTCCTTCTTCTGGCAGCTGAGACATGGAACCCTGAGGTCCAGCTCCCTCTAAGGCTGTTTCTACTCCCTTTAAAATAGAGGAGCCCAAGACCACGTGCTGCATGAGCGAGTGAGAGGTGTCTCTGCTCGCTCCGGGGCCGCTCTGCTATTATTCGGCAAATTGCCTGTGATTACCCTGGCGAAATTCTGTAAAAATACCTTGAGTGAAAGGTGGTGTGGTGGTGCCTGTGTCGGTGAGCGTCCTTGCTGGGACATGCCTGCTCCGCCGAGAAAAGAGAGGGAGAAGGTGCCGAAATCGGGGACCGCGACTACGGCAGGCCCGTCAGTGAACATGGCGGCGCCTCGATCGCCAGGAAGTGAAAGCGTGGACTCTGGACCCGAAGAGCTGGCACGGGAGGTGGCCAAGCTGCTTGAGCCCAAATTTGATTTGATCCTAAGTAAGCTAGAGACAGTGGCTGAGGCACTCACGGAGTGCACGCACAGAGTGGAGGAACTCGAGCACCGGGTGTCGGCACTTGAGGAGGAGGAGGAGGGGAAGCAAGCCCGGGAGAGTGGTCGGCTGCAACAACAGGTGGAGGCCCTTCTCAAAAAAGTTGATGATCTGGAGAACCGCTCGCGAAGGAACAACGTGCAGCTGGTAGGCATCCCGGAGACCAAGACGGATGACATGCTGTTGGAGTTGGTGGAGACGTGGCTGCCACGTGCGCTGGGTCTGGAGGAGCTTGTTGGGCCTATGAAAGTGGAGCGTGTCCATCGTTTGGGGCCTAGAGCTGAGCATCGGCAGCGACCCAGAGTGGTTATTGCTAGGATTCTCAATTTCCAACATAAGTGGCTGTTACTACAGGCCTTTCTTAAGAAGCGGGACTTGACTTTGGACAATTCTGCAGTGTTACTTTTTCAGGACTACTCGGCCTCGGTTGCAAGCAAAGAGGAAAGAGTTCTCTCCGCTTTGTGCGACACTCTTTCAGCAGCATGTGCGCTTTAATCTTGCTTTCCCAGCGACGCTCAGAGTGCATCACGATGGTAAGCAGCATGTACTGTCCACAGTGGCGGAGGCGAAGAGCTTTATTGACAAGATGGGCATGTCCGGGGCAGGCCTGTGAGAGAGACATGGGTGGAGTATGAAACTTGTAAGACCAGCCGGTGCCGTGAGGACCAGCGGTGGTGTTTGCGGCTCAGTGAAGTTTGCTGGTGGACTGTTCCCCGACAGTGGACTTTAGTGATATGCTTGTTTACTTGCCCCGCAGGGCTGCACGGTTATTGGGGAGTGGAATCGACTGGCTGAACGTTTTTTGTTGGGTGACTGTTTGATTGTGATGTGTGACTGTGTATGGGTGTTTAGGCGGGGTGGGCTTGTTTCCTCCCTCTGACATTGCTGCGGGCTGCTGCCCGATGTGTGTGTGTTCGGGGTTAGCGCTGGTATGCGTGAGGGATAGTTTCGTAGCCGTACTTTTTCTTTTGGCTGTGTATGTGTGTCTGGGGGACTGAGAGTGTGTGAGTGATATGAGTGGGATTGAGGAGGGAGCTACTTCTGGGGTGCTTCATGGGGGTGTTATTGTTCCTGGTTGGGAGGAGCGGTGGTGGGTGGGGCGGCCCTGTAGCGCACTGAGGTGAGTCTCGGGCCTGGCGAGGGGGGCCAGGAGTGGTATGTATGGTTTTTATCTGGAGAGGGGGGGGGCTTGGGGGGAGGGGTGGGGGTGGGGACTGGGGGGAGGGGGTGTATGTGCAGTAGTGCAGGCTTTGCTAACAATGGGGTTGGGAGGGCCTGTGGGTGGGGGGGGGAGGGGGGGTTGGGGGCTTAGTAGCGTTTCACACTGGTGAATCCTCTCGGTGGGGGACGGAGAGCCAGGGCTGGAAGGGGAGGGTCGTGGGTGCTGGGGCTGGGCAGCACCCGCCCTGCTGGTTGCACTTATGGGCACTAGAGTGCTCTAAAGTAGGAAATGGGGGTTAATGGGGACTGATGTGGGCTTTGTATCTTGGAATGTGGGGGGCCTTAACACCCCGATAAAGCGCACTAAGGTACTGCAGGCGCTGCAGAAAGAGGGTGCTCAGGTGGCATTCTTGCAGGAGACACATTTAAGTGCCTGTGAGCATGCTAAGCTCCAAAAGAAGTGGGTGGGGTGAGTGTGTGCAGCGGCAGCTGCAGAGGGTCGGAAGAAAGGGGTTGCACTCCTATTTCATAAGAATCTTACAGTGGATATTTTAAGCGAGGACCCAGACCCCATGGGGTGTTATCTCTGGGTGCATGCGAAGATTAATGGTGAAGAAATGGTTCTAGGAAACATTTATGCTCCCAATCAGTACTCTCATGGATTTTTCGAAGCTGTGGCTCGGAAGCTCGGTGGTTTGCCGAATGTCCCGGTTATTCTAGCAGGTGACTTTAACGCCCCCCACGAACCTGCCTTGGATAAGTCTGCCCCTGGGGCTAGTGCTTGTAGGTGGGCCTCTAAAGGTGTGAGCTATCTTAGTCAGGCTAGTGGTTTGATTGATATTTGGCGGGTGTTGCATGGCAGTGAGCGTGACTATACTCATTTGTCCCGTGCGCACCAGACTTGGTTGCGTATTGACTATATGTTAGTGCGGCCGGTAGATGTTGGGAGAGTTCGGAGGGCCGAGATTCGCCCTATTGTGGTATCAGACCATGCAATGGTGACTCTAGTCTGGGCTGGCTGTCGCCGGTTGGGGGGGGGATCGGTGGTCCTTCCCCCGGCATCTTTGGCATAGAGCGGAATTTCAGGATTTCGTTCGGGAGCAATGGCGTGAGTTTCTGGGGAACAATGAGGGTAGTGTCTCCTCGGTGGAAACCTTGTGGGAGGCCGGGAAAGCGGTAGTTCGTGGGCAGGTGATTGCTTATGTAGCTCGCCGACAGCGTCAGGTAAATGCAGACTTGACACGGCTCATGAACTACAGGCGCAGAAGCGGGCTGCTACGCGACACCCGCGAGGAGCGGCAGTGCAGGAGTACATTGCGACTCAACGGCGGGTGAATGACGTTCTTCAGGAGCGAGCGGTTTTCGATCTACAGTACTATCGGCATCAGTTTTTTCGTTTTGGGAACCGGTCGGGCCGGTTGCTGGCGAGGATGGTACGGGACCGCCAGGGGACTCATTTGGTAGTGCGTATCCATGATGAGAAGGGTAGCAGATAGCAGAGATAGCAGAGGTGTTCCACCACTTCTATGAGCGTTTATACACCCCGGATGGTGAAGATCTCGAGCAGGCGCAGGTCTTTTGGAATGGTGTGAGGTTAACTCAAGTGACCCCGCAAGAGCGGGAGATGCTGAATCAGCCGATCTCGGGGACAGAGATTCAGAAGATGATTCGGGAAGGGAAGCTGCATAAGGCGCCGGGCCCTGACGGGTATGGTATGGAGTTTTATAAGATCTTGGAGAGCCAGGTCGTGCCCACTTTGGCAGCGGTATATATGGAAGTACTGGAGGTGGGGCAGTTCCCACGGGATATGCAGACGGCGGCTGTTTCATTGATACCTAAGGCGGGGAAGGACCCAGAGGATCCGACCTCTTATAGGCCTATTTCACTTATTAACGTGGATATGAAGATCCTTGCCTCGGTGTTAGCTCTGCGGGCAAAGGAGGTCCTCTCCCGTATTATCGGGCCATATCAGGCGGGTTTTGTGCGTGGAAGAGTGGCTGCTCGAAATATCGTACAAGTCCTGAGTATGGAGCGGTGCGCATCCAGGCCAATTGTCCTTTATTGTTAGCTAGTCTCGACGCTGAGAAGGCCTTTGACCGGGTCTCTTGGGCCTATATGTTTGAGGCTCTGTCTCGGTTTGGTTTTGCGGGTCCTTATGTGGAGTGGATTCGGGCCCTGTATACTGAGCCGCGGGCCTTTCTCATGGTAGGCAGGGAACGGTCGGAGCCGTTCGTTTTGCGCAGAGGGACTCGCCAGGGGTGCCCCCTGTCGCCTCTCCTCTTTATCCTGCATTTGGAGTCCCTATTGGTGAAGTTGATGGGCCAAGGAGAGGTGGCGGGAGTCGTTTGGGCAGCAGGTGAGTTCAAGCTGAGTGCCTTTGCGGACGATATCCTGCTTTGCTCAACGAATCCGCAGGTCTCCCTGGAGTGGGCGTTGCGGATCATTGAAGGTTTTGGGGCGTTTTCGGGTTTGAAAATTAACATGACTAAATCCTTAGGGCTAGATGTGGGGGGTAGCTGTCGGCGGACGTGGCGTGGCCCTTTTTCCCTGGTTTGGGCGCAGGGGCAAATATGCTACTTGGGTATTCAGATTCCCGAGCAGCTAGATCAGCTGTACCGCGTGAATATATCAATGCTGCTGGAGGGAACGGCTCGCAGACTGCAGGCCTGGCAGGACCTGCCACTGTCGTTGCGGGGCCCAATTGCGCTCTTTAATATGGTAGAGTTCCCCCGCTGGGCGTATGTGCTACGTCATGTTCCTGTGTGGCTGTCCCGCCGCGACCTGCGGCAGCTGGGCAGCTGTCTCTCGTAGTTCCTGTGGAGGGGCCGGCGGGCCCGCATCGCGCTGAACACTTTGTTGCAAGCCAGGGAGAATGGTGGAGCGGGGTTGCTCTCGCTTCAGTGGTACAACTTAGTGTGTTGGACGCGGATCATCCGTGACCTTCTGGGGGATGCCTCCGAGGTAGTGCCTCTGGCCCTGTTGGACGAGATGGCAGCCCCATGGCATCGCATGGTCTTAGTGCATGTCGGGCAGGGGCAACTCCCTGTGAGCTGTCAACATTCGGTGTTTTGGAAGGCCCTGCGCGCAGCGTGGACGATGCTGTGCCACCACCAGGGTAGCTGTAGTGGGGTGACGGATTGTTTGCCGCTTAGTGGGAATCCGGCCTTTTCGCCTGGACTTGGGTGGTGACTAAGTGGGCATCTAAGGGGGTACGTTTTGTGGGTCATCTCCGGATGGAGGCAGCGGCGGAGATGGACTCTTTCTCTTCGCTCCGGGGGCGTTATCGTCTAGAGCCGCGGGATTTCTATTTCTTTCTGCAGGCCCGTCACTATATTGCAGCGCTAAGGCGAAAATCCGCAGAGGTGCTCACCGGGGGGCGGGATGTTGGCGCTGTTTAACACTCTGGACGGGAAGATTACCGTCGATACCCTGACCAGGTCGTTGTATCCTGCGGGACGTGACGTGTGCTTGGCGGGTTTGGAGGAGAAGTGGCGGAAGGATGGGATCCCGCAGGCTACTGTTGACCGCCTGCGAGGCGCGTTTGCGGGTATTAACGCACTCTCGGAAACTGTGCAATTGCAAGAAATTCAGTTTAAGTTCCTGTGGAGAGCGTATGTCCATAATGTGTGGGCGGCGAAAGCGGGTCTGTCGTCGTCGGACCTCTGTAGCCTTTGCCAGGTAGAAAAAGGGGGTTTCGCTCATCGATTTTGGTTTTGTATCCATATTCAGAGATTTTGGTTGGCGGTGGGCCGTCTGTTGGGGAGGTGGCTGCACACTAAAGTGGATTTAACCCCCGAATGGTGTCTTTTTGGATCTTGTGAAGGAGTGCAACCCCTTGGGGACAGTGGGCGGCGGCTGTGTGCAAAGGGCTTCATTGTTATTAAGCTATGTATACTGCGGGGTTGGCTGAAGGAAGTTACGCCTGTGGTGGGGGAGTGGGAGAAAGCTATGCGGGAATTACAAGTGATGAAGCAGCGTACAGCTTGGCTGCTGGCTGGAGGGGCGTGGGAGCGGTTCACTTCGGTGTGGAGACCCCTGGGCGATCCAACCCCCTCGGTTACGGGAGGTAGTGGGTGAGGATTGCTAGGAGGGTTTGCTTGGTTGGGAGCTATGGGGAGGGAGGGGGGATTCGGGGGGGGGGGTTGGGCGGGGTTGGGCAGGGGGGCTGGTAGGGAGGGGAGGGGGGGCTTAGCCGGCGGGTTCCCTGGTTTTTGTTGTTGGGATGGCCGCCTTGTATATGTATATATGTGATGCTTGACTGGCAGTTCCCCCCCGGGGGCAGTGTTGGGGTTATTGAGGGGGGGGGAGGGGATATTCATGTGCTGCATTACTGTGTTACTGGTACTTTTGTTCTGGCTTTGCTTTTGTTCCTGTTCTTGTTGCTGTTGAAATATGCCAATAAAAATGATTTACCTAAAAAAGAGGAGCCCCCCTCCCCAGGGTCTGATCCTGTGCACTCTACCTTCTTAACCGCTGATATGCTGTCAGTAGAAGGAGAGATAGGTGCCTGAGACCTCTTCAGCAAATAAGCACTATGGAGAGCTAAAATAAATTCAGCAGAAAGGAGTCCAACGACCCTTGTCCCACTGTTAAAGTTTGTTGCACTGTTCCCTCAGCAGAAGGAGCCTTGTGCGACTTAGATTTCCTTTTTCCTGACTTTAATTGCAGCGCGGGAGAAACGGACGGCGCAGGTAAAATGGCCGCCGTTCCCGCTCTTTCTGAAATGCTCTGAGGTCTAACTAATCCCTCTTCCTCTGAGACTTTGAGACTCTCCATGAATTTTGCTGCCCCAGAACCAAAATAAAAGTAAAAGAAAACAACCGCATTGCCGCGATCACTCTTGACCGCTTCCAAAACCGCGGAGCTCTGAGCGTGCCTCTGTAACGCTGATCCTGCCGGTACACGCGATTCACTCCCTGACAACAAGTAAAGCTGAAGGAACCAAAACCCGCAGCAGCGAATCTAACGCCCAATACAGGAAGTTTAACCCCGTACCACTCTCCTACCTGAAAAGCAACGGAGAAGTCGAAGCTGCCATGATCCGCTCCACTGCTGCTAGCAGGTAGCCGGAACTGCAGCGATCGGAGGCAGAGAAGCGGCTTCTGGGGCTCCCAGACCTTTTCCCCAATGCCTCTAAGCACCGGAATCTCCAAGAGGCAGGCTCTGCCTCATAAACCGAATAGATTTGGCAGCTTAGGAGAACCGGACGTGCTTTCTACTTTTTTTTTTTTTTTGTATAACTTAAAAAGAGAAAGAAAAACGAACACTTCCTCTGCTGATCTACCCTGCCAGGGTAAACCAGTCAATGCTCTTAAACCACCTTATTCTCCTTGCTGATTTTCACCTTTTTTTTTTTTTTTTAAATGAGTACTTATAATTACAATCCTGTTCCTATTAGCCTCTCTGGGGAGCCTGTCAGCCACACGTCCTGTTCAGCTGCTGAGGACTGAAAGACTGACTCTCTGACACCGGGGGGAGCTAGAGGGGCTGTCAGCAAAGTTTTTCAGTTTTCAGTCCTCAGCTGCTGGAGGAGGTTGACTACCCTACTTTCCTGGACTGGCCCGGAGAGACGAATAGGAATGAGTCCGAAGTCCATAAGCATAGGGTAAGAAAGGCTTTCCAGGCTGGCAGCAATGGGAATCCTGAGACCCCAGAGGAGTCCGACTGGCGCGCCCGTGAGGAGCAGACAGAGGCTGATGGAAAATGGGCTCCTGTCCTCTTCACAGACCCCTTGGATCTGTCCTCCAGAAGGCAATAAGATGTCATCTCACCCAAGTCCTTCAGGATGGGCAACCGGGCTTTGGAAGAGAAGTCCACAGGCCCATGCCAGAGTCAAGCCAAGATCGTGTCACCATCGACAGAGCACAACCTCTGGCTGCTAGACCTACTAGGACATATACGGCATCAGAAAGGAAGGCCATAGCATACATCCCAGAGGGGTAGAATCATCTGGTAGAAGAGACTGAATCCACTGGAGCAGGGCTCAAGATGTCAGGCCTGCACATATCGCAATGAAGAATAGTAGTCGCCACAGAGAACTGGTTCAATGCAAATCTACCTTCTGGTCCAGAGTATCCTTTAAGGCCAATCTGCCTTCTACAGGAATGGTGGTCCAACTGGGAACCTCCATGACCTGTGCATCCACCTTGAAAATATCAAACTACACAATGCACTCCTTCTCCAGGAGAGCGTGCATCATCTAATACATCCTTAGCCCCTTAGACGAAGAGTTGGGGGAATCCCACTCTAACCAGAACAGGCCCTTGAGCGCCTCCAAAAGCAGGAACAGGCCCTTGAGCACCTCCGAAAGCAGGAAGAGTGGATGAGTCTTCGGTTCCTGCTCCATGCCTGGAGCATCCAACAAGCTAAAGGTGGATAAGACCCTGGCAATCAACGCGTCCAGTTCCTTCTTCCAGAAGAGGCAGATAACATCGGCCTCCTCACAATCCTCTGAAGATGGGAGTACTTTTTCATCCACATCAGACATCTGAATCCAAGCCACAGTCGAAATCTCAGACGGATTCCCGCTAATCCCTATCTCAAAGGGGCACCCTTTGCCAGTGACTCTCAGCCATAGACACAATTGAACAGGGCTTCCACTCTCAGCCTGCCCCTCACGAGACTGTGCTCGGGGGAACCCACAAGTCACAGGGTCTAAATTTCCATGCCAGAACGACCAGGCCTGTTATAAAATGGAAAGGAATTCCTGGGAGGATAACCCAGACTCCGAAAGCTCTCCTCGCGGAAATGAGCCCCCCCCCTACACCAGGAGACAGTCACCACTGATTTGCTAGAGGTTGGGGAGCGGCCCACAGCTGAACTAGTTATCCTTACCCACAGTGCTATCCGCCACTTCCTGCCCTTAGGCAGGCAAGGCCGGACTAATCGCATCTCCCGGCATAGAAAGGAGGAGCAATCCTTTCAGAGACAACTCAGGAGCTGCCATGCTAGAAGAGTCCAGAAGCCAGAGATGAGGCACCATGCTTGCCACAGGTCAAACAACAATGCCTGGAAGAAGACATTCGAGAGTTAAGGCAAGTATCACAACAGCGCGTGCTACAGTCGTAGCGGCCTAAGGCACATATCAGCTGCCCTTTTATTGCAACATGCATTACAGGCACTAGGATAGGAACACGCGTTGGAGTCACTCAGGCAGAACGCGTGCACAGACCATTCGACCTCCAGGTTCACAATAGGAGAAAACGCTATTGTGCATGCAGAAAATGGCGGGAAAACCCCAAACCATGCTAGTGGCAGCCAGCACTCTACCCCGAACTGTGTCCCGCACAGATAGAATCGGGAGCCCCCAACAAGGACAATGACGAGGTGAACTCTTGGCACTCACCCCGAGAGCCCTAAGCAGAGGGATCCGTGCTGGGCTCAGCTTTACTCTCTTGATACTGTTACATTGGCTTTTTTAGCACTGAATTTAATTAAGGTGGCTGGCAGGCAGATCCCTCTGAGAGCCTTCTGTAATCGTTGGGAGAAAGCAGGGGGGAAGATAGGAGGAGGGAGGGGGCACTGAAGTTTGTGAGGCTGCTGCACACCTCCAGATCCTTCCAAACCCTTGCAATTTCTGGCTGCTCAACAGGATCTTATCATGATAAGTATGTGGAGCTGAACCAATTTACCCTCCTCCTATGGCTACCGAAAAGACCACAGTCTAATGGAGCCTCCCACGTCACTCTGCTGGTAGGGCAACAAAACCCACTTGTCTGGCCTGGTCTAGCAGGACAATATGGAATTGCTGTTTTAAAGCAAATTAATCTCAGAAAATTCTGTAAAACCAGATTAAAGAACTGGCATGCTAAAACATAAAACAAGTAACAAAGATGACCATGACGAACTCATGAAGTTACCACGTGGAAGCAAATCCAACAGTCTGCCCTGTTAGAGGTGCTGACCTCACCTGGTTATCATCTCGATCTACACTGGCATCATCCCGCTTCAGGATGAATCGCTGCTGGAACTCGCAGTTCTTCTCATCTTTAATGTGCTCTGAGAACCTCTGCTCAGGGCTGACAGAAAGAAAAAGAAATATAGGAAAGGAGAACCCTGTGTTAGGCTACAAATGAAGTCATGAACTATCCGTATTCTATAGACCCTGAACAACATTTAACCAAGAGCCCAGCTTGACAGCAGAAGGCGGAGGGGGAGGGGGGGATCCAAGCCTAGACCTAGTTCTTCCTACTTCCCAGATAACACTGGCATCATGTGTTAACTTATAAACCTCTATAAATCTGTAACTACTAATCCTTTCATCTAAAAATATTGTACTAGTCAACACTTAACTTTTGGCTTTATAAGTCACTATGGATGTAATTTTATAAAGGAGCTTTTGCACGTATATGCCAGTATAAAGCTGCCTCACATGTAAAAGTATGGCAGGGCACTTAGGTCTGTATCTGTATGCAGCTTTAGAGTGGGCATTTTCAGAGGAGGAGTTTGTGCTGAGCATGGGTGATTGTAATTTACACCTGCTCCTGAGCAGGCTAAACGCCAGCAGCTTCATCTAGCTGCTCTTTCTGATGGATTTGTGTTAGTATTTTATAGAAGACATAGGTGCCAACGTGTCTATAAAATAGGTACCTAAGGAGAAATTAGGCCTTACCTGCTAATTGTCTTTCCTGGAGTCTTCTCCGGGCCAGTCCAGGGAACGTTAGGGTTGTCAATCCTGTCCAGCAGCTGAGGACTGACATACTAGAAGTTTTGCTGACAGCTTAAGCTCCTCCTCCTGAAGCCAGCACTCCAGTCTTGCACTAACAAAGCAGCTAACTCAGACCTATACAAAGAGAATGAAGCACACACAAAAAAAAAACAGAACCAAGAACTGCTATATTCCCCAGGCACGGACCGCACCTGCAACGACATGGGAACGGGAAAGTTAATACCTCAGAAAAGCACAACAAGTCGGTGCTTAGAGTTAACATTAACAGTAGCAAACGCCTTTCTCTTGACCCTAAGAAGTCTCCTGCACTTGAGACTGTCAAGGTCGGATTGCTCACTTATCTCATTTCTTTTTTTTTTTTTTTTTTAGTTCACCTGCGCTTTTATTGAATATCCTTAGCGCAAAGGAGCCATAAAGAAAAACCCCGGTAAGCTCATGCCATCAGCTAGCTCAAAGCCGACGAGTGGAACCCCTAGGACACGGACCAGAAACTTCGGGTGTGGCCCTGGACTGGCCCAGAGAAGACTCCAGGAAAGACAATTAGCAGGTAAGGCCTAATTTCTCCTTCCTAATCACTTCTCCGGGCCAGTCCAGGGAACGTTAGGGCAGTACCAAAGCAGAACCTAAACCTGGGAGGGACCCGCGAGTCCAGCCACTAACGCTGCCGCTCCAACCTTCGCATCCCCGCGTGCCATAACATCCAGCCTATAATGTTTAGTGAAAGTATGCAGAGAAGACCACGTAGCAGCTCTACAAATATCCACCGGAGGTACCAACGCGTATTCTGCCCAAGACGCCGCTTGAGAACGCGTAGAATGGGCGCGGAGCCCTTCCGGCGGAAGTTTACCCGCAGTCGCGTAAGCCGCCACAATAGCTTGTTTCACCCAGCGGGCTATGGAGGCTTTCGTAGCCGCCTGACCCTTACGACGGCCCGCAAACAGCACAAATAACCTGTCGGACCGGCGAAAATCTTTAGTAATTTTAAGATACTTTCGAAGGACGCGACCGAGATCCAATCTCCGAAGAGCACAGTCCATAGGAGAACCCGAAGCCTCAGAGAAAACAGGCAAAGCCACGGACTGATTCAGATGGAAGGAAGACACCACCTTGGGCAAGAAGGACGGCACCGGACGCAAAAGCACCTTTTCCGGAAAAAATTGCAGGTACGGCTCCCGGCAAGAAAGCGCCTGCAAGTCCGAAATTCGCCTAGCCGAACACAAGGCAACCAGGAAGGCGGCCTTCCAAGTAAACTCCTTCACATTCACTCCGGAAGCGCTCTCAAAGGGAGCCTGCGTCAAGGCCTCCAGCACTAAGTTCAAATCCCAAGAAGGAACTATGTTCCGCACCGGAGGCCTGAGGAGCTTAGCCGCCCGAAAGAAACGCAGAACCATCAGCATGCGTCGAGAGACGGCGCTTATTCAACGGCCCCCGAAAACAACTCAAGGCCGCTACCTGCACTTTCAGAGTGGCGATCGACAAGTTCTTATCCAAACCTTCCTGAAGAAACAAGAGAAGTTGCGGCACAGAGGCTGACATGGGCACAACGCCCTGAAGCGCACACCACCGCTCAAAAACGTGCCAGACATGGACGTACGCTAGATAAGTTGAAGATCTCCTCGAACGCAACAGGGTGGATATCACCGCCTCAGAATAACCTTTGCGTCTTAAACGAGCCCTCTCAAGAGCCAGGCTGTAAACAAGAAGCGATCCACCTGGGGCATCAACACGGGTCCCTGAGCTAACAGGTTGCTCCGAGCCGGCAGCCGCCAAGGAGAGTCGATCACCAGATGCACTAAGTCCGCATACCACGGTCGCCGAGGCCAGTCCGGCGCTATGAGAATCACCGTCCCCCTGTGCCGTGCTATGCGGTGAATAACTCGACTGAGTATTGGCCACCGCGGAAAGACATACAACAGGGAGTCGGGAGGCCAAGTTGAACCAACGCATCGAGACCCTCAGACATGTGTTCCCTGCGCCGGCTGTAAAAACGAGACGCCTCGGCATTGCTGAAGGTAGCCATCAGATCCATTGACGGCTGCCCCCAACGCATGGTGATGTCGTGAAACACCGCCGCATTCAGCTCCCATTCCCCAGGATCGAGAACATGGCGACTGAGATAATCGGCTTGAATATTGTCCTTGCCGGCCATGTGCGCCGCTGATAAGGCCACTAGATGAGTCTCCGCCCAAGCAAACAACTCCTGACTCTCCTCCAGCAAGGGCCGACTCCTCGTACCGCCTTGGCGATTGATATAGGACACGGTCACCGCATTGTCGGAAAAAACCCGGACTGCCGCCCCTCCGAGCAGGTGCCCGAAATGAAGAAGCGCTAACCGAACGGCGCGGAGCTCCAAGAGATTGATCGAAAGGGAGCTCTCTTCCTGTGACCAGCATCCCTGCGTCACCTGAGCCAGACAGTGAGCCCCCCAGCCCGAGAGACTGGCGTCCGCCGTCAGAAGAACCCACTGAGGATCCTGCAGGGGAACCCCACCGAGAGATGACCGGGATCCAGCCACCAGCGCAAGCCGCTGCGCACCGAGTCTGGGCAGACCAACTCCTGTGAAAGAGGATGGAGTTGAGGCGACCACCTGGAAAGCAAGGCCTGTTGAAGAGGCCGCATATGCACCCTGGCCCACGGAACCAAGTCCAGAGCCGCCGCCATGGACCCCAAGAGCTGTAAATAGGTCCACGCCGAAGGAGCCGAAGTCTTCAAGAACAGCTGCACCTGCCGCATAAGCTTTCGAACTCTGTCCTCGGGCAGAAACACCGAACCGGTTGCCGTGTTATAGAAAGCCCCGAGGTACAAGAGCCGTTGCACTGGCTGCAACTGACTCTTCGCCTGGTTGATGACCCAACCGAGTTGCTCCAACAGCTGAATCACCCGAGCCGTTGCGACGACCGCCTCCGCTCGGGAATCGGCTCTGATCAGTCATCCAGATAAGGGTAAACCCGAACCCCTTCTTTCCGCAGAGCCGCGGCCACCACTACCATAACTTTCGTGAAGGTGCGAGGGGCCGTCGCAAGACAGAAAGGCAACGCCCGAAACTGGAAATGCCCCATGGGCAGCGCAAACCGCAAAAATCGCTGATGATCTGCTCTGATGGGGATGTGGAGATAAGCCTCCCTGAGGTCTATAGCGGAGAGAAACTCTCCCGGACGCACCGCCCGAATAACGGACCGCAACGTCTCCATCCGAAAATGCGGAACCCGCAGGGCGCGATTGACCCCCTTGTGATCGAGGATCGGATGAAAGGAACCTTCCTTTTTGGGAACCACAAAATAAATCGAGTATCGACCTAAGCCGCACTGGTCGGGAGGCACCGGGACGACTGCTTGCAGTCGTATCAATCGGGCGAGCATGTAAGCTACCGCCTGCCTCTTCGGGCCCGCCGCGCAAGGGGACACCATAAAGGCAGCCGCCAACGGACACGCGAAATCCAGGGCATAGCCCTCTCGAATTATCTGAAGCACCCATGCATCCGAGGTTATCGCGGTCCAGGCCGGGAGAAAGTCCTGTAAGCGGCCTCCCACAGGTATCACGGCTGGGACCGGTTGACCTTCATTGCGATTTCTTAACCGCGGGCTGCTGAGAATTGAAGTAGCTTCTCGCGAATCCTCGAGCACCCCGAAAGGACTGCCCCCGAGAACCGAAGCGGGCCCTGGGATAAGGAAAAAAACGAGCCCCGCGAAACCGACAAGACTCTCTACCTTGGCCGCGCTGAACCCCCTCTAGGAGGCCGGGGACGATCCTCAGGCAAACGACCACCCTTGGAATCGCCCAGATCCTTAACAATCTTTTCCAACGCTTCCCCAAAAAGTAACTTACCCTTATAAGGGAGCTTACTGAGGCGCGATTTAGAGGACACGTCCGCCGCCCAATTCCTTAACCAGAGAAAACGTCTAGCCGCCACCAAGGAGGCCATGGACTTTGCCGCTATGCGAACCAAATCATAAAACGCGTCCACCAGATAAGTCGCAGCCGACTCAAGTTTCGCGCCCTCCGCGGAAGACGGCTCCGCAGCCTCAGTGGCGACCTCTCCTTGGAGCCAGCGAATCGAAGCACGGGACACATATGCCCCACAAATAGAAGCCTGCAGCGCCAACGCGCTGGAATCAAACGCCTGCTACAGGAGGACTTCCAATTTACGATCCTGTAGATCCTTAAGCGCCGCCGCGCCTTCCACAGGGATCGTAGTCTTCTTAGTCACCGCGGAAACTAAGGCATCTACCCTAGGCATCTTGAGTAACTCTTTCTCCTCCTGAGACATCGGGTACAGGCGACCTAAGGCGCGGCTGCCCCTTAACGTAGCCTCAGGACACTCCCATTCGGACTCTATCATTTGCTTAATGACCCGGTGAACAGGAAAACAGCGTTGCTCTGCTTTGAAACCCTGCAGTAAGGGATCCTCGAGCGGCTCCTGAGACATGGAAGGCAATTGAATATTCAGCCCCGCCAAAGATTGCGAGATAAGCGCTCCAAGCTCCTCCTTGCGGAAGACGCGAAACACATTAGGATCTTCACCTGGCGCAATCTCCCCCTCTTCCAGCTCCCCTAGCCAAAGCTCTAAACCGACGTCCGAGAGAAGCTCACCTTCCTCACCTAACTGCTGCTCCCGTGCCAGGGGAGTGCTAACCTCCTCTGCAGCAAGCTTACCCGACGGCCCTTGGGAAGCACCCTCCCCGGGTCATTATGAGACATCTCTGGCCGCTCCTTAAGATCCTGCCAGGAACCTGGAGCTTCTGTAGCCTGTGCAGACTTCATCAAAAATGCCCGATGCATCGCCAACATGAACTCGGGGGAAAAGAGAGCAGAGAAGCTCTCCTGAGCTTCAGGAGGCTTCTGCTGCGGTTGCACCACCCGGGGAGGCGCTTTTTCAGACTTAGACTTGCATTTACTGTGTTTGGTAGGCCCTGCGGTAGACCCGGAGGGCTCTCCCAAAATGGCGGCCATTCCCGCCGTTTCTGCAGGCAGGGAAGGCCGCTCAGCCTCTGTCGATTTGCTCTCCATGCGCTCCAGCGTTCCAAGGCCGAACGAGACCGCTGCCCGAACACCGCCAAGCCCGCGGCGCCAAAAAACACGAAACACCGGCCCCCCCCCCCCCCGGAGGACCTTCGAGCCCCGCAAGCTTCCGGCGTTACCTGTGCAGCCCCGCTCAGCCCGCAGGCTTCGATAGCTGATTGCAAGAGCGCCGGACGTTCTCCTGCTAGCCCGCTGCTAGCGGGCAAAGAGAAAGGCGGCGGCTTGTCTCCGGAGGGTGATCCCGAGGCTCTCAGGATCAGAGCCCCCCGAAAAATCAAATTTAGGCCCCCGGAGAAGGCAGGCTCTGCCCCCACGTGCTGCTCCCACTCGGTCCCAAGAATCGCAGCAGCGGAATTGGAAGACACGGAATTAGGAAGGGTGCAGCCAGGGGAATACAGGAGCTTCAGCCCTGCTAGAGCCTGCTCACAGACGGTTGGACAAATTAAAGAAAATAACCAAATCTCTCCCTCTAACTAGGAGCCTGTCAGCACGTCGTCCTGTTCAGCTGCTGAGGACTGAAAGACTGGAGTGCTGGCTTCAGGAGGAGGAGCTTAAGCTGTCAGCAAAACTTCTAGTATGTCAGTCCTCAGCTGCTGGACAGGATTGACAACCCTAACGTTTCCTGGACTGGCCCGGAGAAGCGATTAGGAATGCGCCCTTCAGACACGTGACCTGTTATAAAAAGTACCCTTCACATGGTCAAAAGTTAAGCATTTCAACTGGGACAGTCTGGAGGACAGCAGTAATGATCAGCTGTTATTCATATAAATTAAATGCACAAGTGCTGCTGTACAAATAGCAGGTATAACTTTATATGGATAAGAAAGCTATGGAAGGTTATACTTGGATATTTAGCAGTGTGTATTTTCATCACTACTGAAAAACCACAAAATTAAACAGATTTCTTCTCCATTTAAAATTATACAGTCTGTGGGTCCCTAAGTGCTTTACTGTAAATTCAGAAAATACATTTAAATAGCCATCACTAGAAAAGGTTCTAGCACTTCTGTTAGCCTTCCACTGCACAAGTGAGCAGTATACCAAAATTACCAGTAGGGGAGAAGTCAAAGCAATTGAATTTTATGAGTATCCCCTGTGCAGGACTGGTGAAGGGTATTAAGTGCCCTAGGCAAACCTTCAGCCTTGTATCTCCTCACAATTAAGTTTTAGACCCCTGGCATCCCCCCCACCACTCAAGATTTTGATAAATAAGCTTGGTCACAATCATTTCGACATCAATACTCCCAGAACAATCCAATAAAAAAGCATAACATCCAAATTTATGTTAAGTATTAATCTTTGTTTTGTAAATATATACAAAATGAGAGAACTTCCCTACAGACACTTATAAGGGTAAATGGACTATTTACAAATTGCCCTTTCTACTTGTGAATAAAAGTATTCAGTAATAAGTCTGAGATTGTGTGGCTGTTAGGACCCATTGTTTTGCTTTGATTGTAGTTGGTCTTTGCTGCCCGCAAGGGACTGCTGCCCTAGGCAACTGCCTAGTCTGCCTGGTGGTTGGCCCTGTCCTGCTCCTGTGCATTATATCATTAGCTAAATTTGTTGGCTTTTGGTCATGGTATTCTGAAAACCTCTACAACAAAACCCCATGAAATATTTCAATTTTTACAACAGCAGAGAAAGTGTAGTTACTCACCTGTAACAGATGTTATCCGGTGACAGCAGGAATCAGTCCTCACATATGGTTGACGTCGGCACCAACGAAGCCCTCGCAGAAGCATCCCCCCAGCTTTCAAAGAAAGCCTTAGGAGATGCTACCACGCATGAGTGGTTCCCTTCTTGCCCAAGGGTGCCATCTTGCTCAGTCAGATGACATAGCTAAAAGATGGCAAAAATAAAAGATGTTAAAGGAGCAACTCCAAGGGGAGGAGGGAAGATTATGAGGACTGATTCCTGCTGTCCCCGGAGAACACCAGTTACAGGTGAGTAAGCGTAGTTACTCACCTGTAACAGGTGTTCTCCAGGAGCAGCAGGAATCAGTCCTCACGTATGGGTGACGTCGGCGCCGACGGAGCCCTCGCGGAGCAATTTTCCCCAGCTTTCAAAGAAAGCCTTTGGGAATTGCAGCGCGCATGCGCGGTCCTCTTCCCGCCCAAGGGTGCCATCTTAGCCAGTCAGATGACATAGCTAAAAAAGACAGCATAAAAATTTGCAAAAAAGGAAAGCAGACGATTGCAACTCCAAGGGGAGGAGGGAGGGTTGTGAGGACTGATTCCTGCTGCTCCTGGAGAACACCTGTTACAGGTGAGTAACTACGCTTTCTCCAGGACCAAGCAGGAAGTCAGTCCTCACTTATGGGACTCCCAAGCTTAAGGCTACCGGAGACCCTAAGCACAAAAATGAGCTCCCTCTAGCTCAGCAGCACAGAAGGAAGGATCTTCACTGAATTATTACCCACCGGTAGCCCACATCCGGGATGGAGGGTAGGAGTTGCTCAGACCTCAAAGAGATTACGGAGGACTGCCTGTCCGAAAGCACTGTCCCTGCGGGACTCCCTCTCGAGACAGTAATGGACCGCAAAAGTCTGGCTCGAAGACCAAGTAGCGGCCCGGCAGATGTCTGCCAGCGGAACAGAGCGGAGGTAAGCCACTGACGTGGCTTTTGCCCGAACGCAATGAGCCGTGACTCGACCGTCCAAGGAGAGTCCGGCTGCCCCATAAGCCCAAGAGATACAGTCCGCAACCCAGATGGACAGAGTACGCTTGGAGACCGGGAGCCCCAATTTATTGGGGTCAAAAGACACAAAAAGCTGAGCAGCTTTACGGTGCTCCCGCGTACGGTCAAGGTAGAAGTTCAATGCCCTTCTACAGTCCAGGGTATGGAGGACCGTTTCAGCTCGGCTGGAGTGTGGTCTGGGAAAGAAGGTTGGAAGTACCACCTCCTGATTGATATGAAAAGGGGAGACCACTTTTGGAAGAAATTTTGGGTGAGTCCGTAGGACTACCCTATTTTTGTAGAACCGAGTGTAAGGGGGATCAGACACGAGGGCCTGCAATTCACTTACGCGTCTAGCGGAAGTGAGGGCTATCAAGAACAATGTTTTCCAAGAAAGAAAACGGAGAGAACAGGTAGCCATAGGTTCAAAAGGCGGACAGGTGATCCGCTGTAAAACCACATTCAGGTCCCAGTCAGGCGCTGGCGGGCGCAGAGGTGGTTTAAGTAGGAGGAGACCTCGGAGAAACCTCGCCACGAGAGGGTCGCTGGAAAGAGGTCTGCCGTCCACCGGCACATGATGTGCTGAAAGAGCACTGAGGTGAACTTTGACGGAGTTGGACTTAAGTCCCAGATTAGAGAGGTAGAGCAAGTACTGCAAGACCACCGACACCGGGCAGGAGAAGGGATCCTGAGACTGTTGGGCACACCAAACGGAGAAACGACGCCATTTAAGGGCGTAGCATTTTCGGGTAGAAGGTCGTCGCGAAGCTAGGACGACCTCCTCCACCTCTGTCGGCAGGAGAAGGGGAGCAAGGACTACCCTCTCAGCAGCCAGGCCATTAGGTTGAGAGACCTGAGGTTGGGGTGTAGCAGAGACCCCTGATCCTGAGTGAGGAGATCCGGTTGAAACCCCAGAGGGAATGGATCCTCCACCGCTAATTGCAGCAGGAGTGGAAACCACGGCTGTCTGGGCCAGCGAGGGGCCACCAGGATCATGAAGGCTTTGTCTCGGAGAACCTTGAAAAGAGTCCGGGAGACTAGCGGGATGGGAGGGAAAGCGTACAGAAGGCTCCCCGACCATGAGAGCAGGAAAGCGTCCGCCGCAACCCGAAGGGGGTGTGGCTGACGAGAGCAGAAGCGGGGAAGTTGCCGGTTGTGAGGACTGGCAAAGAGATCCAACGTGGGGAGGCCCCACTTTAGAAAGAGCTTCTGAACTACCAAGGGATCCAGACGCCACTCGTGCGGCTGGAGGATCCTGCTGAGTTTGTCCGCCAGGTAATTCTCTTGGCCTGGGAGATAAACTGCCTTGAGGAGAATGCCGTGACTGACGGCCCAAGAGCAGAGCTTCTGTGCCTCCCGGCAGAGGAGGAAGGAGCCCGTGCCCCCCTGCTTGTTCACGTAGAACATGGCAACTTGATTGTCTGTCTGGACAAGGACGGACTGGTGAGAAGTCAGGTGGGAGAAGGCCTTGAGAGCCAGGTGGATCGCCCTGAGCTCCAGGAAGTTGATCTGCTGAGCAGACTCCCACGTGGTCCAGAGGCCCTGAGTACGCGCCCCTTGGCAATGCGCTCCCCAGCCCAGGAGGGATGCATCTGTTGTCAGCACCCGGGCCGGCTGAGGTGACTGGAAAGGCATTCCGAATACCAGGTTCGGCTGCTGAAGCCACCACCGGAGAGACGAGATCAGCGGCTCGGAGACGCGCACTAGGTCTGCTAGGCCGCCTGTGGCTTGTCGCCACTGCTGGCGGAGACACCATTGAGCAGGCCGCATATTCAGGCGGGCATTGGGGGTCACATAGACGGTGGAAGCCATATGGCCGAGGAGTCTCAGGAAGCGCCTGGCGGAGACCAGGGGCTGGCTGCGAAAACGGTCGGCTAGGTCCATGAGCCGTTGAGCCCTGTCGAGCGGTAGGTACGCTCGTGCCTGAGGAGTGTGCAGCCTTGCGCCGATGAAGTCGAGATCCTGTGAGGGGAGCAAAGTGGACTTTGCGAAGTTTATAACAAAGCCCAAGTACTGCAGAAGAGTCACCGTGCGGCGCGTGGCGTTGGTGACCTCCAGAGCGGACGCTGCTCTGATGAGCCAGTCGTCGAGGTACGGAAAGACATAGAGGCCGTGAAGCCTGAGATGGGCCGCCACCAACACCGCGAGACATTTTGTGAAGACCCGCGGTGCGGAGGACAGGCCAAAGGGCAGTACCCTGTACTGGTAATGATTCCCTGCCACCACAAATCTTAGGTATTGGCGGTGGCTTGGGTGGATGAGGATGTGCGTGTAGGCATCCTTTAGATCCAAGGAGCATAGCCAATCTCCCTGCTGGAGGTAGGGCAGAAGGATTCCAAGGGTAAGCATCTTGAACTTCTCCCGCACGAGGAACTTGTTGAGGTTGCGCAAGTCCAGGATGGGTCTGAGGCCTCCTGTTCTCTTTGGTATTAGAAAATACCTGGAATAAAAGCCTTGACCTTTCAGGTGTTGGGGCACCGGTTCCACCGCCTGTTTCTGTAGAAGACCTGCTAACTCCTGAAGAAGTAATTCCCTGTGCAGAGGGGGTCGTGGAGGTTCTCCCGGAAAATAGGAGGGAGGGACCTGGTGGAAGTGGAGAAGATAGCCTTCTCGCACGACTTGAAGCACCCAGGCATCTGAGGTGATGCTGGACCACCTGTGGGCGAAGTGAACCAGCCGGCCTCCGGTGCTGGGAGGAACCAGCGGGGGGGAGAGGCTATGCTTAAGGAGTCAAAAACCCCCACCCTGCTGAGCAGGGGCTGGTGGTGCAGGCTTGGGGGCTTGCTGCCTACGGGATCCGTTACCCCGTCCCTTGGCCTGCTGGCCCTGTTGGGGAGCTGCAGGGGCCTGATAATGGGGGTATTGTTTGTAGGCAGCCGCCTTCCTCGGGTAAAAGGACTTTTTCCCGAGCCCTTCTTTTTCTGGGAAGGGGCGGAGGTCTTCCTAGAAAGCCTGGTCCTGGTGAGAGTCTCCGTCTCAATTTGTGCAGCCTTTTCAGCCATGGGCTTGCCAAAGAGGTTTTCGCCTCGGCAGGGGACATCGACCAACTTGTCCTGCACCCAGGGCTCAAGGTCAGACGACTGAAGCCAAGCCTGTCGGCGGGTACCGATGCCGGCTGCGGCCACTCGAGCCGATGCTTCAAAGCCATCATAGGCTGCTCGGGACATGAACTTGGAGCATTCCCGAATGCCAGTGGACAAGGCCAGGAACCTCCGCAAGGGTTCCTCGGACAAACCAGCGGAGAATCCGGCTAGCTCTTTAGCCAGGTCTCGGAGATACATGCCCATGTATAGCTGGTAGGTCTGGACACGACACGCAAGCATAGAGCCCTGGAAACACTTCTTACCAAGGCCATCCAGGTTACGGGCCTCCCTGCCAGGAGGCACCGAGGAGTGCATCTTCTGGCTCTTAAGACGATGCATGGCCGATTCCCCTACCATGGAATGGTGTGGTAGCTGTGCTTTTTGGAAGCCAGGGCTCTTGCGGACTCGATAGATAGAATCGACCCGCTTGCTCAGGACCGGCGAGGTGGCCGGACTCTCCCACATGCGGAAGAGTAGTCGTTCCAGCATAGGAGGAACCGGTACAGTAAAGTGTTCCCTTGCGGGAGAGTCATACTGGAGGGCGTCGAGCTCTTCGGCTCGAGGCTCCTCCTCGGGGTCCGCAGGGAAGGCCAAAGCCTTGGCCATATCCCTGACGAAGTCCGAGAACCGGGCATCCTCCGGGGGGGACTGCTTCCGAGGTTCGGACTCCGGTGAGTCCGAGGGGACACACCGAGTCCGGAAAGAATCAGGCGACTCTTCCTCTTCAGACTCCCAGACCGACTCCGACGAGGACTCGGTGGGGTCGGCCCGGGCAGGGCGCGGCGCCTGCCGCCCCGACGCCGAGGGAGTCGGCGTCGGCGACCTCGGTCCCGAACGGGAGGCCGAGGGTGACCTCGACCGAGGATCGACTCGAGTTCGCATCGACTCGAGGATCGGCTCGGTCTCCGGGGTCGACTTGGACGTCGACGTCCCGGCGGTCGGGGCAGCGACGCCAGCGAAGCCAGCGAGCAGTGCCCGCTGCTGGTCCATGAAGGCAGACAGTCTGCTCTCCAAGGCCGTCAACCTGAGTCCGAGCTCAGGTGACCCAGCAGCCCCCGACTCGGGCCCCGACGGCGTCGGGCCCGACGTCGGCTGTCGCGGAGGCGAGTCCAGGAGGACCACAGGACTTACCCGAGCAGGCAGCTCCGACTCCAGGCGAGGTCGCTTCGTGAGGTGCTCCTTCTCCAAGGACCCGGGGCGGCTATCGGGGCTATGCGACCTGGCCCTCGCGGAGCCAGGAGCGTCCACCGACGCCGCCCTCGCGGGTTTCACCTTACGTCGATGGTCCCCGGAGGGAGAACCCCTGTCGGAGGAACTCCGGTGACGGTCCGAGCTGGAACCTTTGGACGCGGAGGCCTCCGACGAGGTCCGGGTACGGCTGGGTTCAGCGAAGATCCTATCCCGCTGATGCCGCCGACTTCTCAACGCTTTGGAGGACATTTTGCCGCAGGGCCCACAGATCATTTCTTCATGATCCGGGCCCAGGCAGCGGAGGCAAAAGTCGTGTGTGTCAGTTAGTGACATATTTCGGTCACACTGACCACACCGCTTGAAACCACTGGCAGCCATCGGGGGAAAAAGGGCCCCGGCGAGGTCAAAGGACCGGGCTGCCAGGGAAAAATCGAAAACGAAAACTGACTAAGTCAGAAAAACCGAAAAAGAAGAAGAGGACTCGTGACCGGCGTCGCGAGTCCGGGCGGGAAAAAGACCGGCGTCGAACCGAAGGAAAAAGAATAAAATTATGAAGAAATATCAACTTTTTCGCGGGGACACGACGGGGATGTCTGTAGGGCTCCGCGGAAAAAAGAAGACTGGCTAAGATGGCACCCTTGGGCGGGAAGAGGACCGCGCATGCGCGCTGCAATTCCCAAAGGCTTTCTTTGAAAGCTGGGGAAAATTGCTCCGCGAGGGCTCCGTCGGCGCCGACGTCACCCATAAGTGAGGACTGACTTCCTGCTTGGTCCTGGAGAAACTACGCTTTCTCCAGGAACAACGAGGAAGTCAGTCCTCACATATGGGACTCCCCAGCTACAGGCTACCGAAAACCAATAACGAAAAAACAAAGGATCCCTCATCGAAGCCGCAAGCAGCAGCAATTTAGCCCATGTCCACAGGCTACAGTAGGACCTCTGTATTTGAAGAAAACCAGCACTCCGGTAGCCTGAACACAGAGGGGTCAGAGGGTAGGAGTTGCCTAAGCCCCGAAAAAATTACGGTGCACAGCCTGGCCGAAGGCACTGTCCCATCAGAACTCTCTTTCCAAGCAGTAATGAGCTGCGAAGGTATGGACTGAAGACCAGGTGGCAGCCCGGCAGATGTCCACCATCGGGATAGAGCGAGGGTGATACAGTCCACCACCCAGGTGGACAGAGTACGCTTGATCACTGCCTCCCCCAGGTACTGGAGTCGTAGGAGACAAAAAGCTGAATGGCTTTGCGGTGGGGCCCTGAGTGCATTTGATATAGAAGGACAAAGCTCTCTTACAGTCCAAAGTGTGAAGGACTGTCTCCGCCCTACTAGACCGAGGTCTTGGAAAAAAGGTAAGTACCACCACTTCCTGGTTGAGATGGAAGGACGATACCACCTTTAGAAGAAATTTAGGGTGTATGCGGAACACCATCCTGTTCCTGTAGAACCTGGTATATGGCGCCTCCGCCACTAAGGCCTGGAGCTCGTTAACTCTGTGAGCGGAGGTGAATGCCACCAGGAACACCACCTTCCATGAGAGGTAACGTAGGTGGCAAGTAGCCAGAGGCTCAAAGGATGGGCGAGTGAGCTGCCTCAACACCACGTTAAGGTCCTATTTGGTTGCCGGAGGATGAACTGGAGGCTTCGATAAGAGCAGACTAAGAAAGTGGCTCATCAGCGGCTGGACTGAGAGGGGCTTGCCATCCACTGGGTGGTGGTGTGCCACCAGGGCACAGAGATGCACCCGGACGGAGTTCAGCACGGATTGCAAGAGATGGAGTAGGTACTGTTACACCAGTCCCACCACGCAGAACAGATCAGTCCCGTGCTTGGCACACCAGGCCAAAAACCTACGTCATTTAAGAGCATAAGTTTTCTTAGTGGAAGCCTTGCGAGAGGCCAGCAGGATCTCCTCTACCTCACCCGAGAGGCTGAATGGGGCTAGGGTCACCCTTTCAGCAGTCATGCTATCAGCGACAGGGACCACAGGTTGGGATGCTGAAGAGAGCTTCCCCTTCATGAGACAGGAGTCCCAGAGAGCTCCTCAATGGGATGGGGGTCTACACCGTTAATCGGAGGAGCAGCGGGAACCACGGTTGCCTAGGCCATCAAAGGGCTATAGGATGAGCAAGGCTTTGTCGTGGAGGGTCCTGAACAGGGTTTTGGCAATCAGCGGTGTGGGAGGGAAGGAGTACATGAGGCCCTCCAACCACGAGATGAGGAATGCGTCCGCTGTCACCCTGGAGGGGTGGGCCTGCCGTGAACAGAAATGGGGCAACTGGAAGTTGTCCGGGATGGCGAATAGGTCCATTACAGGTTTCCCTCAGATCTGGAAGGGCGGGTCGGCCACCCTGGGGTCTAACAGCCACTCGTGCGGCTGGAGGACACTGCTCAGCCTGTAGGCCAGTAGGCTGTTCTGGCCTGGTAGGTATACTGCCTGCAGGAGAATACCCTGTTGGATTGCATATGAGCAGAGGACTACTGCCTCCTGGCAGAGGGCATGAGACCCCATGCCCCCATGCCTGTTCACAAAGAACATCGCCATCTGGTTGTCCGTCTGGACCAAGTGGTGGCAAAAAGCTTGCAGGGCTAAGTATATCGCCCGCAGCTCCAGGAGGTTGATCTGTTGTGTGCTCTCGTCTGGTGACCAGCTGCCCTGGGTGCACAGATCCTCACAGTGGGCTCCCCAGCCGAGCAGGGAAGCGTCCGTGGAAAGGATCTTTAAGGGGCTGGGGGCCTGAAAAGGCATGCCCACCTCGAGATACTAGGGAGACTGCCACTAGATCAGAGAGTCCGCCAGTTGACAAGTTAAGGAGACTCTGTCTCGGAGGCACCCCGTGGCCTGAGTCCACTGGTCTCGGAGTCACCACTGTGCAGCCTTCACATGGAGGCAAGAGTTTGGGGTGGCGTGGACAGTGGAGGCCATGTGCCCAAGAAGGCATATAAGTCACTGAGTATATCCCATGCCTGAATCCTGAGGCAGTCTACTTGGTCCCTGGGCAGGAAGGCCTTTGACTGGAGTGTGTCCAGTTTTGCTCGAACTCCAGACACTGTGATGGGAAGAGATGAGACTTGGGGTAGTTTTTGACAAAGTCCAAGTGCTGCAGAATCTGGATAGTGCGTGCGGTAGTCTGCTGCACCTATGATGCCGTATCTCCCTTTATGAGCCAGTCGTCCAGGTAGGGGAAGACAAAGACCCCCTGGAGGCAAAGGAAGGCAGCCACAACTGCCAAGCTTTTTGTGAAAACCCTTGGGGCAGAGGCCAAGCCAAAAGGGAGCACCCTGTACTGACAGTGCCCGCCCCATACCATGAACCGCATGTACTGCCTGTGGTTGGGGTGAATGAGGATGTGGGTATAGGCATCCTTCAGGTCTAAGGAGCATAGCCAATCTCCCTGCTGAAGGTAGAGCAGCAAAGTTCCAAAGGAGAGCATCTTGAACTTCTCCCTCACCAGGAATTTGTTGAGGTTGTGCAGGTCGAGGATGGGCCTTAGGCCCCCTGTCCTTTTTGGCACGAGGAAGTATCTGGAGTAGAACCGCTTGCCCTTGAGATGGTGGGGCACCGGTTCCACCGCTTTGTCCTCAAGAAGACCTGTCAACTCCTTCAGCAGAAGGTCCCGGTGGAGGGGAGACCTGAGGGGCTCTCCCAGAAAATAAGGGGGAGGTGTCTGATTCAGGTGGAGGAGGTAACCCTCCCTGACCACCCAAAGTGCCCAGGAGTCAGTGGTGATGGTCAACTACCTCTGGGCATAGTGGGTCAGATGTCCCCTGTAGGCTGCTGACTTCCTTGGGGCAGAGAGGCTATGATCAAGGAGTCAAAAACCTCCCCTTGGCTGGGCCGGGGCTGGTGCCAGGGTTTTGGAGCCTTTCTTCTTGCCCATGTCTCTTGGCCTGCTGACCCTTTGGAGAGCCTGTGAGGCCTGAAAAGTTGGGAAGTTTCTGTAAGCAGCCCCTTTCCTCGGGTAGAAGGATTTTTTACCCAAGCCCTTCCACCAGGGATGGGCAGCGTCCTTTTTAGAGAGCCTGGTCCTCATTATGAACTCTGTCTCCAGCTCGGCAGCCTTATTGGTCATGGGCTTGCTGAAGAGGTTCTCTCCTTGGCATAGGACATTGACCAATTTGTCCTGAACCCACTGCTCGAGGTCGGACAATTGTAGCCAAGCTTGACAGCGTGCACTGATACCCACCGCTGCTACTTGAGCCGACTCAAACCCGTCATAGGCTGCCAGAGACATGAACTTGGAGCACTCACAACGGCCTTGGCCAGGTTCTTGAACCACTGAAGGGGTTCCTAGGAGAGACCAGCTGAGAACCTGGCAAGTTCCTTTGCCAGGTCTCTCAGGTACATGCCTATGTACAGCTGGTAGGCCTGGATGCGACTGATGAGCATCAAGCTCTGGTAACACTTTCAGCCGAGGGCATCCAAGGTAGGTCTCCCTACCGGGGGGCACCGAGGACTGTGTCTTCTGGCTTTTCAGCCGACACATGGCCGACCACCACCATGGAGTTATGCAGCAGCTGTGATTTCTGGAAGCCCAGGCTCCAGCGGACTTGATACATCGAGTCAAGCTGCTTGCTCACCACCAGCACAGATCCCGGTGTCTCCCACACACGGAGCATCAGCTATTCCAGGATGGGATGGATGGGCACCATGAGTGATTTCCTCGGAGGAGCCTTGTACTGGAGGATTTCCAACTCATCCGCCCGAGGGTCCTTCTTTGACTTCGTAGGGAACGCCAGGGCTTTAGACATATCCTTGATGAAATCAAGGAAGCCCATATCCTCCGGCGGGAGGCAACGAGGCTCCGAGATGGGAGAGTCTGAGGGGACATCGCAGTAGCGACGGGTATTGGAGGATTCCTCATCCCCCATCTCCCACCCGGAGTAGTCGGTCGAGGACTCATAGGAGGAGTGGTCTGTAGACCTCGGGGCTCCCGATGCTCCGCGGCCAGTGCCGAGCACACTTGCCAGGGATGATCGCGGTCCTGTTGAGCAGGAATAGGATCGAGACCTCGGCAGAGGATTGGCTTCACCTCCAGGGACGACTTCGACGTCAACGGAATGGTGGTCGGGGCAGATGAACCAGACGCAGGAAGGGGACCACACATGCATGGTAGCATCTCCCAAAGGCTTTCTTTGAAAGCTGGGTGGATGCTTCCGTGAGAGCTCCTTCGGTGCCGATGTCACCCATATGTGAGGGCTGACTTCCTGCTTGTTCCCGGAGAAGCCGCATGCACTGTAAGCTCAGTGACCAGGCTTCGCCTGGCTTGAAAAAAATATTCACCTCCTTCACCAATGAATATCTCACTCACTGATTGTCATGGTTCACATGAGTGGGTGCAAGAAAGCATCTAGAATGACTATCCTAAGAATAACTGTTCCCTTACATTCTCGTGTTACCGGTCTTATTAATGATGACAGCTTTTCCGGTTTGGTCAACGTTGTGGTCCATACCAAAGTAAGCAGCCACCCGGTGTAAGAGCATCCGGTGATAGGAGGTCATCTGGGGAAACTTTTTAAACTGGTTACTAGAATTGGGACAAAGAAACAATAAAAACAAATTCTTATTTTTAATGCAGTGAAATAAATACTTTCTCATCAGCACAGTGAGTGATGCCTTGTGGTATATAGGAAACAAGGATGAATGAGTATGAAAAAAAAAAGAGTGTCTGTTGCCCAACAGCTCATTTAATAATGTAAGGTATTAAGGAACTGACATTTGAACCTAGTAATTAATGTAAACCGCCTTGATGTTTGCGAAAGGTGGTATAGAAAGTTTGGAACAAACACATGATGTTAGGTTTATTTTATTTAACATGCCACCTTTAGTAATACAGAAGGTGGCATACAATCAAAAATAAAAGGAGAGAAAAAACTACAATATTACAATAGGAAAGAAAGCATAAATTGAAGACAAATAATGATAAAGCGTAGTTACTCACCTGTAACAGGTGTTCTTCAGGGACAGCAGGAATCAGTCCTCGCATGTGTGTGACATCGACACCGACGGAGCCGGAGCCCTCACGGAAGCATCTCCCCAGCTTTCAAAGAAAGCCTTTGGGAGATGCCACCATGCATGCATGGTCCCCTTCCTGTCCAAGGGTGTCATTTTGCTCAGTCAGATGACATAGCTAGAGCAGACAAAGAAGAAAAAATTGTACAGCAACTCTAAGGGGAGGAGGGAGGGCTGTGAGGACTGATTACTGCTGTCCCTGGAGAACACCTGTTATAGGTGAGTAACTACGCTTTCTCCAGGAACAAGCAGAACGTCAGTCCTTACATATGGGACTCCCTAGCTACAGGCTACAGAGAACCTGTAGATAAAACACTGCCCAGCTGTGAGCAGCCACAAGCGAATTTGAGGACAGTATCCAGGGAGAACCATGGCTCCGGTAGCCTGAACAAGAAGGGTCAGAGGGTAGGAGTTGCCTAAACCCCAAACAGATTACGGAGTAAGGCCTGGCCAAAGGCACTGCTCCATCAGGACTCCCTCTCCAGGCAGTAGTAAGCTGCAAAAGTGTGAACGGAAGACCAGGTGGCGGCCTGGCAGATGTCCACCAAGGGGAGAAAGAGTAGGCTCGCAACGGAAGTTGCCATATCTCTGACATTGTGTGCAGTGACTTAGCGCTCCAATGGTAGCCTAGCCCAGTCGTAGGCGAAGGCAATGCAGTCCGCCACCCATATGGACAGGGTGTGCTTAGTGACAGCCTCCCCCAGATGACTGGGGTCATAAGAAACTAAAAGCTGTGAGGCTTTACGGTGGCCCCGAGTACGCTGTAAGTAGAAGGACAGGGCCCTTTTACAGTCCAGAGTATGCAGAAAGGCTGCTGTCTTGTCAGAATGGGGTTGTGGGAAGATGGGGAGCACCACCTCTTGGTTGAGGTAGAAGGCGGACACCACCTTCAAAAGGAATTTAGGGTGGGTGCGAAGCACGACCCTATTCTTGTAGAACATGATGCAGGATGGTTCGGCCACCAAGGCTTGGAGCTCGCTGACTCTGCGGGCAGAGGTGAGAGCCACCAGAAAGACAACCTTCCAAGATAGGTACTGCAGATGGCAGGTAGCCAAGGGTTCAAAAGGCAGCTGATTAAGCTGTGTCAAAACCACGTTGAGATCCCATTCCGCAAGGGGCGGTTGGATGGGAGGCTTAGAGAACAGCAAGCCCCACATGAAGCGGGTGATGAGGGGCTGGACAGAAAGAGGTTTGCACTCTTTGGAGTGATGATACACAGAGAACGCGCCGAGGTGCACTTGAAAGGAAATGGACTTAAGTCCGGCCTGTGAGAGGTAAAGCAAGAATTGTAGCACCATGTGCACCTGGCAAGAGAACGGGTCAAGTCGTTGCTCCATGCACCAGACCGAAAACCCGCACCAATTGAAGGTGTAAGCTCATCTCGTAGAGTTTTTACGAGTGGCCAGGACGACTTCTTTCATCTCTATGGGGAGGTTGAAAGGTGCTAGGGCGACCTATTCAGCCGCCATGCTGTGAGCGATAGGGATCCCAGGTTGGGGTGGAGAATCAAGCTCTCCTCCTGGGTCAGGGGTCCTGGGGAACTCCCCACAAGGACTGAAAGCTCCATCAAGAGGCAAAGCAACAGAGGGAACCAGGGCTGTCTGGGCCACTATGGAGCCACCAGGATCATAAAAGCCCTGTCCCTTTGGACCTTGAATAGGGTCTGTCCAATGAATGGCATGGGAGGGAAAGCATACACCGGGTCCTCCGACCATGTGGCGAGGAAGGAATCTGCCACTACCTGGCCCAGGTGCAGTTGGGGACAGCAGAAACGGGGTAGCTGAGCTTTGGCCAGGCTATTAAAGAAGTCCAGACTTAGGGTTCCCAACAGTTGGGATAGCCGCTGCGCCACCTTGGGGTCTAGGCGCCACTCATGCGGCTGGAGGACCCTGCTCACCTGTCCGCGGGGACATTGTAGACTGCTCTGAAGAGCATGCCCTGCCTGATCGCTTATGAGCAGAGGGCCACAGACTCCTGGCAAACGCTTTGAGACCCTGTCCCCCTTGATTGTTCAGAAAGAACATCGCAACCTGGTTGTTTGTCTGGACTAGCACCGACTGGTGCTATAGGCGGTGTCGGAAAGCCCTGAGAGACAGAAAGATTGCGCTTAGTTCCAAGCAGGTTGATCTGCTGCTGGCTTTCCTCGAGAGACCAGACACCCTGCTGCACAGCTCTTCACAATAGGCACCCCAGCTCTGCACGGAGGTGGTCTGTCATGAGAATCCTCTGGGGATTTCGCTGTTGAAAGGGCATACCCCTCTGAGGATGGTGTGTATTCTGCCACAAATTGAGAGACTCTGCTAGTTAATGGGACACCGAGACTCTGTCTTGGAGCCTGCCCGTTGCCTGAGTCCATTGAGAGCAGAGGCACCACTGAGCTGCCTGCATGTGGAGACGGGCATTGGAGATCACATAGACTGTGCAGGCGTAGCATGGACTGCACCGACAAGGTATGACAGTGCTTTGCCTCGGTTGCCAGGGCCCTGAGGTGATGTGCCCTTTCCAAGGGGAGGAAGGCCTTGGCTTGGAGGGTGTCCAGGCGAGCCCCTATGAACTCCAGGTCCTGTGTTGGACTGAGGTGGGATTTGGGGTGGTTTATCACAAATCCCAGGTTTTGTAGCACCTGAATGGTGAGGGCTGTGGCCTGCTGTACCTCTGCAGCCGTGTTTCCTTTTATGAGCCAGTTGTCCATGTATGGAAAGACGAAGACCCCTTGGAGAAGGAGGTAGGCAGCCATCACTGCCAGGCATTTGGTGAAGACTATGGGTATGCAGGCGAGGCCAAAGGGGAGTACCCTATACTGGTAGTGGTCACCCCGACCATCAACCACAGGTACTGTCTGTGACTGGGATGGATAAGGATGTGAGTATAGGCATTCTTTAGGTCTAAGGAGCATAGCCAATCTCCCTGCTGGAGGTAGGGCAGCAGTGATCCAAGAAAGAGCATCTTGAACTTTTCCCGCACCAGGAATTTGTTCAGATTTCTCAGGTCCAGGATAGGACTTAGGCCTCCTGTTCTTTTGGGGACCAGGAAATACCTGGAGTAGAATCCCTTCCCCTTTGAGTGGGGAGGTACAGGCTCGACACCCCTGTCCGTGAGAAGGCCTGTGAGTTCCTGCATGAGCAGTGTCTGGTGCAGAGTCGTCCAAGGGGGCTCTCCTGAGAATTAAAGAGAGGGGGGGGGGGCTTCTGGTCCAGGTGAAGGAGGTAACCTTCCCTGACCACCTGAAGTGCCCAGGAGTCGGTGGTTATGATAGCTCACCAGTGGGCGAAAAGGGATAGGCACCCTCCAGTTGGTAGTTGATCCCCCATGGGTAGAGAGATTATGCCTTGGCAGTCAAAACCCTGACCCAGTCTGGGCTGGGGCTGGTATTTGGGGCCCTTGGGCTTACGTGGGCCTTGACCTGTTCCCTTGCCCTGGTGACCCTGTGAGGGGTCTGGGTAAGGGGGATAGCCCCAGTAAGGCTGGCCCTTTCTGTGGAAAGGAGGCCTCTTCCCGGGTGTTTACTTCCTGAGAAGAGCAGAGGTCTTCCTTGAGAGTAGAGTTCTGATATCACAGTCTGTCTTGAATTCGGCCGCCTTGTCCTCCTTCAGCTTGCCAAAGAGATTTTCCGAGGCAAGGGACGTCGAGGAGTTTCTCCTGAACCCATTTCTCAAGGTCTGATGCCTGGAGCTGGGCCTGGCATCGGGCACTGATGCCTGTGGCGGCCACCCTCGCGCTGGACTGAAAGCCATCATAGGCTGCTCGAAGACAGGTACTTCGAGCGGTCACCGACAGATCGCACAAGAGTCTGGAAGTGCTGGAGGTGCTCCCCATAGAGGCCAACTGCGAGGTCCACGAGTTCCTTGGTGAAGTCTTGGAGGAACATGCCCATACAGAGTTGGTAGGTCTGTATGCGGCATGCTAGCATCAAAGCCCTGATAATATTTCCGTCTGAAGGCACTGAAGACGCAGGACTCCCTTCCCGGGGATACTGATGAATAGGTCTTTGGGCTCTTTTGTCGGCACATGACCGACTTGACCACCATGGAGGTGTGAGGGAGTTGCACCTTTCAGAATCTCAGACCTTGTTGGATCCGGTACATGGTATTGAGGTGTTGGTTGACGATTGGCACTGATGCTGGCATCTCCCACATCCGCAAAAGTAGTCGACCGAGGATGGGAGGAATTGGGACCGTGAGAGCCTTCTTGGGTGGGGCCTCATACTGGAGGATTTCAAGTTTCTCCATATGAGGGTCGTCCTCTGACTCTGTTGAGAGGGAGAGAGCCTTCACCATGTCCAGGACGAACTTGAGGAATGAGGTATCCTCGGGTGGGGACTGGCACATCGAGGCTGGTGGAAACGGGTTTGAGGGGAGAACCCAGTGGGCCCATGCGTCCAGGGAGGTCTCTACATCGGACTCCCAGTTGGAGTAGTATATCAACGACTTGAGACCCAACAGCTCCAGTGGTGTCGGAGGGTCCGTCTTTGATGCCTCGGGTCCGGTGCCTAGCCAGAGCCTCTTGCCTGAGAGGACCTCAATCCTGAGGATCAAGAGCAAGAATGAGACCCTCGCGGAGGATCCGCATGAGGCATGTGGCTCTCAGGGAAAGCTTCAGCGGCCCAGGGACTCCTCGGCATCGAGGTCCCTGCAGTCTCTGGGTGTGTACCGGTGGAGACAGGCAGTGATGCCTGCTGCGAGGCTAGGAATGCAGAACCGCTGCATTCCAGCACCAGCATTCTGGTTTCCCACTTGGGGTCACAGCCTTTGACACAGATGCCGGGGTGACCGGGTCAGGTGTCGAGGAGGTCCTCAACAGGACAGGCCTCGGGAGTCCAGGATCCGTCGCCAGAAGCCTCGACATCGGTCCTGGGTACCTTTGCTGGTTGCTCTCGCTCTGACTCCTCAGATGCCCGTTGAGGGCTGAGGGACCGTGCACAGGACTTGCTATGCTTGTCCACCTGTCAGGACGAGATCTGCAGGGCCGCCTTCTTGTGCTCTCGCTCCAGGGACTTTGCTCGGAGTGTATGCTTGCCCGCTCAGGAATTGCAGCCAGGGGGTTGAAAAAGGTGCTGAATGGAAAAAGAACCTAACAAAAAGGTTTTGAGGCCAGATGCCAGGGCAGCAGGGCTTCAAGACAGGAAAGGCATTGGCGCTACCCAGAAAAAGGCACGAAGTGCACAAAGAAATCAACCTTTTTTTCGGGGGACAAGACGAACATCTGAAGGGCTCCATGGAAAAAGGGAGACTGAGCAAGATGGCACCCTTGGGCGGGAAGGGGACCACGCATGTGTGGTGGCATCTCCCAAAGGCTTTCTTTGAAAGCTGGGGAGATATTTCCACGAGGGTTCCGTCAGCATCAGTCACCATATGTGACGGGACTGACTTCCTGCTTGTTCCTGGAGAAAAAATATAAACATAAACAAACAAATCATTTAATCTGCAATTGTCCATCAACGCTGAGCTGATCTCACATTTATTTATAATTTATTCTCACAGGTAGGGAGGATTGTATTTCAGCAATGGGGAAGAAAAGGATTTAGATGGGAAGAGAAATGATTGAAGCGGGAAGGCAATATGTTCAAATCTATGCGGACTGGCAATCGAGGTTCTCCTTACCAATGCAAAATCATTATGTCTAGTTGCAGGCCCTTCATTTTATTTGGTCTGAGCTTCGAGGGGAGTTTCCTCTTTACCAGGAAGGGCAGCAAGATTGTACTATTCTTCAGCATCAGCTCAAGATGGCCCTGATTTCATGGCTATATGACCAACCGAACATAAAAACATAAGAACATAAGATATGCCATACTGGGTCAGACCAAGGTCCATCAAGTCCAGTATCCTATTTCCAACAGTGGCTAATCTAGGTCATAAGTACCTAGCAGTTTCCCCAAAAGACACAGGTTCCTCAATGCTTTTATCGGGTCAAGCAGTGATATCCCAGGTCCCTTTTAATAATGGTTTATGGACGTTTCCTCCAGGAACTTGTCCAAACCTTTTTTAAAACCAGCTACACTAACAGCTTTTATTAAATCCTCCGGCAACAAATTTCAGAGTTTGATTACACGTTCAGTGAAAAAATATTTTCTATTAGTCTTAAAAAGGTTACTCTGCAGCTTCATTGCATGTCCCCTAGTCTTTTTTTATTCTGATGACGTAAACAATCGATCTACGTTTATCCGTTCCATTCCATTCATTAATTTATAGACCTCTATCATATCTCCCCTCAACCGTCTCTTTTCAGGTTGAAGAGCTCTAACCTTTTCAGCCTCTCTTCATAGAGGTACCCTTCCATTCCCTTTACCATTTTGGTGGCTCTTCTCTGTACCTTTTCTAATAACGCTATATCCTTTTTAAGACATGGCGACCAGAACTGCACACATTATTCAAGGTGCGGTCGCACCATGCAACGATACAGAGGAATTATAATATCCTTTGTTATTTTTTCCATTCCTTTCCTTATGATACCTAGCATTCTATTTGCTCTCTTGGCCGCCGCTGCACAATGGGCAGAGGGTTTTAACATGTTATCCACGATGACGCCTAAATCTTTTTCCTGGGTGGTGGTTTCCAATGTGGAACCTTGCATCGTGTAACCATAGTTTGGGTTGTTCTTTCCTAGATGCATAACTTTGCATTTGTCCACATTAAATTTCATCTGCCATTTTGATGCCCAGTCTTCCAATTTATCAAGATCCTCTTGCAATTTTCAGGTCATTTATGAATATATCTAAAAGCAGCAGATACAGCACAGATCCCTGGGGTACTCCATTATTCACCTTTTTCCAATGGGAAAATTGGCAATTTAGCCCTACCCTCTGCTTTCTATCTTTTAACCAGTTCCTGATCCACAATAGTACACTGCCTCCTATCCCATGACTTTTTAGTTTTGCCAAAAGTCTCTGATGAGGGACCTTGTCAAAGGCTTTCTGAAAGTCCAGATACACTAATATCAACCGACTCACCTTTGTCTACCTGTTTATTCACACCTTCAAAAAACATATCAGATTAGTAAGACAAGATCTTCCTTGTCTAAAGCCACGTTGGCTGTCTCCCATTAAGCCATGATTATCTATATGTTGAGTAATTTTGTTCTTTATGATGGTTTCTACCATTTTTCCCCAGTATGGACGTCAGGCTCACTGGTCTGTAGTTTCCCAGATCATCCCTGGAACCCTTTTTAAAAACTGCTGTTACATTGGCGATCCTCCAATCTTCAGGTATTACAGATGATTTTAATGATAGTTCACAGATTAATAATAGCAGGTCTGCAATCTCATATTTCAGTTCTTTCAACACCCTTGGATGTATACCATCCGGTCCAGGTGATTTGCTACTCTTCAGTTTATCAAATAGTTGTAATACATCTTCCCAGTGTATCGATATTTCTTTCAATTCTTCCGCAGTATCACCTTTGAATACCACTTCAGTCATGGGTAACATCCCTACATCTTCCTCAGTAAAGACCGAAGCAAAGAATTCATTCAGTCTCTCCGCTATAACCTTGTCCCCCTCTTACTGCCCCTTTAACAATGTATCATCTAATGGTCCAGCTGACTCTCTCACAGGTTTTTTGCTATGAATGTACTTGAAAAAGTCTTTATTACGTGTTTTTGCTTCCACAGCAAGTTTCTTCTCAAATTCTCTCTTTGCTGCCTTATCAATGCGTTGCATTTAACTTGACAGTGCTTGTGCTGTTTCCTGTTTTCGTCATTTGGCTCTTTTTTCCATTTCCTGAAAGATGCTTTTTGGCAACAGCTTCTCTGACCTCACCATTAAACTATGCTGGCAGTTTTTTGGATTCCCTTCCACTTTTCTTAAAGCTTGGAATACAGCTGGTCTGGGCTTCCAAGATAGTATTTTTCACCACCACCCAAGCTTGATGTAAGTCTATTTTCCTCATTTTATCATAGTCTCCCTTTTGAAAGTTAAAAGGTCGTACCGTGGATTTCCTTATCATCCCTCCTCCATTAATTAAATTAAACGCGATCATGCTATGATCACTATTGCCAAGTGACCCCAACACCCTTATCTCTTGCACCAGATCTGGTGTTCCACTAAGGACTAAGTCCAAAATGGCTTCCCCTCTGGTCAGTTCAAGAAGCAGTCATTTATTTCATCTAGAAACTATCTCCCTAGCATGTCCTGCCGTGACACTGACCCAGTCAATACCAGGGTAGTTGAAATCAACAATTACACAGGTACACTAAAAAAAATTTTTTTTAAACTGCCTCTAATGTTTCGATTTATTTTTACGTTTTTTGGTGCGCTGAATCCAAATCTGGTAACCAATTTGCTCCATCACGTACAGATTTTTTGCTACATTGGGTTAGCAGTTTGAGGTGAACGTTTCAGATTGAGTGCGATCGAGATAAAAGTTTCTTGGATGAATTCTTTATACTAATTGTTTAGTAGTTATTCAAATAAGAATAAAGAAAATTGTAAACAAGGCAGCACATAAGAATAGAGTAATGTCAACAAAAGACACTGTGATGGTAGCAAAATTGTCTGCACTTAAAACAGCCACATACATGTGCACAAACATTGAGCATATAAGAGCGAGGTTAGACACAAAGCAAAGCAAAGAAATGTGCAAAAAATGTTGTACAGGTATGTATGTAAGAATAGAAAACGCAAACCGCACCATTGCAATACATGAAGACAAACACCCGATGGTGTGAAAATAAAATTCTAATAAATGAGATCCGACACTGTGGTAATAACTAGCAAATTTTTATTTCAAAGTTTAGTAAAAACACGATATTTGTCAATACAGTTTAGATTTTAAAGTCATTCTTGGGTCAATCAATCTCCTGGTGGGCCCGTTTCTTCTTCCCCCGAATGCTTCTCTTGGTGCGCTGCTTGGCGTATTTTTCATCTGGGGTTTCCCGCAGCAGCAACCAGCAGAAATCAGCCATCAAAGTGGTGTTCCATCTTCCTTGGTACCTTCTCTCTGCGTCCTTGATGTCTTGGTGAAACCTTTCACCTTGTTCTTCACTGTACGCCCCCAAGTTTTCGGGAAAGTAGTTCACATGGGAGTGCAAGAAATGGACTTTCAGGCTCATGTTACAGCCTTGTTCTTTGAAGGCATTGAGCATCCTGGCAACAATATCCTTATAGTTCTTATCCCGCCTGTTCCACAAGAATTTGAGAACAACATCCTTGAAGGAATCCCAGGCTTCTTTTTCCTTCTCAGACATCGTTTCAGCGAATGCTCCATCTGAAATGAGTTTCCTTATATCAGGGCCAACAAACACTCCTTCCTTTAGCTTTGCTTCAGAAAGTCGGGGGAACTTTGAGCAAAGGTACCGAAAGCACTCACCATCTTTTGGAAGGGACTTGATGAATTGCTTAATGAGACCCAACTTAATGTGGAGAGGTGGTAATAGAATTTTATCACGAGGTACCAAGCTCTCATGAAGAACATTTTTCTCACCGGGTCTCAAATACTCCCGAATTGGCCAGTCTTTTTTCCCCCAGTGTAGGTCGCGGGCCCGGCTATCCCACAAGCAAAGGAAGCAGGGATATTTGGTGAAACCGGATTGCTGCCCTAATAGCATGGATAGAATTTTAAAGTCTCCACAAATCATCCACTTATGCTCATCATAATGAATCTTCTGAAGAATCAGGGCCAAATTCTCGTATTTTTCTTGGAGAATAACAGAGAGAGCAATAGGAACTGAAGCGAATGTGTTGCCATTATGAAGAACACCTTTTATGCTGTCTTTTGACGAATCAATGAACAGCCGCCATTCAGCAGGATCATACTTGAGTTTAAACTTTTCCATCACTCCGTATATATCGTTGCAAAATACCAAATCTTCCTCTTTGCTGAAATACTTCAAAAATTGTGTCTCGCGGTTGAGGTACCAATAAAAAGTTGTTCCTGGTGACAATAGATTTTTCTGTTTAAGCCGAGAACCTAGCAGTTGGGCAGCATCTTTTGGGAGTCCTAAATCCCGGACTAAATCATTCAATTCAGCTTGAGAGAAAAGTTCATGTTTCGGATCTGGTTCAGTTTCAAACTCGGAAGTACTGGACTCATCGGGAAAAGCCATCTGATGAGTCTCATCATGATCAGAACCGTCCACACAAATATGATCCAAAGATTTTGGTGGTTCAGGCACAGGTACTTTGTTGCTATGAGGCATAGGCCTAATTGCTGAGGGAAGGTTGGGGTAACTTATTACGTTCTTATTTTTTAAGTTGTATCCCTTCACAATGCAAGAGCAAAAATAGCAGTCACTGCTGTGGTCTCTTTGTTCACGCCACATCATAGGTATTCCGAAACGAAATGCTTGTTTTTTACCTTTCATCCATAAGCGTAGATCTTCCTCACATGTCTTGCACACTTTGTGAGGAGCCCACGGTTTGTCTTGATCGCCTAACTTCAAACCGAAATAGGCGAAATATACTTTTTTAATAAATGCAGAAATGTTCCTCTGCCGCTTTTTCACGGTATATTCCCCACAAATAAAACAAAAACTGTCCGGAGAGTTGACGCAACCTCTGGCTCTGTGAGCCATCACAAATACACAGCACTGCAAACTACAACTGTAGTGAACCACTTCGGAATAAAGCTGGATTACGACTGAGCAAACAAAAGGTAATAATGAACTTGCAAGAAACTGAAATTTGACAGGAACGTTCATGTCGCAACCACCGTGTTTGAGCGAGCGAACGAGGTGAGGTGAACAGGAAAGAACATGCGCCAGCGCGGAGTACTGGATTTAGCCCCCCGCCTCCCAATTGTCCTGTTAATGTATAAAATGAATACAAAACACTCTAAAATATCATGAGGGAGTGTTTCTAGTTAGTTAACCATTACAACCTCTATTTTGGGCCAAGAAAATAAACTGCAGTCGGCTAAAAAGAAATTATGTGAACATTCCTTATATGGGTAAGAAATCTAATTTTGCAAGAAAACGTGACGTGATGGAACATTTTGGCTATTTTTCCTGGATTCAGCACCCCAAAATCTATAGGAATCAGTTGCAAAACTGGAGGCAGTTTTTTGGTAGTGTACCTGTGTTATTAGTTCTGTAACTTTTGTTAGCTTCCCTGATTTCTTTGAGCATTTCACCATCCATTTGTTCACTCTTGCCAGGCGGTCCATCGCCTTCCCGTTTTTACATGGAATATCAATCCATAGGGATTTTACAGCAAATTTTGTTTCCTCCAAAACTTTAATCCTTTCTGACTCAATGCCCTCTCTAACAGAGCGCAACCCCTCCACCAGTTTGATCAGCTCTATCATTATGACACAGTTTGAAGCCAGGTATCAGTGTCCCACTGGTTGTCCTCCTGCCACCATGTCTCTGAGATGCCAATCATATCTAACTTCTCATTTAGTGCTATATATTCTAACTCTCCCATCTTATTTTTTAGACTTCTAGCATTTGCATATATGCATTTTAGAGACTGCATTTTATTCATATTAATCTGGTTATCGATAGGTAGGAGTAATTTGGAATCTTTAAGCTCTGTCTGCTCTGTACTCAAGGGCATTTGGGCTACCTTTGTCTTTATTGGAACCTCTCTGCTGATGTGCCCTAACTTCATTTTTTTGGTAGCATCCTTCAAGGATACATTGTTCCAAACCATGCGCTCTTGGGTGAATGTTGGCTGTCCCATATTATCTAGTTTAAATGCTGCTCTATCTCCTTTTTAAAGGTTAATGCCAGCAGCCTGGTTCCATCCCAGTTAAGGTGAAGCCCATCCCTTCGGAAGAGCCCCTCTTTTCCCCAGAATGTTCCCCAGTTCCTAACAAATCCAAAAACCTCTTCCTTGCACCATCGTCTCATCCACGCATTGAGACTCCGGAGCTCTGCCTGCCTTTTGGATCCTGCGCGTGGAACGGGAAGCATTTCTGAGAATGCTACCCTGGAAGTTCTGGATTTCAACTTCCTATCTAAAAGCCTAAATTTAGCCTCCAGAACTTCCCTACCACATTTTCCTATCTCATTGGTACTGACATGTACCAAGACAGTAGACTCCTCCTCAGCACTATCTAAGACTTTGTCTAGGTGGTGCGTGAGGTCCGCTACCTTCTCACCAGGCAGGCATGTTACCAGGCGATCCTCATGTCCACCAGCCACCCAGCTATCTATATGCCTAATGATCGAATCACCAACTATAACGGCTGTCCTAACTCTTCTCTCATAGGTACATGGTCCTGGAGACATTTCCTCGGTGCGAGAGGGTTTTATACCACCTCAAGGACAGGTCCTAGCTATAGGATCATTTCCTGCCACACCAGGGTGATGCTCTCCTGTCACATGACCTCTCTCTTCCATGGCAACAGGGATGCTGCCAGACTGGAGGTGGGACTTCAGGACTATATCCCTGTAGGTCTCGTCTATGTACCTCTCTGTCTTCCTTATGTCTTCCAAGTCTGCTATTCTTGCCTCCAGAGAACGGACTCGTTCCCTGAAAGCAAAGAGCTCTCAGGGAACTAAAGAGGGGATAGGTACTGCCTGTTGTGAGCACGTGGGTAAGGGAGTTGGAGGTGCAGCTAGATGAAAATGATTTTTGAGTAAGCGTGTTTGGCAGTGGTTTGTTGGCTGAGCAGTGTGGATGGAATTACATTATAAGTTTAAGGCCCTGAGAAGGGCCTACTGAATGGGTATAGTGGATATGGATGAATGTTTGAAATATAGAGTCTCCAGGGACCCTTCTGCATGTGCTGTGGCAGTGTAGGAGGTGTGGTTGAGTTTTGGGGAGAAGTCCGATATGCTCGCAGAGCGCCTGTAACCTCAACTGGAAGTATGTCTTTTAGACCAGTGGCAAAAGCTCCGCTTAACAAATGGGATGCATATTCTATTGTTAAGGAAAGCCTGTCTGGCTGTAAAGCGATGTTTGATGGCACAGTGGTTGGGACTGAAGGCACCGCAGGTGTACTAATGGCAGATGTAAATGTATGCTTCTTCAGATGGAGTAGCTAATTGCTTTACCTGCAAGTTGTAAAAAAGTAAAAGTTTGGCAGCCCTTCCTGGTAACGCTGTCTTAAGTGTAGGAGTGTAGTAGTTAAGCTCTTGCTCTATAATGGGGAGGGGGGGAAGGAGAGGGGATTGGAGGACTATGTCTATTTTTGGAAAGATAATGTTTAATTTGCCTCTTCGTAATGTTCCTCCTTTGGTAAACTAATAAACAAACAGATTGAAACAATTTATTCTTTAGGTCACTTACCTATTATCATTGATAAATTCCAGAATTTCCTGTTCTAATTTTAGCAGCATCATTCTATCCCTGTTAAACAGTAAACACATTCATTTATATAAATTTTCAAAGTAATCTAATAATCACAACATACCCAAAGCACAACTTGATGGGCAGGGTGGGGGGGCGGGAGCACAATAACACAGGATTGGAATTTATTTGTGGAAGCTTGATATACTTCTAAAAGACTAGAAAGTCATCAAAACAGTTTACAATATCTTGCCAGAGAGGTGGAGGGAACAAGAATGAAGAGAGAAAGGGAGAAATAGGGAAACGAGTACAATAACTTCTGAGGGAAGTATGCAGAAAGAAATCTGTCAGAGTCAGTTACACAGGGTCCAAGCTGTGAGAAAGGGGAGGGCGCAGGAGAAAGATAGATCAGCTAGGAGAAGAAAAGGAGAATGATTGTGGTTTGACCACAGGGAGCGTGAACTCCTCACATACAGCTTCAGTTCTAGGAGCACTACAGAAGCATAGGACCCATGCACACAGGACTGCAGCACTGTTCCCTCTAAGCTGTGCGCGTGTGCGCGCGCACACACACCTTGCCGAGCGAGCGCACATACTTTACAACAGAGCGCACAAAAATTACGGTTCTGATTCTGATAGAAAACAACACAGATGTCTTAAAATTTAAAAGTTGTGATTGTAATTATTAGAAATTTTCCGCTACATTTAGTAATCATCTATTTTCATTTAATTTGATTAAAATCAATGTATTCTGACGTGTTGTCAAATTTTAAAGTATATAACTCCGAGTGTTGTTATGTGGTGCACATAAATATAACCTTCCTTCAAAAGCTGCACAGCTATTTTATGCGCACACAGCCTACAGAAAATTAGAGGGAACATTGGACTGCAGTACTTCGAAGTTTTGCAGAAATTTTGGTCCCTCACACACAGCTGTAGTACTGGAGTATACAGCAGAGCTTGAGGACCGCTCCCTCCCAAATATGGCTGCAGTACTGAGGTGTCCCAGTGCCCAAAGAATACAATGAACTTGACCTCCCACCATATTCAAAGTAAGCAAAGTTGCTTGCCTACAACAGATGTTCTCCAAGGACAGCAAGATACAAGTCCTCACAGTTGAATGTCGTCATCCGAAGTAACCAGAGGTTGAAGCCGCTTACAAAGCTGTCACATTTTCTAGAATTCTCTATCATGTATACTTGAGAATTTGTGTCTCTATCACTGTGCAGGATCACCTCCGTTCTCTTATCAAGCTAATAGTGAGAGAAGCTAACTTCTAGAGGGTGCAAGTGGTTTTTGTGAGGACTGGTATCCCTGCTGTCTTCAGAAGACCTTTCTTACAGGTAAATAGCTTCACTTTCTCTAAGGACAAATGGGATAGCAGTCCTCACAAGTGAGAACCCCTAGTTATAGGTTGCCTTTAAATAAAAAGGGGAAAACAGAAAAAAGTTCCAACAGGCAAAAACATGTTTTCAGTGAAAGCAAAACACCAAGTGATAATATTTAAGAAAAAAGTTCTAAAAAGTACCTTCCTGTGCAAACATCAAATACAAAAAAAAAAAAAAAAGAGAAGGAACCAGAAGCTAAAGAATCCCCAAAAATCATAAATACAGTTGGTGTCAACATTATTGGCACCCTTGCAGTTCAACTCCTTAATGTCCAATATATCCTAAAAAAAGAAGTGGCCAGTGAAATGGCTTTGGACTATATATGCATACATATTTGACACACAAAATAATCAATTAAAACAAGACCAATTAAAAAAGGAAAGAGTAGGAAAGAGTATAAGAACAGGGACAATGCCAGGACATGATTATTGGCACCCTTATAAACAATTTTATTTATTTAACAGTTTTTCTATACCGCTTTATCCTTCAATCAGAGCGGATTCAATTCAATATTAAACGTATGCAGACGACAAATAGAGCAGTGCTGTCTGCTACATTAAACATAGTTAGAACATGGCAACATTTTTAAATTCAACTTGTATAGAGGGGGTGGGGGGAACTATTTTATTTATTTATTTATTTAACTTCTCTTATATACCGCGCTATTACATATCAGTGCGGTTTACAATAAAACAACATATTACTATGCAGACAGGCCACATAGAAATTACATTAAACAAGGGTCAAAACTTGGATTCAATAGGGAATAACATATCTACACCGTTATGTATAATGTAGATGTATAATATGGCATATACATTATGCCATTATGTATAACTATGTATAATATGGCATATACAGTAAGGCGGATTGTTGGGTGGCATGTGTTTGAAAGTTATGTATGGTTAAGTGAAGTGTCCAAAGTATATAGAGGTAAGTCTTTAATCTTTTGCAGAAGTACTTGATATCAGGGCCGGCCCGTCCATTGAGCGAGAATGTTTTTTGCACAGGGCCCCGCGTTTCAGGGGGCCCCGCGCAAAAAACATTCTTAACCTTAAAGTAAAATTAAAAGAAAAAAAAAAGCTGTCTTCTCCGGCTGCCGGGGCTGCCGCGGCAGAATCGAGTGTGCCGCGGGGCCCCCCTGCCTAGCAGAGCCTCCCCTCCCCTGTATCACCTCTCTCTCTCGTTGTAGGTTCTGTCACACGCGCCGGCTTTCAAAGCGCGAGAGAGTTTCTCTCTCGCGGCTCTGTTAAGCCCGCGGGGGCTGATGGGAAGTTCCCATCAGCCCCCGCGGGCTAAACAGAGCCGCGAAAGGGAAACTAATCCTTTCGCGCTCTGAAAGCCGGCGCGTGTGGCTGAACCTACAACGAGAGAGAGAGAGGTGATACAGGGGAGGGGAGGGCAGGCTCTGCTAGGCAGGGGGGGCCCCCGCGGCACACTCAATTCTGCCGCGGCGGCCCCGGCAGCCGGAGAGAAGACAGCGTTTTGTTTTTAAATTTTCCCTGGGCTGGGGGATTAGGAGTGGTGATAGGCTGGGGTTTTTTTAGGAGTGGTGATGGGCTAGGGGGGGGGTTAGACGTGGTGATGGGCTAGGGGGGGGGTTAGACGTGGTGATGGGCTGGGGGGGGTTATACGTGGTGATGGGCTGGGGGGGGTTAGAAGTGGTGATGGGCTAGGGGGGGGGGGCTGGGGGGGTTAGAAGTGGTGATGGGCTATGGGGGGGTTAGAAGTGGTGATGGGCTGGGGGATTAGGAGTGGTGATAGGCTGGGGTTTTTTTAGGAATGGTGATGGGCCGGGGGGGGGGGGGGGGTTTGAAGTGGTTATGGGCGAGGGGGGGTTAGAAGTGGTGATGGGCTATGGGGGGGGGGGCTGGGGGGGTTAGAAGTGTTGATGGGCGGGGGGGGTTAGACGTGGTGATGGGCTATGGGGGGGCTGGGGGGGTTAGAAGTGGTGATGGGCTGGGGGGGGTTAGAAGTGGTGATGGGCTGGGGGGGCTGGGGGGGTTAGAAGTGGTGTTGGGCTATGGGGGGGGGCTGGGGGGGGTAGAAGTGGTGATGGGCTATGGGGGGCTGTGGGTGAGAAGTGGTGATGGGCTATGGGGGGGTTAGGAATGGTGATGGGCTATGGGGGGGCTGGGGGGGTTAGGAGTGGTGATGGGCTTGGGGGGTTATGAGTGGTGATTGGCTATGTTGGTTAGGAGTGGTGATGGGCTATGGGGGGGTTAGGAATGGTGATGGGCTATGGGGGGGCTGGTGGGGTTAGTAGTGGTGATGGGATATGGGGGGGCTGGGGGGGGGGTTAGGAGTGATGGGCTATGGAGGAGCTAAGTCTGTATATGGGCTGATGGGATTAGGACTGAAAGTGGGTTGATGGGGGGTTAGGACTGGTAATGGGCTATGGGGGGCTTAAACTAAAAATTGGGTGATGGGGATTAGGACTGGAAATGGACTGGTGGGATTAGGACTGGGAGTGGGCTGATGGGGAGGTTAGGACTGGTAATGGGGTATGGGGGGGCTTAAACTGAAAATTGGGTGATGGGGATTAGGACTGGAAATGGGCTGGTGGGATTAGGACTGGGAGTGGGCGATGGGGGGCTAGGACTGGTAATGGGTTGGGGGGGTTGCTAGGACTGGAAATGGGCTGGGGGGATTAAGACTGGAGGTGGGCTGATGGGGTTAGGATTGGTAATGGGCTGTGGGCTGTTGGGGGGGTTAGGACTGGTAATGGGCTATGGGGGGGCTAGGACTGGAAATAGGCTGATGGGGGGGTTAACACTGGATGTGGGCTGATGGGGTTAGTACTGGTAATGGGCTGTGGGCTGATGGGGGGTTAGGACTGGTTATGGGCTATGGGGGGGTTAGGACTGATAATAGGCTATGGGGGGGCTAGGACAGGAAATGGGCTGATGGGGAGGGGTTAGGACTTGAGGTGGACAGATGGGGATACGACTGGTAATTGGCTGTGGGCTGTTGGGGGGGTTAGAACTGATAATGGGCTATGGGGGGGGTTAAGACTGGTAATGGGCTGTTGGCTGATGGGGGCTGTCTGGTAATGGGCTATGGGGGGGGTTAGGACTGATAATGGGCTATGGGGGGGCTAGGACAGGAAATGGGCTGATGGAGAGGGGTTAGGACTTGAGGTGGGCTGATGGGGTTAGGACTGATAATGGGCTGTGGGCTGATGGGGGGGTTAGGACTGGCAGTGGGCTATGGGAGGCTGACTGGAAATGGGTTGATGGGGTTAGGACTGGAAGTGGGTTGATGGGGGGGCTAGGACTGGTATTGGGTTGGGGGTTGCTAGGACTGGAAATGGGCTGATGTGGGGCTAGGACTGGAAATGGGCTGATGCAGGGACTAGAAGGGAATGGATGCTGGGTGAGGCTGGAACTAGAAGGGAGCTGATGTTGGGGGAGGATTAGAATGGGATGGGGCTGGGAGAGTAAAATGGAGAGGGGAAAAATATTTTGTGTGGGAGGGATAAAAAATCTACATTTAGCCGGGTATTGAGAGAGTAAGTGGGGATTGAGGATGGAGGGGTACAATTTGAGTGGATGAAATAGGAATGAGGAAAGAGCAAAAGGAGAAAGATTAGTATGTTAAAGCAGATGTAGAGAGAGAGAATGGAAAAAAAACTAGAAGAGAGAAGAAAGGACAAATGGACAGCAGATGATGGAGAGTTAGCAGAAAACATGAAGAAACCAGAAGAAAGTGGCTGGAGCAATTGCAACTGAAAAAAAATGCACAAAAGGTAGAAAGATATCGTTTTATTTTGAATTTATTAACTGGAATATGAAAGCTCTGGGAAATGTCCATCATTAACGTCTGCGCTTTGTTTGGTACAAGAGGAAATTAATTTAATAGTTTTATTTCTACAGTGTTGTTGTACATTCCAAGTTTGGCTTTTGAGGTTCCCAGTTTAATTATTGCCTTCCTGTTTCTAAATTGTGATTCCTTGTTTGGTGATGGTCTATGTTCTGCATGTGTAACTGAGCTGAGGTATTCTGTTTATGTAATTCCTATTTGACATTGCCACTTGTTCTCTTTCCCCAGTAGGTCATGTATTGTTGTTCTCTGAAATGTATTGGTTTAATATTTGCAGTGTTGCCTTTTGATAGGTAGGGTATGGTGCTTTGTGAGTCCTGGTAGTGCTGTTAGGATACGGCGGGTTTGCTATGGGTGCTAAATGGGCAGTGTTTGTAGTAGTTCCTAATGTGCCTGGCGGTTGGCACTGGATTATAGTAATGTAGAAATCTTTTAGTCTGTCTTTATCCATACACTCATTAAGAGACATGTTTACTAAAAGTTAGTGTATGTTAGCATTATGCAAATATTTATGCAAATAATGCCACTTATGCAAATGAGGCCCCGCACCGAGTCTCCGCACATGGCCCCGCACCCCCCTTGGGCTGCCCCTGCTTGATATCTATGGTTGATCTGATGTCTACCGACAGGGTGTTCCATAGTATTGGGCCAGAGAGGGAAAGTGCTCTACAGGTCTCTAGGGCTGGCTGCAGGAGCTGTGGATATTTCACAAAGCTAAGACTCTAATTTTCTCTCTTATTTCTGATACTTTCTAGTTAACAATATAGAATCTGTCTGTTTTGTGGAAATTGTTAATATAAAGTTTAACTGTTGTTATAAATTAAACTTGGGGATAATCTGTCTCCTTTTCTGGGTAGCCTTGGAGCAGGTATCTGTGGGTGCCCCCAGTTCAGGAACAGCCTACTGGCCAGAGACACTTAGGTTCCTGCCCACCCTACCCCTCGCCCCACCCACCCCAGGGGCTGCATTGCCTATATAGTACTCGCATACGTTACCATCTATCCTCTTAACTTAGGTTACAGCCCACATCTTCTTCCTCCTTCCTTCTTCTTCTTCCTCTTCTCCTTCTAGGACTTCTTATTCAGCATGTCGTGTATTCAGTGCAATAACTGCAGTACTTTCATTCCAAGACAAATCATATGGAACCTTAGAGCTTGTCCTATGTGCCTCAGGTCAGCTACCATGTATAAAGAACTGACTCTACTAAGGGAAGACCTAGCTGCCATGCATAAAGAGGTGACCCTACTCAGGGAGGAACTGGCTGCAATGAAGCACACCTCTTCTAGGATACAAACTGAACAATGCCCACCACCACTCCCACAAAGCATCAAATATCCCAGGGACAAGGGGATCACAGTGGGTTCTGGTAGATTGCGACCTGTAACGCACAGACATCCTATGTATCAAAAGATATCCCTGCATAATGCCTTCTCTGCCTTGGCTAATGAGGATGAGGAACTGAGGGAGGAACTGGCTGCAATGAAGCGCACCTCTTCTAAGATACAAACTGAACAAAGTCCACCACCACTTCCACAAAGAATGAAACACCCCAGGAACAAATGGATCACAGTGGGTTCTGGTAGATTGCGACATGTGACACAGAGGCATCCTATGCATCAGGAGATATCCCTGCATAATGCCTTCTCTGCCGTGGCGAATGATGATGCCCAATCCAAAGAAACTGAAGGGCTCTTAAATGAGATAGACAATGCCCAATCTCCTGCTAAAGGACCAAATATGAAGAAAACCTCACCAAGCAGCAAACTACTACTACTTGGTGATTCCATCATCAGTGGCATCAACTTGGGAACACAGTTCAAAGGAGAGAAGATAGTCAAGTGCCTCCCAGGCTCTTCAGTCAGCAGGAATACAAACCACATTGTTGAAGTACTTAGCGCAGAAAGTGAACACTCCAAACTTGATGTGGTTATCCACTTGGGCACAAATGACCTGGCTAGAAACAGTACCTCTACAGTCCAAAAGAACTTCAAATCTATGGGAGAGAAACTCAAGCCCATTGTTAACACTGTTGCATTCTCAGAGGTTCTACCTGTGCTTGGTAAAGGGGCAAAAAGGCTGCATCGCATTAACAGTTTTAATACATGGCTCCAGACCTGGTGCAAACAAGAAGGATTCAGATTTATTGGCGACTGGGGTAACAGATGGAACAACAAGAGACTATACTGTGCTGATGGACTACATCTCTCTGTCGCAAGGAAAAGAATCCTAAGTGAAAAATACAAGCAATATGTGGATATGCATTTAAACTAGAAAAAGGGGGTGACGGATGTGGAAGGTCAAGCTCTGGACATCACCCCCTGCAAAAGCAGATTAAAATCAGAAACAGCCACACATTTAAACCATACATCATAAACAAGTGGGAAGATGTAGGCAGAACAAAATCAACGCTAAATACACGCAAGCCAGTTAAATGCTGGAAAGCAATGAGCACAAATGCTCGAAGCTTAGCCAACAAAGTTCGATACCTAGAAGCCCTAATGGTGGAAATTGATTTGGACATTGTGGCCATTACAGAAACATGGCTAAACGAATCACATGATTGGGATATAGCCATACCTGGCTATAATCTATTCAGAAGAGAGAAAGTGAAATGGAAGAAGAGGAGGAGAAGTAGCCTTGAATGTCAAAAGCAATATTAAACAAGCCACAAAGTAGGTCACTTTTCAGAGCGAATTTTCTGCCAAATTTTCAAAGTACCACGCTCCAATATTATCTACAAGATTGTGATGTTATATCAATGACTTATAACCAGAATAGCAATAATAGTTCATATAAACGACGAGGTCTCAGAATTATATGGGTGCTTTTATTCAGACTTTAACATATCTGAGACATATGCACCCTTTCATTGCATCAATGACCTCTAACATGTCGCTTAATGTTAGAACTTATGACCTCTTAATACACCTTAATCAACTGATTTTTAAGCAACTCTTTCAAAATGCTTAGCTTATTATGCGTGGTCCGGTAGGCTCATGGAATACGAAGGACATAAAATTTAACAACCTAAAGGATTTATGCAACAGAGTGCTTGTAAACAAACCCCCTGAAGAAACTGGATAACAGTGAAACGCAGAGAAAGTGCTGAGTTTGGGCGTTGGGGACTACGCATAAGCTAAGCATTTTGAAAGAGTTGCTTAAAAATCAGTTGATTAAGGTGGATTAAGAAGTCATAAGTTCTAACATTAAGCGACATGTTAGAGGTCATTGATGCAACAAAAAGCAATATTAAAGCTACTGAAATGCAGGGGGCATGGGGAAAAGAAGAAGCGCTCTGGATTGTGTTGGAAAGAAGTGATGGTACTGTCATCCATACTGCTGTAGTCTACAGACCTCCAACACAAATTGAAGAGATAGATAAATTGATTATAGATATTGCCAAGATAGCCACAAAGGGGGAAGCAATCATTCTGGGTGACCAAACTACCTGATGTGGACTGGATTACTACTCCTGCAAATCTGGGAAGAAGCAAAAAAATCATGGATGCTCTCCAAGATGCGTTACTTAGACAAATGGTGATGGAACCAACTAGAGAAAGCTCAACGCTGGATTTAGTGCTCACCAACGGCGATAGCGTGTCGAATGTCTGCGTGTGTGCCCCTGTGAGCAGCAGCGATTATCACACAGTGTGGTTTGAGATAAAAGCCATGGTACAGGCCAATCATAGCAGGCTCAAAGTCCTAAACTTCAAAAACACCAATAAAATGGCCGAGTACCTAAAGGAGGAGCTGACAGGGTGGAAGGAGATAAGGGAAGTGGAATTGCAATGGGCTAAACTAAAGGTGGCAATAAAAGGGGCAACAGATAAATATGTAACAAAAGTAAACAAAAACAAGAGGAGAAGAAAGCCTATTTGGTTTTCCAAAGAAGTGGCTGCTCAAATAAAGGCAAAAAACATAGCTTTCGCAAAATTCAAAAGCTCGCAAACAGAGGAACACAGAAATGAATACAGGATCAAACTCAAAGAGACAAAGAGAGAAATAAGGATAGCAAAATCAAAGGCAGAGGAAAAGATGGCTAAAGATGTGAAGTGTGGTGACAAAACCTTCTTCAGGTATAGTCGGGAAAGGAAGAAGATCAGAGGTGGAATTGCAGGACTCAGAAGTGCTGTAAACGGACTCGTGGAAAGTGACATTGAAAAAGCTAAATTGCTAAATGAATACTTCTGCTCTGTTTTTACTATAGAAAGTCCTGGAGAAGGACCACCTGTGAATCCCAAATATAAAAATGGGAATGAAGTAGTTACCACACCATTCACAGAAGATGAGGTGTTAGAACAACTTGCAAAACTGAAAGTGGACAAGGCCATGGGACCGGATGGGATACATCCCAGGATACTGAAAGAGCTCAGAGAGGCTCTTGCAGGGCTGTTAAAGGATGTTTTCAACAGATCCTTGGAAGCAAGAGAGGTTCCTCAGGACTGGAGAATGGCTGATGTCGTACCTCTACACAAAAGTGGTGACAGGGAAGAAGTGTCAAACTACAGGCCTGTGAGCCTTACCTCGGTGGCGGGAAAAGTCATGGAGGCGCTCCTGAAAGAGCAAATAGTGAACTTTCTCAAAACCAACAGGTTGCAAGACCCGAGGCAACATGGTTTTACCGAAGGACGAACTTGCCAAACAAATCTGATTGAGTTCTTTGATTGGGTGACCAGGGAGCTAGATCATGGGCATGCGATGGACGTCATCTACCTGGATTTCAGCAAAGCCTTTGATACTGTTCCTCATAGGAGGCTTATCAATAAACTCAGTAGCTTGGGGATGGATCCTAAGATGGTAAACTGGATCATAAATTGGTTGACTGACAGACGACAGAGGGTGATGGTAAATGGAGCTCACTCGGATGAAGGAAAGGTGATTAGCGCAGTGCCCCAGGGGTCGGTCCTGGGCCTGGCACTGTTCAATGTATTTGTGAGTGATATTGCTGAAGGACTGAATGGAGAAGTCTGTCTTTTTGCAGATGACACAAAAATTTGCAACAGAGTAGACTCCCCCGAGGGAGTGGTTAACATGAGGAAAGATCTACAAAAGCTGGAAGAATGATCTAATGCTTGGCAATTAAAATTTAATGCGAAGATGTGCAGAGTCATGCACTTGGGTAGCAGAAATCCAAGGGAAATGTATGCGATAGGGGGCAAGAGGTTGGTGTGCACGGATCAGGAGAAAGACCTTGGTGTGATTATTTCTGAAGATCTCAAGGTGGCAAAACAGTGCGACAAGGCGGTGGCAAAAGCCAGGAGGATGTTGGGCTGCATACAAAGAGGAATCACCAGCAGAAAGGAAGAGGTACTTATGCCACTGTACAAGTCACTGGTGAGGCCTCACTTGGAATACTGTGTTCAGTTTTGGAGACCGTATCTTGCAAAGGATGTAAAAAGACTGGAAGCTGTAAAGAGGAAGGTGACCAAAATGATTTGGAGCCTACGTCAGAAGCCTTATGAGAAGAGACTTGAAGACCTAAACATGTACACTTTGGAGGAGAGGAGGGACAGGGGAGATATGATTCAGACCTTTAAATACTTAAAGGGATATAATGAACAAACAAATCTCTTCCAAAAATGGGGAAGCTGTAAAACTAGAGGGCACAACAGGAAGCTGCAAGGTGGTAAATTGAAAGGCAATGTCAGGAAATACTTTTTCACAGAAAGGGTGGTGGATGTTTGGAATGCCCTCCCGATGGAAGTGGTGGGGGCAAACATGGTAATGGAATTCAAAATGGCATGGGACAGACACAGTGGATCCCTTTACAGCAACAGGATAAAATCAAAATAAACTGAACCATCTAATTTCTCAACAAATAGGGGTGTCCTGCATGGAGTGGTGGGTTCACCCCTAAACAGGGACGTGGGGAGGGGTGGCCTGCACAGAGCGGCAGGTGCACCTACTCTTGCCATCGTGCTCGGCAGACTAGATGGACCATGCTGGTCTTTATCTGCCGTCATTTACTATGTTACTATATAAGAGGTGATCTGGTTGGATTTCTTGTATTCCAGATGGGCGACTATCATGTTTTTGTTGCTTGTTCTCCTGGGGCTTATGCTGGTGTCTTGGTTGTTTAGTCCCTGTAGAATATTTGCAGAGGATTTGTGTATGATCTTGAAAATTATTAGGATTGTTTTGTACTTGGTGCGGAAGTGTATTGGGAGCCAGTGCAATTGGTTGAGTATGGGGATGATGTGTCTCATTTGTGAGTACCGGGGAGTATAAGAGAGGCTGTATTTTGTGCCAATTTCAAGGGGTAGATAGAGCTTTTAGGTAAACTTTGGTAGATCATTTTGCAGTAATCCTGGGTCGGTGTGACCATTGCTCGAAAGATGGTGCAAAACAGGTCATGGCTGAGTAATGGTTTCAGATTTTTGAGTATCTTCATCTTGTGGTATGCCTTCGCAGTGGCTTTCGAACTAGAATAACGCCAAGGTACTTGATCTCTTTTTATACTTTGATGGTGTGGTGTGATAGGCAGATTTCTTGTGGGGGTGTGAATTATTAGTCTCTAGTGATGACTAATGCCTCTGTTTTGTTGAAGGTTGTTAGTATCTAGTTAGCTGATCATTGCTTCCATGCAGTTTGTTATGGGTAGGATGCCAGGGTTTTGAATGCTAATTAGAGCGGAACATAATATCGTTGGCATATATTCTGTATTGCAAATTATGGTGCTGGATTATGTTGCAGATGGGTTGTTTTAGATATTGAAAAGCATGGATGAGATTGAGGATCCTTGGGGAATACCCTGGGTTAGAGTGAAGGGTGAGGATTTCAGTGTTGTGCTATGCATTCCAATTTCCTGAAGGCGTTGTAATAAGATACTGTGGGAGACTGTGTTGAATGCAGCTGATATGTCCATGAATGAGAAGAAAACCAGTCTTGATGTTGTCGATTCCCCTAATGATGGTATCCAGAAGTGAGGCTAGTAGTGTTTCAACATTGCAGTTTGTTTTAAAACCATACTGGTGGGAGTCTAGTGAGGTGTGTAGGTCTAAGTGGTCTTGTAGTTGCCTCTGTACCACCTTTTCGATACTTTTCGCAATGAAAGGTAGACTGGATATAGGGCGATAGGATTTTGGGTCATATTTGTTGAATGAGGAGCTCTTTAGTATTGAGCGTATGATGGCATGTTTGAACATATTTGGCATATAATCTTGGTTGAGGGCGGTTGTTTCTATCTTATATATGAGGTGTACGAGTTGTTCTTTCGTGGATTTGATCCAGGAAGTAGGACATGGGTCTAATTTATTTATTTATTTATTTATTTATTTATATTCTCTTATATACCGCGCTATTCTGCATCAGTGCGGTTTACATTGAACAAACTGAAATTACAATGAACAGGGCATTATAACTTGGAGATAACTATTTTACAGGGAACATGGGCTATGGAGGGTTAAGTGGCTTGCCCAAGACCACAAGGAGCACCTGTGGGACTAGAAACTCCAGTCCTTCCGGCCCAAGGTTGCTGTCCTCTAGTGGGATTTGAACCCCCGACCTTTCGGCCTGAAGTACCTTGCCCCAACCACTAGGCCACTCCTCCACTCCTCCACTCCACTCCACTAATGGTGCGGTGGTGGTGTTAAGGGATGTAATGATGTGTTCTATTTGCTGGCAACTTGGTTTATGGAACTTTTGCCAAGTTGTTGTTGTAAGTATCTGGGTTGGTTGAGATTAGGGTTGGGAGGGCTTTCTCAAGTTGTTGGGTTTTTGTTATTAGGTGGTTTGCAAATACCTGTGGATGAATTCTGGGTTAGTTTGTTGTGCTGGATCTATTAAGAGTGACCTTCCTGTTTCAAACAGTTCATGAGGTTTGTTCGCTGATTTCATTATGCGGTTGGTGTAGAATTTTTGTTTGGCTTTATTTATTAGGTCGTTATATTCGTGCTGTTTTTGCCTGTATTGTACAAGAGTGGTGGTAGATTTTGTCAGTTTCCATTGTCTCTCCAGTTGTTGCAGTATTTGTTTCGTTCGCTTGATCTCAGAGGAATACTATGGGGCTGAATCTTCATGCCGTCTTGTGGACCTTGCTTGGGGCTGCTGCTGCTGCAGCAAAGGATGGTTGTGTTCCAGTTTTCAATGGTCATGTCTAAGTCGGGTATGTCATGGTTCAGATTTGCGGTTATTTCTTTAAAGAACTTTTCCTTGTGAAAACTCTTGAATCTTCTCTCTGTGTGTTGCAGGGTTGTGGTATTAGTGGTCTTTTTTTTAGATGCATCTTGAAAGTTATGCGGTGATGGTCTGACCATGGGATGGGCATAATTGATAAAGGTGTTATGAGGTTCTGACTGATCATTGTATTTGGAATGAAGATGAGGTCAGACATTGTTCCTAGCTGGTGGGTTGGTGTGGTGATGATTTGCTTGAACTGAAAAGACTCCATTGCCCCCAAGAATGCTATTGCTTCTTTTTTGATTGAAATTGCCCAGGGCAATGAGGGGTTTGTGAAGTGTGTTCTGGTTGCATGCTGTCTCCATCACGGAAGATAATTCATCATAGCTAGTGTTAAGCATGTGAGGCATATGGTGATATATTTGTTAGCTATTGTGATTATATTTGTGTTGTGTGTGTCAAATGAGGCTGTGAGTTTGAATTTGAAATGGTTTCTAGTGAGAATTAAAACATCTCCACCTCTCTCGTGTTTTCTGTGGCAATGGAAAGCGGAGTAGTTTGCAGGTGTGATCTGATTAATGATGGCTTGGTCTGTGTCCTTGAGCCAGATTTTAGTGATGCAGAGGATGTCTTTTTTGCTTGACTGAAGATAATCTGTGATTGTGTTAATTTTATTTCTAACAGATCTGGTGTTGATGAGTGTGCATGTGATGGGGATATCTAGTATTGGGTTGTTGTGTAAGGACATAGATGTGGTGTGATTTGTATAAGTCTGTGTGGTTTGCAGGTGAAATGTTTGATGGGAGTGTTGCCATAGGCTGATTTGGGGTGTGTGTGTGTGTGTGAGTTTAGGGAGCATCTGTATGCGTGAGGGTTGCCCATATGTATGGAAAATGAGGTGAGCAAGTGAGAAGAGTAATAGAGCAGTGGCAACATGTAGCTTCATGGTGGTGTTATGCTGTTCACGGAGGTGACAGATCTACGATATTAGTGATGGTACTCTAGTTGTATTTGAAGATAAGAGTTTTAGGTAAGAATGAGATTGATTGATGCTGTGCTTATCAGAGTCCTTGGTTTTGAAGAGAACATTGTATATTTCAAATGTAGACTTGCATGACCTGGTTATCTTCCAGAGAATTGTGGGGCTGGTTAGGGCCTGTGGCACTGGAAATGTTATTTACTGCCTGACGCTCTGTTTGAGTAGAGATCAGCTTTTCACCTATGGTCCCCGCCATAGGGCCCTGATGGCGCCGTTCTTTTGTAGCTTTGCTGCTGGGCCTTTGGGACAGTGAGCAGGAGAGAGGGGGTATTATGGCTTCCCACTTGCAGTCCTGAAGTGAATCGGGGATCGGTGGTGTGTGATCCAAACCAGTTTGAACAGAACCAGCACATTCCTACTGCAGTAAAATTAAATGCACCTGTGACCAATTGTCAGTATTCACATGACCTGAATCAACCAGTGAATGATGGCTCTAATGTTTAAAATGGCCACATTCATTCCCTGTTCCAGTTTCACAATGGTGAAGAAAAGAGAACTGCCTCAGACCATCAGAAAGCATAGTTACCCACCTGTAACAGGTGTTTTCCGGGGACAGCAAGAATCAGTCTTCACATATGGGTGACTTCGGCACCAATGGAGCCCTCACGGAAGCATCCCCCCAGCTTTCAAAGAAAGCCTTTGGGAAAAGCCATCATGCATGTGTGGTCCCCTTCCGTCGCAAGGGTGCCATCTTGCTCAGTCAGATGACATAGCTAAAAGACAGCAAAATAAAAGATGGTAAAGGAGCAACTCCAAGGGGAAGAGGGAGGGTTGTGAGGACTGACTCCTGCTGTCCCCGGAGAACACCTGTTACAGTTGAGTAACTACGCTTTCTCCGGGAACAAGCAGGAAGTCAGTCCTCACATATGGGACTCCCCAGCTACAGGCCCATAGCTAAAATAGGGGCTCCCTCATGGGGAGCAGCAAGCAGCAACAATTGAATCCATGTACACAGACCACAGTAGGACCCCCGAACACAGACGGGTTGGAAGGTAGGAGTTGCCTAAACCCCGAAAAGGTTATAGAGCACAGCCTGTCCCGTCGGGACTCTCTTTCCAGGCAGCAATGGGCTGTGAAGGTATGGACTGAAGACCAGGTGGCGACCCGGCAGATGTCCACCATTGGGACAGAGCGCAAGTTTGCCACCGAAGCCACCATGGCTCTGACACGGTGTGTTGCCACCTTCAAGGGGTGGGCCTGCCGGGAGCAGAAGCCGGGCAACTGAAGGTTGTCCAGGCTGGCGAACAGGTCCATGACAGGTTCCCCCCCCCCCCCAGCCGGAAATGCCGGCTGGCTACTTTGAGGTCCAGCTGCCACTCGTGTGGCTGGAGAACTCTCCTGAGCCTGTCGGCCAACAGGTTGTCCTGGCCTGGCAGATACACTTCCCACAGGAGGATACCCTGCTGGATTGTGTACAAGCAGAGGGCCAGTGCCTCCGACAAAGGGTACGAGACCCCGTGCCCCCCTGTTTGTTTGTATAGAACATCACCACCTGGCTGTCCATATGGACCAGCACTAGCTGGTGACACAGATGGTGACAGAAGGGCTACGTATATGGCTTGGAACGCCAGGAGGTTGATCTGCTGGGTGCTCTCATCTGGTGACGAGGTGCCCTGAGTGTGGAGATCTCTGCAGTGGGCTCCCCAGTCGAGCAGGGAGGCGTCTGTGGTGAGGACCCTTGAGGGGCTTGGGGCATGAAAGGGCATGCTCTCCTCGAGATGCTGGGGAGACTGCCACCAGACCAGAGAATCCGCCAATTGGCGGGTCACAGAAACTCTATCTTGGAGGCGGCCCATGGCCTGAGACCACTGGTCCTGGAGACACCACTGCATCATTCTCATGTGGAGGCGTGCATCGGGGGTGACGTGGACCGTGGAGGCCATGTGCCCGAGGCGGCGCAGGAGAAGCTGAGTGGGCACTGAGAGCCAGTATTGTACGTCTCGAGTCAGAGTCCTGAGACAATCGGCTCAGTCCCTGGGCAAGAAAGCCTTCGACTGGAGACTGTCGATCTTTGCCCCAGTGAACTCCAGACACTGTGTCAGGAGGAGGTGAGACTTGGGGTAGTTTATGACAAAACCTAAGTGCTGCAGAACCTGGATGCTGCATGAAGTGGCCTGCTGCACCTCTGAGGCCGTGCCTCCCTTTATGAGCCATTCATCCTGGTAGGGAAACACAAAGACCATCCTGGAACCGAAGGAAGGCGGCCACGACCGCCAGGCATTTTGTAAAAACTCTTGGAGCAGAGGCTAGGCCGAAGGGGAGCACCCTGTACTGAAAATGTCTGCCCCCCCCCCCCAACTACGAACCACAGGTACTGCCTGTGGTTGGGGTGGATGAGGATGTGGGTATAAGCATCCTTGAGGTCTAAGAAGCATAGCCAGTCTCCCTGCTGGAGGTATGGCAGCAATGTTCCAAGGGAGAGCATCTTGAACTTCTCCCTCACCAGGAATTTGTTGAGGTTGCACAGGTCGAGGATGGGCCTTAGGCCCCCTGTCCTTTTTGGCATGAGGAAGTACCTGGAGTAGAACCCCTTGCCCTTGAGGTGGCGGGGCACCGGTCCCACCACCTTTTCCTTGAGAAGACCTGCCAATTCCTTCAGGAGGTGGTCTCGGTGGAGGGGAGACCTGAGGGGCTCTCCCAGGAAATAAGGGGGAGGGTGTCCTAGTCAGGTGAAGGAGGTAATCCTCCCTGACTACCCAAAGTGCCCAGGAACCGGTGGTGATGGACCTCCACCTCTGGGCATAGAGGGCCAGAGGTTCCCTTGTGGGATGCTAATCTCCTTGGGGTAGATAGGCTATGCTTAAGGAGTCAAAAACTCCCCTCCTGGCTGAGCCGGAGCCGGTGCCTGGGGTTTTGGAACCTTCTGCTTATGCGGGCTATGCCCATGTCCCTTGGCCTGCTAACCCTGTTGGGGAGCCCTGATAAGGTGGGTACTTTCAGTAAGTAGCTCCCTTCCTTGAGTAAAAGGACCTTTTACCCAAACTCTTCTGTTGGGAAGGACAGTGATCTTTTTGGAGAGCCTGGTCCTCATTATGAACTCTGTCTCCAGCTCAGCCGCCTTGTCAGTCCCATGCTTTTGCCAAAAATGTTCTCTCCTTGGCAGGGGACATTGGCCAATTTGCCCTGAACCCACTGCTCGAAGTCGGGTGACTGTAGCCAAGCTTGGCGGCATGCACTGATACCAGCCATCACTACTCAAGCCACCACTCGAACCCATCACAGGCCGCTCGAGACATGAATTTGGAGCATTCATGGACTGCTTTGGCCAAGTTCTTGAACCGCTGCAGGGGTTCCTCAGAGAGACCAGCTGAGAACCCGGCAAGTTCCTTCACCAGGTCTCTCAGGTACATGCCCATGTACAGCTGGTAAGCCTGGATATGGCTGATGATCATTGAGCCCTGATAGCACTTTCTGCTGAGGGCACCCAGAGTGCAGGCCTCTCTGCCGGGGGGCACTGAGGAGTGCATCTTCTGGCTTTTCAGACGACAAATGGCCAACTCCACCACCATGGTTATGCGGCAGCTGTGACTTTTGGAAGCCCGGGCTCTGGAAGACTCGATACATCGAGTCAAGCCGTTTGCTCACTACCGGCACCGAGGCCGGTGTCTCCCACATTCGGAGCATCAGCAGTTCCAGGATGGGAGGATGGGCACTGTGAGCGATTCCCACGGAGGGGCCTGTACTGGAGGATTTCCAACTCATCCGCCCGAGGGTCTTCCTCCAACTTGGTCGGGAATGCCAGGGCCTTAGACATGTCCTTGACAAAATCAAGGAAGCCCATATCCTCAGGCGAGGACCACCGTTGAGGCTCCGAGACAGAAGAGTCAGATGGAAGGACTCGTAGGAGGGCTGCTCTGCAGGCCTCGGGGCCCCCGATGTCCTGCAGCCAGTGCCTTCTGGTCTGAAATCCATAATGGCAGCCCTGGAGCGGTTTGTCTGCCTTCATAGACCAGCAGTGGGCGCTGTTGTCCAGCATGACCAGTTCATCCGCCCCGACCATGGGCCTTTGACATCCAAGACGTCCCCGGAGGCCGAGCCGATTCTCGAGGTCCTTCAGCCTCGAGTCAATCCTCAGCTGAGATCGCGATCCGAGTCCTGCGATCATCCCCGGCAGGTCCCAACGTCAATGTTTCAGCAAAATGTTTTGCTCACAGGGGCCATGACAATCCAGGACACCAATGTGATCAATTCGCAAAGGTGGGCTCATTTACAATTCTCTGTTGGTTTTCTACATAAAAATGTTGTAAATTATTACAATATCCAAAAAGGTAATCAAAACTATGACAAGAACAGGTCCCCCCCATACCAGTGCTGTCAAGAGACAAAAACACTACCGTTACACACATCACCCTGGTGATCCACCCCTTTTAAAGCCTCACTTCCATGGGGTCACCCACAAGTTTGCAAAACAAAAACCCCACTGGCTACACTCGTGCCTCATAGAGCAATGGAATAAGAACTATTAAAATTCAAAAAAAGGCTATGAAAAATTAAATAAAAAACAAAAACACTGCCTGGCTCAAACGAAATACTTGGTAAAATGCAGACCATTCCAAGTCTGAAATAAGTCCTGCTGGAAACATTGTGTGAAGATGGTAAATCTAAAACATCTTCCCCTGAAGCAGAAGCCAATCAATTTTGTCTCCTTGAATCAAGGGACAAATCTGTTCCAGGACAGCACATTGAAAATGTGAAAAAGAATACTGGTACTGCTGGGAAAGAGAAATAAGAGGCGTTTCTGTAGTAGCTGTCAACAACTTGCTCTTATGCTCAGTTAGGTGCACATGGAGGCTTCTCAATGTTTTGCCCACATAAAACAGAAAACAAGAGCACATAAAAAGATAAACCATGAGGCATGTGATGGTCAGAGCCGACAGACGTGTGCTGTCTGCTTTCCGGGATAGAACCCCCGGAAAAAGTGAGTATTTTATGTCTCCAAAGCCTATGTCGTAACCTAGAAGTGTTGGGGACATCAGAGTTGAAATTCGGGACCGCCAGACCCCAAAGTAGGAATGAAATCTGCTCAGAAGGAACGAGAGTTGACCCTGCCAGCAGGAACCAAGATGGCGGATGATCCTCTGTCGCCAGCAGCCCTGCACCTGACAGCGCTTGTGGAGGAGGTTGCAACCGCAGTGGTGGGTGCACTAGTGGAACGATTTGATGCTGTTACCCAGAAACTAGATATGGTCACCCAGACTCTGGAAGGAATAGGAGGCCGCATACAAGCAGCGGAGCAACGTATCGCAAAGACGGAAGATGACCTGCAGGCAACAAAGGCAGAGCTAGCAGCTCTCTGGAAGCAAACAGAGCAACAGGCCGAAAAGCTGGATGATATCGAGAACTGCAGCCACAGGAACAATTTGCGTTTTGTTGGCATTTCCGAAATGGTGGCGGACTCAGAGCAATGGATATTTTTAGAAGCCATGCTTACTCTCCAGCTCAATTTGGGTACAGATTGTGGGCCGTTAATCCTGGAGAGAGTACATCGGCTAGGCCCCAAGCGTGGGAGTGATCAACGGCCGAGAGTGGTGCTAGCCCGTTTCTTGAATTACCTGCAGAAGGACAAGGTGCTGCGGGCAATGCAAGGACAGGACCAATTAACTCACAATGGTGGGAAAATCTTGGTCTTTGCAGACTACTCACAAGCGCTGAGTCAGCGTCATCGAGCCTTCTTGGGACTGTGCACTCATCTGGCAGAGGCGAAAATCAAATCTACCCTGCAATATCCAGCGTGCCTCCGAATCCAACATAATGGCATAACTCAAGTGTTTGAGGAGGCACAGAAAGCGACGGCGTTTCTCCAAACTATCACATCTCAGGGGGAATCCAGTTGAAGCAAGGCCGCAGATGATGGAATAGAGAGCGGACTTAGTGTGCATACTCATAATTTTGAAGGACCAAAAGACTTAAAAAGAACAGCTTAACGTCTACCATCGGTCCACTGCCGCAACGCAAGATGGCATGCTAACCTGCAGCAGATTGAGAGGGGCAGTGAGGAAATCTGTATGGACCTAGTTTGATGTTATTAGTAGCCATGTTTTTGAGGCCCACACACCTAATACACTAAAGGAGTGCAAACGGAAAGGGTGTTAATAGCGGGGAGGTCGTGATATTGGGGGGTGGGGCACACCTAAGCAGTATATAACGGTAAAGAACGGAGAATGCATGTGAGACTGGTGGATGGAGAGGAAGTGAGTGGACATGGGGGTGTATAGGAAGCTGGGTGTGGAAGAAGAGATGTTGAGATAGGGAGGAAATGCCCAGATAATTGAATTTATGTTGATGTTGAATAAGGGAGGTAACAGGGCTGGACATCATGAGAGAGATGGTGGTGAGTGCGAATGTGGGCCATGGATGATGCTTAACCATGTCCATCATGTGCTAACAGGGATGTGCTTGAGGGTTAGGATGTGTAGGGGTGGGGGAGGGGACATCCCCGCATTAAGTGCCTACACTATGTTGAAAGGGGAAGGGGGGCAGGGAGAGAGGGGGGAGTTTGGGAGGGGATGGGGAAGGGGGTTGGGTTAAAGTTCAGAAGGTGAGGACTAGGAGACAGAGGGCACAAAGAATAAGATGAGAATGTGCTAAGCAGAATACAATACCTAGGCTGGGGGGTGTCCTGTTGAGAAGATGTTTGTATTACACATTGAAAAGAATCTTATCGAACACTGACCCAGGGTGAGCCACAGGTTCGCTGTGTAACCTGGAATGTCTGTGGGTTGGGATCCCCTATTAAAAGGTATAAAGTGTTAAAACATCTAAGAGACCTGAAGGTGGATATAGCAATGTTGCAGGAGACTCATATGACTGGGCAAGAGCATGCCCAGCTAAGACGCTGGTGGGTAGACCAGGCCTCTGGGGCCTCCACAGGTTCTTGTAAAGCCGGGGTAACAATTCTATTCAGGAAAGGTTTAGATTTTGAGCTAACCAAACAAGAAGCGGACCCGCAGGGCCGATATATAATAGTGGAGGGGAAAATTGGAGGTATGTCCTATACATTCTGTAACATCTACGGGCCCAATGCCCCAGATTTAACCTTCTTCGCTAAATTGGGCAGAGCTCTGAAAGAATATCCACAGCAGTCCTTATTTGGAGGGGGTATGGGGGGGGGGGGAGATCTTAATTGCGTGCTGGATCCAGACATAGACAGGACCCCGACAGGAGGGGCATGGCACCCAGACAGAAGGCTAGGAGTTGAGCAGCTCTGCTTAAGGTTAGATCTAGTAGCGAACTCTCCACTCCGGGAATGGGACTTTACTCATTTATCATGGGCTCAGGGATCTTTGTCACGCTTGGACTACTGGTTGGTACCGTCTGTAGCCTTGTCCAGAGTGCACGAGGTGAGTATTGCAGCTGTGGCAATATCAGATCATGCGCCAGTGTGGGGGACACTTGGGGTGGGTGGGGGGGGGGGGAGGAAAGGTTCCGATGCTAGGACGTGGCGCTTCCCCATACACTTATATCACGATCCCGCATTTTTACGATTTCTGCAAGAAAAATAGGAGCTCTTTGCAGTTGATCAAGAAACCCCTGCCCTTTATTGGGAAACAGTTAAGACAGTACTACGTGGAGAGATAGCGTAGTTACTCACCTGTATCAGGTGTTCTCCAGGGACAGCAGGAATCAGTCCTCACATATGGATGACGTCGGCACCGACAGAGCCCATGCAGAGCATTTCCCTAGCTTTCAAAGAAAGCCTTTGGGAATGCTACCACGCATATGTGGTACCCTTCCCGCCCAAGGGTGCCATCTTGCTCAGTCAGATGACATAGCTAAAAGACTGCAAAAATAAAAGATGGTAAAGGAGCAACTCCAAGGGGAGGAGGGAGGGTTGTGAGGACTGATTCCTGCTGTCCCCGGAGAACACCTGTTACAGGTGGGTAACTACGCTTTCTCTGGGAACAAGCAGGAAGTCAGTCCTCACATATGAGACTCCCCAGCTATAGGTTACCGAAAGCCCATAGCAAAAACAGGGCTCCCTCATGGGGAGCCGCAAGCAGCAGCAATTGAGTTTGTGCCCACAGACCACAGTGGGATCCCTGTGTCCGATAAAACCAGCACTCCGATAGCTTGAACACAGAAGGGTCGGAGGGTAGGAGTTGCCTAAACCCTGAAAAAGTTACAGAACACAACCTGGCCGAAGGCACTGTTCTGTCGGGACTCTCTTTCTAGGCAGTAATGGGCTGCGAAGGTATGGACTGAAGACCAGGTGGCGGCCCAGCAGATGTCCACCATCGGGACAGAGCATAAGGTTGCCACCGAAGCCACCATAGCACTGACATGGTGCGCCGTGACGCAGCCTTCCAGCGGGAGCCTCGCCTACTCATAAGCGAGGGCAATACAGTCCGCCACCCAGGTGGACAACGTACATTTGGTCACCGCCTCCCCCAGCCTACTGGGGTCGTAGGAGTTGAAAAGCTGAGAAGTTTTGCGGTGTCCCTCAGTGCATTGGATATAGAAGGACAAGGCCCTCATACAGTCCAGGGTGTGAAGGACTGTCTCTGCCCGACTGGAGTGAGGTCTTGGAAAGAAGGTAGGGAGCACTACTTCCATGTTGAGATGGAGGGACGACACTACCTCTGGCAGGAATTTGGGGTGCGTGCGAAGCATTTCTCTGTTCTTGTAGAAACTGGCATAAGGTGCCTCTGCCACAAGGGCCTGAAGCTCGCTAACTCTGCGCGCGGAGGTAAGAGCGACAAGGAAAACCACCTTCCAAGAGAGGTAGTGAAGGTGGCAGGTAGACAGAGGCTTGAAGGATGGGCAAGTGAGCTGCCCCAACACTACGTTGGGGTCCCATGCGGTTGCCAGAGGGCGAATTGGTGGTGCGCCGCCAGGGCACTAAGGTGCACTCAGACAGAGTTAAACTTGAGCCCGGACTGAGAGAGGTGGAGAAGGTACTGTAACACCAGAGCCATTGGGCAGGAGAAAGGATCAGCCCATGATCAGTGCACCAAACACAGAACCTGCGCCATTTGAGGGCGTAAGCCTTCCTAGTAGAGGCCTTGCGAGAGGCCAGCAGAATGTCCTCCACCTCAACCGGAAGGCTGAAAGGAGCTAAAGTCAGCCTCTCAGAAGCCACGCTGTCAGCAACAGGGATTCCAGGTTGGGGTGCAGGAGAGCGCCCCCCTCCTGAGAGGAGTCCCAGGGCGGTCACCAAGGGGATGGGGGCTTCCGCCATAAACTGCAGAAGCAGCGGGAACCACGATCAGCGGGGTCGGAGGGAACTTGAGGCCTTCCGACCATGAGACCAGGAACGTGCCCGCTGACACCCTGGAGGAGTGGGCCTGCCGGGGAGCAGAAGTGGGGCAACTGAAAGTTGTCCGGGCTGGCGAACAGTTCCATCACAGGTACCGCCCAGAGTCGGAAAAGTCGACTGGCTACCCTGGGGTCCAACTGCCACTCATGCAGCTGGAGAACTCTGCTGAATCTGTCGTCCAGCAGGTTGTCCTGACCTGGCAGGTACACTGCCCGGAGGAGGATATCCTGTTGGATTGCATACGAGCAGAGGACCAGTGCCTCCTGACAAGAGAGCACAAGATCCTGTGCCCCCGTTTGTTCACGTAGAACATCGCCACCTGGTTGTCCTTCTGCACCAGCACCGGCTGATAACAAAAGTGGTGACAGAAGACCCTCAGGGCAAGGTATATGGTTCAGAGCTCCAGGAAGTTGATCTTCTGGGCGTTGGCCAGCTGCCCTGAGTGCGGAGGTCTCTGTAGTGGGCTCCCCAACCGAGCAGGGAGGCGTCCGTGGTGAGGACCCTCAAGGGGCTTGGGACTTGAAAAGGCATGTCCGCCTCAAGATGCTGGGGAGACTGCCACCAGACAAAGGAGTCCTCCAACTGGCGGGTCACACAGACTTTGTCGCGGAGACGGCCCGTGGCCTGAGACCACTGATCCTGGAAACACCACTGCGCCGCCCTCATGTGGAGGCGAGCATCTGGGGTGATGTGAACCGTGGAGGCCATGTGCCCGAGGCAGCGTAGCAGAAGCCGGCCAGGCATCGAGGGACGGTACTGTATGTCCCGAGCTAGAGACCTGAGACGATCGGCTCAGCCCTGGGCAAGAAAGCTTTCGACTGGAGTGTGTCAATCTTTGCCCCAATGAACTCCAGACACTGTGTAGGGAGGAGGTGAGACTTGGGGTAGTTTATGACAAAGCCCAAGTATTGCAGAACATGGATGGTGCACGAGGTGGCCTGTCGCACCTCTGAAGCTGTGTCCCCTTTATGACCAGTCGTCCAGGTAGGGGAAGATGAAGACCCACTGGGGCTGGAGGAAGGCAGCCATGACTGCCAGGCATTTTGTGAAGACTCTTAGGGCAGAGGCTAGGCCAAAGGGGAGAATCCTGTACTGAAAATGCCTGCCCTCTACTACGAACCACAGGTGCTGCCTGTGGTTGGGGTCGATGAAGATATGAGTATAAGCATCCTTGAGGTCTAAGGAGCACAGCCAGTATCCCTGCTGGAGGTACGGCAGCAATGTTCCAAGGGACAATATCATGAACTTCTCCCTCACCAGGAATTTGTTGAGGTTGCATAGGTCGAGGATGGGCCTTAGGCCCCCTGTCCTTTTTGGCACAAGGAAGTACCTGGAGTAGAACCCCTTGCCCTTGAAATGGTGGGGCACCAGTTCCACAGCTTTGTCCTCGAAAAGACCTGCCAACTCATTCAGAAGGTGGTCCCGTTAGAAGGGAGACCTGAGGGGTTCTCCCAGGAAATAAGGGGGAGATGTCTGAGTTAAGTGGAGGAGGTAACCCTCCCCGACTACCCTTAGTGCACAAGAATCGGTGGTGATGGTCACCCACCTCTGCTGATCTCCTTGGGGTAGAGAGGCTATGCTCAAGGAGTCAAAAACTCCCTCCTGACTGGATCAGAGCCAGAGCCGGTGCCTGAGGTTTCAAAGCCTTCTGTTTACGTGGGCCATGCCCTTGTCCCATGGCCTCCTGACCCTTTTGGGAAGCTGCGGAGGCCTGATAAGGTGGGTAGTTTCTGCAAAGGGCCCCCTTCCTTAGGTAGAAGGGCTTTTTACCCGAGCCCTTCTGTCAGGGAGGGGCAGTGGTCTTTTTAGAGAGCCTGGTCCCCATCATGTACTTGGTCTCCATCTCGGCAGCCTTGTTGGTCATGTGTTTGCCAACAGGTTCTCTCCTTGGCAGGGGACATTGACCAATTTGTCCTGAACCCACTGCTAAAGGTTGAACGACTATAGCCAAGCTTGGTGTTGTGCACCAATGCCAGCCGCCGCTACTCAAGCTGCCAACTCGAACCCGTCATAGGCCGCTCGAGACATGAATTTGGAGCATTCACGGATTGCTTTGGCCAAGTTCTTGAACCACTGCAAAGATTCCTCAGAGAGACCAGCCGAGAACCCGGCGAGTTCCTTCGCCAGGTCTCTCAGGTACGTGTCCATGTACAGCTGGTAGGCCTGGATGCGGCAGATGAGCATCAAGCCCTGTTAGCACTTTCTGCCGAAGGAGTCTAGGGTGCGGGCCACCCTGCCCGGAGGCACCGAGGAGTGTCTCTTCTGGATTTTCAGCCGACGCATGGCTGACTCTACCATCATGGAGTTATACGGCAGTTGTGACTTCTTGAAGCCTGGGCTCCGACTCGATACACCGAGTCGAGCCATTTGCTCACCACCGGCACTGACGCCAGTGTCTCCCACATTCGTAGCACCATCCATTCCAGGATGGGAGAGATGGGCACCGTGAGCGATTCCCACGGAGGGGCCTCATACTAGAGGATCTCCAACTCATCTGCCTGAGCATCCTCCTCCAACTCAGTCAGGAATGCCAGGGCTTTGGACATATCCTTGACAAAATCAAGGAAACCCATATCCTTGTGCAGAGACCGCCGTCGAGGTTCTGAGACGGGAGAGTCAGATGGGATGTTGCGGTGGCAATGGGTATCAGTGGACTTCTCACCCTCCATCTCCCATTCAGAGCAGTCCGTGGAGAATTCGTAGGGGGGCTGCTCTGTGGCCCGCAGGGCTCCCGATGCCGCACGGCCCATGCCCGGCAGATTTGCCGGGGATGACCGCAGGCCTGTTGAGCGGGACTCGGATCATGACCTCAGCCGAATATCAACTCGAGGCCAGAGGAGCTCGAGGATCGGCTCAGCCTCCAGGGATGTCTTGGACGTTGAGGGCCCGGTGGTCGGGGCGGATGAATCGGTGGTGCTGGACAACAGCATCCGCTGCTGGTCCATGAAGGCAGACAAACTGCGCTCCAGGGCCGCCATTCTGGACTCCAGACCAGAAGGCTCCGCAGCCTTCAGCGTGGGCACCGAGGGACTTGGGCCCGACTCCGGCTCCCTCGAAGGGGAATCCTCGATGAGGATAGTGTCTGGTGTCTGAGGCCAGTCCGCTGTCGGAACCTTCCGAGGGACCTTCGCAGGCCACTCCTTCTCAGACACCTTGGACCAGGCCTTGGGGGCACCAGAGTGGTCAGAGCCATCTAGGGACGCCGCCTTCGAAAACTTCTTCTTCTTCCTGGGTTCCCTCGAGGGAGACCCCTTTCTGAGGATCCATGATGAGACTCGGGCACGGAGGGTTCCACCCGAGATGTTGGGGCCTCAGATGAGACCCTGTCCTTCGGAAGCACTGGGGGACTCGTGGAAAAACCTATTGTGCTGCTGCTGCTGGCTCGAGGGCCTTACTAGACAACTTGCAGAGGTCACAGACTGCCAGGTCATGATCTGGCTTCAGGCAGCGGAGACAGGAGTCCTGTGTGTCGGTGAAGGACATACTTTTGGAGCACTGATTACACTTCTTAAAGCCACTGGTAGCCATTGGGGAAAAAAGTACCCCGCGAGGTCGAAGACTCTCCGGGCTGCCAGTGGGAGAAAAAAAGCGTGAAGGTGCCAGGAAAAGAAAGAACAAAAACTACAAAAATGGGCTGACGACGCCGAGGCAACGAGGTCGGCAGGCGGGAAGAGAACTAGTGCAATACCGGAGGCGAGTATGAAACGCAAAAAAATCAACTTTTTCCAGGGACAAGCCAGACTAACGTCTGAAGGGCTCCGCAGAAAAAACGAGACTGAGCAAGATGGCACTCTTGGGCGGGAAGTAGACCACGCATGTGTGGTAGCATTCCCAAAGGCTTTCTTTGAAAGCTGAGGAAATACTCCACGCGGGCGTTGTCGGTGCCGTTGTCACCCATATGTGAGGACTGACTTCCTGCTTGATCCCGGAAAATATTAGTTATGAATGTAGTAGGAGGAAACGTATAGATGCACAAATTATCCGTCTGACCAAAGAAATTCGAGAACTCAGACGGGCCCTGGGGCAACAGTATACAGAGGGGCGGTGAGGGGAGTTGGTGGCCACACAGGTAGAGCTCAACACGCTTATACATCAGAGGGCTTACAAATCCCAAATTTACTACCAATATCAAATGTATCGATATGGGAACTGAGCGGGAAGACTTATGTCATCTCTTGTGAAATGCTGGTGGAGGCCGAGAGGGTAACGGCTTTAAGGGATGGCACAGGGGTTACAACCAAAGAAAGTTGCATCTTGGCATTGTTCTGCAAATTTTACCAGACATTATATGCGGAAGGAGAAGGTCAAAGTTTAGGAGACACGACGTACCTGGATAGGGTGGATCTTCCAGCACTCACGGCTGAGCAGCTGAGAATTTGAATCAACCCATTACGGAAAATGAAGTGGCAAGTGCCATTAGGCAGGCCAGAACTTACAAAACCTTGGGCCCAGATGGATTCAGAAATGAGTGGTGTAAATTGATGTGAGAGCAGGTGCAGGGTCCCTTGCAAGCACTTTACAACCACCTAAAGACAGACTTTCCCCTATGAGACCAATATAGCACATATTATAGTCCTGCCACAGCCGGATCAGGATCCTCTACTAACTGCATCCTATCGTTCCATCTTCCTCCTGAACTGTGATAATAAATTTATGGCAAAGATTCTGGCCACAGGCTGGCTCATATAGTGCCATGCCTGGTTCAGGAGGGTCAGGTCTGGTTTTTGAGGGACCGGCACCCGGTTCTAAATCTACATAGAGTAAAACTCCATAACGGCAAGTCACATGAGTAGAAGGGACACATTACTAATAAGCTTTGATGCAGAGAAAGTTTTGACTTAGTAGACTGGCGGTTTATGTTCGGGGTCATGCAGCAAATGGGCTTTAGAGGGTTTTTTATGCAATCGCTCCGGCTCTTATATCACGCATCTTGTGCAGCAGTAGAGGTTAACGGCCAAATATAGAAGAAATTTAAGATGGGCCAGGGAACTCGGCAAGGCTGCCCACTATCTCCACTATTATACCTTCTTTTTCTAGAGCCAATATTGTGAATCATTCAAGTAGATCCACAGATAGAGAGGGTGCAGGTTGGCCAGGACACTTTCAAAATAGTGGCCTACGCGGATGACATCTTAGTCCATATACAAAACCCGCAATCATTGTCTATACTGCTGGAGGCATTTTGGGACTTTGGAGCACATTCAGGGTTAAAGCTGAATATGGAGAAATCGGAGGCAATGCCATTGAACCAGCAGATATGGGACATTTGGCCGGGCCTCTTTCTGTTAAAATGGACTATAGGCTCTTTTAAATACTTGGGGGTACAAGTGACAGCAGATCTGAAGAAGTTATATAACTCAAATATCCACCCCAGGTTACAGAAAGAGAGAGAACAGTTACTTAGGTGGGAGACCCTTCCATTGTCCCTAATGGGATGTATAGCACTGTACAAAATGACGCTTCTGCCCAAATGGTTGTATCTGTTCAGGTCTTACCCTTATGACTCTAGAAAAAGGATATAAAGATTTGGCAGAGGCAATTAAGTCACTTTTTATGGCAAGCCCCTCTGCCTAGGATATCATTTGAACGTATGTTGGGGGACCCGGATTTGGGAGGTGTGTGAGTGCCGGACCTGGTGCAATCCAATCTAAGTTGTATGCTGAGGCATGCCCGCAATTGGATATATCAGGCATACACATGCACACCTAAGCTAGAAAGGCAGCTCTTAGGAACCAAGCACCCATTTTATGTGCTACATGCTCCCTGGGACCATTTAGAAGGGCATCTACAGACGACCTTGATAGTGCAATTGGTACGAGAAGCTTGGCAGGCGCTGTGCTGGCAGCTGAACCAGGACCTGCAAAGTTCGAGATTCCTACCATTGAAGGGCAATGCGGAGTTTCCTGCAGGAGGTATGGCAAGAACCTTTCACAGATGGGAGCAGCAAAGTTTGGTTCAATTAGCACAGTTCCTAACCCAAGAAGGGCTGTTTAAGTCCCAGAAAGATCTCATGAAGGAGTTCCAAGTATTTTTATTTATTTTATTTAGACAGTTTTTGTATACCGCCTTATCCTTCAATCAAAGCGGTCACAACACAATTGGGGGATACATATAACACACGGGGATATGAGACACATACACTAATACTTACAGGGAACATGGGCTATGGAGGGTTAAGTGGCTTGCCCAAGACCACAAGGAGCATCTGTGGGACTAGAAACCCATGTCCTTCCGGCCCAAGGTTGCTGTCCTCTAGTGGGATTTGAACCCCCGACCTTCCGGCCTGAAGTACATTGCCCCAACCACTAGGCTACTCCTCCCTAAGTAATCCCCAAGGATACATTTGTGCTCTTACAAGTCCGCCACTATATAGGGTCATGGGAAAGAGACACACTGGAACAAACATTTATAGAGAAAGTAGACGCATTTTTGAGATAGATGAAAGAGAACAGATGTTGCTTTCTCAGATGGGGAAGAAGTGGGAGCAGTTAGTGAAACGGCAGCGACACCAGGAGTTAGCGCAACAATGGAACTTGGAACTGGACATGGACTGGACTGGGTACGACAACTTGATGAAGGCCCTGCGGCAGATATCGCAGACCACCGCTTTGGTGGTGCTCCGCAAGGTCCGGTATAAAGTAATACTGCATGCCCATTTCCTCCAACTAGAGCCCGGGCAGCGGAATTAGTCGAAACTAGGAAAAGTCTAAAATGTTCGGAGGGCAGTAACACCTTGGAGCACCAGTTCTGGATGTGCCCAGCGGTACAGGGATATTGGGACAAACTGCAGACATATCTGTCTGGAATACTGAAGCAAAGAGTGCAATTCAGGGTAGAGGGCTTGGTAGTGAAAGGTGGAGGGCCAGAGTTATAGTGCATAAGGCTTGCCTGCTGGGACTCCAAGGGTTGCTGAAGTCATGGCTGGATCCGGAGCCCCTGGTATACTGGACTTGGCAAAACAATTTACACAAACTAATCCAAATGGAGACTATCACAGCTCAGGGATCAATTTAAAGCCACACATCTTTTATGACTATCTGGGAACCCTATATCCAATCGCTCTCACCTAGAGGGCACAGTATGGCCCTAAATTGTGTTTCCATCTAAAATATGTGATACTGCCTTCAGGTCTCTTCTTCTTCCCCCCCCCCACCCCGTGCTGCAGAGGGACTGATGCATGTTGTCTTCAGGTTCCCCCTGGTTAGAATGTTGGTATGTTCATGGACTTATAGAGGGGAGGATACTGGGGGATTGGATCAGTGCTAATATGTGCCTTGTGTTAAAATGTAGTCTGAACCTGTTGACGATGAAAGGGGGCGGGGGAGAGGGAGGAGCGTACAGTATACAAACATAAAATGGGAAAAAAGATCTGTAATAATGTTTATGTATGCCAGAGTCCCCCTGGCCACATAAGTGTCAGTGGCGGCGGGCAGTCTCCAGTACGTCTGTATATTGTTGGTTGATGAGTAAAAAGATAAACCACACACTTAAAGAGTAGTTAGTCACCTGTAACAGGTGTTCTCCAGGAGCAGCAGGAATCAGTCCTCACATATAGATGGGTGACGTCGGCACCAACGGAGCCCCCGTGAGGAGCATTTCCCCAGCTTTCAAAGAAAGCCTTTGGGAATGCAGCGCGCATGCACGGTCCCCTTCCTGCCCAAGGGTGCCATCTTGCTCAGTCTGATGACATAGCTAAAAGACAGCAAAAACACAAAATGAATGATATGACTGCAACTCCAAGGGGAGGAGGGAGGGTTGTGAGGACTGATTCCTGCTGCTCCTGGAGAACAACTGTTACAGGTGACTAACTACTCTTTCTCCAGGACCAAGCAGGAAGTCAGTCCTCACATATGGGACTACCCAGCTTAAGGCTACCGGAGACCCAAAGCTGAAAAAATGAGCTCCCTCTAGAGCCTCAGCATGTGAGAAAAGAATCTTCTCTGAGAACGCCCACGAACGGTAGCCCAACACCAGGGCCGGAGGGTAGGAGATGCCTAAACCCCAAAGAGATTATGGAGTACCGCCTGTCTGAAAGCACTGTCCCTGCGGGACTCCCTCTCGAGGCAGTAGTGGGCCGCAAAAGTCTGGCTTGAAGACCAAGTAGTGGCCCGGCAGATGTCTGCCAACGGAACAGAGCAGAGATGAGCCACTGACGCAGCCTTCGCCCTGACGTGGTGAGCCGTAACTCGACCCTGCAAGGAGAGGCCGGCTGCCCTGTAAGCCCAGGCGATACAGTCTGCTACCCAAATGGACAGGGTATGCTTGGAGACAGGTAACCCCAACTTATTGGGGTCAAAAGAGACGAAGAGCTGAACAGCCCTCCAGTGCTCCCGCGTACGGTCAAGGTAGAAGGACAACGCCCTCCTACAGTCCAGGGTATGCAAGACCATCTCAGCCTGGCTGGCATGCAGCCTGGGAAAGAAAGTTGGAAGAAGCACCTCCTGATTGAGGTGGAAGGAGACAACAACCTTTGGAAGGAACTTAGGGTGAATCCGTAAGCCTACTCTGTTCCTATAGAACCTAGTATATGGAATATCTGATACTAGGACCTGAAGCTCACTCACTCGCCTTACGGAGGTAAGAGCTACCAGAAACAACGCTTTCCAAGAGAGAAAGCGCAAAGGACAAGTAGCCATAGGCTCAAATGGTGGGCAAGTAAGCTGTTGCAAGACCACATTTAAATCCCACTCAGGGGCAGGAGGACAAATTGGAGGCTTAAGCAAAAGCAGGCCCCTGAGGAAGCGAGCCAACAAAGGGTGGCTGGAGAGAGGCTGACCCTCCACCAGAGAGTGGTGCGCTGAAAGAGCACTAAGATGAACTCTAACAGAGTTGGACTTAAGGCCGAGGTTGGAGAGGTGAAGCAAATATTGTAGCACCACCGGTACCAGACATGAGAAAGGATTCTCGTTGTGTTGAGCACACCAGACAGAGAATCTACGCCACTTGAGGGCATAAGATTTCTGGGTGGACTGCCTCCTAGAGGCCAAGACCACGTCCTCCACTTCCCGAGGTAGCAGTAAGGGTGCTAGAACTATCCTTTCAGCAGCCAGGCCATCAGATTGAGGGACTGGAGGTTGGGGTGTAAGAGAGATCCCTGCTCCTGAGACACGAGATCTGGTTGCATCCCCAGAGGAAGAGGAGTGTCCACCGCTAGTTGCAAAAGAAGTGGGAACCATGGTTGCCTGGGCCATCTAGGGGCCACCAGAATTACCAAGGCTCTGTCCCGGAGCACTTTGAACAGTGTCTGGGGCACTAGAGGCGTGGGAGGAAAGGCATAAAGGAGGCCTGTAGACCACAGAATGAGAAACGCATCCGCTGCTAATCTGAGAGGATGCGGTTGTCTGGAGCAGAACCTGGGCAGCTGACGGTTCAGAGGACTGGCAAAGAGATCTATGGTTGGAAGACCCCATCCTAGGAAGATCTGTTGAACCACCAGTGGATTCAACTGCCATTCGTGTGGCTGCAAGATCCTGCTCAATCTGTCTGCCAGGTGATTCTTCTGTCCAGGGAGATAGGCTGCTTTGAGAAGTATGCCATGATTGACTGCCCAGGAGCACAGGTTCTGCGCTTCCTGACATAGAAGTCGGGACCCCGTGCCCCCTTGTTTGTTCACACAGAACATAGCAGCTTGGTTGTCCATGTGAACTAAGACGGACTGGTGAGAGATGACATGAGAGAAAGTCCTCAGGGCTAAGCGGATAGCTCTCAGTTCCAAGAGAATGATCTGCTGTGCGGCCTCCCAAGGAGGCCACAGGCCTTGAGTACATGCACCCTGGCAATGTGCACCCCAACCTTGAAGAGAAGCATCGGTTGTCAACACTTGAGAGTATGGAGGTGCCTGAAAAGGCACCCCATGCACCAGATTCGGAAGATGAAGCCACCATTGTAGAGAAGATTCTAGGAACTTGGACACCCTCACTCTGTCCTTCAGGTTTCCCGAGGCTTGGTGCCACTGAGTTCTGAGGCCCCACTGAGCCGGCCTCCTGTGTAGGCAGGCATTTGGAGTTACATGGACCGTGGAAGCCATGTGGCCTAAGAGCCTGAGGAATTGTCTGGCGGAGACCAGAGAATTGCTGTGAAACTGACTGGCCAGATCCATCAACCTGTGGGCCCTGTCCACGGATAAAAAGGCTTTTGCCTGAAGGGTGTCCAGTCTTGCCCCTATGAACTCCATGTTCTGCGAAGGGCGCAAAGTGGACTTTGCGAAGTTTATAACAAACCCCAGATGCTGAAGTAGAGTGACAGTGCGAAGGGTGGCTTGATTGGCCTCCTGTGAGGACTGGCCCCTGATGAGCCAATCGTCCAGGTATGGAAAGACAAAGAGTCCTTGCACCCTGAGGTAGGCCACCACCACCACTAGGCACTTGGTGAATACCCTGGGGGCGGAGGTTAGGCCAAAAAGCAGTACCCTGTACTGATATGCCCTCCCACTACAAATCTGAGATATTGTCTGTGGTCTGGATGAATAAGGCTGAGTATAAGCATCCCTTAGGACTAAGGAGCATAGCCAATCTCCCTGCTGGAGGTAGGGCAGCAGGATTCCAAGGGTAAGTATCTTGAACTTTTCCCTCTCCAAGAACTTGTTGAGATTCCACAAGTCTAGGATGGGCCTGAGGCCTCCTATTCTTTTTGGTACTAGAAAGTACCTGGAATAGAAGTCTTAACCCCTCAGGTGGTGGGCACCGGTTCCACTGCCTGTTCCTTTACAAGACTTGCAAACTCCTGCAGGAGTAGGTCCCTGTGCAGAGGAAGTCTTGGAGGCTCCCCTGGAAAGTAGGAGGGGGTACCTGGTGGAAGTGGAGGAGATAGCCCTTTTGGACTATGCTTAGTACCCAGGTATCCCTGGTTATGGCTGGCCACCTGTGGGCATACAGGGCCAGCTGGCCTCCTGTGCTGATAGGGGCCAGCTGAGGAGGAGAGGCTATACCACTGGAGTCAAAACCCCGCTCCCTGCTGTGCAGGAGCCAGAGCTGGTGGCTTGGGGTTTTTCTGCCTACAGGGCCCATGTCCCTGCCCCTTGGCCTGCTGACCTTGTTGGGGAGCTACAGAGGCCTGAAAATGAGGGTATGTTTTATAGGCAGATGACTTCCTCAGGTAAAAGGTCTTTTTTCCCGAGCCCTTCTTCTTCTGAGAAGGGGCAGAGGTTTTCAGGGACAGCCTTGTCCAGGTAAGAGTCTCGGTCTCGAGTTCTGCAGCCTTTTCAGCCATGGGCTTGCCAAAGAGGATCTCTCCTCGGCAGGGGACATCGACCAACTTGTCCTGCACCCATGGCTCGAGGTCCGATGACTATAGCCAGGCCTGACAGCGTGCACCGATGCCGGCCGCGGCTACCCGGGCAGAAGCCTCGAAGCCATCATAGGCTGCTCGAAAGATAAACTTCGAGCACTCTCGAATACCCGATGACAGGGCCGTGAACCTCTGTAAAGGTTCCTCGGAGAGACCAGCAGAGAACCCGGCAATTTCCTTTGCCAGGTCTCGAAGGTACATGCCCATGTACAGCTGGTAGGTCTGGACACGGCAAGCAAGTAGAGCCCTGGAAGCACTTCTTACCGAGGGCATCCAGGTTCCGGGCCTCCTGGCCGGGAGGTACCGAGGAGTGCATCTTCTGACTCTTCAGACGATGCATGGCCAATTCCACAACCATGGAGTGGTGCGGTAGTTGTGCCTTTTGGAACCCGGGGCTCTTGCGGACTCGATAGATGGAATCGACCCGCTTGCTCAAAACCGGCGACGAGGCTGGTGCCTCCCACATTCGGAAGAGCAACCGTTCCAGCATCGGAGGAACCGGTACAGCAAAGGCCTCCTTGGGAGGAGAGTCATACTGCAGGGCCTCGAGCTCCTCGGCTCGAGGCTCCTCCTCGGGATCCGCGGGGAATGCCTAGGCCTTGGCCATATCCCGCACGAAGTCCGAGAACTGGGTATCCTCCGGGGGGGACCTTCTCCGAGGCTCGGACTCCGGTGAGTCCGATGGGACACACCGAGTCCAAAAGGTGTCCGGTGACTCCTCGACCTCCATTTCCCAGCCGGACCCCTCGGAGGAGGAATCAAGCGGCTCCGGTCGGGCAGGCACCGATGCCATCCGCTCCGATGCCTGAGGGTACCGGCATCGACGACCTCGGTCCCAAACGGGAGGCCGAGGGAGACCTTGGCCGAGGATCGACTCGAGGCATGGACTCGAGGATCAGCTCGGCCTCCGGGGTCGACTTGGACGTCGATGTCCCGGTGGTCGGGGCAGATGCACCAGTGAGACTGGCGATCAGTGCCCGCTGCTGTTCCATGAAGGCAGCCAAGCTGCACTCCAAGGCCGTCAACCTGAGTCCGAGCTCAGGAGACTCAGCATCCCCCGACTCGGGCCCTGACGGCATCGGGCCCGACGTCGGCTCCCCCCACAGGAGAGTCCACGAGGACTACAGTACTCACGTGACCCGGGGACTCCATCTCCACACGAGGTTGTTTGGCAGGCCTCTCCGACTCCGAAGACCCGGGATGGCGCTCGGGGCTATGCGACTTGGCCCTCGAGGAGCCAAATGTGTCCACTGACGCCGCCCTGCGATGCTCCCGCGAGGGAGACCCCCTCTCAGAGGAGCCTCGGCGATGCTCAGGGCCGGAGTCCCGAGACGTCGAGGCCTCTGATGAAGTCTGGGCCCGTCCGGACGCGGAGTCAGAGAAGATTCTTTCCTTTTGGTGCTACCGACTCCTCAACGCCTTCGAGGACATTTTCCCACATGGGCCACAGATCATTGGGTCATGATTGGGTCTGAGGCAGCGGAGGCAGCAGTCATGTGTGCCGTGAGAGACATAAGTTTCTTACATCGATCACACTTCTTAAACCTGCTGGCAGCCATCGGGGGAAAAAGGGCCCCTGCGAGGTCAAAAGACAGGGCTGCCAGTGAAAAATAGAAAAATGGCACGTACGCTAGTCACTAAGGACAAAAACCGAAAAAAGAAGTGCGGGCTCGATACCGACTTATCAGGCCCAGGAGGGAAAGGGAAACTGGCGTCGAACCGAAGAAAACGGATCCACGCAGAATAAAATCAACTTTTTCCTCGGGTGAAAACGAAACACGTCCGTCGGGCTCTGCGGGAAAAAGAAGACTGAGCAAGATGGCACCCTTGGGCGGGAAGGGGACCGCGCATGCGCGCTGCATTCCCAAAGGCTCTCTTTGAAAGCTGGGGAAATGCTCCACACGGGGGCTCCGTCAGCGCCGACGTCACCCATATGTGAGGACTGACTTCCTGCTTGGTCCTGGAGAAACTTGATGTTGCAATCTCCACTGAATTAAAAAAAAATTGATTTGCCCATAGGTAGACATAATGGATTCACGACCTTCAACTGCAGACAGAACTTGCAACCCCCAGGTGTCAAAACTATAAAAGCAACATCCGATCCAGGACAAGACGATACCAACATATCCCGTAGGCTCTGCCCCCAACGAAAAGAAAAGAGGGGCAATTTCTTAAACACTGCATGTTTTTTCTGCAAAAAACAGAACTTCTTTACAATGCGCTGCACTTGAAAGAATCAATTAGAAAAAGGAAGTAGACGCACTGCAGAAGATCCCATGGATACTTTATCCCATGGTTCAAAAAGAGGATGCCGATTAATAACAGAGTGCAGGTATAAGCATCACGTACACACCACCTCATATATCCTTGTTTAACAAAATGATCAGCCATAATACCAGCCTGTGCTTTAAACTTGTTAGCTGACGGGCAAACTCCTTTTCAGATGTTAAGGGGTGTGCGCTATCAAATTGTAGAAGCGTGTTCTGTTGGTTTACGAAAAATGGAAAACTCTAAATGTCTTGCCACCCTGGTAATCTGTAAATCCAAAAAGGCAATAGATTTGGGGTGTGCTACATGAGAAAATTGTATGTTGGAACCAAATTCATAACCATGTAAAAAAACTTTTAGAATGTCCCACTCACCCTTTCAAATTATCAATATAACTATGCCACAATATTATATATTCCTCAAAGGGGGACCCATCCTAACCATTGCTGCTCAAAATTGGATACATACAAATTGGCCAAATCCAGGGCCATGGTAGCCCCAATGGCCATGCTCTTAATCTGTAAAAATAATATTGAGATTAAAATTCAGTGGAGATTGCAACATCAACTGTGCGGTTTACCTTTTGATTTGCCCTTGTTTTCTGTTTTATATGGGCAAAACATTGAGAAGCCTCCATGTGTGCCTAACTGAGCATAAGAGCAAGTTGTTGACTGCTACTACAGAAAAAGAGCAGTTACTCACTGTAACAGGTGTTTTCCAGGGACAGCAAGAATCAGTCCTCACATATGGGTGACGTCAATGCTAACTGAGCCCTCGCAAAAGCATCTCCCCTTCCCGCCCAAGAGTGCCATCTTGCTCAGTCGGATGACATAGCTAGAGCCAATAAAGAAAAGATGGCCAAAATGAAGAGCAACTCCAAGGGAAGGAGGGAGGGTTGTGAGGACTGAATCCTGCTGTCCCTGAAGAACACCTTACAGTTGAACTACTACCCTTTCTCTAGGAACAAGCAGGAAGTCAGTCCTCACACATGGAACTCCCTAGCTCCAGTCTACCGAGGACGGATAGAAAAAGTACGGCTTAGCTGTGAGCAGCCGCAAGTGCATCTGAGGACAGACTCAGAGGACCCCAGTGTCCAGGGAGAACCATGGCTCTGGTAGCCTGAACAAGAAGGGTCGGAAGCCAGGAGTTGCCTAAACTCCGAACAGATTACAGAGGTCAGCCTGGCTGAACACACTGTCCCGTTGGGACTCCCTCTCCAGGCAGTAGTGAGCTGCAAAAGTGTGGACCAAAAACCAGGTGTTGGCCCAGCAGTTGTCAGCCATGGAAACTGAGCGGAGGCTGGCAACCGAGGTTGCTATGGCTCTGACATCATGCAGCGAGACCTGGTGCTCCAGCGACAGCCCAGCCAGATTGTGGGTGAAGGTGATGCAGTCCGCAACCCAGATAGACAGGGTCCACTTGGTGACAGCCTCCCCCAGGCGACTGGGGTGGTATGAGACAAAAAGCTGTGAGGCTTTGCGGTGGCTCAGAGTGCACTGTAGATAAAAGGATAGGGCCCTTTTACAGCCCAGAGCATGGAGAATGGCCGACATCCTGTCGGTGTGGGGCCATGGAAAGGAGGTAGGGAGTACCACCTCCTGCTTGAGGTGGAAATCCAATACCACATTCGGAAGAAACTTCGGGTGGGTGCGGAGCAAGGCCCTATTCTTGCAGAATCTGGTGTAGGGTGGCTCAGCCACCAGAGCCTGGAGCTCATTGACTCGGCATTCAGAGGTGAGTGCCACCATGAAGGCCACCTTCTAGGATAGGCATCAGAGGTGGCAGATAGCCAAGGGCTCGAAGGGCGGCTTAGTAAGCTGTGCCAGGACCACACTGGGATCTCATTCAGCCGGGGGCAGCCAGATAGCTGGTTTCAAGAGCAGTAAGCCCTTCATGAATCGGGTGATGAGGGGCTGCATGGAAAGGGGCTTGCCCTCTATAGAGTGGTGATTTGCGGAAAGTGCACTCAGGTGCACTCTGATAGATCTGGATTTAAGCCCGGACTGAGAAAGGTGGAGCAGGTACTGCAGTACCGCCTGTACCAGGCAGGAAAACGGATTCACCTGTTACTCTGTGCACCATAAGGAGAACAAGCGCCACTTGAAGGCATAGGGCCGCCTCGTGGAGTCCTTGCAGGAGGCGAGGAGGATCTCCCTCCACCACCTTGGGAAGGTTGAGGCGCGCTAGGGCAACCTGTTCAGCAACTATGCCGTGAGAGACAAGGATCCCAAAAGTTGGGGTGGAGAATTGAGCCCTCCTCCTGAATGAGAAGCTCTGGTGAGCTCCCGAGAAGGACCGGGGATTCCGTCACAAGACGAAGCAGGAGAGGGAATCAAAGCTGCCTGGGCCACCAGGATCAGGGAAGCCTTGTCCCGTGGAACTTTAAGAGGGTCCGCAATATCAGAGGTGTGGGAGGGAAGGTATACAACCAGCCCTCTGATCACGGGATGAGGAAGACATCCGGCGCCACCCGGGCTGGGTGAGGCTGTGGGCAGCAGAAACGCAGCAGCTGAGCATTGTCGGGCTGGCAAAGAGGTCAAGGCTCAGGGTGCCCCATAACCTGAAGAGCCACTGTGCCGCCCCGGGGTCCAAGCACCACTCGTGTGGTTGAAGAATCCTCTCAGCCTGTCCGCCAGGACACTGTCCTGGCTGGGAGGTACACTGCCCGGAGGAGCATACAATGTCTGGTCGCGTAGAGGGGGCTATTGCCTCCTAGCAAAGGCGGTAGGAGCCGGTGCCCCCCTGTTTGTTCAGGTAGAACATCGTGACCTGTTTGCCCGTCTGAACAAGCACTGATTGATGTTGTAGGCGCTGCTGGAAAGCCTTGAGTGCAAGAAAAATGGCCCTGAGCTCCAGCAGGTTGATTTGCTGCTGGCTCTCCTCGAAGGACCAGACACCCTGGGTGCGCAATTCCTCACAATGGGCACCACAGTCCAGCAGGAAAGCAACTATCATAAGGACCCTCTGGGGACTCAGAAGGGCATGCACCTCCACAAGTTTTGCGGAACCTGCCACCAACTGAGGGACTCCGCCAGCTGATGGGACACCGAGACCCTGTCCCAGAGCTTGCCCGTGGCCTGGGCCCACTATGAGCAGAGACACCACTGAGCTGCCCGCATGTGGAGGTGGGCATCAGGGATGACATGGACCATGGAGGCCATGTGGCCGAGGAGGCGAAGCATTGACTATGCCGACACGGTGCGACAGCGCTGCACCTCTGTCAAAGACACAAGGCGATCCACCCTGTCTTGGGGGAGGAAAGCCACGGCCTGGAGGGTGTCCAGTCAGGCCCCTATGAACTCCGTCCTGAGTTGTGGTGAGATGGAATTTTGGGTGATTTATCACAAATCCCAGGTGTTGTAGACCCTGATGGTGCGATCTGTAACCTATAGCGCCTCTGAGGCTGTGTCCCCTTTTACAAGCCAATCATCCAAGTAAGGGAAAACGAAGGTCCCTTGGAGATAGGCCGCCATCAATGCCAGGCATTTGGTGAAGACCCATGGGGCGGAGGCCATAGCAAAGTGAAGTACCCTGTACTGGTAGGGGTCGCCTCCGACCATGAATCTTAGGTACTGTCTGTGACTGTGATGGATAAAGATGTGGGTATACGCATCCTTTGAGTCCAAAGAGCATAGACAATCTCCCTGCTAGAGGTAGAGCAGCAATATTCCAAGTGAGAGCATTCTGAACTTCTCCCACACTAGGAATTTGTTCAGTTTTCTCAGGTCCAGGATGGGCCTAAGTCCACCTGTCCTTTTTGGGACTAGAAAGTAGCTGGAGTAAAACCTCTTTCCTTTCAGGTGGTGTTGTACGGGTTCCACAGCCCTGTCCCTGAGAAGATCTGCAAGTTCTTGCATGAGAAGAGCCTGTGCAGGGGAGACTAAGGAGGTTCCCCCGGAAAGAACAGTGGAGGCAGCAACCCTCCCTGATCACCTGAAGTGCCCATGAGTCAGTGGTGATGGAAGGCCATCTGTGGGCGAAGTTGGCCAGGCGCCCCCCCCCCCCCATGGGTAGTTATCCTCCTGGGGGAGAGGCTATGCTGGGAGGCGTTAAAACCCCGACCCGGCTGGGCTGGCGCTGGAGTCTGGGGCTTGGAGCCCTTGGGCTTGTGTGGACTTTGACATGCTCTCTTGCCCTGGTGGCCCTGCTGAGGGGCCTGGGCAGCTGACTATGGAGGATAGCCTCGATAGGATTGGCTCTTTCTATGGAAAGGAGGCTTCTTTCCTGGGGGCTTCTTCCTTGGAAGAGTGGAAGTCTTCCTCAAGAGTCAAGTCCGATCTCAGCGGCCTTGCCCTCCATGGGGTTGCTGAAAAGCTGCTCCCCAAGACATGGGACATCAAGGAGCTTCTCCTGCACCCACTGTTCGAGATCGGATGTCTGGCGTCAAGCCTGGCGACGGGCACTGATGCCCGTGGCTGCTACCTGCACGCTGGGCTCAAAGCAGTCGTAGACAGTCCGGGAAAGGTACTTGGAACACTCCCCGACTGACTTTGTCAGTGTCAAAGCACCGGAGGTGATCCCATTCGAGGCCACCCGCAAAGCCTCAGAGTTCCTTCACTGCTTGACCCAATACAAGCATTGAGGAACCTGTGTCTTTTGGGGAGACTGCTAGGTACTTATGACCTAGATTGGCCACTGTCGGAAACAGGATACTGGGCTTGATGGACCTTGGTCTGACCCAGTATGGCATATCTTATGTTCTTATGTAGGTCTTGGAGGAACATACCAATGTAAAGTTGGTACGTCTGGATGCGGCAGGCAAGCATCGAGTCCTGGTATCATTTTTGCCTGAGGGTGTCCAGGGCGCAGGATCCCTGCCCAGGGGCACCAAAGAGTGCATCTTTGGGCTCTTCTGTCGGCACATGGCCGACTCCACTACCATGGCCCCAGGGGTGGAGGGAAGGGGGCATGTCCGGCCCCGATCGCCCGGTCTGTGCTGATTATTCGAGGTTGAATAGTCAGCACGTCCCCCGACCCCACAGGACGTACAGAGCCGTGACCTGAATCAGTACTGTATGCCCTGCCACCTCAGCCCGCTCCCGCTCCACCCAGACCCCGCCCTCCCCCCCGGCTCTCACCGTCCTGCTGCGCTAGCCAGCGGGGAGAGTCAAAGGGGAATAGGGGCAGCAACGCAAGCCGCATCTCAGAATCAGGCCCTTAGTGCACATCAAAGATGGGTGCTCATGAGATCAGTTAAGAACAGTTTTTGCAAGAGCATGATTTGAATTCCAACATAACTCTCATAAGCATTGTTTCAAACTTATAGTTTAGATTTTCAAGATTTTGTAAAAAAAGACTTAATTTTTTTGGTACTGAGGGCTTGGGAGATATATGATGAAAGGGTTTAACACGGGGGGGTACACAAGAAGCAAGAGTCGAGGATCGTCAGGAGGGATTCAAAAGTTCTTTGTTAGGGTCGTCCCCAACGCGTTTCGGCATACAATGCCTTCCTCAGGGGGTACCAACTAAAACACCAAGCATAAAAAATTTTATCACAATAATAAATAATGAACAAGATCGTTGTGTACAAACTTGAATATATAAATAACTTAAAAATATACATGTGATAAATATAAATATATAAATATTGATATGAGACTAGTAAAATCTGGAATATCATGTGGGACGAGGTACATCAAAAACGTGTAAAAAACATAGATGTTCTTAATGAAATAACATTAAAAATTATCAAAAAATTATGTCTAAAAGATAAAGTTAATAATAACTTAATGTATAGGAGACAGACAACAAAAGTGATAAATAAGGTGACAGACAAGATAATAAATTAACAAGAATACTCACAGTAGATCAAGGTAAAACTGCCTAATGTATCTTAGGTATAGATGATATCAGGCTACAAAATGAAACAAAACCAACAAACTTATACTTTGAGTTATAACCCTAACGTGAGTACTGTGTATACTGGTTCAAAAAATCATATATGAAGAACAGGTGTGACATGAAAAGGCAATTGATTATCTTTAAAAACCATATAAAATGAATTGTGCGATGTACATCATACAGAGGGGCAAGGAATATACATATATAATATATTGCAGCTTATAAAAAGGACTCAATAAAATTGCTCAAAAAGGCGACCTTAATGTAGTGTTGCTACTGTGATGTGGATGTAACTTTAAAACCACATCCCAATCCAGACAGTAATGAGCTGTGAATGTGTGGACCGAAGACCATGTTGCAGATCTCTCCATGAAGACTGAGCGCAAGCTGGCCACTGATTCAGCCATGACTATGACATTATGAGCCGTAAAATGACCATCAAGGCTCAGGCCTGCCTGGGCATAAGCAAAAGAGATGCAATCTGCTAGCCAAATTGATAGTGTGTTTGGAAACGGCAGCCCTCAGCTTGCTAGGTCAAAAGAGAAACAGTTGGGTGGACTTACGGTGGGCCTTCATCTGCTCAAGGTAGAAGGCTAAGGCCCCGCTTGGGGTCCAACATGTGCAATGCAGTTTCCCCTCTATTGGCATGAGGCCTGGGGAAGAATGTCAGCAGTATGATGGACTGATTGAGATGGAAAGTAGACACTACCTTTGGCAGGAAATGTGGATGTGTGTGCAAGGCCACCCTATTATGGTGGAATCTGGTGTATGGTGGGTGAGCCACCAAGGCCTGGAGCTTACTGACATGCCGTGCAGACATGACTGCCACTAGAAACAAGATCTTCCAAGATCAGGAATTTCAGAGGGCAGGAAGCGAGCAGCTCAAAGGAAGTCAACAAGAGCTATGCCAGAACCACATTAAGATCCCAAGCCATTGAAAGGGACTTGACCAGAGGTTGAAAGATGTAAGCCCCGCATGAAGCGCACCACTAGGGGTTGGGCTGAGATGAGCTTCCTCTCCGAGCCACGATGGTAGGGCTCAATCACTTTCAGGTGGACTGACTGAATTAAACTTGAGACCGGAGTACAAGAGGTGCAGGAGAAGGGACAAAGGGTCCAATTCATGCATCAGGAGGAGAAGCTCTGCCACTTAAACGCATAAGACTGTCACATAGAAGACTTGTGGGAGGCCAGGACTTCCATAACATTCTTGGGCAGGCTGAGCTCCGAGAGGACTACCCGCTCAGCCATCCACATCAATATGGCCAAGGACTGGACGTTGGGATACAGCAGGGTCCCGTCCATGTAAGAGATGTGATATGGACAGATCCCAGCCATAGAGGCTCCCTCAGAGAGCTGGAGCAGCAAGGAGAACCACGGCTGCCTAGACCAATTTGGGGCGATAAGAATCATCATGCCCATGTCGGCATGGTCTTTACACAAGCGGAATGGGTGAAAGGCATATAGCAGGCCCATTCCCTAGTGTATGAGGAAGGCATCCAATGCCCACCGATCAATGGCTATAACCCTGGAGCAGAACTGTCCCACCTCAGCATTGCACGGAGTGGCAAAGAGATCTATCGTGGGAGTATCCCACTCCTGAAAGATCTGCCCCACAACCTCTTGTTGAGGGTCCACTCGTGCAGCTGAAGGACGCGGTTCAGCAGGTCCGCCACAGAGTTGAGTTCCCTCAGCAGGTAAGTAGCTCTGTGCTCTATCCCATGAGTGACGGCGAACTTCCACAAGCCTTCTTGGGGACCAGGAAGTACCTGGAGTTGAATCCCTGACCAACCTGAGCTAGAGGAACTGACTTGATGGCAAGATCTGTGAGCAGGGCGGAGACCACCTCCTATAGCAGGCTGAGATGCAGGGGATCTAGCGGAAACTCCCTCGGGGGGAGAGATGGCAGCAGCTTGGAGAAGTGCAGCATGCAGCCGCTCTGGACCATCTGCAACATCCAAGTATCTGAGGTGATGAGAGGCCATCTGTGCGTAAACAGGACGAGCTGTCCCCTGCGGAGACAGATTGGTTAAGCTCTGAAAGAACAAGTCAAAACCCCATCCCCCAGTTTGGGCTGAGAGGCTAGCTTGGCCTTCTGTGGCTTCTCACAGCACTGCTGACGAGGAGCCTGTGCTCTCAGTTGAGAGCTCTGTGGGCTCAGGAGGTACTGACATGCTGGTAGTAGGTTTTCTTGCCCTGGTATTTCTTACGAGAAGGATCTTTCTTGAAAACCTGGTGAGGGTGACATGCTGTGTTTCAATCTTGCCAGTTTTAGCCTTCACTTGCTTCTCAAAGAGGTTCTTTCCCTGGCACGGCACATCGGCCAACTTGTCCTGGACACACTGCTCCAGGTCAGAGGACTGAAGCCAAGCAAGCCAGCAGGCTCCAATGCCCACCGCCGCAGCCCTGCAGGACTATGAATTTGGAACAGTCCTTGATGTGGACTACTAGGGCATGGAAAGAGTCCAAGTGCTCAGGAGGAAGCAGCTTACCAACCTCTGCAGATCGCGCATGATATCCTTGAGGAATATGTCCATGTATAACTGGTACGAAAGGATCCTGGCCACCAGCATGGTGCTCTGAAAGCATCGCCTGCCAAAGGAGTCCAAGGTTCTTGCCTCTCTACCCAGAGGTTAGTGAGGAGTGTGTCTTGCTGCTCTTGATCATTTTCATGGCCGATTCCACGAGTGGTGTGGAAGTTGAGACTTCTTGAACCCTGTGGCCTTTTGGACCTGTATATCGAGTCCAGCTGCCTGCTGGCACCATGATGGGGTTCCTCCACATCCTCAATTGCAGCCTCTGCAGGATCTGTTGCAGCAGCACCATCACAACCTCCTTGGGGGCTGCAGGATACTGGAGATCCAGATCCTCCGCCCTGGGCTCATCCTCTGACTCCAGGGAGAAGGAAATGACCTTGGCCATATCCCGCACGAAGTCCTGGAAGGACATGTCCACAGGGGGTGACTTCCACCATTCGTAAGGAGGAATGAGGGGAGGTCAGCGGATCTGCTCCTGGACACCTTTGATTCTGCCTCAGTCTTCCAGCCATCAGAATCAGACTCCAAGAGGAAGTCAAAGTAGCAGCAGCTTCGTCCCATTATCAACTCCAGCTGCACGGAGAGGAAGAGTGCCTCTGAGACTGATGGGGCACCGACTACTTCCATGGTGTCACCAGGGCATTGGACCCCAAAATGCTTGATAGTGAGATGGCCATGGGAACCAGCGTCAATTCCAATCGCCAGTCTGATATGCCTGCAATGGCAGGCAGCACATGGGTCTTGAGGATCAGTTGCACTTCCTGTGGTGGCAATGCCCTAGGCACCAAGGGTCCAGGTGATTGCAAGGTCAATACCGCCGCCATATGGGACTCAAGGGCTCGAAGGCATTCCTCCAAGACTGCCATCTCCAAAGGCATTGGGACCAGAATTACAACTTCGGCCACCGGCTCTGGCACCCCTTTTAGAGAATCCACAACTGTGGGGACATCGGGGTATTCCTGGCACCCCTCCAGTATCCTTAGTGATGATCCCCCTCTCATTGGGGTGCTTTAGCAGGCCGCTCCCGGCCATCGCTCTCCAACGTTGTGTTGGGAAAGCCTCTGATGTCAGTGCACATGGACCTTGTTCTGATGCTCGGCCGCTCCCTTCAACGTCAACTAAATTTATTAAGTTGATTCCTGGCGAAGGTCAATGGACAGCCTTCGCTCCGGGGCATCACAGTCCCTTGGCTCAGATTTCACTCTGGTTCCTCGCGATGCTGATGCCTCTGTGGTGCCATGTAAGGACACCAGGGTCGATGGAGAGAAGATGCAGAATCCATCAGCCCGAAGAGCGACTCTTGCGGCTTCTCCCGACCCTTCAGGCCTCCTCTTGTCATCTGCAAGCACAGGTTACAAGAGGCAAGCTGGTGGTCGGGGCCCAGGCATTGAAGGCACCAGTTGTGCCGGTCCTTGACCGAGATGGTCTGCACACTTGGTGCACTTCTTAAACATACTTGTTAACTTCTGGGCATGTCTGGGAATGCAGCCATGGAGCAGGAATGCAGGATTTTTCCACCTCCCTGCCGCCAAGGCCACAGAGCCCATCAAACAGCACCACCTGGATATCTTAAAGAAAGGGTGCTTAGGCACTGGAGCAACCAGACCCCGATCAGCAGACAGCAGCAGAGGAGCAGGAATGCAGGATTCTTCTGCCTCACTCTGCCGCTGAGGCAAATCAGGGCCCACCAAAAAGGACCACCTGGATATTTTAAACAAAGGGCGCTTAGGTGCACCCATGCCTGAGGGCCTCGCCAGAGCGACCTTCGGTGTGGCCCTTAAGCAGGAACCGTAAGCGAAGACGACAACAGAAAACACAGTCTGTCTCCAGGCATAACATCATAACCACCAATGCTTCAGCCCCCGCAGCACAACCACACCAAAAAAACACAACCAGGATACCCTCATTGGGCTGGAAACAACTGATCTCCAGACCCCTCTGCAAACACCATCTGGCTGAAAGATACGTCACCAATACCTGGCAAGGCCTCACATCAAAGCAGGGACTCTCGCACGTCAGACACTCTCCGGACAAACAGCCTCAACAAAAATAGCCACCGGAAGGTAATCCCACCGGCACAAAAAATTCGGACCCTCGACAACCATACCCACACAGCTCATCCCGAATCACTGGGATTCCCATGACGCACCATGCTCACAATATACCCACTGCTTTACATGTGTTGGCACTCCTGCTTCTCAGCACTGCACAAAAACCTCACACCACTATGGCCCACCAACCAACCACCCTATCAAACACTCATACCACTCTCCTGCAACACATACAGAACCCCCTGACGCTTAATTATACATAAAGAATTCCTCCCCCCACACTACTCTGACCTCACCCAAATCTCCACACACACATACACTGCACTGTGCTCTAATAAACTCCCGCTCAATCTGGAACAAAATCCAGGTCAGAGACCTCCTATTATTCCATAAGTTAGACATACCCGAAACATGGATTGCAGAAACATACTATTGAACCAACACACCAAGCTGCTACACCTTAAAACACAATGCAGAGGTGGCGGAGTGATGATCTTAGTCAGAAAAAACCTCAACTTCTGATGCCATGCAAGTGAAAGCACCAATTTATTCGACTCCATCACCAACAAAACGAACACCATCTGCCTCATATAAAGGACATTTACCACCAACGCCAATGACTTATCAATAATCCTGGACACAATAGCAGCTGCATCAAAAACCGGATAGGACCTCTTAGTTCTAGGAGACTTTAACCTCCCTTCGCTGCAGCAAAACCATGCACGTTCCTTCATCCAAGCGATGTCAGCAATGGACCTAACAAAATTTGTTAACACTCCCACGCACACGAAAGGCAACTCCCTGGATCTAATCTTCTTCAATGACAATAACGCTCAGTCGAGCTCCCCTCACTCTATCCAAGCCCACCCAGTCCCATAGTCAGACCATAAACTCATCAAATTCTCCCTCCCACAGAACCTCAACAGGAAAAATCACAACCAGCATTCATAAAGCAGAAGATTCAAACTTTTCAACAAGGAAAACTTCAATCAGGATACCCTCGCACAACTACCTGAAGACTCCACCGACCCAGATATTATCATTGAGAACCGGAACATTACCAGAAACGCAGTCGTCACCACCAATACCGCCGCATCCACACACACAGCAACCTAAGACCGACAGCTACACTCCAACCCTCCGCAACCTGAAACAGCAACTCCGTAAACATGAAGGAAAATGGTGCAAAACTAAACACATTGAAGACAAACTACAACATCTACGACTGCTGAAAGACTACCACACCACAACTGACAAAGTTAGTCGTGAACACCACACTAATCTACTAAATTCTGCAATCAACCAACCAAGAGAGCTCTTCAAAATCGTGAAACACCTGACTAAAACACCATCCACCTAAAAACCAACAAATCATCCTCACCCCACAATATGTTGCTCAACATTGCACACAACTTCATCCCCAACCAGATGTGTCTCTCCCACTCCCCACTGAAGACAACCACCCAGACCCCTGGATATTCTTTACCAAAATTACAGAAAGTCAAATCGAAAACACCATAAAATCTCTAACACAACCACCTCGCTCCTAGATCCCTGCCCTGCATCCTGGATTAAGGCGGCCAACAAGGAACTCAGCGGAGTAATCACCAAAATAATGCAGTCAATACTTCAACACAGCATCATGCCCATATGCCTGAAAACCTCCTGCATACACCCAACACTAAAAAAAAAACCCACCCTGGACCCCTCTGACCCATCATCATACAGACCCATAGCAAAGATAGTTAAGAAAACAGTACAGCACCAACGTCAAGGCCATATTGACAGACACAACCTACTAGACCCCCAGCAACATGGGTTACGCCCATATCATGGAGTGGAAACACTACTTACCACCCTGATAAATAACCTAACTCTAGGTATGCAGCGAGCCAATCAAGACTTCCTATTAATCTTCTTGGATATCTTGTCAGCCTTTGACACTGTAAACCACCAAATACTACTGCAACCAATGGAATTCAAGCATTGTACTCACATCCTACATTGCCGCTAGATACCAACAGATAAAGATCGGAAATATCACCTCCACCCTATACAGGCAAACACAAGTAATCCCACAAGGATCCACCCTCTCCACAAAATTTTTCCTTCTACCTGCGGCCACTCTGCACAATCATAAGATCACACAACCTACACGTCCACATTTACGAAGACGATATGATATATGGCCAATTAACACAAATCAACACACTCTATCCACCAACCAGGAATGCTTTATTGAAGTAAACAAATGGCTATGAAACAACCACCTGCAAATTAACTACAAGATGGAAGCCCTCTACATAACGAGGGACACCACATTTGTCCACCATCTCTACAATAACACTGAACAACACAATTAAAACCAAGGCTGAGGTCAGATACCTTGGGATCACCCTCGATCAACATCTACCATTCAAAATCCACATAAACAAAATCACCCAAACAGTTTACTACAAAGCAAAGACACTCCAAATGCCTCGGACCACTCTTTGAATCAGAAGACTTCCATACTGTACTACAAGCTTCAATACCACCTCATCGGGATTACCGCAATGCCATCCACCAAGGACTACCACAATCCACACTCCTACCACTCCAAAAAGCTCTCCATTCAACAACCAGAACCCTACAAGCAGCAGCAAGGCAAGATCACATTACTCCAATACTCAAACAGCTCCACTGGCTACCACTACAGAGCCGTATAATATACAAAACTATAATGCTAACTCACAAAGCAATCCACACAGATCCCCCCCCCCCACCTCTGCACGCTTCTTCAGCCCTCCCAACCACACAAACCTAGACAGACCTCCACAATGAACACCCTCATCATTCACCACATTAGAACCAACTCCAACCAGCAAGGATGTAAAAGAACCTTCCAACTATACACACCTTCCATATGGAAAAGGCAACCAGACCAGCTCAGGAACATCACTGGCCTCAAGATATTCAGAAAACATTTAAAGACACATCTAGTCACAGAACATTTCAACCCAAGTAAATAACCCTCCCCCCCCCCAGAAAGAACACAGGATGATGCCTATCACTACTGCTGTATATAAGTCAGAATTGCATATAGTTAAGAGCCCTAAGGCTCATAATTGCATGATGTATATAGTTTTATTGCCACTGTTTTAATGTATTTTGCATTTATTACATGTAAACCGCCTTGACCAGGTAAAAGGCGGTATATAAATACAGCTAAATAAAAGAACATAAGATATGCCATAATGGGTCAGACCAAGCTCCATCAAGCCCAGTATCCTGTTTACAACAGTGGCCAAGCTAGGTCATACGTACCTAGCAGTTTCCCCAAAAGACACAGGTTCCACAATGCTTGTACTGGGTCAAGCATTGATATCCTGGGTCCCTTCTTAATAATGGTTTATGGACCTTTCCTCCAGGAACTTGTCCAAACCTTTTTTAAACCCAGCTACACTAACAGCCTTTACTACATCCTCCGGAAACAAATTCCAGAGTTTGATTACACGTTGAGTGAAAAAATATTTTCTTTTATTAGTCTTAAATAGTTTACCCTGTAGCTTCATTGCATGTCCCCTAGTCTTTCTATATTCTGATAACGTAAACAATCGATCTACGTTTACCCGTTCCACTCCGTTCATTAATTTATAGACTTCTATCATATCTCCCCTCAGCGTCTCTTTTCCAGGTTAAAGAGCCCTAACCTTTTTAGCCTTTCTTCATAGGAGTATCCTTCCATCCCCTTTACCATTTTGGTGGCTCTTCTCTGAACCTTGTCTAATAACGCTATATTCTTTTTAAGGTACGGCGACCAGAATTGCACACAATATTCAAGGTGCGGTCTCAACATGGAACGATATAGAGGCTTTATAATATCTTTTGTTTTATTTTCCATTCCTATCCTTATGATACCCAGCATTCTATTTGCTCTCCTGGCCGCTGCTGCACACTGGGCCGAGGGTTTCAACATGTTATCCACAATGACGACTAAATCTTTTTCCTGGGTGGTGGTTCCTAATGTGGAACCTTGCATCGTGTAACCATAGTTTGGGTTGTTCTTCCCTAGGTGCATAGCTTTGCACTTGTCCACATTAAATTTCATCTGCCATTTTGATGCCCCATCTTCCAATTTATCAAGAACTTCTTGGCCATTTAGCCCTACCCTCTGCTTTCTATCTTTTAACCAGTTCCTGATCCACAGTAGTACACTGCTTCCTATCCCATGACTCTCTAGTTTTGCCAAAAGTCTCTGATGAGGGACCTTGTCAAAGGCTTTCTGAAAGTCCAGATACACTATATCAACTGACTCACCTTTGTCCACCTGTTTATTCACACCTTCAAAAACACAACAGATTAGTAAGACAAGATCTTCCTTGTCTAAAGCCATGTTGGCTGTCTCCCATTAGGCTATGACTATCTACATGCTGAGTAATTTTGTTCTTTATGATGGTTTTCCCGGTACTGACGTCAGGCTCACCAGTCTGCAGTTTCCCGGATCACCCCTGGAACCCTTTTTAAAAATTGGTGTTACATTGGCGACCCTCCAATCATCAGGTATTAGAGATGATTTTAATGATAGTTCACAGATTACTAATAGCAGGTATGCAATCTCATATTTCAGTTCGTTCAACACCCTTGGATGTATACCATCCGGCCCAGGTGATTTGCTACTCTTCAGTTTATCTAATAGTTGTAATACATCCTCCCGATGTATCGATATTTCCTTCAATTCTTCCGCACCTTTAAATACCACTTCAGTCATGGGTAACATCTCTACATCTTCCTCAGTAAAGACCGAAGCAAAGAATTCATTCAGTGTCTTCGCTATCGCCTTGTCGTCTCTTAGTGCCCTTTTAACCCCTCTATCATCTAATGGACAAACTGACTCTCTCACAGGTTTATTGCTACAAATGTATTTGAAAAAGTCTTTATTTCGCGTTTTTGCTTCCGCAGCAAGCTTCTTCTCAAATTCTCCATTTGCCTGCCTTATCAATGCCTTGCATTTGACTTGCCAGTGCTTGTGCTGTTTCCAGGTTTCATCATTTGGCTCTTTTTTCCATTTACTGAAAGATGCTTTTTTGGCAACAGCAGCCTCTCTGACCTCACCTTTAAACCATGCTGGCAGTTTTTTGGACTTCCTTCCACTTTTCTTAAAGCGTAGAATACAGCTGGTCTCGGCTTCCAAGATAGTATTTTTCAACAACATCCAAGCTTGATGTAAGTCTTTAACCTTTGCAACTGCTCCTTTTAGTTTCTTCTTAACTATTTTCCTCATTTTATCATAGTCTCCCTTTCAAAAGTTAAAAGGTAGTACTGTGGATTTCCTTACTATCCCTCCTCCACTAATTAAATCAAAGGCGATCATGCTATGATCACTATTGCCAAGTGGCCCCAACACCCTTATCTCTTGCACTAGGTCTGGGGTTCCACTAAGGACTAGATCTAATATGGCTTCCACTCTGGACGGTTCATGAACCAGCTGCTCCAAGAAGCAGTCATTGATTTCATCTAGGAACTTTCTCTCTCTAGCATGTCCTGCCATGACACTGACCCAGTCGATACCGGGGTAATTGAAATCACCCGTTATTATTACTGCGCTGTAACTTTTGTTAGCTTCCTTGCTTTCTTTGAGCATTTCATCATCCATTTGTTCATTCTGGCCAAGCGGTCGATAGTACACCCCCACTGCCATCGCCTTCCCCTTTTTACATGGAATTTGAAACCATAGAGATTCTACAGCAAATTTTGTTTCCTGTAAAACTTTAATCCTGACTCAATGCCCTCTCAAACATAGAGCGCAACCCCTCCACCAATTTGATCAGCTCTATCATTACGATATAGTTTGTACCCAGGTATCACAGTGTCCCACTGGTTGTCCTCCTTCCACCATGTCTCTGATATTCCAATCATATCTATCCTCTCATTTAGTGTTATATATTCTAACTCTCCCATCTTATTTTTTTTATTTCTAGCATTTGCATACAAGCATTTTATTCATATTAATTTGGTTATTGGTAGACATGGGTAATTTGGGATCTTTAAGCTCTGCCTGCTCCATACTCGAGGGCATTTGGGCTACTTTACTCTTTTTTGGAAAGCGTAGTTACTCACCTGTAACAGGTGTTCTCCAGGAGCAGCAGGAATCAGTCCTCACATATGGGTGACGTCGGCGCCGACGGAGCCCTCGCGGAGCAATTTTCCCCAGCTTTCAAAGAAAGCCTTTGGGAATTGCAGCGCGCATGCGCGGTCCTCTTCCCGCCCAAGGGTGCCATCTTGCTCAGTCAGATGACATAGCTAAAAGACAGCAAAAAATTAGCAAAAACGAAAGCATAAAACTGCAACTCCAAGGGGAGGAGGGAGGGTTGTGAGGACTGATTCCTGCTGCTCCTGGAGAACACCTGTTACAGGTGAGTAACTACGCTTTCTCCAGGACCAAGCAGGAAGTCAGTCCTCACATATGGGACTCCCAAGCTTAAGGCTACCGGAGACCCTAAGCACAAAAATGAGCTCCCTCTAGCTCAGCAGCACAGAAGGAAGGAATCTTCTCTGAATACGTCCCCAACCGGTAGCCCAACATCCGGGATGGAGGGTAGGAGTTGCCTATACCTCGAAGAGGTTATGGAGGACTGCCTGTCCGAAAGCACTGTCCCTGCGGGACTCCCTCTCCAGGCAGTAATGGGCTGCAAAAGTCTGGCTTGAAGACCAAGTAGCGGCCCGGCAGATGTCTGCCAACGGAACAGAGCGGAGGTAAGCCACTGACGTAGCCTTCGCCCGAACACGATGAGCGGTGACTCTACCGTCCAGCACGAGGCCCGCAGCCTCGTAAGCCCAAGCGATGCAGTCCGCAATCCAGATGGACAGAGTACACTTGGAGACAGGGAGCTCCAACTTGTTGGGGTCATAAGATACGAAGAGTTGAACCGCCCTTCGGTGCTCCCGCATACGGTCAAGGTAGAAGTTCAGCGCCCTTCTACAGTCCAGGGTATGCAGGACCATTTCAGCTCGGCTGGAGTGTGGCCTGGGAAAGTAGGTCGGAAGTACCACCTCCTGGTTGATGTGAAAAGGGGAAACCACTTTAGGAAGAAACTTAGGGTGAGTCCGTAGGACTACCCGGTTCTTGTAGAACCTAGTGTAAGGAGGATCAGATACCAGGGTCTGCAGCTCACTAACGCGTCTAGCAGAAGTGAGGGCCACCAAGAACAAGGTTTTCCAGGAAAGAAAACGAAGAGGACAGGTAGCCATAGGCTCAAAAGGTGGACAGGTAAGCTGCTGTAAAACCACATTGAGATCCCAGTTCGGAGCTGGTGGGCGCAAAGGTGGTTTAAGGAGTAGGAGGCCCCGGAGAAAACGAGTCACCAGAGGGTGGCTGGAAAGAGGTCTACCATCCACTGGTAGGTGGTGCGCAGAAATAGCACTGAGGTGGACCTTGACCGAGTTGGACTTAAGTCCAAGATTGGAAAGGGAAAGCAAGTACTGCAAGACCACTGATGTTGAACAGGAGAAGGGGTCTTGCGACTGCTGAGTACACCAGACGGAGAACCGACGCCACTTAAGAGCGTAGGACTTCCGGGTGGAAGGCCTCCTGGAGGCCAAGACGACCTCTTCCACATCTGGAGGTAGCTGGAGAGGAGCAAGGACTACCCTTTCAGCAGCCAGGCCATCAGATGAAGGGACCGGAGGTTGGGGTGTAGGAGAGTCCCCTGATCCTGCGACAGGAGGTCGGGCTGAAATCCCAGTGGAAGAGGAGTGTCTACCGCTAGCTGCATCAGAAGCGGGAACAAAGGTTGTCTCGGCCACCGGGGAGCCACTAGGATCAGCGATGCTTTGTCTCTGAGAACCTTGAAGAGCGTCCGAGACACCAGTGGCATGGGAGGAAAGGCATACAAGAGATCGGTGGACCATGGAATTAGAAAAGCATCCGCCGCTACCCGGAGAGGATGCGGCTGTCGAGAGCAGAATCTGGGCAGCTGCCTGTTCAGAGGACTGGCAAACAGATCCATGGTGGGGAGGCCCCACTTGAGAAAGATCCACTGAACCACCAGCGGATCCAACCTCCACTCGTGTGGCTGGAGGATCCTGCTGAGCTTGTCGGCCAGGTAATTTTCTTGACCTGGGAGATAGACAGCCCTGAGGATGATGCCGTGGTGGACTGCCCAAGACCACAGTTTTTGTGCCTCCTGACAGAGAAGGAAGGAGCCTGTGACGCCTTGTTTGTTCACGTAGAACATTGCAACCTGATTGTCCGTCTGTATCAGCACCGACTGGTGAGAAACCAGGTGAGAGAATGCTTTGAGCGCCAGGCGGATGGCTCTGAGCACCAGGAAGTTTATCTGCTGAGCAGATTCCCAAGGAGTCCAGAGGCCTTGAGTACATGTCCTTTGGCAATGTGCTCCCCAACCCAGGAGAGCAGCATCGGTCGTCAGGACCTGAGAATGCGTAGGGGGCTGAAAAGTCACTCCTAGTACCAGGTTTGGCAGATGAAGCCACCATTGTAGAGAAGAGACCAGCTGGTCGGAGATCTGTACGGAGTCCGCTAGGCTCCCCGTGGCCTGATGCCATTGATTGCGAAGGCAACACTGAGCAGGACGCATGTTCAGTCGGGCATTGGGGGTCACATGGACCGTGGAAGCCATATGGCCGAGCAGTCTCAGAAATTGCCTGGCCGAGACCAGGGAATTGCTGTGAAAGCGGCTGGCGAGATCCATGAGCCTTTGGGCCCTGTCCAGAGGCAGGAAGGCCCGCGCCTGAAGCGTGTCCAACCTGGCGCCGATGAATTTGAGATCTTGAGAGGGGAGCAAAGTGGACTTTGCGAAGTTTATGACAAAACCCAAGTGCTGGAGCAGAGCAACAGTGCGATGAGTAGCCTGAGTGGCTTCGTGGGCAGACTGGGCCCTGATGAGCCAGTCGCCCAGGTAGGGGAACACAAAGACCTTGAAGTCTCAGATAGGCCGCCACCACTGCGAGGCATTTGGTGAACACTCTGGGGGCGGAGGATAGGCCGAAAGGCAGTACTCTGTACTGGTAATGGTGTCCGCCCACAACAAACCGGAGGTATTGTCTGTGGTCTGGATGAATAAGGATATGAGTATAAGCATCCTTTAGATCTAAGGAGCATAGCCAGTCTCCCTGCTGGAGGTAGGGCAGCAGGATTCCAAGGGTAAGCATTTTGAACTTTTCCTTTGCAAGGAACTTGTTGAGGTTTCGCAAGTCTAGGATGGGTCTGAGGCCTCCTGTTCTTTTCGGAATCAGGAAGTATCTGGAATAAAACCCTTGACCCTTCAGGTGGTGGGGCACCGGTTCCACGGCTTGTTCCTGAAGACGACTTGCTAACTCCTGAAGGAGTAAGTCCCTGTGCAGAGGGAGTCTGGAAGGCTCCCCTGGAAAGTAGGAGGGAGGTACCTGGTGAAAATGAAGAAGATAGCCATTTTGAACTATCTGAAGCACCCAGGTATCTGTGGTGATGTCGGACCACTAGTGGGCAAAGTGGACCAGCCGGCCTCCTGTGCTGAGAGAAACCAGCTGAGGGGGAGAGGCTATGCTGAGAAAGTCAAAAACCCCCACCCTGCTGAGCAGGGGCCGGTGGTGCAGGCTTGGGGGCTTGCTGCCTACGGGACCCATTACCCCGTCCCTTGGCCTGCTTTCCCTGTGTGGGAGCTGGTGAGGCCTGATACTGAGGGTAGTATTTATAGGCAGCACCTTTCCTCGGGTAAAAGGGCTTTTTCCCCGAGGCCTTCTTCTTTTGAGAAGGGGCAGAGGTCTTCCTTGAGAGACGAGTCCTGGTGAGAGTCTCCGTCTCGATTTGTGCAGCCTTCTCATCCATGGGCTTGCCAAAGAGGTTATCACCTCGGCAGGGGACATCGACCAACTTGTCCTGTACCCAGGGCTCGAGGTCGGACGTCTGAAGCCAAGCCTGGCGGTGTCCACCGATGCCGGCCACGGCTACTCGAGCCGAAGCCTCAAAACCATCATAGGCTGCTCGAGAGATAAACTTGGAGCACTCCCGAATACCAGTAGACAAGGATTGGAACCTCTGCAAAGGTTCGTCGGAGAGACCAGCAGAGAACCCGGCTATCTCCTTAGCCAGGTCTCGGAGATACATGCCCATGTAGAGCTGGTATGTCTGGACTCGACAAGCAAGCATAGAGCCCTGGAAGCACTTCCTACCGAGGGCATCCAGGCTTCGGGCTTCCCTACCAGGGGGCACCGAGGACTGCATTTTTTGACTCTTCAGTCTATGCATGGCCGATTCCACCACCATGGAATGGTGCGGTAGTTGTGCCTTTTGGAACCCGGGGCTCTTGTGGACTCGATAAATGGAATCGACCCGCTTGCTTAACACCGGCGACGACGCCGGGCTCTCCCACATGCGGAAGAGAAGCCGTTCCAGCAAGGGAGGAACCGGTACAATAAAGGCCTCCTTCGGGGGAGAGTCATATTGGAGGGCATCGAGTTCTTCGACTCGAGGCTCCTCGTCGGGATCCGCAGGGAAGGCCAAGGCTTTGGCCATATCCCTCACGAAGTCCGAGAACCGGGTATCCTCCAGGGGGGACCGTCTCCGAGGTTCGGACTCAGGGGAGTCCGAAGGGACACACCGAGTCCGAAAGGAACCAGGTGACTCTTCGTCCTCAGATTCCCAGGCCGACTCCTCAGAGGAGGAGTCGACCGGCTCCGGTCGGGCGGGCACTGATGCCATCCGCCCCGACGCCGAGGGAGTCGGCGTCGACGACCTCGGTCCCGAACGGGAGGCCGAAGGAGACCTCGACCGAGGATCGACTCGAGCCCTCATGGACTCGAGGATCGGCTCGGTCTCCGGGGTCGACTTGGAGGTCGACGTCCCGGCGGTCAGGGCAGAAGTACCAGCGAGGCCAGTGATCAATGCCCGCTGCTGGTCCAAGAAGGCAGACAAACTTCACTCCAAGGCCGTCAACCTGAGTCCGAGCCCAGGAGACCCAGCAGCCGACGGCGTCGGGCCTGACGTCGGGTCCTTCGGAGGCGAGTCCACAAGGACAACAGTACTTACGTGAGCGGGCAAGTCCACCTCGAGTCGAGGATGTTTTGACGGCCTCTCCGACTCCAAGGACCCGGGATGGGAATCGGGGCTATGCGACCTGGCCCTTGAGGAACCAGGAGCGTCCACCGATCCCGCCCTCGCGGGTTTCTTCTTCCGATGATGCTCCCGGGTAGGAGACCCCCGTTCAGAGGAACTCCGACGATGCTCAGGACCAGAGTCCCGAGACGTCGAAGCCTCTGACGAGGTCCGAGCCCGGCCAGAGTCAGAGAAGATACGCTCCCGCTGGTGCTGCCGACTCCTCAATGCTTTTGAGGACATTTTGCCGCAAGGCCCGCAGATCATGGTGTCATGATCTGGGCCGAGGCAGCGGAAGCAGAAGTCATGAGTGTCTGTAAGAGACATAAGTTTCTTAAAGAGGTCACACTTTTTGAAACCACTGGCCGCCATCGGGGGAAAAAGGGCCCCTGCGAGGTCGAACGACCGGGCAGCCAGGGAAAAAGGAAAAAAAGCGCGAAATCTGTCACAAAGGACGAAAAAAAAGAAAAATAAAGGATGGACTCGCAACCGGCGTCGCGAGCCCGGGCGGGAAAAGAACCGGCGTCGAACCGAAGAAAAAATAGAGAAAAATCAACTTTTTCTGCGGGGATTCACAGGCAACGTCTGTAGGGCTCCGCGGAAAAAAGAAGACTGAGCAAGATGGCACCCTTGGGCGGGAAGAGGACCGCGCATGCGCGCTGCAATTCCCAAAGGCTTTCTTTGAAAGCTGGGGAAAATTACTCCGCGAGGGCTCCGTCGGCGCCGACGTCACCCATATGTGAGGACTGACTTCCTGCTTGGTCCTGGAGAACCTCTGCTTTTGGTAGTATCCTTCAAGGATACATTCTTACGAACCATGCGCTCTTGGGCGACTGTCGGCTTTCCCCTAATATCTAGTTTAAAAACTGCTCTATCTCCTTTTTAAAGGTTAATGCCAGCAGCCTGGTTCCATCCCGGTTAAGGTGAAGCCCATCCCTTCGCAAGAGCCCCTCCTTTCCCCAGAATGTTCCCCAGTTCCTAAAAAATCCAAAACCCTCATCTCTGCACCATTGTCTCATCCACGCATTGAGACTCTGGAGCTCTGCCTGCCTTTTGGGTCCTGCACATGGAACGGGAAGCATTTCGTAGAACGCTACCCTGGAAATTCTGGATTTCAACTTCCTACCTAAAAGCCTAAATTTAGCCTCCAGAACCTCCCTACCACATTTTCCTATGTCATTGGTACCAACATGTACCAAGAAAGCAGACTCCTCCCCAGCACTATCTAAGACCTTATCTAGGTGGCGCGTGAGGTCCGCTACCTTCGCACCAGGCAGGCATGTTACCAGGCGATCCTCACGTCCACCCAGCTATCTACATGCCTAATGATGGAATCACCAACTATAACTGCTGTCCTAATCTTTCCCTCATGGGCACATGGCCCTGGAGAAATTTCCTCAGTGCGAGAGGGTTTTACATCACCTGGAGGACAGGTCCTAGTTACAGGATCACTTCCTACCACACCAGGGTGATGCTCTCCTGTCACGTGACCTCTCTCCTCCATGGCAACAGGGATGCTGACAGACTGGAGGGGTGGGATTTCAGGACTATATCCCTGTAGGTCTCGTCTATATATCTCTCTATCTTTCTTATGTTTTCCAAGTCTGCTGCTCTAGCCTCTAGAGAACGGACTTGTTCCCTGAGAGCAAAGAGCTCCTTGCAACTAGTGCACACCTAAGACCTCTCACCAACCGGGAGAAAATCATACATGTGATACTCAATGAAAAAGACTGGAAAGCCCCCATCTTGCTGCTGGACTGCTGTCTGCATCTTAGTTTTAAGTTTGTTTAGATCTTTAAGTTCTTTACTTACTAAGGGTTGCTATGGATATTTATACTAATAAGACTGTACCTAATACGTTTAATATACCTTGTTCACCTGAAGCTTAATTAATCTCAGGTCCTTAGTGTATGACTGATTTGGGTAACGAGCTTCACCTGAGAGCACCTCCTGTCTTTTAAGATGTGTAAGTACCTATAAAGCTACGATTATCCCAGGGGTGGATGGGTGTTGGGGAGAGAAATAACACTTATTAAAAGAGGGCTGCTACACAGTACCCTGTCCTGTGCTGCTGAGGTAGCTATATTCTGATTTGATTTAAATTATAGCTCTTTGCTGCTGCTAGGCTCTAACTTATTATGAAATTTAAACTACAAGTTCTCTGCTGGGTATGAAATGTAACCAGAAAGTTCTCTTCTGTATTTTAAATTTAAACTTAAACTGCTGCTACTAAGCCCTGACTGATTTAACAAAAAAATAGTGGGTTCACAGATTAATTAGCTTTAATAGAAAGAATTCCTTTCAGAAAATTCCCAGAAGTATATACTCACAATTGCAGATCTCCCTCCAGAAGTAACAGTCCCCTTTTCTAGGCCTTCAAGACTGAGGATCACAGAGCTCTGGTTGAGCTATTTATGCCTGTGCTGCTGAGGTAAGCTGTGACCAACTTCCTGGGTGATTAACAGTCCTTGCTTGGATAGAAGGAGTCTTTCAAAATGGCCTTTTGACCTGCAACCTGGTGTTAACACCTATTGAAAAAGTTTCACAGGTCTCTTGCCCCCTGGGTAGAAGGCCTCTTTGTAAAGGTCTCTAGAAGACTATTTGTTGCTCAAAGAGTACTGACCCTGTTTTGCTTTTTGTGCTAAGCTATATTCTGATTTGATTTAAATTATAGCTCTTTGCTGCTGCTAGGCTCTAACTTATTATGAAATTTAAACTACAAGCTCTCTGCTGGGTTCTAAATTTAACCAGAAAGCTCTCTTCTATGTTTTAAAATTAAACTAAAAGTACTTTGCTGATGCTAGGCCCTGAGTGACTATTAAATTTAAACTGCAAGGTTAAAGGTTGAATGGCTCGATGGTGCCAGCCATGGGAAAACCAGAAGAATGAAAAGAGGACGAAAAAATGAAACATGAAAGAGACAGCACCAGAGCCGGCGCTACCGATGACAGGCGGTGAAGATTAGAAGAAAACTGTTTTCTGACATTGCAGAACATGTCCTAGGGGCTCCATGGAAAAAGAGAAGACAGCACCGCAGCAGGTAGGAAGGCCGACTTACATGCACAATGGAGCCTCCCAAAAGCTTCCATAGGATACTGGGGAATGTTTCTGCATGGGGCTCTGTCAGGGACGTCGCTCATACATGAGGACTTACTTCCTGTTAACCACAGAGAAAACACCATATTAAGTGGCTTGACAAGAAGCTTCAACAAAATCAAGCCCTACATAAACTTATCTAAAGAGCATACAGAGATAGCTTTACCTTCTACAATATGGTGATAACCGCATCTCTACTGACATGAACTCTGACTGACTCAATTTTCAGACGAGACTCAGAATGCATTTAAGAAGATTTTTTGTAGGATAGGAGAAAGGGTCTAAGGCTTTTTCTTCACACTAGACAAAAAATATTTCCATTTAAAACCATATTACCTTCTATACGAATCTTTCCTATTAGCCAAAAGAATGTGTGTCAGGTAGATTCAGGGAACTGAAAACTATCCTCTCAATCAATATTAGGATATGTACAAAAGCCCCCTCTCTCCCCAATCTAGGGAAAATAATCTGAGGCTAGTTTGCCATGTGTCCCTATTTTTGAACAGAACCGAGGAACCTTCCTGTCTAGAGGATATGTGAACAGATCCACCATGTGTGCCCCATTCACAGAAGATCTTGTTCACTAGCCGTCTGTTTGTGTTATCCGACAGTCACCAGAATTGGTGTAGACATTAGTGGTTCAGTGCTGGAAGTATCTCTAGGTAGATGTGTCCCCATGAGCTGTGAACAACCTACACTGAATGGAAGAATTGTTTGCACTAGAACCGTGACATATCTTCTTATGCATTATTGATGGCAGAAAAGTATTTTCAAATTTTGCATTTTGGTATGGCAATACGGTTAGGGTCCTCTCACTGAGATAATGGCGCTTTGCAACCACTTGTAAACTATGTGGTTTAGTAAGTTTCTCCTCCTCAGACATGCTATTGTACAAAAGATGTCTTAGATCAAGACGTCTCAGCCGGAGGGGTAAAGTCTCTGGCCAAGATAGACGCGTCCCCAAGACTCTGAGCACCCCTGCCAAAACCACCACTGCCCACAACACTAAAAAACAAAGAGGATCCGCCAAAAACTGGAAGATGAAAACTGCCACAAGACAAACTGCAAAAACTATACCTTAAAAAATTACCCATACACATAACATCTTACAAACTCCAGGAGGTGGCTCTCTTTGGCATGATGCAAGTACTACGTCGAGCATTAGCAGCAAATTTGAGAAAGTGAGATCATATGCTACATATCCAGGCTTAGAAGTGAGGTTCATTTCAGAAATGAACCCACCTCTATTTGACCTAAATAAGTACCCAGAACTGTAGCAACAACTTACCTAAAGCGTAGTTACTCACCTGTAACAGGTGATCTCTGGGAACAGCAGGAATTTAGTCTTCACATATAGGTATTGTCGGTACCGACTGAGCCTGCGCAGGAACGCTCCCCAGCATCCAATAGGAACGCTTTTGGGAGCATCCCTGAGCACATGCGTGCTGCCTTCCTGCCTTTCCAACTGTCCCTCTTCAGTTAAGTTTGTAGCTGAGTGAAAGGATAGAGGGAAAGAGGAAAGAGACAAAGAGAGAGAGAGAGAACTCCTAGGGGAGGTGAGTGGGTTGTGAAGACTAAATTCCTGCTGTTCCCGGAGATCACCTGTTACAGGTGAGTAACTACGCTATCTCCAGGAACAAGCAGGAATGTAGTCTTCACATATGGGGACTCCCTAGCTGAAGATGCCAGGTAGATAGCCCAAGGAAGGTGCCACCCTAAAAAGGTAGGCATCCTTCCTCCCATGGATCTCTGGCATTCCACCAGGGTTGGGGGGTAGGAGTTGAATTAGGTCTGAAAGAGATTTTGAAGAACAGCTTGGCCAAAGAATGCATCCCGAAGAGAGGCTTTATCCAGGCAGTAGTGGGCTGTGAAAGTCTGTACCGAGGTCCAGGTGGCTGCTTGACAAATGTCATCGATAGACAGAGTAAGAGATTAGCCATAGAAGCTGCCATGGCTCTCACATTATGAGCTGTGACATGGTCCTGAAGAGGAAGACCCTTACTCTCATAAGTAAAGGATATGCATTGGGCAATCCATTTAGACAAAGTTCTTTTGGAGACTGGAAGTCCCAAATGACTAGGGTCAAAAACTATAAAAAGCTGTGAGGACTTTCTATGTTTTCGTGTTCTTTGTATGTAAAAGGCTAAGGCCCTTTTACAATCCAAAGCATGAAGGTTTCTTTCTGCATTAGAGGCATGAGGCCTCGGAAAAAATACAGGAAGATAAATTGATTGGTTTAAATGAAAAGGCAAAACCACTTTTGGCATAAAGTGTGGGTGAGTCCGAAGAACAACCTTATCATGATGAAACCTAGGATAAGGAGGATCAGCCACTAAAGCTTGCAATTCACTAATGCGACGTTCAGAGGTGATTGCCATTAGGAAGATGACCTTCCAGGTCAAAAACGTAAGGGCTGTAGTGGCCAAAGGTTCAAAAGGCAGCTTCATGAGCTGCCCGAGAACTAGATTTAGATCCCATGCTACCAGTGGTGGATTGATGGGAGGTTTAGTTAATAAAAGGCCTCTCATAAATCTTGATAGGAGTGGATGAGAGGAAATTGGTTGTCCATTTAGATGCTTATAAGAAGCTGCAATTGCACTAAGATGGACTCTTACCGAATCGGTCTTTAAACCAGAATTCGATAAGTGAAGGAGATACTCTATTATCGATTCTAAGGGTATGACCAGGGGGTTTAATCCCTTTTTGGAGCACCATATAGTAAAACGTTTCCACTTGAAGGCACAAGATCTTCTTGCGGAAAGTTGTCTAGAAGACTGAAGGATATCCTTTACCTGCTGGGACAAGTTGAAATCTTGGAGGTCTAAGCCTTCAGCAACCAGGCCATGAGGTGCAGGGACTGGGGATTCGGGTGCCATAGTGTCCCGTTCTTCTGGGAAAGGAGATCTGGAGCATGCCCTAACTCCAGAGGTGCCGCTTGAGAGAGATGTAGAAGCTGGGAATACCATGTTTGGTGTGGCCATCGTGGCACTATGAGAATCATGCGACCCCTTGCCTCTCAAACTTGAAGAGCGTTTTGGGGATGAGGGGAATGGGTGGGAAGGTATAAAGGAAGTCCTGACCCCAGTCAAGGAGGAAAGCACCTTTGCCTGACAGTTGTGAGCCGGAATCCTGGAACAGAACCGGGAAGTTTGGCATTCAGTGGACTAGCAAAGATGTCTATGTCTGGAGTGCCCCAGAGATTAAATATCTTTGCCACCTGGTCTAGGTGGACGGACCACTCGTGAGGCAGTAGTACTCGACTGAGTTTGACTGCCCAAAGGTTTTGAATGCCTGGAAGATATACCACTAGAAGGTGAATTTGATGCTTTCTGGTGAGGGCCCACAATCATAAAGCTTCATTGCATAACGACAGAGAGCCTGTTCCGCCCTGCTTGTTCACATAGAACATGGCTACTTGATTGTCCGTCTGGACTAGGACTGTCTTTGTAGCTGAGCTGGAACACTCGAAGAGCTAAATAGATTGCTCTTAATTCCAGGAGGTTTATGTGTAAACCAACCTCCTGTGGCGTCCAGGTGCCCTGGGTAAAGAGATGATTCAGGTGTGCTCCCCAACCCACCTGTGATGCATCTGTCGTTAGGGTGGCCTGAAAGAGGGGTTGATGGAAAGGAGACTCCACTGTCAGATTTTTTAGTGATTGCCACCATTGGAGGGACAAAACTAGTTGTTGAGAGATTGTTATTTTGTCCGACAAATGACTTGTGGCCTGTGTCCACTGTGTGGAAAGGGTCCACTGAGCTGCTCGCATGTGGAGGCGAGCATATGGGACTACATGAACTGTGGATGCCATATGTCACAGTAACTGCAGTAGCTCTCGAGTAGTGAGGGAGGATTTGCCTGCTGCTTGAGAAGCTAGTTGCATTATGCGAAGACACCGGGCTTGTGGAAGAAAAGCCCTTGCCTGTCTGGTATCCACACAGGCTCCTATGAATTCTAGGCAATGAGAAGGAACTAGTTGAGATTTTGGGAAGTTTATTACCAATCCCAAGTACTGGAGGATTCGCATTGTATGGGACAGTGCAGTGCTGGCCTCTGCAACTGTAGGGGCTCGAATGAGCCAGTCGTCTAAGTAGGGGAAGACGAAAATCCCCAGGATTCGTAGAAATGCAGCTACTACTGCCATGCATTTCGTGAATACCCTTGGTGCTGAAGCCAGACAAAAAGGAAGAAACCTGTACTGGAAATGTTTTCCCCTGAAAAGGAAACGTAAAAATTTTCTGTGATTTTGATAGATGAGAATGTGAGTGTATGCATCCTTTAAATCTAGAGAGCAAAGCCAATCCTGTCTTTGAAGGTATGGCAGAAGAGTTCCTAGAGAAATCATTTTGAATTTATCTCGAAACAGATATTTGTTCAATTCTCTGAGGTCTAGAATGGGTCTGTGTCCTCCTGTTTTCTTTGGAATAAGAAAATAGGGGGAGAAGAACCCTGCACCCTGTTGAAGAATGGGTACTTCCTCTATTGCCCCTTGGGCAAGCAGTGTGGAGACCTCGTGCTCTAGCAGATTGTCTGCAGAGATTTGTGAATTGAATTTGCTTTAGAATTGTAGGAGGGGGCATGATGTGAAAATGAAGCTTGTACCCCTCTCCTACAATGGGCAAAGTCCAATCTTCTGCTGTTATCTGATGCCATCTGTTGACAAAGTGGCATAACCTGCCCGGAATATTGGGGGGTTGGGGACCCAGCGGCAGGGAGGCAAAGCTCTCTAGGAAGGAGTCAAAGCCCTTGAGGGGGCTGATCCTGCAGAGATGGTTGGGCTCTCGGGCCTTTCGGCTTATTTTGCTGTCTAGGTTGTCCCTTTTGGGCAACCTGACCTGGAGTTTGACTCTGCTGGGCATAGGTAGGATAAAACTTCCTCTTTTTGCTAAAAGAGGGGTTTTTTTTATAAGGCTTCCTTTTGGCTGGAGTGGCTGTAGACTTTAACAATCTATTTAAGGTAGAATTGTCAGCATCTAACTCATTAGCCTTTTCCTGCCAGTTCTTGCCGAAGAGATTTTCCCCCGTGCAAGGAATGTTGCCTAACTTGTCCTGTACCCAAGTCTGCAAGTCTGATGCCTCTAGCCAGGCTATCCGTCGTGCGCCAATGGCAATAGCGGAGGCTCTGCTGATGCATTCGAAGCAGTCAAAGGCTGCACGATTGACAAACTTGGAGACATCTTGAGCATGCTTAACTAGAGCAAGAAAATCTTGTCTCTTATCTGGGAGAAAAGGGCTCATAGGTTCCAAGGCTCCTGTGACTTCCTTGAGGAACATTCCCATATATAGGATATATGAACTGATCTTAGCTGAAAGCATAGAAGCTTGAAAAGTCCTGTGTCCAAAAGCATCCAGAGTCCTGCATTCACGACCTGGAGGAATGGATGCATGCCTTTTTGCACTCTTCATCCTACGCATGGCTGATTCCACTACCACTGAATGGTGTGGCAGCTGAGTTTTCTGAAATCCAGGACATGGCGGAACTCGATACATAGTATCAAGTCTCCTAGAGTGAGGAGAAGTAGTCAGAGATGTCTCCCACATTCTGAGCATCAAACTATGCAGAATTTCATGGATAGGCAGAATGGCTGCCTCCTTAGGAGCTTTAGGATATTGGAGAATTTCCAATTCCTTTGTTCTGGGTTCGTCTTCAGGAGCTACTGTGATTGAGAGACCTTTGGCCATATCACGGATGAAATCCTGAAATGACATGTCCTCTGGAGGTGACATTCTGCGTTGGGGAGAAGAGGGGTCTTCTAGGAGAAACCCTCTAGTGCCAGCAGAATTGTCAGAGTCTTCGGAATCGGAGGAATCGAAGTATTCCTGACCCCGATGCTCTTGCAAAGCACGATCCCAGTACAGATCGAAGTCGGGACCGAACTGAGCCGGTACCGCTTTGTCAATTCCAGCCAGAGATGGCATGGGAAGAGTTCCCACCGGGGCCGGTACTGTCGGTACCGGAATCATCGGTGTCAGTACCAGCATCGGTGTCAATGTTGGTACCGGTGCCCGTTGGACCACCGGTACCACAGCTTAAAGGAGAGCTGCTATGCTGCGCTCGATAGCGAGGAACCTCTGGTCTATCGACGCTACCGATGCCTGGGTGTTGGTACCGGTAAGGATGGCCGGAACCCCTGAGCATGGCACAGGTAGTTCTTGCGAGGTTGAGGCCTCGAGAACAACCTGAAGCCCCATCGATGCTTTGGAAGCCGAAGCCTCCCGCCAGGGCTGTTTTGCCGGTCTGGTTCCCTCAAGGGCAATGCCAATGGCCTCTCGATGCTTAGCAGGAGAGCTACCCTTTGAGGACCGGCTTTTATGTTTAGTTACCCGAGATCCATGGGAAGAAGAAGAGGCCCTTGAAGATGTCGATGTAATGGATCTGGAATCTGAAGAAAAGAGGGTAGTCTTCCTCTTTTAGTCATCCCCATGCAGGAGAGACATTCAGTTGGAGAATGTTCAGGTCCTAAACATTTCAGACACCAATCATGGGTGTCAGTGATGGAAATGGTACCGCCACACTTAGTACATTTCTTAAAACCACTAGTTGGCTTTTCCATGATTTAGAAATATGGGGCCTAGTGCCCAAAATGGTGCCTAGCACCAAGAGAAAAGTTTCTGAAAATTAACAGTCTAAGTCTAAGGGCTTTTTTTTTTTGTATGAAAAGAAAAGAAAAGAACCGGCGGTACCGGTAGGCGTCGTGCGGTAGGCAAGCACGACCACAAGAAAAGAAATTTAAAGACGGAATTTTCTGCAGTGACAGGGAATAGATCCTGTCGGCTCCGCGGAAAATGAAGAACTGAAGAGGGACAGTTGGAAAGGCGGGAGGGCAGTGCGCATGTGCTGAGGGATGCTCCCAAAAGCGTTCCTATTGGACGCTGGGGAGCGTTCCCGCGCAGGCTCCGTCGGTACCAACGATACTCATATGTGAAGACTACCTTCCTGCTTGTTCCTGGAGATATAATGTATCCAGGTCTGTAGCAAAAAGAAATCAGTGCTGTCTTCCATCCCCCCACTCTTCCCCAGCCTCCCCCACTTCTCCCCCCTCTAACTAGCCTCCCTCATTTCCCACTATTACTCCTAGTTATAATTATGTATATAAGTTCTTACTGATACCACTGCTAATTGTCCATCTTTTATGATATTATGCTAGATTATCACCAATATTTCTTAGATGCTCCCATTCAGTTTTGTCCCATGTAAACATTACTATTTATCTTGTTTTATGTAAACAGCCTTGACACTCTGAAAGCCAGTATAGAAACCTATCTAAATAAACAAACAGGCTGACTGTCATGGTACGCGCAAAACTCACCCATTTGGAGAAATTGCCACCTAATTCAGGGGACATGGTAAGCTGAAGCCCGGGGTGAGTAGATGGCAAGCCCAGCTGAAATCACCTCTCTGTAGCCCTGTGGCGTAGTGCAGCAAGGAGAGAACTGGCGCAGTCGCTAAAAGCTTGGTAAGCATGAGACAGGAGCGGTGCCATGGGATTGTGCCGAGGTGCAGCGGAGCCTGGACAGGTGGGTATGCAGTGCTGGGAGGTCGTGCGGCAGTGACTATCTCCCCGGATCCCGCTGTGGATGGAGACCTTGGTGGCCCAGCCACCAGCCGCACAGAGGGACGTAACAGCTGCCACTTTGGAGGAGAGACTGGAGTGCTTGGGGCAGGTGGCGAGAGGAGTCGCTATGGAGGCAGGCTCCTGTCAATGAGATATGGCTGGAAAGTGAAGTGCGCAGGGAAGACCGGCAGAGTCATTTATGATGGGGAGTACAGAACCAGGTGCTCAGACACACATAGGAGCTGAGCCGAGAGCGTGGTGGGTGTCTGTTATGTGCTGTGGGGTCCACAGCCACAGAGATGGCTTTGCATGGGAGAGAGGACTGACAATAGCACTCAGCCCAGGGTGAAAGTGGTGGTACGTCTGTGCCAATGGGGAATGCCCCAGAGATCTAGAGGTACATCTCGAAAGAGCACTGCCAATAAAACAGCCCCTCCGAAATGAAAGCAGACAACCCAGGGCACCTCTGGGGGCCTGCTGCCGCAATGACAGACAGTATGAGTCCACTGGGGGGGACAACGAGTTTTGATTATGTTGGAAGAGTGACCAAATATCTAACCAGATGTGTAACTGCAGTACTCGAAGACAAACTGGCTAAGTTTCAGTCCATGATGGACAAGGTCAAAGAGGCCCTTATCAGTTACTCCTGACAGATCACAGAAAATACCCAATGAATCCAAGGAGTGGATATGGGACTGGAGCAGCTTAGGACACAGATGCAACCCTCCACCCCTGATTCCTCCCTCCCTTCCTGCCCAAACCTTGGCCGACTACTTCCATGACAAAATCCACACGATCACTCTCCCGTTCCCCTCCTCCCCCTCTTCCCCCCCCCACTATTTCCAAATTCTCCCCCCACTACTTCTGCTTCCCTTTCTTCTTTCCCTATGGCCTCTGATGAGGAAATGCCACTCCTCCTCTCTTCCTCCAAACTTACTACCTGCTCTTCTGATCCCTTCCTCACTCATCTCCTTAGCTCCATCTTTTCAACTATTGTCCCTTCTATTTCTCATATTCTTAACCTCTCTCTCCACTGCAATCTTCCCTTTTGATTTCAAGCACGCTGTGGTTACACCCCTCCTCAAAAAACCCTCACTTGATCCCACCTGTCCTATCAACCCATCTCTCTCCTTCCTTTTATCTCTAAACTACTTGAGCGTGCAGTCTATCACCGTTGTCTTGATTTCCTCTCCTCTCATGCCCTCTTGGATCCTTTACAATCCGGCTTCTGTCCCCTACACTCTACTGAAACAGCTCTTACTAAGGTCTCTAATGATTTGTTTCTGGCTAAGTCCAAAGTCTTCTACTCTGTCCTCATTCTTCTCGATCTATCTGCTGCCTTTGACACTGTTGACCATAACCACCTTATCACCCTGTCCTCACTTGGTTTCAAAGACTCTGTACTATCTTGGTTCTCCTTCTATCTCTCCTATCGCTCTTTCAGTGTGTGCTTCGGTGGCTCCTCCTCTTCTTCAACCCCACTACCTGTAGGTGTTCCTCAGGGTTCCGTCTTAGGTCCGCTCCTCTTTTCTCTCTATACCCAATCCCTTGGTGCCTTTATCTCTTCCCATGACTTTCACTATCATCTCTATGCCGACGACTCTCAAATCTATATTTCTGCACCTGTTATCTCTCCTGAAATCAAGATCTCACTCTGCCTCTCTGACATTGCTACCTGGATGTCCCACTGCCGCTTAAAACTGAACATGGCCAAAACTGAACTCCTTATCTTTTCCCCCGTATGCCTCTCTTCCTCTTCCCCCTTTCTCTCTCTCTGTGGATAACTCTGTAATCCGCCCTGTCTCTTCAGAACGTAACCTTGGTGTTATTTTTGATTCTTCTCTTTCTTTCTCTCCACATATCCAGCTCATTGCTAAAACATGCTGTTTCTTTCTATACAATATCTGCAAAATTCGCCCTTTCCTCTCTGTTGATACCACTAAGATGATTATCTATTCCTTAATCACCTCCTGTTTTGATTATTGTAACCTTCTCCTTGCCAGCCTCCCTGCGAGCCACCTCTTTCCTCTTCAGTCAATTCAACATTCCGCTGCTCGACTTATTTTCCGCCAGTCTCGCTTTTCCTACATCACTCTTCTCCTCATCTCGCTTCATTGGCTTCCCATCCGTCTCCGTATCCAATTTAAACTTCTCCTCCTAACCTATAAATGCATTCACTCTTCTGCCCCCCAGTACCTTTTGTCTCTTATCTCTCCTTACACCCCCTCTCGGTTACTTCGTTCTTCTAATAGTCTTCGTTTATCTGTGCCCTTTACTCGCACTGCCAATTCCAGACTTCGCTCCTTCCAACTGGCAGAACCCTTTGCTTGGAATAGTCTTCCTATCTCTGTGTGCCAGGCGTCCTCCCTGCCCATTTTCAAGTCCAGACTCAAATCCCACCTCTTCACTACTGCTTTTCGTTCCTGTCTTGACCTATTTTGATCTCTCCATCAACTTTTGTTTACTTTGTCCTGTAAATTTTGTTATTTGCATTTTGTAACTTATTTTGTATTCTGTCTTATTAGATTGTGAGCTCTGATGAGCAGGGACAGTCTCTCTTGTATGTTTGTACAGCACTTCATATGTTGCGGCGCTATAGAAAAGTGTTTATTAATAATAATAATAAGTACCGCTGGTGGGTATGGCTGAATTAAAGCTTGTGACACTGAATGTAGATGGTATTCACTATCCTGTGAAGAGAACCAAAATTTTAGAACTTTTACAGAGAACACAGGCAGATATTGTCTTCCTGCAGGAGATCCATCTTAGCCTTAATGAGCATAAAAGCTGCAGAAATCCTGAATAGGAGAGGTTTTTGCTTCTGCCTTTAATGAGAGACAATGGAGGATGGCCATTTTGATGAAGAAGGGGTTGGGTCTGCAGGTGCACAATATTTGCAGTACTGAGAAGGATGCTACATTCTAGTTATGGGGAAACAGAGGGAACCAAGAATCCGCTGTGCAGCTTATATGCGCCTAATGTCTATTGCCATAGCTTTTTCTCTAGTATTATTGCAAAATGTGTGCAGCATCCTGATTATTATCCCATCACAGTGAGTGACTTCAATGTAGTGCTAATCCCACTCTGGACTGTTAGCCAGGTCAGGTGGCAAAAGAAGGGGCATTTTGAACGGGGGGGGGGGTTCACTTTGTGGTGAAGGAGCTAGGTTTGGTTGATGCATGGAGATACCTACACACATGAAAGAAAGACTATATGTTTTAATCCAATCCACATGAAATGGATTCACATATTGATTACTGGCTGATACCTCATTTGTGGACAAAAACTAAGACAGACAGAAGTGGAGCAAACTATGCTCTCTGACCATGCTTTGGTGAGCATGACTCTCTCGTTTATTTTGGGCAGCCAGGACTTCATCTGGAGATTGAACCCATCTTATTACCCTAAGGAGGAGTTCCAGGAGTTTAGAAAAGCGTGGGTGAAATTTAAGGGTTTTAATAAGGGCTCTGCAATTGCGAAGCAACGAAGGCTGTGATGCGAAGACACATTATGAGCTATATAGGTGCAGATAGGAAACACTGTGAATGGTGCTTCCACAAGATTTGACAAGAGTTAAATGACTTCCATAAGCTACACATAAGTTAGAGGATATGGACAGGAAACAGCTGCTGGCAATAAAGCGTAGTTACTCACCTGTAACAGGTGTTCTCCGGGGACAGCAGGAATCAGTCTTCATATATGGGTAACGCTGGTGCCGATGGAGCCCTCATGGAAGCATCTCCTCAGCTTTCAAAGAAAGCCTTTGGGAGATGCCACCATGCATGCGTGATCCCCTTCTCGCCTAAGGGTGCCATCTTGCTCAGTCAGATGACATAGCTAGAGCCGACAAAAGAAGATGGCAAAAAATACAGCAACTCCATGGGGAGGGAAGGTTGCAAGGACAGATTCATGCTGTCCCTGGAGAACACCCATTACAGGTGAGTAACTATGCTTTTTCTGGGAACAAGCAGGAAGTCAGTCCTCACATATGGGACTACCTATCTACAGGCTACCGAGAACCTGTAGAAAACCACAGTCAAGACATGAACAGCAGCACGTGAGTACAAAGGCAGACACTGAAAAGACTCCAATGTCCAGGGAGAACCATCACTCTAGTAGTCGGAACAAGAAGGGTTGGAGGGTACGATCTACCTAGATGCCAAAGAGATTACGGAGTACGGCCTGGTCGAAGGCTCTGTCCCATTGGGACTCATTCTCCAGGCAGTAGTGAGCTGCAAAGGTGTGAACTGATGACCAGGTGGTGACCCGGCAGATGTCTGTCATGGGGAGAGACCGCAAGTTCACAACATAGGTCCTCATTGCCCTGACGCTGTGTGCCGTATCCCGGTGATCCAGCGAGAGCCCTGCCTGTTCATAGGCAAGGGCAATTCAGTCCACTATCTAGGTGGACAGGGTCCACTTGGTTAGCTCCTCCCCCAACCGACTGAGGTCATAGGAGACAAAAAGCTGGGAGGCTTTGTGGTGGCCCTGGGTATGCTGCAAGTAGAATGACAGGGTCCTCTTACAATTCAAGGAATGGAGGATGGCCACCGCCCTGTTGGCATGAGGCCGTGGAAAGGTGGTGTAATGAGGACACCACCTTCAGAATGCATTTAGGGTGCTGGCAAAGCACGACCCTATTCTTATAGAACCTGGTGTAGGGTGGCTCTGCCACCAAGGCTTGAAGCTCACTGACCCTGCGAGCGGATGTGAGTACCACCAGGAATACAATCTTCCAGGAGAAGCCAGGGGTTCGAATGACGGCCCAGTGAGCTGTGACAGTACAATCCACCAAAGGTGGGCAGATGGGGAGCTTAGAAAGCAGGAGGCCCCGTAAGAATCGGGTAACAAGGAGGTGCTCAGAGAGGGGGTTTACCTTCAATAATGCGCTGAAAGAGCATTCAGGTGCACCCCAATGGAGTTGGACTTGAGTCCAGCCTGCAAGAGGTGAAGCAGGTACTGCAATACTGTCTGCAGCGGGCAGGAGAATGGGTTGACCCATTGCTCTGTGCATTACACCAAGAATCTGTGCCACTTGAAGGTGTAAGCCCACCTCATGGAGGTCTTATGAAAAGCCAGGAGGACCTCCTCCACCTCCCTCGGGAGGTGGAAGACAGCCAAAGCTACCTGCTCAGGAGCCATGCTGTTATAGCACCAGAGACCCCGGATTGGGGTGAAGGAGGGAGCCATCCTTATGAGTCAGTAATCTCAGGGTGTTCCCCAGAAGGCGGAGGCAGAGCAGCAGCAGTAACCAAGACTGCCTGAGCCACCTCGGGGCCACCAGGATCAGCAATGCCTTGTCCCAGAGGACCTTGAAAAGGGTCTTAGCAACTAGTGGCATGGGCAGGAAGGCATACAGGAGGCCCCACAACCACGGGAGGAGGAAGGCATCCGTTGCCACCTGGGGCGGGTGAGGCTGGCGAGAGCAGAAGTGGGGCAGCTGAGCATTGGCCAGGCTGGCAAAGAGGTCCACTAGTGGGGTGCCCCAGAGGCGGACGAGCCCTTGGGCTAGCCATCATTTATGCAGCTGTAGGACCCTGCTCAGTCTGTCCACCAGGGCATTGTCCTGGCACGGCAGGTACATAGCCCTCAGGAGCATTCCTTGACTGATCGCATACAAGCGGAGGGCTATTGCCTCCTGGCAGAGGCTGTGAAGGCCTATGTCTCCCTGCTTGTTCAGGTAGAACACTGTGACCTGGTTGTCCGTCTGGACCAGCACCGACTGGTGCTGTAGGTGGTGGTGAAAAGCTTTGAGCACCAGGAATATAGCCCTGAGCTGCAGCAGGTTGATCTGTTGTTGGCTCTCTGCCCTGGACCAGTTGCCCTGCGTGTGGAGGATCCCATAATGGGTCGCCCACCCCAGCAAGGAGGCGCCCATGGTGAGGATGGAAAGACATGACTGTCTTTAGGTGCTGTGTGGCTTTCCACAAGCTGAGCGACTTTGCCAGCAGGCAGGTCAAGCACACCCTGTCCCGAAGCCAGCCCGTGGCCTGTGTCCACTGGGAACAGAGGCCCCACTGAGCTGCCTTCATACAAAGGCGAGCGTTAGGGAACAACATGGATTGTCTATGCCATGTGTCAGAGTAGACGGAGCAGGGAGCGAGCTGACACAGAGCAACGTCACTGTATGTCTGTGGCCAAAGCTACGAGGCAACTTGCTCTGTCTAGGGGGAGGAAGTCCTTGGCCAGGAGTATTCAGTCAAGCCCCTATGAACTCCAGATCCTGTGTAGGTGTCAGGTAAGACTTGGTGTGATTTATCATGAACCCCAGGTGATGTAGGACACTGATGGTGCGGCCCAGGGCCTGCTGCACCTCTGCTGCCATGTCCCATTTTATGAGCCTGTCGTCCAGCTAGGGGAAGAAAAAGGCATCCTGGAGACGGAAGAAGGTCACCACCACTGCTAGGAATTTGGTGAAGATTCTGGGTGCGGAGGCTAGACCGAAAGGTAGCACCCTGTACTGGTAGTGGTCATCCCTCAACCATGAATCCAAGATACTGTCTGTGGCTGGGATGAACAAGGATGTGGGTATACACATCTTTTAGATCTAAGGAGCATAGCCAATCTCCCTACTGGAGGTATGGCAGCAATGTTCCAAGGGAGAGCATCTTGAACTTCTCCCGCACAAGAAACTTGTTTAGGTTTCACAGGTCTAGGATGGGCCTTAAGCTCCCGGTTTGTTTTAGGACTAGGAAGTACCTCGAGTAGAACCCTTTACCTCTTAGGTGATGGGGTACTGGTTCCAAGGCTTTGTCTGTGAGAAGACCTGCAAGTTCCTGCAGTAACAGGGCCCAGTGCAGGGGAGTCCAAGAGGGCTCTCCTGGGAATAACGAGGGAGGGGTCTGGTCCAGCTGGAGAAGGTAGCCTTCTCTGACTACCTGGCGTGCTCAAACATTGGTGGTGATGGCAGGCCAACAGTGGGCAAAGTGGACCAGCCAATCTTCTGAGGGTGGAGAGGCTATGCGCTGGGAGTCAAAAGCTCCCCCCAGGCTGTGCTGGAGCTGGGGGCTTGGGGCTCTTCTGCTTGCAGGGGCCCTGACCTGCTCCTTTGGCATGGTGGCCCTGCTGAGGAGCTGGAGGAGCCTGATACTGTGAGTATCCCTGGTAAGCCTAACCCTTTCTTGGGTGAGGCGGCTTTTCCCCCCAGGGTTTTCTCCTGGGGATGGTAGCAGTCTTCTTGGAGAGTCGAGTCCTCATAACGAACTCAGACTATATCTCTGCCCTCTCTCTGCCATGGGTTTGCCAAAGAGATTCTCTCCTCGGCATGGAACATCGATGAGCTTGTCCTGAACCCATTGCTCCAGATCCGAAGACTGCAGCCACACCAGGCATCAGGCACCGATGCCTGCAGCAGCTATCCTCGTTGTTGACTCAAAGCCATCCTAAACCACTCCCTGACGTCCTTGGTCAGTTTCCGGAATTGCTGGAGGTGGTCATCCCAGAGGCCAGCAGAGAAACCGGTAAGCTCCTTCATCAAGTCCCAAATGTACATGCCTATATAGAGCTGGTACATTTTGATCCAGAAGGCAAGCATTGAACCCTGGTGACACATTCTACCGAGGGCATGGGCCTGCCTGCCCAGGGGCACCAAAGAATGCATCTTCTGGCTCTTGAGCAGATGCATGACCGACTCCACTACCATGCAGCAACTGCGGTTTCCTGAAGCCGGGGTCTCACCGGACTCTGTACATTGCATTGAGTCGACGGCTGACTATGGGCACAGATGCCGGCTTCTCCCACATGTGAAGAAGAAATCTCTCAAGGATGACCTGGACGGGAACCATCAGTACCTCCTTCGGTGGGGAATCGTAATGGAGAATCACTAGTTCCTCTGTGCGAGGATCCTCCTCCATGGAGATGGCCAGTGCCCTCGACATGTCCTGCACGAAGAGGAGGAATTAGGTATCCTCGGGTGGTGACAAACGCCGGGTTGCCGGATCCGACGGGACATTGCAGTGTTTGCAGAGTTGGAGTAGTCTGTGGAGGATTTGGTGCTGGGTAGGGCCTGAGGGGAGGACCCAGGTCGGGGGCCGATGGATCACGGCAGCTTCGTGGCTGGAGCCACGAGCACTCGCCAGTGAGGCTCTTGTTCCCGAGGAGCATGACCATGATCAAGACCTCTGCTGAGGATCGACTCGAGGTGATGGGCTCATGAGGATCTGCTCCGCAACTGGGAAAGTCCTCAATGTCGAGGTCCTGATGGTCTGGGCAGATGCACCAGCAGAGCCAGGCATCAGCACCTGCTGCGTGGTGAGGAAGGCAGACAAACTGCGCTCTAAGGCCACCATCCTGGTTTCCCACTCAGGTGGTGTTGCAACCTTCAACCCAGACACTGGAACCCAGCATCGGCGAAGAAAGGGAGTCCTCGACGAGGTTGGCCTCAGGTGTCCGATGCTGATCACTGGAGGCCTCCGAATCCTTCCAGGGAACCTTGGTTGGCCGCTCCTGCTCTGACTCCTCAGGTCCTCTGCGTGGGCTGCGGGACCTAGCGTGCGGCTTGCCCATCTTGTCCAAGTCCTGAGAGGAGTTCCTTGAGGACTTTTTCTTCTTCTTCCATTTGCGGTCCAGGGAACCCCTGTTGGAGGCCCCGTGGCCCACTCGGTAGCTGAGGGATCACTGTATGACTCCCAGGATTTGGATGGGGCCCTGGAGCATGGAGAGACTGGGAACTCCGGGGCAGTCTCTGACCGTTTGAAGATCTTGTCGTGCTTCTGCTGACGGAGTTTGATGGTCTTAGTGGACATCTTTCTGCAAAGGCTGCAGGCCTCCAGGTTGTGGTCAGTCCCTAGACAACAGAGGCAGCAATCGGAGAAAGCACAGTTACTTACCTGTAACAGGTGATCTCTGGGAACAGCAGGAATAAGTCTTCACATATGGGTACGTCGGTACCGACGGAGCCTGCACGGGAATGCTCCCCAGCATCCAATCAGAAAGCTTTTGGGAGCGCGCCTGCGCACTGCCTTCCCGCCTTCTCCACTGCCTCTCCTCAGTTGAGTTTCATAGCTGAGACAAAAGGAGAGAAAGAGGAAAAGAAGATAGAAAGATAGATACAACTCCTAGGGGAGATGGGTGGGTTGTGAAGACTTATTCCTGCTGTTCCCAGAGATCACCTGTTACAGGTAAGTAACTGTGCTATCTCCAGGAACAAGCAGGAATGAGTCTTCACATATGGGGACTCCCAAGCTAAGATGCCTGGAGCCCTAACATGTTGAAGATTGAAAGCATGCTACACCTCATATGACCAGGCATCCTGAGGATGGAGGGTAGGAGTTGAAAGGAGAGGAGCTGCTGAAAAAACAGCTAACCTAAGAGAGGACTACCCGGAAGGAGTCCATGTATGTATGATCATTATCAAAAGATATATTGAAATGAACTAACATCATAATATTGAAATGAACAATCACCATATGATGCTCACCTACTGGATTGCAGGAAGTAGAGAGGCTGAGGTAGTCTACTGTTATTTGGTAGAGCCCCCAGAGGAGTTCTTGATATACTCAGAGAACAATGGGTGGAACCAGATAGAGGGGAGACAGAAGTACCCCAGTTCCTCAAAGACTTAAAGAGTCGTTTGAAGAGAACGGCTCAAGCCTCTTTAGAAAACTTGCAGGCTAGCCAAAAGAGGCAGAAAAAGTACTACGACCGTGGAACAAAACCCCGTCAGTTAGCAGTAGGCGATAAAGTGGTGATTATGGTGGCCGAGGTAGGACCAAAATTCGAGTCCAGATGGAAGGGGCCCTGTACGGTAGTGGAGAGGGTAGGTCCCATCTCATACCGGGTAGAGAATAGTAAGGGCCGGCGCCAGGTCTATCACATTAATATTTTAAAACCCTGGCAAGAAAGGGTAGCCACAGTACAATTAGCTATGAAGGAACACCACAGGAACCCTACACAAGGGATTACATGCTGTCCGTCGCAGGCTTTGGCAGCCCGTAATATTTTAAGGGGGGGGGGGGATCTGTGACATAGTGGGTCCTTCCAGCCCATTAGATGAGGCTAAAAAGCCAGGAACAGGAGTAGGGCTGAGTTGTAAACAAAAGCACATGGCTCCTGGTTACCTTAGAAACCAAGCACAGAGGCAAGAGAAAGCCCCTGCTACCATTCAGGGAATGAGTCACCAGCTAATACAGGACACCTGCTAGGGGGTGGAGTTGAGCACTGCCCTAGAATTCACCCTCATAAAGAGAGTTCAGTTGAGCTTATGGAGTTAGAAGAGGAAGGGGAAGAAGGAGAAGAAGGAGCTGAGGCATGTGTGCTGGATAAGGAAGCTAATGAGAGCTACGGTAAAGACAGCAGTGCCAGGAACAAGCCAGAGTCTCTGTGGAAGGGTGAGACAGAGTCTTTCTTCAGGAAAAGAAAAGAAACCCCAAGGGAAGAATATAATAAGGGCAGAGTGGGATTACCTGCAGTATCCAGGGGAACACAGAAGTGAAAGAAAGCCAGGAAGGCAAGTGAAATCTTCTGTGCAAGGCTTAGGTTGGGAACTTACAGCCAGTCCAAAGCCACAAAGAAAACCTCCACCAGCTAGGCTAAAAGGTAAGCCAAAAGGCTGGTATAAAAATAGTCACAGTGACTGTATTTACCCAGAGGGTTGAAGCTGGGAAGAGAATACCTGTGCTGATAACGTTTGTGAAAGCCAGTATTTAACTCAGGATTATCAGGTGAAACCTGAAGCAGTTAGAAAGGGCGTGGCACCAAGATTGCCGTTACAAACATTTCCTTCTAGCCAGGAAGAGTTAATGGACTTTGAACCTGAGTGTGTGAATATTGAGGAAGATATCATGGACTGTACGATATCGCTTGCTAATGAAATAATCTCATTACGCTGAAGGCATGTTTTGAAAGAGAAAGTACAGCACTACTAGCATTGGTAAGCAGAGAGCTGTGAAAAAACAGCATTGTTACGTTGGAATGCTAGATATCAACTTGTTTATTGCTGAAGTAAGCCTTTTCTGTTAAAGAACCTTTGATTTGTCCTTATGCCAGTAAATACCTGGTTTGTGTTACTCTGTTCATGGTGAAATCCACCCCGGGAGGGGAAATAAAATCCTTTGGTTGCTTAAAACACTTTTCCACAACTGCTCCTCATTGATTCGGTGAAGGGACTACATTTCCCAAAAAGCCCAGCTTCAGGATTTGTAAAGTAGCTGCTTCAGTGGGGAAGAACCACTCACTTAACCTCTACCCACTTATATACGGGGGTTTAAGGAGAGCTGGTGACAAATGGCGTAGTAGTTTGGATTTTTACCTGGATTTGAGGACACCACAAGGACGAGGTTCCTGCAGCAAGAGCTGACAGCCAGGAGGAAAAGATCCGGAGCTCGGATGACGATCGGTCAGACTGGGGAGTTCCCTTTTCTCAGTGCCCGACTCTGCACTGGTAATTGTAGCTAGGCACGGGTGGAGAAGGATACAAAGGAGAAAGGGTGGTGCACAGGAATAGTGCACGGCGTTGGGAAAAAAAAAAAAAAGGGGAGATTTTTTTTTTCTCTCTCTCTCTTTTTTTTTTTTTGGGCCACACTTTTTTTTTTTTTGTTGTTCTGTTGCAGATACCAGGAGATCCAGAATGGACTCACAAGAAATACTAAGGTGGATGTCCCTGCAATGGGATAAGCAGCTGGAGATGTCGCGAAGGGTGCATGACCAAGCGATGACTGCCTTGCAAGAACAGCTGAGACCAGTAAATGCTCTCATAGAACATTTAGCAAAGCAACAGCAGGAGCCAGCGGAAGTTTTTCCAGGATTTACCCAAGGGGTAGGACTAAATGGTACCGGTTCACTTTTGCTGGGACAGTTATCTCCTACTGACAATTTAGATGATTATGTGGATGCATTTGAACGGATTGCAGAAGCTGTCAAACTGCCTAAGGAGCAGTGGGCTATAAGATTTGCCATGTCTTTATCTGGTGAAGCTCTGTCGGCATACAAGTCAATGCCAGCTACCTTAGCAATGAATTATGACGCAGTAAAGAATGCTGTACGAGACAGGTTAGGGCTCACCCCTCTGTTCTACAGGCGCAGGTTTAGGGAGGCAAAGTTAAAGCCTGGCGAAACCCCTAAAGCCCTGTATTTTAGAATAAAGGGATTAGCCTGTAAATGGCTCAAACCTGAGCAACACGATGTAGAGTCTATGTTAGATGAGATAATGTTGGAACAGTACATGGAAGCTGTACCTGCTGAGGTTAAAAAGTTTCTTATGTTACAGAACTGTAAGACAACAAGTGAAGCAGCTGCCATGACAGAACAGTATTTTGAGGCTGAATTCTCAAGGACCTCAAAATCAGGCGTTCTGGGCATGACACAGGCTGATAAAGTAAGAAAGAATTTTGAATGTAAAGCACCTTATGAAAATAGGGGTTTTTCCTCTACTAAAAGAAAATGTTTCAAGTGTGGAAATGTTGGGACTTGCAAAAAGACTATTATACGCACTGCCTTAGTATCTGGTAATGGGGAAAACCTCAAAGCAGGCTTTTTACTACCAGTCCAGGTGGAGGGCATAAAGGCTCAAGCGCTACTAGACCCGGGCGCTAACCAGAGTATGGTGTCCCAACGGCTCTGGGAAGCCATACAAGCTCAAGTAGCGCCAGCAGTGGGGCAGGTGAAAGTACAGTGTTTGCACGGGTCAGCCTCCTATTACCCTGTATATGACCTCATGATAGAAGGTTTAGGATCAGCCAAGAAAGTAAAGGTGGCAATAATTCCACAGCTGTTACACGATGTAATTTTGGAAAATGATTGGCCCCCATTTTGCCGGGGAATTGAAAAGGGTATAGAAGAGAGGACAGGCTATGTCTCTACCCGCTCCCAGGCAAGACCCCCTCATAGGGAGGAGGACCCTGCTGAAGAAGTGGCAGGTCCATCCCGAGTTAGGGAAGATTCCCTTGACTTAGAAAGGGAATATGAGGAGGAAGCAATAGACCCATTGCCCACACAGACTGACCTTTTTGATACCATATCCAAGGAGGTGAGGAAAGGAAAGGCCAAGAAAAAACAAGAAAGGCACTACAGGACCCAAGGAAGGGCTGATTTGGAAGCCGGAGAGGGCTTACCACGGGTACCCTCGGAGTTAGTAAAGAAATTTCCGTCCTTCCCAGGGGAACAGAAATCGGATCCCGCTTTGAAAAGAGCCTTTATGCTTGCGCAAGAAGAAAGGGATACTCTGCCCCGATTCCTTTTAGAAAGGGATATCCTGTACAGGGAGAGTAATAACCCACTTACCGGTGAAGTAAGAAAGCAGTTGGTAGTACCGACTACATTTAAGGCCATAGTAAAGCGTCTAGCCCATGACCACCCAATAGGAGCCCACAAGGGGATTCAGGGGACATTGGACCAGGTCTTGGCCCGTTTTTAATGGCCAGGGGTCTACAAGGAAACTTCCCGCTATTGTGAAGCGTGTCCCACCTGCCAACGGGTTACTGCCTCGAAACCGAGAGCAGTGCCTATGATACCCACACCTGCCATATCCACACCCATTAGGCGAATGGCAATGGACATCAAAGGGCCACTCGTTAGGACTCCCCGGGGTTTTCAGTACATGTTAGTGATCGTGGACCAAGCTACACGTTTCCCATGGGCCATATCTATGAGAAATACCTCCGCCAGAACAATAGCCTTGGAACTGATAAAACTGTTCTGTGAAGTTGGCTTCCCTCAGGAGATGCTCACTGACCAAGGAAGCAACTTTTTGTCAAAATATTTAGCCACTGTGTGGGATGCCTTTGGCATACACCATGTGCGGACTGCAGCATACCACCCCCAGTCCAATGGGATGGTTGAAAGAACAAACCAGACCATAAAGCAAATGCTTAGGAGGGGACTAGATGGGCAGATGTCCGAGTGGGATACATTATTACCCTTTGTATTGTACACGTGTAGGGAGCATGTACAGGCGTCCCTAGGGGCATCCCCGTACGAGCTGTTATTTGGTAGAGCCCCCAGAGGAGTTCTTGATATACTCAGAGAACAATGGGTGGAACCAGATAGGGGGGAGACAGAAGTACCCCAGTTCCTCAAAGACTTAAGGAGTCATTTGAAGAGAACGGCTCAAGCCTCTTTAGAAAACTTACAGGCTAGCCAAAAGAGGCAGAAAAAGTACTACGACCGTGGAACAAAACCCCGTCAGTTAGCAGTAGGCGATAAAGTGGTGATTATGGTGGCTGAGGTAGGACCAAAATTTGAGTCCAGATGGAAGGGGCCCTGTACGGTAGTGGAGAGGGTAGGTCCCATCTCATACCGGGTAGAGAATAGTAAGGGCCGGCGCCAGGTCTATCACATTAATATTTTAAAACCCTGGCAAGAAAGGGTAGCCACAGTACAATTAGCTATGAAGGAACACCACAGGAACCCTACACAAGGGATTACATGCTGTCCGTCGCAGGCTTTGGCAGCCCGTAATATTTTAAGGGGGGGGATCTGTGACATAGTGGGTCCTTCCAGCCCGTTAGATGAGGCTAAAAAGCCAGGAACAGGAGTAGGGCTGAGTTGTAAACAAAAGCACATGGCTCCTGGTTACCTTAGAAACCAGTCACGAGCTAATACAGGACACCTGCTAGGGGGTGGAGTTGAGCACTGCCCTAGAATTCACCCTGATAAAGAGAGTTCAGTTGAGCTTATGGAGTTAGAAGAGGAAGGGGAAGAAGGAGAAGAAGGAGCTGAGGCATGTATGCTGGATAAGGAAGCTAATGAGAGCTACGGTAAAGACAGCAGTGCCAGGAAGAAGCCAGAGTCTCTCTGGAAGGGTGAGACAGAGTCTTTCTTCAGGAAAAGAAAAGAAACCCCAAGGGAAGGATATAATAAGGGCAGAGTGGATTACCTGCAGTATCCAGGGGAACACAGAAGTGAAAGAAAGCCAGGAAGGCAAGTGAAATCTTCTGTGCAAGGCTTAGGTTGGGAACTTACAGCCAGTCCAAAGCCACAAAGAAAACCTCCACCAGCTAGGCTAAAAGGTAAGCCAAAAGGCTGGTATAAAAATAGTTACAGTGACTGTATTTACCCAGAGGGTTGGAGCTGGGAAGAGAATACCTGTGCTGATAACGTTTGTGAAAGCCAGTATTTAACTCAGGATTATCAGGTGAAACCTGAAGCAGTTAGAAAGGGCGTGGCACCAAGATTGCCGTTACAAACATTTCCTTCTAGCTAGGAAGAGTTAATGGACTTTGAACCTGAGTGTGTGAATATTGAGGAAGATATCATGGACTGTACGATATCGCTTGCTAATGAAATAATCTCATTACGCTGAAGGCATGTTTTGAAAGAGAAAGTACAGCACTACTAGCATTGGGAAGCAGAGAGCTGTGAAAAAACAGCATTGTTACGGTGGAATGCTAGATATCAACCTGTTTATTGCTGAAGTAAGCCTTTTCTGTTAAAGAACCTTTGATTTGTCCTTATGCCAGTAAATACCTGGTTTGTGTTACTTTGTTCATGGTGAAATCCACCCCGGGAGGGGAAATAAAATCCTTTGGTTGCTTAAACCACTTATCCACAACTGCTCCTCATTGATTCGGTGAAGGGACTACATTTCCCAAAAAGCCCAGCTTCAGGATTTGTAAAGTAGCTGCTTCAGTGGAGAAGAACCACTCACTTAACCTCTACCCACTTATACATGGGGGTTTAAGGAGAGCTGGTGACAAGATATATGGATAGATCTAAAATAAGATCTAAAGGGCATAGCATATGCACAATTAGCTGACAGGCAGATACATCTATAGAGATGTATATATGTATATAGATATATATACCTGAGTATATAGGTTAAATGATAAAGGAATGCTATCCAGTGAATTATCAGGATGGTTATGTGAAAAAACAGAGGATATTAGTAGTCTGTAAACAGCAAGTCCGGAGTCCTGTGGAACTCCAGCATGGTAAAAGGACAGAAACGCATGGAATGAGATACCAGGTTGACCTACGTGAGGGACAAGGAGGTATCAGGCGTTTTTCAGATTAATATGTGCTGTCCTTGAAGTAATAGGATACCATGGGGACAAGCTGCAAGAAAAAAAGAGAATATTCCTAAAGAATGGGATAACTCCCAGACTTTCATTTGGAGAAGGCATATGTCCTTCTCCCTCTTTTTATTTTATTTTTTTTAAGATAGCAGGGTATGAAGAACCCCCACAGTCATAGGAGATGACTGAGGAAGCATTTTTCAACCATGATGGATAGTCATTCGAGAAACTTTATGCTCTCTAGCAAGGGCCCATAGTGGAAAGCTTCTCAGTAGGATTGCAGAGAGCATTATGCAGGAGAACTGGGACGTAGAACTGGCTGATGGAGAAAAACTGACAGCCACGTCCATTACATGCCAAACCCAGAGATTGGAGATGGCAAGGGTAAAGTGTAAGAAGCCTGTAGTGAAAAAGATTATCCAAGAAAGATGTAGAAAACTGTCTTGGAATCACTACTAAGGCAAGACAGGAGTGGTGGAAGACAATACTGGGACTTGTGGCAAAGTACCAGTAGGGAAGCAGTGGAACTCCTGCATGGGCAGCTACTGAATAGGGTAACAGAGAGAGTCGGTCTGTATCAAACAGAGATAACAGACTGAACAAAGAGAGCAAGCTGTCTCTGTCTGCAGAGCTGCCCAGAAAAAGAAAAGAGTTTATTCAGGAGAAGAAACTCTACAGTGAAAAGAAAGACAAGAAAAGTCTTACAGGGGAAACCCTGGCGAAGAGGGTAGAGCTAGAAGATGAAGAAGGACTTACCACATGGTAAGTCCATGGAAGGAAAAAATTCATGCTGGTACAGAGAAACTATCATATGATAGTTGCTAAACCTCTCTTCTGGTCAGGAAGAAGTGGAAAACTCTAACTTATAGACATGAATAACCTGACAGTTCAGCATAGTGAAGAGTAAATGGATTTCCTGAGAATAGGAATCCCTGAGCAGAGTTTTGAATGGAAAAACAGTGAAAAACTTCTGCTGAAAGAAATTAACTGTAGTTATAAAAAGATTAATCAGAAACCTATGGTTACTGTGTTTATTCAGCCTGGCTAGAGTTTGGATTCTTCAGACCAGGGCGAGACTTCCCCTGCTTGGGAACATCCGAATGATGGGCAGGTGAAGAGGAAAACCTCTTTCTTTTAGGGAAAGAAGGTCTGGTAGGGCATTTTCTACCTGCTGAAGAAGGAGAGGGCTTAGGATGGCCCTCAGATACAGGAAAGTCAGTGGAGCAATGAGCAACCTGACGTAAGGACTCCTTACTGAAGAGATTTTCTCCAGTACAAGGAGTATTACCCAGTCTTTGTTGTGCCCATCTATTCAAGTCTGATGCTTGGAGCCAGGCTTTACGACGTGCTCCTATGGCTATAGCAGAAGTTCTGCTAACAGACTCAAAAGAGTCTAGGGAAGCACGAGAAAGAAACCAAGAGATATTTTGGCTATGAGTAAGAAGTAAGGAATGGTCTACAGCCTTGGGCTCTGATAGAAAAGGAGTCAAAAGAGATAATTTCTTTGTGATCTCCTGAAGGGATAGACTCATATAGAAAATATATGAGAGAATCCTTTTTGCCAGCATAGATGTTTGGAAGGTTTGACGTCCAAAGGCATCCAGTAATCTAGATGCACGCCATGGCGGGAAAGAAGAATGTTTTTTCTTGCTTTTTACCTTCCTCATTGCTGATTCCACTACAATGGAATGATGGGGAAGTTGAGGCTTTTGAAATCCTGGAGAGGGGGGCACCTGATACAGAAGATCAGTTTCTGTAGGAGGTGAAGAAACCTTTAAAGGTTTTTCCCATACCTTCAGAAGAAGATTCTGCAAAGAATGATGCAAAGGAAGCATTACATTTTCCTTTCTTGCAGAAAAACCCTGAGAAGACTCATAGCCAGGGATAGGAATATTAAGGAAGGTTGCCATGCCAAGGAGAAACTTCTGAAAGAGTAGTTACTCACCTGTAACAGGTGTTCTCCAGGAGCAGCAGGAATCAGTCCTCACTTATGGGTAACGTCGCCGACGGAGCCCTCGCGGAGCAATTTCCCCAGCTTTCGAAGAAAGCCTTTGGGATTGCAGCGCGCATGCGCGGTCCCCTTCCCGCCCGAGGGTGCCATCTTGCTCAGTCAGATGACATAGCGAAGACAGCAAAACATAACAGAATGGCTGCAACTCCAAGGGGAGGAGGGAGGGTAGTGAGGACTGATTCCTGCTGCTCCTGGAGAACACCTGTTACAGGTGAGTAACTACTCTTTCTCCAGGACCAAGCAGGAAGTCAGTCCTCACTTATGGGACTCCCCAGCTCAAGGCTACCGGAGGCCTCAAGCTGAAAATGAGCTCCCTCAAGCTCAACAGCACAGAAGGAAGGAATCTTCTCTGAATATGCATCCGGCCGGTAGCCAAACACCGGGGCCGGAGGGAGGAGTTGCCTAAACCTCAAAGAGATTGTGGAGGACTGCCTGTCCGAAAGCACTATCCCTGCGGGACTCCCTCTCCAGGCAGTAATGGGCCGCGAAAGTCTGGCTGGAGGACCAAGTAGCGGCCCGGCAGATGTCTGCCAACGGAACAGAGCGGAGGTGAGCAACTGACGCAGCCTTCGCCCTGACACGGTGCGCCGTGACTCGACTCTCTAGGGAGAGGCCGGCCGCCCCATACGCCCAGGCGATGCAGTCAGCTACCCAGGTGGACAAAGTACGCTTAGAGACAGGTACCCCCAACCGATTGGGGTCGAAAGAGACGAAAAGCTGAGCAGTTTTTCTATGCTCACGCGTACACTCAAGGTAGAAAGACAAGGCTCTTCGACAGTCCAGGGTATGCAGAACAGTCTCAGCTCGGCTGGTATGCGGCCTGGGAAAAAAGGTCGGAAGAACCACCTCTTGATTGATGTGGAAAGAGGAAGCCACCTTCGGGAGAAACTTAGGGTGCGTCCGTAAGACAACCCTATTCTTGTAGAACTTAGTATAAGGGGGCTCCGACACTAGGGCCTGTAGTTCACTAACGCGCCTAGCGGAGGTAAGAGCCACCAAGAAGAGAGTTTTCCATGAGAGGAAACGAAGGGGGCAGGTAGCCATGGGTTCAAAAGGCGGGCAAGTAAGCCTTTGTAAAACCACATTGAGATCCCAGTCGGGAGCCGGAGGGCGCAGCGGGGGCTTAAGCAGGAGCAGGCCCCTGAGGAAGCGCGCCACCAAGGGGTGCGAGGAAAGAGGCTGGCCCTCCACCAGCGAGTGATGCGCAGAGAGGGCACTGAGGTGGACTCTGACAGAATTGGACTTGAGGCCTAGGTCGGAGAGGTGAAGCAAATATTGGAGTACCACCGATACTAAGCAGGCGAAGGGGTCCTCAGAGCGCTGAGAACACCACACCGAAAAGCGACGCCATTTAAGGGCGTAAGATTTCCGGGTGGAAGGTCGCCGAGATGCCAGGACAACAGCCTCCACCTCCGAAGGAAGTAAGAGCGGAGCTAAGACTACCCTTTCAGAAGCCAGGCCATCAGATGAAGGGCCCGAAGGGGTGTAGAAGAGTGCCCTGATCCTGGGTCAGGAGATCGGGCTGAAACCCCAGAGGAAGAGGGGTGTCCACTGCTAGCTGCAGGAGCAGAGGGAACCAGGGTTGTCTCGGCCACCTGGGCGCTACCAGGATCACGGATGCCCTGTCCTGGACAACTTTGAACAGCGTCCGGGACACAAGTGGCGTGGGAGGGAAGGCATACAGTAGGCCCGCGGACCACGAGATGAGGAAAGCATCCGGCGCTACTCTGAGAGGATGCGGGTGCCGAGAGCAGAACCTGGGAAGTTGCCAGTTCAGAGGACTGGCAAAGAGATCCAAGGTGGAGAGGCCCCACCGGCGGAAGATCTGCCGGACAACTAAGGGGTTCAACCTCCATTCGTGTGGCTGCAGAATCCGGCTCAGTTTGTCGGCCAGGCAATTGTCCTGCCCGGGCAGGTAAACAGCCTTGAGGAGGATGTCGTGGTCGACTGCCCACGAGCACAGTCTCCGGGCCTCCTGACAGAGAAGGAGGGAGCCTGTGCCCCCGTTTGTTCACGTAGAACATGGCAACCTGATTGTCCGTCTGCACCAGTACAGACTGACGAGAAGTGAGGTAAGAGAAGGTCCGCAGAGCCAGGCGGATCGCCCGCAGCTCCAGGAGGTTTATCTGCTGAGCCGCCTCCCAAGGGGTCCAAAGGCCTTGGGTGCGCGCTCCCTGGGAATGCGCTCCCCATCCCAGGAGAGAGGCATCCGTCGTAAGCACCTGGGAGGGTGTGGGAGGCTGAAAAGGCATGCCGAGCATCAGGTTGGGCAGGTGAAGCCACCATTGTAGAGAGGAGGCCAGACGGTCGGAGATCTGTAGCAGGTCCGTCAGACTCCCTGTGGCCTGATGCCATTGAGTACGAAGGCTCCACTGAACAGGCCGCATATGTAGGCGGGCATTCGGGGTGACATGGACCGTGGAGGCCATATGACCGAGCAGCTGCAGGAATCGCCTGGCCAGGGCCGGCGACGTGCTGTGGAACCTGCCGGCCAGAGCTATGAGCCTGTCGGCTCGCTCCCGAGGCAAGAAGGCACGAGCCCGCAGTGTCCCCAGCCGTGCCCCTATGAACTCGAGATCCTGAGAGGGGCGCAACGTGGACTTTCCGAAGTTTATGACGAAGCCCAAGTGCTGAAGCAAAGCCACTGTGCGTTGGGTGGCCTGAGTGACCTCTACAGAGGACTGCGTCCGTATGAGCCAGACGTCCAGGTAGGGGAAGACGAAGAGGCCTTAAAGCCTCAGGAAGGCCGCCACCACTGCCAGGCATTTTGTGAACACCCTGGGAGCGGAGGACAGGCCGAAGGGCAGCACGCGGTACTGATAATGTCTTCCCGCCACCACAAATCTCAGGTATTGCCGGTGGTCCGGGTGGATAAGGATGTGGGTATAGGCATCCTTTAGGTCCAAGGAGCATAGCCAATCTCCCTGCTGGAGGTAGGGCAGTAGGATTCCAAGGGTAAGCATCCTGAACTTTTCCCCCTGCAGGAACTTGTTGAGGTCGCGTAGGTCCAGGATGGGTCTGAGGCCTCCTGTTCGCTTTGGCACCAGGAAGTACCTCGAGTAGAACCCTTGACCCCAGAGGTGTTGGGGTACTGGCTCCACAGCCTGCTCCCCCAGCAGACCCTGCAGCTCCTGAAGAAGTAAGTCCTTGTGCAGAGGGGGCCTTGGAGGCTCCCCTGGGAAGTAGGGGGGAGGCACCTGGTGAAAATGTAGGAGGTAGCCCTTTTGAACCACCTGCAGCACCCAGGAATCGGAGGTTATGGCTGACCACCTGTAGGCAAAGTGGATCAGCCTGCCCCCCGTGCAGAGTAAAGGGGCTATGCTGGCATAGTCAAAAAACCCCACCCTGCTGAGCAGGGGGCTGTGTAGTGGGTTTGGGGGCCCTCGGCCTATGGGGCCCATTACCCTGACTCTTAGCCTGCGGACCCTGATTGGGGGCTGCAGACGCTTGGTATTGAAAGTGCTGTTGCTTATAGGCGGGCACCTTCCTCGGGTAAAAAGGTTTTTTCCCCGGGCCCTTCCTCTCTTGTGAAGGAGCAAAGGTCTTTCTGGATAAGCGAGTCCTAGTGAGAGTCTCAGACTCGGGTTCCGCCGCCTTATCAGCCATGGGCTTGCCAAAGAGGTTTTCACCTCTGCAGGGGACATCGACCAACTTGTCCTGTACCCACGGCTTGAGGTCGGATGACTGAAGCCAGGCCTGTCGGCGGGCACCGATGCCAGCTCCCGCAACTCGGGCCGACACCTCGAAGCCATCGTATGCCGCCCGAGAAATAAACTTCGAGCACTCTCGAATACTATCGGACAAGGTCTGGAACCTCTGCAAGGGTTCCTCGGAGAGACCAGCCGAGAACCCGGCGATTTCTTTCGCCAGGTCTCGGAGGAACATGCCCATATATAGCTGGTATGTCTGGACTCGGCAGGCCAGCTGGAGCCCTGGAAGCACTTCCTACCGAGGGCATCCAGGTTACGGGCCTCCTTACCCGGCGGCACCAAGGAGTGCATCTTTTGACTCTTAAGTCAATGCATGGCCAATTCCACAACCACAGAGTGGTGCGGTAATTGCGCCTTTTGGAACCCGGGACTCTTGCGGACTCGATACATCGAATCGACCCTCTTGCTCAACACCGGCATCGAGGCCGGGCATTCCCACATGCGAAAGAGCAGCCGCTCCAGCATAGGAGGGACCGGCACGGTAAAGGCCTCCTTCGGGGGAGAGTCATACTGGAGGGCCTCGAGCTCTTCGGCGCGGGGCTCCTCCTCGGGATCCGCAGGGAAGGCCAATGCCTTGGCCATACCCCTCACAAAATCGGAGAAGCGGGTATCCTCCGGAGGGGATCGCCTCCGAGGCTCCGACTCGGGTGAGTCGGAGGGGACGCACCGAGTCTGAAAAGAACCGGGTGACTCGTCCCCTTCCGTGTCCCAGCCCGACGCCTCCGTAGAGGAGTCGAGAGGCTCCGTGCGGGCGGGGGTTCGCCCCGACGTCGACGACCTCGGTCCCAAACGGGAGGCCGAGGGAGACCTCGACCGAGGATCGACTCGAGCACGTACGGACTCGAGGATCGACTCGGCCGCCAGTGTCGACTTGGGTGTCGACGTCCCGGTGGTCGGAGCAGATGCACTGGCGATGCCGGTCATCAATGCCCGCTGCTGGTCCATGAAGGCAGAGATACTGCGCTCCAAGGTGGTCATCCTGAGACCAAGCTCAGAAGACCCGGCAGCCTCCGACTCGGGCCCCGACGGCGTCGGGCCCGACATCGGTTCCGGAGGGGAGTCCAGGAGGACTATAGCACTCACGTGTCCAGGCGGCTCCTGCTCCAAGCGAGGAAGTTTGGAAGGCCTCTCCGCCTCCGAGGGCTCAGGGCGGCTGACGGGGCTAAGCGACCCGGCCTTCGAGGGACCAGGTGCGTCCTCCGACGCCGCCCGAGCGAGTTTCTTCTTCCGACGATGTTCCCGGTCGGGGGACCCCCGTTCAGAGGAACTCCGATGATACTCGTGGCCGGAGCCACGAGACGTCGAAGCCTCCGACGAGGTCCGGGCCTGACCGGACTCGGGGTCAGAGAAGATTCGTTCCTTTTGTGACTGTCGACTCCTCAGTGACTTTGAGGACATTCTGCTGCACGGACCACAACCCTCCGAGTCATGGTTGGGTCCGAGGCAACGGAGGCAGCAGTCATGCGTGTCAGTAAGAGACATCAGTTTGGAACAACGACCACATTTTTTAAACCCGCTGGCAGCCATCGGGGGAAAGAGGGCCCCGGCGAGGTCGAAAGACCGTGCTGCCAGGGGTGCAGAAGAAAGTGGCGGGAACGCCAATTAGGACAAAAACTGAAAAGAAAATGTGAACGGGCTCGATAAGGATATCGAGGCCGGGAGGGGACAGGCGAACCGAGAACAAACAAACTAAAGAAATTAATCAACGTTTGCAGCGGCGATAAACTACGTCTGTAGGGCTCCGCGGAAAAAAGAAGACTGAGCAAGATGGCACCCTCGGGTGGGAAGGGGACCGCGCATGCGCGCTGCAATCCCAAAGGCTTTCTTCGAAAGCTGGGGAAATTGCTCCGCGAGGGCTCCGTCGGCGACGTTACCCATAAGTGAGGACTGACTTCCTGCTTGGTCCTGGAGAAAAGAAGGATCTCCGATGGGAACCATCCCTGGACAGGTTAAACCTGAAAAGGAAGCCTGGGGACCGGAGGATATACCTGTCCGGTGCAGAACAGGATTTGCAATGGATGGATACTGGAACTGGCAATTATGAGTTGTCAGAAGTGCATCATCCATGCCCGGAATCGACTCTAAACTAGGCACAGAGAGGAGCGATCCAGGTGACAAAAGCATGGAAGGAGCTGGTTCCGATGATGCTGTAGGTACCGGCATCGATACCGATAGCGAAGGCGCCGAAGCAGATATCGGAGACAGCTCAAGCGGTACCAAGGTAAGTAAAACTCCTTGGTGATTATCCTCGGTACCGTGTATGCGGAATCGGTAAACATCGGTTCCGAGACGCGTCGGTACCCAGTCATCTAGACTAGAGAGCGATTCCAGACTCGGCATCGAAGGGAGCGAGTCTATCGATGCATGTCTAGAGGGTACTGACGTCGGTGGTGGTATCGGCGATGTTGCCGATACAGGAAAGTCGGTCCGGGTCGTATCGATCGGTCCCGAATGTACCGAGAACGCCCGATGACGATTCCTGGTGAAGAGTGGATCACTCAACACCGGTGCCGATGCCGGGGTATCGGTACCACTCGAAGCGGATGCCACCACCGAGCATGGCTCAGGTATGTTCTGTGAGGGGTGAGCCCCAGGAACAACCTGAAACCCCTGAAATGCTTTGGAGCCCGAAGACTCCCGCCAGGGTTTTAATGCCAATGGGGTCTTGAGAGCAAGGCCGGAGCCATCATCATGCTTGGCATGAGACCTACCACTCAAGAATTGGCTAGTCTTAACAGACTGTTTGTGGATTACCTGATCCTGTAGAGAAGAAAAAAACGGTGCCCGCACTTCGGGAGGGAAAACGGTATCGAGGGAAACTCGAAAGAAGGAAGTTCTTCTCAGTTTTGCAGCCTGAGTGTTCAGGGGAAAAAGGGTCAGGACCCGAACAGTTTAGACACCAGGAATTGGAGTCTAAAAAGAAAACCGTGCTTCCACAGTGAAGGCACTTCTTAGGAGACGAAGGCTCCATGGTGGAGAGGCCTTGTAGGCCCAAAAAATTTAAAGACAGAAACGGAGGGAAAAATCTCCCTGAGTTTAAGAAAAAGAAAAGAAAAATCCACCAGCGGTACCGGTGGCGGCGGGAAAACAGCCGCGACCACAAGAAAACAAGAAATAAAGAATTTGAAGAAAAACATTTCTGCGGTGACAGGAGGACGTCCTGCCGGCTCCACGGAAAAACGAAAACTGAGGAGAGGCAGTGGAGAAGGCGGGAAGGCAGTGCGCAGGCGCGAGGGATGCTCCCAAAAGCTTTCTGATTGGATGCTGGGGAGCATTCCCGTGCAGGCTCCGTCAGTACCGACGTACCCATATGTGAAGACTCATTCCTGCTTGTTCCTGGAGATAATAAAACACTTTACCGAAAAAATAATCAAAATTTTCTGGGGAAATCAGACACATCCGGTGGGCTCTGCAGAAAAAAGGAGACTGATTAAGATAGCACCTTTGAGCAGGAAGGGGAACATGCATGCATGGTGGTATCTCCTAAAGGCTTTCTTTGAAAGCTGGGGAGATGCTTCTGTGAGGGCTCCGTCGGCGCCAACGTCACTCATATGTGAGGGCTGACTTCCTGCTTATTCCTGGAGAAAGCAGCAAATCAATACTATCTTAATGACATGGGCAAAGCATGATATTTTTCTATATAAATACAAACTGCATTGATGGGGCAATAGAGCAGGAAAATTGCTATCTCACTTTGTACAAAATAGGCAGGAGAAAAAATAATCATGCAAATTAAGAACGCCAAGGGGGAGGTCAAGGTAAAAGTGCAAGAAGTGGTACAGTGTTTTGTTAATTTATATCAATCACTATACACTGGTGGGTTAGCTAACATCACCAATCACAAGGAGTTCTTTCGGAGCCTGCAGCTCCCTCAACTCAAAGAGACGATACAGGCTCTGAATAGGCTGATCACCGCAATGGAAATACAGGACGTTATTAAAAAATTAGCAAAAAGTCCAGGACCCAAAGGCTTGGGAGCAGAGTTTTATAAAATCATGCCAGATCTGGTAGGGGGGTTCTTGAGGGACATGTATGAGTCGTTGCGGGAAGGTAAACTTAATGTTAATGTTTAAAATCACTTGATATACCGCCCCCCTTTACACCGGGGCGGTTTACAATAAAACTTTAAAATACATAATTTAAGAAAGGGAAGGAAAAGTGACAATCATATAAGAGAGAAAAAAAAAAAGAAAAAAGGACAGATTGTAAAAGGAAATACAGTGAAAACAGGGGTCATGGGGGAAGGTTGAAGGCAGAAAAAAAAAGATGAGTCTTAAGAAGAGAACGGAACTTGGGAAGGGACTGTTCTAGTCTGAGGTTAGTGGGGAGGGAGTTCCAGAGGGCAGGTCCAAGGTAAAAGAAAGCCGATTGCCGAGTTGAGTGAAGATGAGCCTGGGAGGGGGAGGGAAGGTGTAAACGATTGATATGAATTGATCATAGGCTGCGAGTGGGAGTGTGAAAAGTTAACAGGTTGGATAGATACTGAGGGATGTGAAGATAAATGGCATGATGAACAAGAGTGAGAATTTTGAATTGAATCCGAAAATTTACTGGCAGCCAATGAAGGTGCTGAAAGAGTGATATGATCGCGAGGGGAAGCATGCAGGATCATCTGAGCTGCAGTGTTCTGTAAGAGCTGTAACCGACGTTGATATTGGGGAAGACCAGCATAAACCAGGTTACAGAAGTCCAATCGTGTAATAACTAAAGAGAGAAGAAGAGTGAAGAGAGCCTAAGGAGAAAGAAATGGTCTAATGGCACGAATCTGTCGAAGACAATAGAAGGAGCGCCGAGAGATATGGGAGATATGATCATGGAAGGTAAGGTTGCTGTCGAGAAAAACACCCAAATAACGAAGCGTGGAAACTGAGGAAATTGGGGCACCAGAGAAAGAAGGAGTGATGGAATGGTGGAACTATGAGGAAACCACATGGAGGCAGTTTTTGAGATATTCAGAACAAGACAGTTTGATGAAAGCCAAGAAGAAACCAGGGATAAGCAGTTGTTGAGAGGAGTGATGTCAGGGTGAGAAGAGGATGTATGATACAGGAGGAAGATGTCATCTGCGTAATAATAGCCTGAAACACCCGATTGCTGAATTAATAATGCCAAAGGGGTCAGAAATAAACTTCAATAGAAACAGAATCTGGCACATATAGTGGTCCTTCCCAAACCAGGAAAAGACCCCTTGGAGGTGGGGTCTTATAGCCCTATCTCCTTGAAGAACCAAGATATGAAAAATTCTCACCAGTGTGCTGGCCAGTAGGTTGCAAAAATACTTGCTTAGGTTAGTCCATGGGGACAAGGTGGGATTTGTCCATGGAAGGCAAGCGTCTGTGAACATTCTTAAAGCCTTAGCAACGCTGCAGGCAAGTCAAGCGAGGGGGGCAGCGATCGTAAGCCTAGATGCTGAGAAGACATTTGACAAGGTGCTATAGCTGCACCTATTTTGGGTGCTGGATCAATATAATGTGGGGGATGTCTTTTTGAAGTGGTGCGAATATTGAATGAGATCCCCTTGGCTCAGATTATTATAAATGGCTGCTGGTCACCCGAATTTTCCATCTTAAGGTACAACCCTGCCTGGTCCCCCTTATCACCCCTATTTTGTGAACCACTGGCAGTGAAACCGAGGGGGGACCCGGACATTCAAGGGATTCAAGTAGGGATAATCTCTCTGAGGCTAAACATGTTCACTGATATGATGCTCCTATTTCTGGGAAATGTGTGCAGAGATGTGGGAAAGGTGATAGAGGTAGTCAAGCAATTTGGGTCCTTTGCAAGCCTAAAAATCAACTTTGGCAAATCAGAGGCCTTGGAGTTTGAGAACACTACAGGTATGTAGGAGAGAGGTGGCTTTCCACTACAGTGGGCTAAGCAGCATATTAAATACTCCAGGGATTTACCTGAGCAATAGCTATAGCACTATGTTTAAAGCCAATGTCATAGACAAGATTGAATGCATGTGATCACTGGAAAGACCTGCCCCTGTCATTGATGGGAAAGGCTACTTTAGTCAAAATGGCGGTGATGTCCAAGATCCTGTATGTTCCTCAGATGATCCCCCTATGGATAGGGGCAAGATCGGAGAGGGCTTTTAAAGGGGTGCTTAGGAAATTCCTCTGGAAGGGAAGAGGGGCCCACATGAGCTATGCTAAACTGTGCCTACAGAAGGAACGAGGTGGCACTGGCATACCGAACCTTAGACTGTATAACAGAACGACAATGCTTCGGTGGATGCATGCACAAGGGGCGTTCAGTATGTGTCGGAGGCACTGTTGGATGAGCTGTATGCCCCCTATAGATCTGTCAATCTTATGCATAGTCTGAAGGTACGGGAGGGCATGGAGCTATGGAAGTGGGGATGCTGAAATACTATAAAATATCTTTCCAGGAATGTTGAATTCCATGATTGTGTTAAATCACTAAAGGTAGGGTGTCCTCTTGCAGAGGGTAACTGTTAATCCATACAATATACATTTCCCTCCAGTTAATTTCTAGGCTATCAAGCTCCTCTATTGCAACTTCACATTATATCTTACTATTACATAGCAACACTTCACCACAGATTTTAGGGAATGTGAGAATGTAAAATCTGTGGTGAAGTGTTGCTATGTAATAGTAAGATATGTGAAGATGTAATAGAGGAGCTTCATAGCCTAGAAATTAACTGGAGGGAAATATATATTGTATGGAAATTCTATAAAAGGCATGATGGAAAGGCTTAGAAAAGGCATCCTCAAGGGTATCCCGGTACTTGCAATTGGTGGGGAACACGGAGTTTCTGCCTGGGGAGGGTCACTCTGTGATTATGGTGTGGGAAAGGCTAGGATGTTACAAGATAGGGAACCTTTATGATGAAAAGGCCCTCAAATTGTATACCTTCAGAGATCTACAGAACAATGGGTGCTACCAGCGGCGCATGGATTTTATTTCTGGCAGGCACAGTACTATTGCTGGCCTATGCAAGGAATGTTGAAGGGGGGGAGCCTGAATAAGAATTTTCAGTCCTTGCTGCCCCAGTTTAACACAGTATCACAATGAAAGTCTCGACAGGGCAGCTAGTCAGAGGCCCTGGGTAGAAGCATTGACAAAGGCATGGGCAAAGGATGTTGCAAGCAAATCTTGGAAAAAAAACTTGGACTCACTGTTTAGCAATATATACACCTATCTAACATTCAGGAAATCCAATTCCGGTTACTCTACCTTACCGTTTATAACTTAAGTACAGGAAGTAGGGATGAATCTGTGGCAAGATATGTGTGGGAAATGCAAGGTGAGGAAGGAAACATTGATACACATAGGAACATACATACATAGTATATGACAGCAGATAAAGACCAGTATGGTCTATCTAGTCTACCCAGTAAGGTGACAAGAGTAGGTGTACCTGCCGTTCTGTGCAGATCACTCCCATCTCGTTCGAGTGCAAATATTTACTGTCTCTCTGGGTGGCCAGCACTAGAGAAGCTTTCCAATAGTCTGGGACTCAGAATTGAGTGGACATATAGTCCACTGCTGCTGGGCAATGTGGATGAAATGGACAACTTAAAACTCTCTAAGGCGCAGCGGAAGTTTCTGTTATGTAGGACTATTTGCAGTAAGAAAGGCAATACTTCGTATGTAGATGGATGAACATTACTAGCCAATGGCAACACCTGTGGTCTGAAACTACAAAATGTGAGTTGCACACTTACATTTGCCGTAAGTGGAGAGAGTGGCCAGAGTATTGTCAACTATGGAGAGCGCATGGGACTGTGGGAGCTTGAAGAGTAAGAGTAGTTACTCACCTGTAACAGGTGTTCTCCAGGAGCAGCAGGAATCAGTTCTCACATATGGGTGACATCGACGTCGATGGAGCCCTTGCGGAGCATTTCCCCAGCTTTCCATGAAAGCCTTTGGGAATGCAGGCACGCATGCGCGGCTCCCTTCCCGCCTAAAGGTGCCATCTTGCTCAGTCAAATGACATAGCTAAAAACAGCACACAAAAATGTAAAAATAAACTATGTACAACTGCAACTCCCAGGGGAGGAGGGAGGGTTGTGAGGACTGATTCCTGCTGCTACTGGAGAACACCTGTTACAGGTGAGTAATTACTCTGTCTCCAGGACCAAGCAGGAAGTCAGTCCTCACAAATGGGTGACTCCCTAGCTCTGGGCTACCAGGAACCCAGGCTGAACAAGAGAACTCACTATAGTCCCAGCATCAAAGAAAGGCTTTCACTGACAGAACCTCCACCGGTAGCTCAACAGAGGGCAGGAGGGCAGGAGTTGCCTAAACCTCAAAGAGATTCCGGAGTACTGCCTGGCCAAAAGCACTGTCCCTACGGGACTACCTTTCCAGACAGTAGTGGGCCGCAAAAGTCTGGCTTGAAGACCAAGTAGCAGCCCTGCAGATGTCTACCAACGGTACAGAGAGGAGATGAGCCAGTGAGGCAGCCATTGCCCTGACACGATGGGCCGTGACCCGACCCTGCAAAGGAAGGTCAGCCGCCTTGTAAGTCCAGGTGATACAGTCAGCCACCCAGATGGACAAGGTACGCTTGGACACAGCCAACCCCAAATTATTAGGGTCAAAAGATATGAAGAGCTGAGTAGCCCTTCTGTGCCCCTGCGTATGGTCTAGAAGGATAAGGCCCTCCTACAGTCCAGGGTATGCAGAACTGCTTCAGCCTGGCTTGCATGAGGCCTAGGGAAGAATGTTGGAAGAACCACCTCCTGGTTGAGGTGGAAAGAGGAGACAACCTTTGGGAGGAACTTTGGATGAGTCCTGAGGACTACCCTGTTCTTGTAGAATCTGGTGTAAGGCCTGTTACAGACCAGGGCCTGAAGTTCACTCACTCGCCTGGCTGAGGTTAGGGCTATCAAGAAGAGTGTCTTCCAGGATAGGAAGCGTAGAGGGCAAGTAGCCATCAGCTCAAAAGGTGGGCGAGTCAGTTGCTGCAAGACCACATTTAACTCCCACTCAGGAGCAGGACGACGGATTGGAGGCTTGAGCAAAAGCAAGCCTCTGAGAAAGCGGGTCACCAAGGGGTGAACCAACAGAGACAGTCCTTCCACCAGTGAGTGGTGAGCTGCTAGGGCTGAGAGGTGGACCCGAACAGAATTGGACTTAAGTCCTTGATTTGATAAGTGCAATAAGTACTGAAGCACTACTGGTACAGTACAGGAGAAGGGATCCTCTGTACGTAGGTGACACTACGCGGAAAACCTTTTCCATTTAAGAGCATAGGTTTTCCTAGTGGACTGTTTCCTAGAGGCTAGGACAACCTCCTCAACTTCCTGAGGGAGGCCACAGGGAGCCAAAACTACCCTTGCAGCCTCCATGCCATCAAAGTGAGAGCTTTGAGATTGGGGTGCATAAGGGAACCCTGATCCTGAGAGAGAAGGTCGGGTTGCAACCCCAGAGGCAGTGGGGGATCCACTGCCAGCTAAAGCAGAAGTGGAAACCAAGGCTGTCTCGGCCACCTGGGAGCCACCAGCAGGACCGAGGCCTTGTCCTGAAGAATCTTGAACAGAGTTCGGGCCACCAAGGGCGTGGGAGGAAACGAATACAGGAGGCCCTGAGACCAGGGAATCAGAAAAGCATCTGCTGCTTCCCGCAGAGGATGCGGTTGCCCGGAGCTGAACTTTGGCAGCTGTTTGTTCAGAGGACTGGCAAACAGATCTATGGATGGAAGTCCCCATTTCAGGAAAATCTTCTGAACCACCAAAGGATGGAGCTGCCACTCGTGGGGCTGTAGAATCCTGCTCAATCTGTCGGCCAGGTAGTTTTCCTGGCCAGAGAGGTACACAGCCGTGAGGAGCATGTTGTGCTTGAGGGCAAACAAGCAAAGGTCCTGTGCTTCCTGACAAAGGAGCCTGGACCCAGTTCCGCCCTGTTTGTTCACATAAAACATGGCTACCTGGTTTTCTGTTTGAACTAGGACAGACTGATGAGCCAGGGCTGGAGAGAAAGTCTTGAGGGCTAACCGAATAGCCCTGAGTTCTAGCAAATTGATTTGCTGTGCGGCTTCCCAGGGAGACCACAGGCCCTGGGTGCACTTGTCTAGACAATGAGCTCCCCAGCCCTGCAAGGAGGCATCCGTGGTCAATACCACTGTGAACCCAGGAATCCAAAAAGGCACCCCCTTGCAGCAGATTGGGTGGATGCAGCCACCAGCTGAGGGATTTCAGAAATTGTCTGGACACCCTTATCCTGTCTCTGAGACTGCCGGTGGACTGTGACCACTGAGTCCGAAGGCACCACTGTGCAGGCCTCATATGGAGCCGGGCATTGGGGGTCACATGTACTGTCAAAGCCATGTGGCCTAGAAGCCTCAGGCAGAGTCTGGCGGAGACCAGTGACCTGCTGAAAAACTGGCTTGCCAAGTTTATCAGTCTTTGGGCTCTGTCCTCTGGCAAGAATGCCTTTGCCAGCAGAGAGTTCAACCTTGCCCCTATGAACTCCAAGTTTTGTGTTGGGAGCAAAGTGGACTTTGCAAAATTTATGACAAACTCCAGGCTTTGAAGAAGAGCAATAGTTCTGAGTGTGGCTTGTCTGGCCTCCTGACACGTCTGACCCCTGATGAGCCAGTTGTCCAGATAGGGGAAGACAAAGATACCCTGATTTCTCAGGTAGGCCGCCACCACTGCCAGGCATTTGGTAAAGACCCTGGGAGCGGAGGTGAGGCCTAAAGGCAGTACGCTGTACTGATAATGATTTCCTCCCACAATGAACCTGAGGTACTTTCTGTGGTCTGGATGAATGAGGATGTGAGTATACGCATCTTTTAGATCCAAGGAGCACAGCCAATCTTCCTGCTGGAGGTAGGGCAGAAGGGTTCCAAGAGTAAGCATCTTGAACTTTTCCTTCTCCAGGAACTTGTTGAGGTTTCGGAGATCTAGAATAGGTCGAAGGCCAACGGTTCTTTTGGGTACTAGGAAATACTTGGAGTAGAACCCTCGACCTTGTAAGTGGGGAGGCACCGGCTCCACTGCCCTGTCCACCAACAGACCTTGCAGCTCCTGAAGGAGAAGATCTGTGTGCAGGGGAGGCCTTGGAGGCTCCTTTGGAAAGTATGGAGGAGGCAGTTGTTGGAAGTGGAGTGCATAGCCCCTGTGGACTATTCTTAACACCCAACTGTCTCCAGTGATGAGTGGCCACTGGTGGGCAAACAGAGCTAGGTGACCTCCTGTGCAGGGTTGGGAGAGCAGGGACGGAGAGGCTATGCCTAAGGAGTCAAAAACCCCCACCCTGCTGAGTAGGAGCAGGGGCCGGAGGCTTGGGGGTCCTCTGCCTACGGGGCCCATTACTCTGCCCCTTGGCTTGCTGACCCTGAGGGGCAGCTTGGGCAGCCTGATATTGTGGGTACTGTTTGCAGGCAGTGCCCTTCCTCGGACAAAAGGGCTTTTTACCCAAGCCCTTCTTTTTGTGAGAAGGGGCAGAAGTCTTTCTAGACAGCCTTGTCCTTGTGAGGTGCTCGGTCTCGAGCTGTGCGGCCTTCTCGGTCATGGGCTTGCCAAAAAGGTTCTCACCTTGGCAAGGGACATCGACCAACTTGTCCTGAACCCATGGCTCGAGGTCCGACTGCTGCAGCCATGCCTGGCGTCGAGCCGCAATGCCGGCTGCCGCAACACGGGCCGAAGCCTCGAAGCCATCGTAGGCAGCACGGGACATAAACTTGGAGCATTCCCGGATCCCCGAGGACAAGGACTTGAACCTCTGCAAGGGTTCCCCGGAGAGACCAGCAGAGAACCCGGCCAGCTCCTTGGCCAGGTCTCGCAAGTACATGCCCATGTACAGCTGGTAAGACTGGACACGGCAAGCAAGCATCGAGCCCTGGAAGCACTTTCTACCAAAACCATAGAGGTTTCGGGCCTCCCTGCCAGGGGGCACCGCCGAGTGCATCTTCTGACTTTCCAGGCGATGCATGGCCGATTCCACCACCACGGAATGGTGTGGTAGCTGCGCCTTCTGAAAGCCAGGGCTCTTCCGGAGTAGATAGATGGAATCGACCCGCTTGCTTAAAACCGGCGCCGAGGCCGGTGCCTCCCACATCCGGAAGAGGAGCCGTTCCAGCATCGGAGGAACCGGGACAGTAAAGGCCTCCTTCGGAGGAGAGTCGTACTGCAGGGCCTCGAGCTCCTCGGCTCGAGGCTCCTCCTCGGGGTCCGCAGGGATAGCCAACGCAGTGGCCATATCCCGGACAAACTCCGAGAACCGGGTATCCTCCGGAAGGGATCTACTCCGGGGTTCAGACTACGGTGAGTCCGATGGGACGCACAGAGTCTTGAAGGTGTCGGGGGACTCCTCGTCCTCCGCCTCCCAAGCAGACTCGTCCGATGAGGAATCGGGGTCCGACCTCGCGGGGCCTGCGAGCAGCGGCGTCGACACCCTCGGTCCCGAACGGGAGGTCGAGGGAGACTGCGACCAAGGTCGACCTCGAGCCTTCATGGCCTCGAGTATCGGCTCGGTCTCCGGGGTCGACTTCGATGTCGATGTCCCGGTGTTCGGGGCAGATGCGCCAGACAGGCTGGCCATCAGTGCTCACTGCTGGTCCATGAAGGCAGACAGTCTGCTCTCCAAGGCTGTCAACCTGAGACTCAGCTCAGGAGACTCAGCAGCTCCCGACTCGGGCCCCGGCGGCGCCAAGCCCGACGTCGTCTCCCTGGGAGGAGAGTCCACGAGGACTACAGGGTTTACGTGTCCAGCAGACTCCGGCTCCAGTCGAGGGACTTTGGAAGGCTTCTCCTTTTCCACGGGCCCAGGGCGACGGTCGGGGGTCTGAGACCTAGCTCTCGAGGAGCAAGGGACCTCTTCCGACGACGCCCTCGTGAGCTGCTTCTTCCTCTTGTGTTCCCGGTCGGGGAACCCCCTGTCCGAGGAGCCACGACGGTGCTCAGGATCCGACTCCCGAGATGTCGAGGCCTCAGACGAGGTCCGGGCCCGGCCGGAGGCCGAGTCAGATAAAAACCTTTCCTTTTGGTGCTGACGACTTCGCAGTGCCTTGGAAGACATTTTTCCACACGGTCCACACGTCTTAGGGTCGTGATCAGGACCGAGGCACTGAAGACAGCAGTCATGTGTGTCGGTGAGAGACATCAGTTTCTTGCACCGATCACACTTCTTAAAACCGCTGGAAGCCATCGGGGAAAAAAAGAGTCCCCGCGAGGTCAAAGGACCGGCCTTCCAGGGAAAAAGAAAAAAGGGCGCGAACGCCAACCACTAAGGGCAAAAACCGAAAAAAGAAGATCTGGCTCGATACCGGTGTACCGAACCCGGCAGGAGGGGAACCGGCGTCGAACCGGAGAAGAAAAATAGCGAAGAATCACAAAAAATCAAACAATTTTCCGGGATGACTAGGACTCACGTCCGGTGGGCTTCACGGAAAACGAGAGACTGAGCAAGATGGCACCTTTAGGCGGGAAGGGAACCGCGCATGCGTGCCTGCATTCCCAAAGGCTTTCATGGAAAGCTGGGGAAATGCTCTGCAAGGGCTCCATCGACGTCGATGTCAACCCATATGTGAGGACTGACTTCCTGCTTGGTCCTGGAGAATGAGAAGGATATGGATGAGGAGAAGGGTGGGGGTCTGGACAAGGACTGTCAAGGGACTTTAAGAATGTAAGAGGTAGTGTATGTGTATAGGCAGGGTGTGAATGTGCAGGGAGAGTGAGAGTAGTTACTCACCTGTAACAGGTGTTCTCCAGGAGCAGGAGGAATCAGTCCTCACTTATGGGTGTCATAGACACCGATGAAGCCCCAGCGGAGCATTTCCCCAGCATTCCATGAAAGCCTTTGGGAATGCTGGCACACATGCGTGGTTCCCTTCCCCCCTAAAGGTGCCATCTTACCTCAGTCAAATGACATAGCTGAGAACAGCACACAAAAATGTAAAAATTAAACTATGTACAACTGCAACTCCAAGAGGAGGAGGGAGGGTAGTGAGGACTGATTCCTGCTGCTCCTGGAGAACACCTGTTACAGGTGAGTAACTACTCTTTCTCCAGGACCAAGCAGGAAGTCAGTCCTCACTTATGGGTGACTCCCCAGCTCTGGGCTACCAGGAACCCAGGCTGAACAAGTGAACTCCCTCTAGTCTCAGCAACACAGTAAAGGCTTTGCAAGGACACACCCTCCACAGGTAGCCCAACCAGAGGGCAGGAGTTGCCTAGACCTCAAAGAGATTCCGGAGCACTGCTTGGCCAAAAGCACTGTCCCTACGGGACTCCCTCTCCAGACAGTAGTGGGCTGCAAAAGTCTGGCTTGAAGACCAAGTAGCAGCCCTGCAGATGTCTTGCAATGGAACAGAGCGGAGGTGAGCCACTGATGCAGCCATTGCCCTCACACGGTGGGCCGTGACCCTAACCTGCAAAGGAAGGTCAGCCGCCTTGTAAGCCCAGGTGATACAGTCAGCCACCCAGATGGACAAGGTACGCTTGGACATAGGCCTCCCCAAGTTATTGGGGTCAAAAGAAAGGAAGAGCTGAGAAGCCTTCCTGTGACCTTGCGTACGTTCAAGGTAGAAGGATAAGGCCCTCCTACAGTCCAAGGTATGGAGAACTGTTTCAGCCTGACTCGCATGAGGCCTAGGGAAGAAAGTAGGAAGAACCACCTCCTGGTTGAGGTGGAAAGAGGAGACAACCTTAGGAAGGAACTTAGGGTGAGTCCTGAGGACCACCATGTTTTTATAGAACCTGGTGTAAGGCCTATCACAGACCAAGGCCTGAAGCTCACTCACTCTCCTAGCCGAAGTAAGGGCTATCAGAAAGAGAGTCTTCCAGGAAAGGAAGCGTAGAGGGCAAGTAGCCATAGGCTCAAAAGGTGGGCGAGTCAGTTGCTGCAAGACCACATTAAGCTCCCACTCAGGAGCAGGACGACGTACGGGAGGCTTGAGCAGAAGCAAGCCCCTGAGAAACCTAGACACCAAAGGGTGCACAGACAAGGAATGGCCCTCAACTAGGGAGTGGTGAGCTGCCAAAGCAGAGAGGTGGACCCGAACAGAGTTGGACTTGAGACCCTGACTGGACAAGTGCAGCAGGTACTGAAGCACTACTGACAGTACAGGAGAAAGGATCCTCAGCACGCAGCTGACACCACACAGAGAACCTTTTCCACTTGAGAGCATAGTTCTTCCTAGTGGATTGTTTCCTGGAAGCTAGGAGAACTTCCTCAACCTCGGGAGGCAGGCCCCAGGGAGCCAACACTACCCTTGCAGCCTCCATGCCATCAGATTGAGAGCTTTGAGATTGGGATGCAGCAAGGAGCCCTGATTCTGAAAGAGGTGGTCGGGTTGCAATCACAGAGGCAGAGGCAGTTCCATTGCCAGCTGAAGCAGGAGGGGGAACCAAGGCTGCCTTGGCCACCTGGGAGCTACCAGGAGGACTGAGGCCCTGTCTCGGAGAATCTTGAACAGTGTTCGGGCCACCAGAGGGGTGGGAGGAAACGCATAGAGTAGGCCCTGAGTCCAGGGAATCAGAAAAGAATCTGCTGCTACTCTCAGAGGATGCGGTTGCCTGGAGCAGAACCTTGGCAGCTGGTTGTTCAGTGGACTGGCAAACAGGTCTATGGAGGGAAGCCCCCATCTCAAGAAAATCTTTTGAACCACTAAAGGATGTAGCTGCCACTCGTGTGGTTGCAGAATCCTGCTCAATCTGTCTGCCAGGGAATTCTCCTGGCCTGGAAGATAGACTGCTTTGAGGAGCATGTTGTGTTTCAGGGCAAAGGAACAGAGGTCCTGGACCTCCTGGCAAAGGGGCTGGGAACCAGTTCCGCCCCGTTTGTTCACATAGAACATGGCTACCTGGTTGTCTGTCTGGATCAAGACAGACTGTTTTGCCAGGGAAGCAGTAAAGGCCTTGAGGGCCAAGCGGATAGCTCTGAGTTCCAGTAGATTGATCTGCTGGGACGCCTCCCAAGGAGACCACAGGCCCTGGGTGCACTTGTCTAGGCAATGTGCTCCCCAACCCTGTAGAGAGGCATCGGTGGTTAGGACCACTGTATGAGGTGGGATCTGAAAGGGCACCCCTACCAGCAGATTGGGGGGGTGTAACCACCAGTTGAGGGAGGCCAGGAAACGGTGGGACACACTGATCCTGTCTCTGAGACTGCCTGAGGCTTGTGACCACTGAGTCCGAAGGCACCACTGGGCAGGTCTCATATTTAGCCTGGCATTGGGGGTCACCTATACTGTCGACGCCATGTGGCCCAGAAGCCTGAGACAGAGTCTGGCGGAGACCAGGGACCTGTGCAGAAACTTGCTGGCGAGGTCCATGAGCCTTTGTGCTCAGTCCACTGGTAAGAATGCTCTTGCCAGCTGAGAATCCAACCTTGCTCCTATGAACTCCAAATTCTGGGAGGGGAGCAAAGTGGACTTTGCGAAGTCGATGACAAAGCCCACCCTTTGGAGCAGTTCTATGGTCCTGTTGGTGGCCTGTTGAACTTCCAGGGAAGTCTGGCCTCTGATGAGCCAGTCGTCTAGGTAAGGAAACACAAATATGCCCTGATTTCTCAGGTAGGCTGCCACCATTGCCAGGCACTTGGTAAACACCCTGGGAGCGGAGGTCAGGCCAAAAGGCAGTACTCTGTACTGATAATGGTTTCCTCCCACAATGAACCTGAGGTACTTTCTGTGGTCTGGATGAATAAGGATGTGAGTGTAAGCATCCTTTAGATCTAAAGAGCAAAGCCAATCTCCCTGCTGGAGGTAGGGCAGAAGTGTTCCAAGAGTAAGCATCTTGAACTTCTCTTTCACTAGAAACTTGTTTAGGTTTCTGAGATCTAAAATGGGTCGAAGACCACCGGTTCTTTTTGGCACCAGGAAATACCTGGAGTAAAACCCGTGACCTTGGAAGTGGGGAGGCACAGGCTCCACCGCCTTGTCCAGCAACAGACCTTTTAGCTCCTGGAGGAGAAGGGATGTATGCAGGGGAGGCCGGAAAGGTTCCCCTGGGAAGTGTGGCGGAGGCAGTTGGTGAAAGTGCAGGGCATAGCCTCGATGGACTATGTCTAGCACCCAACTGTCCTGGGTTATCAAGGGCCACTTGTGGGCGAACAAGGCTAGGTGGCCTCCTGTGCAGGGCTGGGTCTGCAAGGGAGGTATGGCTATACTCAAGGAGTCAAAAAACCCCACCCTGCTGAGTGGAAGCAGGGGCTGCAGGCTTGGGGGTCCTCTGCCTACAGGGCCCATTACCCTGGCCCTTGGCTTGCTGACCCTGGGGGGCATCTTGGGCAGCCGGATATTGTGGGTACTGTTTGTAGGCAGTGCCCTTCCTCGGGTAAAAGGACTTTTTACCCGAGCCCTTCTTCTTATGAGAAGGGGCAGAGGTCTTCCTTGACAGCCTTGTCCTTGTGAGGTGCTCTGTCTCGAGCTGAGCGGCCTTCTCGGCCACAGGCTTGCCAAAAAGGTTTTCACCTCGGCAAGGGACATCGACCAACTTGTCCTGAACCCATGGCTCGAGGTCCGATGACTGCAGCCATGCCTGGCGTCGGGCCGCGATGCCGGCTGCCACTACTCGGGCCAAAGCCTCGAAGCCATCGTAGGCGGCGCGGGACATGAACTTAGAGCATTCCCGGATCCTCGAAGACAAGGACTTAAAACTCTGCAAGGGTTCCCCGGAGAGACCAGCAGAGAATCCGGCCAACTCCTTGGCCAGGTCTCGTAAATACATGCCCATGTACAGCTGGTAAGTCTGGACACGGCAAGCAAGCATCAAGCCCTGAAAGCACTTTCTACCGACGCCATCAAGGCTTCGGGCTTCCCTACCAGGAGGCACCGCGGAGTGCATCTTCTGACTCTTCAGACGATGCATGGCTGATTCCACAACCATGGAATGGTGTGGTAGCTGTGCTTTCTGGAAGCCAGGACTCTTCCTGAGCCGATAGATGGAATCGACTCGCTTGCTCAAAACCGGCGCCGAGGCCGTCGCCTCCCACATCTGGAAGAGGAGCCATTCCAGCATCAGAGGAACAGGGAGAGTAAAGGCCTCCTTCGGAGGAGAGTCATACTGCACAGCATCGAGCTCCTCAGCTCGAGGCTCTTCCTCAGGGTCAGCCGGGATAGCCAGGGCAGCGGCCATATCCCGGATAAACTCCGAGAACCTAGTATCCTCCGGAGGGGATCTACTCCGGGGCTCAGACTCAGGTGAGTCCGAAGGGACACACTGAGTCTTGAAGGTGTCAGGAGGCTCCTCGTCTTCGGTCTCCCAAGCAGACTCATCCGATGTCGAGTCGAGGTCCGACCCTACGGGGCCTCTGGGCACCCGCCCCGACGCCGAGATCCTCGGTCCCGAACAGGAGGTCGAGGGAGACCTCGACCGAGGACAACCTCGAGCTGCAAAGGACTCGAGTATCGGCTCGGTCTCCGGGGTCGACTTCAAAGTCGATGTCCCGGTGGTCGGGGCAGATGCGCCAGACAGGCTGGCCATCAGCGCACACTGCTGATCCATGAAGGCAGACATTTTGCTCTCCAAGGCTGTCAACCTGAGACTCAGCTCGGGTGACGCAGCAGCCCCCGACTCGGGCCCCGGCGGCGCCAGGCCCGATGTCGGTACTCGGGGAGGCGAGTCCATGAGGACAACAGGACTTACGTGTCCAGCAGACTCCGGCTCCATGCGAGGAACTTTAGTTGGCTTCTCCTGGTCCACAGGCCCGGGACGACGGTCGGGGGTCTGAGACCTGGCCCTCGAGGGCTCAGGGACCTCCTCAGACGCCACCCTCGCGAGCCGCTTCTTCCTCTTACGTTCCCGGTCGGGGGACCCCCTGTCAGAGGAGCTCCGACGTCTCTCGGGATCGGAATCCCGAGGTGTCGAGGCCTCAGACGAGGTCTGGGCCCGAGCAGAGGCAGAGTCCGAGAAAAGCCTTTCACTTTGTTGCTGACGACTTCGGAGGGCCTTAGAAGACATTTTTCCACATGGCCATCACGTTTTAGAATCGTGATCCGGGCCAAGGCACCGAAGGCAGCAGTCATGTGTGTCGGTGAGAGACAATCTTCTTACACCGATCACACTTTTTGAAACCGCTGGAAGCCATCTGGGAGAAAAGGGTCCCCGCGAGGTCAAAGGACCGGCCTTCCAGGGAAAAAGAAAAAATTTGGGCACGAGCGCCTAGCCACTAAGGGCAAAAACCGAAAAAAGGGATTCGATACCGGTGTACCGAACCCGGCGGGAGGGGAACCGACGTAGAATCCGAAGGAAAAAAGCAAAATAATGCCAAGAAAAAACTTCTCTTATCCGGGAAAAAAAGGACACACGTCCGATGGGCTTCACGGAAAAAAAGAGACTGAGGTAAGATGGCACCTTTAGGCGGGAAGGGAACCGCGCATGCGTGCCAGCATTCCCAAAGGCTTTCATGGAAAGCTGGGGAAATGCTCCGCTGGGGCTTCATTGGCGATGACACCCATAAGTGAGGACTGACTTCCTGCTTGGTCCTGGAGAATATGAGGTATGCATGGTGAGACCGTGGAGAGGTGAATGGTATGTAGAGTGTCTAGAGGAAAAATTGAAAAACCAAGGTATAGGATGTCGGGAGGAAGCGGAGTAATATAACAGACTTATATGCATACGATTTGTACGATAAAAATGGTAAAAGGAGGGGAACTCTGTGAATATAATATGAGATGTGGATGGAAACAATGTTGTATCACTTTATTCTGACTCTATGCCATTGGAAAATAAAGTTGAAAAAAAAAGTCTCAACCAAGACTGGTGCTCACTCCGAAAGGTTATGAGTCTGCTCTTTGACAACAGGACTTAAGCTACACCATGAGGAAACAAAGGCAACAGTAGAAGAGGAGGATCGTCTGGACAATTCAATTAGCAACTTGTCCTCAAAAGATATTTTCTTCACTTTTAAAGAGCCTGACTTCTATTTCATAACTGCAAGGAGGGTCAGGAAAGCGTAGTTACTCACCTGTAACAGGTGATCTCCGGGAACAGCAGGAATTTAGTCCTCACATAGGGGTATTGTCAATACCGACAGAGCCTGCGCGGGAACGCTCCCCAGCGTCCAATTAGAAAGCTTTTGGGAGCATCCCTCAGCACATGCGTGCTGCTTTCCCATCTTTCCAACTGTCCCTCTTCAGTTAAGTTTGTAGCTGAGTGAAAGGATAGAGGGACAGAGGAAAGAGACAACTCCTAGGGGAGGTGGGTGGGTTGTGAGGACTAAATTCCTACTGTTCCTGGAGATCACCTGATACAGGTGAGTAACTACGCTATCTCCAGGAACAAGCAGGAATGTAGTCCTCACATATGGGGGACTCCCTAGCTGAAGATGGCAGGAAGATATCACCAGGAAGGTGCCACTATCGAAGGTGAGAATCCTTCCTCCCATGGATCTCTGGCATCCTACCAGGGTTGGTGGGCAGGATTTGGTTTAGGTTTGAAAGAGATTTTGAAGAACAGCTTGGCCAAAGAAGGCATCCAGACTGGAGGCTTTATCTAGGTAGTAGTGGGCTGTGAAGGTGGGTACCGAGGCCCAGGTGGCTGCTCGACAAATGTCATCGATAGACAGAGTAGAGATTAGCCATAGAAGCTGCCATGGCTCTCACATTGTGAGCTGTGACATATTCCTGAAGAGGAAGACCCCATCTCTCATAAGTAAAGAATATGCATTGGGCAATCCATTAAGATAAAGTTCTTTTGGAGACTGGAAGTCCCAAATGACTAGGGTCAAAAGCTACAAAACGTTGGGAGGACTTTCTATGTTGCTGTGTTCTTTGAATGTAAAAGGCTAAGGCCCATTTATAATCCAAAGTATGAAGGTTTCTTTCTGCATTAGAGGCGTGAGGCCTCAGAAAAAATACAGGAAGATAAATGGATTGGTTTAAATGAAAAGGCGAAACCACCTTGCAATTCACTAAAGCTTGCAATTCAATAATGCGACGGGCAGAGGTGATTACAATCAGGAAGATGACCTTCCAAGTCAAAAACATAAGGGCTGTAGTGGCCAAAGGTTCAAAAGGCGGCTTCATGAGCTGCCCGAGAACTAGATTTAGATCCCATGCTACCGGTGGTGGCTTGATGGGAGGTTTAGTTAATAAAAGGCCTCTCATAAATCTTGATAGGAGTGGATGAGAGGAAATTGGTTGCTTATAAGAAGTTGCAATTGCACTAAGATGGACTCTTACCGAATTGGTCTTTAAACCAGAATTCGATAAGTGAAGGAGATACTCTAGTTTCAATTCTAAGGGTATGACCAGGGGGTTTACATAAGAACATAAGATATGCCATACTGGGTCAGACCAAGGTCCATCAAGCCCAGTATTCTGTTTCCAACAGTGGCCAATCTAGGTCATATGTACCTAGCAGTTTCCCCAAGAGAAACAAGTTCCACAATGCTTGTACTGGGTCAAGCATATCTTCGGTCACTTCTTAATCCCTTTTTGGAGCACCATATAGTAAAACGTTTCCACTTGAAGGCACAAGATCTTCTTGTGGAAAGTTGTCTAGAAGACTGAAGGATATCCTTTACCTGCTGGGACAAGTTGAAATCTTGGAGGTCTAAGCCTTCAGCAACCAGGCCATGAGGTGCAGGGACTGGGGATTCGGGTGCCATAGTGTCCCGTTCTCCTGGGAAAGGAGATCTGGAACATGCCCTAACTCCAGAGGTGCCGCTTGAGAGAGATGTAGAAGCAGGGAATACCACGACTGGTGTGGCCATCGTGGTGCTATGAGAATCTAGCGACCCCTGTCTCTCTGAAGCTTGAAGAGTGTTTTGGGGATGAGGGGAATGGGTGGGAAGGCATAAAGGAAGTCCTGACCCCAGTCAAGGAGGAAAGCATCCCTTGCATGACAGTTGTGAGCCAGAATCCTGGGAACAGAACCGGGGAAGTTTGGCATTCAGTAGACTTGCAAAGAGGTCTATGACTGGAGTGCCCCAGAGATGAAATATCTTTGCCACCTGGTCTAGGTGGAGGGACCACTCATGAGGCAGCAGTACTCGACTGAGTTTGTCTGCCCAAAGGTTTTGAATACTTGGAAGATATACCACTAGAAGGTGAATTTGATGCTCTCTGGAGAGGGCCCACAGTTGTAAAGCTTCGTTGCATAACGAGAGAGCCTGTTCCGCCCTGCTTGTTCACATAGAACATGGCTACTTGATTATCCGTCTGGACTAGGACTGTCTTGTAGCTGGAACTGGGCATGGAACACTCGAAGAGCTAAATAGATGGCTCTTAATTCCAGGAGGTTTGTGTGTAAACCAACCTCCTGTGGAGTCCAGGTGCCCTGAGTAGAGAGATGATTCAGGTGTGCTCCCCGACCCACCTGTGATGCATCTGTCGTTAGGGTGGCCTGAAAGAGGGGTTTGATGGACAGGAGACCCCACTGTCAGATTTTTTTAGTGATTGCCACCACTGGAGGGACAAAACTAGATGTTGAGAGATTGTTATTTTGTCCGACAAATGACCCGTGGCCTGTGTCCACTGTGTGGAAAGGGTCCACTGAGCTGCTCGCATGTGGAGGCGAGCATATGGGACTACATGAACTGTGGATGCCATATGTCACAGTAACTGCAGTAGCTCTTGAGCAGTGAGGGAGGATTTGCCTGCTGCTTGAGAAGCTAGTTGCATTATGCGAAGACACCGGGCTTGTGGAAGAAAAGCCCTTGCCTGTCTGGTATCCACACAGGCTCCTATGAATTCTAGGCATTGAGAAGGAACTAGTTGATATTTTGGAAAGTTTATTACCAATCCCAAGTATTGGAGGATTCGCATTGTATGGGACAGTGCAGTGCTGGCCTCTGCAACTGTAGGGGCTCGAATGAGCCAGTCGTCTAAGTAGGGGAAGACGACAAACCCCAGGATTCGTAGAAATGCAGCTACTACTGTCATGCATTTTGTGAATACCCTTGGTGCTGAAGCCAGACAAAAAGGAAGAACCCTTTACTGAAAATGTTTTCCCCTGAAAAGGAAACGTAAAAATTTTCTGTGATCTTGATGGATGAGAATGTGAGTGTATGCATCCTTTAAATCTAGAGAGCAAAGCCAATCCTGTCTTTGAAGGTATGGCAGAAGAGTTCCTAGAGAAATCATTTTGAATTTCTCTCGAAACAGATATTTGTTAAATTCTCTGAGGTATAGAATGGTCTGTGTCCTCCTGTTTTCTTTGGAATAAGAAAATAGGGGGAGTAGAACCCTGCACCCTGTTGAAGAATGGGTACTTCTTCTTTTGACCCTTGGGCAAGCAGTGTGGAGACCTCGTGCTCTAGCAGATTGTCTGCGGAGGTTTGTGAATTGAATTGCTTTAGAATTGTAGGCAGGGGCATGCTGTGAAAATGAAGCTTGTACCCCCTCTCCTACAATGGACCAAGTCCAATCTTCTGCTGTTATCTGATGCCATCTGTTGGCAAAGTGGCATAACCTGCCCGGAATATTGGGGGGTTGAAGACCCCTCAGAGGTAGGGAGGCAAAGCTCTCTAGGAAGGAGTCAAAGCCCTTGAGGGGGCTGAACCTGGAGAGATGGTTGGGCTTTTGGGCCTTTCGGCTTCTTTTGCTGTCTAGGTTGTCCCTTTTGGGGAACCTGACCTGGAGTTTGACTCTGCTGGGCATAGGTAGGCTAAAACTTCCTCTTTTTGCTAAAAGAGGGGTTTTTTTAGAAGGCTTCCTTTTGGCTGGAGTGGCTGTAGACTTTGACAATCTAAGGTAGAATTGTCAGCATCTAACTCGTTAGCCTTTTACTGCCAGTTCTTGCCGAAGAGATTTTCCCCCATGCAAGGAATGTTGCCTACCTTGTCCTGTACCCAAGTCTCCGTCTGATGCCTGTAGCCAGGCAATCTGCTGTGCACCAGTTGCAATAGCAGAGGTTCTGCTGATGCATTCAAAGCAGTCAAAGGCTGCACGATTGACAAACTTGGAGACATCTTGAGCATGCTTAACTAGAGCAAGAAAATCTTGTCTCATCATCTGGGAGAAAAGGGCTCATAAATTCCAAGTCTCCTGTGACTTCCTTGAGGAACATTCCCATATATAGGATATATGAATCGATCCTAGCTGAAAGCATAGAAGCTTGAAAAGTCCTGCGCCCAAAAGCATCCAGAGTCCTGCATTCATGACCTGGAGGATTGGATGCATGCCTTTTTGCACTCTGCATCCTACGCATGGCTGATTCCACTACCATTGAATTGACTCAGGGCCTAGCATCAGAAAAGTACTTTTAGTTTTAAAACACAGAAGAGAGCTTTCTGGTTAAATTTAGAACCCAGCAGAGAGCTTGTAGTTTAAATTTCATAAGAAGTTAGAGCCTAGCAGCAGATAAGAGCTATAATTTAAATCAAATCAGAATTTAGCTTACCTCAGCAGCACAAGACAGGGTACTGTGTAGCAGCACTTTTTTAATAAGTGTTATTTCCCTCCCTCCCCACACCCACCCACCCCTGGGATAATCATAGCTTTATAGGTACTTACACATCTTAAAAGACAGGAGGTGCTTTCAGGTGAAGCTCATTACCCAAATCAGTCATACACTAAGGACCTGAGATTAATTAAGCTTCAGGTGAACAAGGTATATTAAACGTATTAGGTACAGTTTTATTGGTATAAATACCCATAGCAACCCCTAGTAAGTAAGAACTTAAAGATCTAGACACAAACTTAAAACTAAGATGCAGACAGCAGTCCAGCAGCGGGATGGGGGCTTTCCAGTCTTTTGCATTGAGTGTCACATGTATGATTTTCTCCCAGTTGGTGAGAGGTCTTACGTGTGCACTAGGTGCAAGGAGCTCTTTGCTCTCAGGGAACACGTCTGTTCTCTAGAGGCTAAAGTAGCAGACTTGGAAAACATAAGACAGAGGTACATAGACGAGACCTACAGGGATATAGTCCTGAAGTCTCACCTCCAGTCTGGCAGCACCCCTGTTGCCATGGAGGAGAGAGGTCACGTGACAGGAGAGCATCACCCTGGTGTGGCAGGAAGTGATCCTGTAACTAGGACCTGTCCTCCAGGTGATGTAAAACCCTCTCGCACCGAGGATGTTTCTCCAGGGCCACGTGCCCATGAGGGAAGGGTTAGGACAGCCGTTATAGTTGGTGATTCGAGCATTAGGCATGTAGATAGCTGGGTGGCTGGTGGACGTGAGGATCGCCTGGTAACATGCTTGCCTGGTGCGAAGGTAGCGGACCTCACGCGCCACCTAGATAAGATCTTAGATAGTGCTGGGGAGGAGTCTGCTGTCTTGGTAAATGCTGGTACCAATGACATAGGAAAATGAGGTAGGGAAGTTCCGGAGGCAAAATTTAGGCTTTTAGGTAGGAAATTGAAATCCAGAACTTCCATGGTAGCATTCTCCGAAATGCTTCCTGTTCCACGCGCAGGACCCAAAAGGCAGGCAGAGCTCCGGAGTTTCAATGCGTGGATGAGACAATGGTGCAGAGATGAGGGTTTTGGATTTGTTAGGAACTGGGGAACATTCTGGGGAAAGGAGGGGCTCTTCCGAAGGGATGGGCTTCACCTTAACCGGGATGGAACCAGGCTGCTGGCATTAACCTTTAAAAAGGAGATAGAGCAGCTTTTAAACTAGATATTAAGGGAAAGCCGACAGTCGCCCAAGAGCGGATGGTTCGGAAGAATGTATCCTTGAAGGATACTACCAAAAGCAGAGAGGTTCCACAAAAGAGTAAAGTAGCCCAAATGCCCTCAAGTATGGAGCAGACAGAGCTTAAAGATCCCAATTTACCCATGTCTAACAATAGCCAAATTAACATGAATAAAATACATTCTCTAAAATGCTTGTATGCAAATGCTAGAAGTCTAAAGAATAAGATGGGAGAGTTAGAATCTATAGCACTAAATGAAAGGTTAGGTATGATTGGAATATCAGAGACATGGTGGAAGGAGGACAACCAGTGGGACACTGTGATACCTGGGTACAAACTATATCGTAATGATAGAGCTGATCAAATTGGTGGAGGGGTTGCGCTCTATGTTAGAGAGAGCACTGACTCAGAAAGGATTAAAGTGTTGCAGGAAACAAAATCTGCTGTAGAATCTATATGGATTGAAATTCCATATAAAAGCGGGAAGGCAATGGCAGTGGGGGTGTACTATCGAGCACCTGGCCAGAATGACCAAATGGATGATGAAATGCTCAAAGAAATCAAGGAAACTAACAAAAGTTACAGCGCAGTAATAATAATGGGTGATTTCAATTACCCCGGTATCGACTGGGTCAGTGTCACGTCAGGACATGCTAGGGAGATAAAGTTCCTAGATGAAATAAATGACTGCTTCTTGGAGCAGCTGGTTCATGAACCGACCAGAGGGGAAGCCATATTAGACCTAATCCTTAGTGGAACACCAGATCTAGTGCAAGAGATAAGGATGTTGGGGCCACTTGGCAATAGTGATCATAGCATGATCGCCTTTGATTTAATTAGTGGAGGGATAGTAAGGAAATCCACAGTACTACCTTTTAACTTTCGAAAGGGAGACTATGATAAAATGAGGAAAACAGTTAAGAAAAAACTAAAGGAGCAGTTGCAAAGGTTAAAGACGTACATCAAGCTTGGGTGTTGTTGAAAAATACTATCTTGGAAGCCCAGAACAGCTGTATTCCACGCTTTAAGAAAAGTGGAAGGAAGTCCAAAAAACTGCCAGCATGGTTTAAAGGTGAGGTCAGAGAGGCTGTTGCCAAAAAAGCATCTTTCAGGAAATGGAAAAAAGAGCCAAACGACGAAACCTGGAAACAGCACAAGCACTGGCAAGTCAAATGCAAGGCATTGATAAGGCAGGCAAAGAGAATTTGAGAAGAAGCTTACTGCGGAAGCAAAAACGCGAAATAAAGACCTTTTCAAGTACATTCGTAGCAAAAAACCTGTGAGAGTGTCAGTTGGTCCATTAGATGATAAAGGGGTTAAAGGAGCACTAAGAGGCAACAAGGCGATAGCGGAGAGACAATGAATTCTTTGCTTCGGTCTTTACTGAGGAAGATGTACGGATGTTACCCATGACTGAAGTGGTATTTAAAGGTGCGGAAGAATTGAAGGAAATATCGATACATCGGGAAGATGTCTTACAACTATTAGATAAACTGAAGAGTAGCAAATCACCTGGGCCGGATGGTATACATCCAAGGGTGTTGAAAGAACTGAAATATGAGATTGCAGACCTGCTATCAGTAATCTGTGAACTATCATTAAAATCATCTCTAATACCTGAAGACTGGAGGATCGCCAATGTAACACCAATTTTTAAAAAGGGTTCCAGGGGTGATCCGGGAAACTACAGACCAGTGAGCCTGACGTCAGTACGGGAAAAATGGTAGAAACCATCATAAAGAATAAAATTACTCAGCATGTAGATAGTCACAACCTAATGGGAGACAGCCAACATGGCTTTAGACAAGGAAGATCTTGTCTTACTAATCTGTTATTTTTTTTGAAGGAGTGAACAAACAGGTGGACAAAGGTGAGTCGGTTGATATTGTGTATCTGGACTTTCAGAAAGCCTTTGACAAGGTCCCTCATCAGAGACCTTTGGAAAAACTAAAGAGTCATGGGATAGGAGGCAGTGTACTATTGTGGATCAGGAACTGGTTAAAAGATAGAAAGCAGAGGGTAGGGCTAAATGGCCAATTTTCCCAATGGAGAAAGGTGAATAGTGGTGTACCCCAGGGATCTGTGCTGGGTCCGCTGCTTTTTGACATATTCATAAATGACCTGGAAAGTGGAACAACGAGTGAGGTTATCAAATTTGCAGATGACACAAAACTATTTAAAGTTGTTAAAACCCAAGAGGATTGCGAAAAATTGCAAGAGGATTTTGATAAATTGGAAGACTGGGCATCAAAATGGCAGATAAAATTTAATGTGGACAAGTGCAAGGTTATGCACCTAGGGAAGAACAACCCAAACTATGGTTACACGATGCAAGGTTCCACATTAGGAACCACCACCCAGGAAAAAGATTTAGGCGTCATTGTGGATACCATGTTAAAACCCTCGGCCCAGTGTGCAGCAGCGGCCAAGAGAGCAAATAGAATGCTAGGTATGATAAGGAAAGGAATGGAAAATAAAACAAAAGATATTATAATGCCTCTATATCGTTCCATGGTGAGACTGCACCTAGAATATTGTGTGCAATTCTGGTCACCGTATCTTAAAAAGGATATAGCGATTTTAGAAAAGGTTCAGAGAAGAGCCACAAAAATGGTAAAGGGGATGGAAGGATACTCCTATGAAGAAAGACTAAAAAGGTTAGGGCTCTTTAATCTGGAAAAGAGACGGCTGAGGGGAGATATGATAGAAGTCTATAAATTAATGAATGGAGTGGAATGGGTAAACGTAGATCGATTGTTTACGTTATCAGAATATAGAAAGACTAGGGGACATGCAATGAAGCTACAGGGTAAACTATTTAAGACTAATAAAAGAAAATATTTTTCACTCAATGTGTAATCAAACTCTGGAATTTGTTACCGGAGGATGTAGTAAAGGCTGTTAGTGTAGCTGGGTTTAAAAAAGGTTTGGACAAGTTCCTGGAGGAAAGGTCCATAAACCATTAAGAAGTGACCGAAGATATCAATGCTTGACCCAGTACAAGCATTGTGGAACTTGTGTCTCTTGGGGAAACTGCTAGGTACATATGACCTAGATTGGCCACTGTTGGAAACAGAATACTGAGCTTGATGGACCTTGGTCTGACCCAGTATGGCATATCTTATGTTCTTATGTGTGCCAGCTGAGTTTTCTGAAATCCAGGACATGGCGTAACTTGATACATAGTATCAAGTCTCCTTGAGTGAGGAGAAGTAGTCAGAGGTGTCTCCCACATTCTGAGCCTCAAGCTATGCAGAATTTCATGGATAGGCAGAGTGGCTGCCTCCTTAGGAGCTTTAGGATATTGGAGAATTTCCAATTCCTTTGCTCTGGGTTCGTCTTCAGGAGCTACTGTGATTGAGAGATCTTTGGCCATATCACGGATGAAATCCTGAAATGATATGTCCTCTGGAGGAGACATTCTGCGTTGGGGAGAAGAGGGGTCTTCTAGGAGAAACCCTCAAGTGCCAGTAGAATTGTGAGAGTCTTCGGAATCGGAGGAATCGAAGTATTCCTGACCCTGATGCTCTTGCAAAGCACGATCCCGGTACCGATCGAAGTCGGTACCGAACTGAGCCGGTAACACTTTGTCAATTCCAGCCAGAGATGGCATGGGAAGAGTTCCCACTGGAGCTGGTACCGTCAGTACCGGAATCGTCGGTGTCGGTACCAGTGTCAGTACCGGTATCGGTGTCGATACCGGTGCCCGTTGGACCACCGGTACCGCAGCTGAAAGGAGAGCTGCGATGCTGCGCTCGATAGCAAGGAACCTCTGGTCTATCGACGCTGCCAATGCCTGGGTGTCGGTACCGGTAAGGACGGCCGGAACCCCTGAGTATGGCACAGGTAGTTCTTGCGAGGTTGAGGCCTCGAGAACATCCTGAAGCCCCATCGATGCTTTGGAAGCCGAAGCCTCCCACCGGGGCTGTTTTGCTGGTGTGGTTCCCTTAAGGGCAATGCCATGGCCTCTCGATGCTTAGCAGGAGAGCTACCCTTTGAGGACCGGCTTTTATGTTTAGTTACCTGAGATCCATGGGAGGAAGAAGAGGCCCTTGACCATGTCGATGCAATGGATCTGGCATCTGAAGAAAAGAGGGTACCGAGCTTTGCAGCCCGGTTCTGTCTTCCTCTTTTAGTCATCCCCCTGCAGGAAAGACATTCAGTTGGAGAATGTTCAGGTCCTAAACATTTCAGACACCAATCATGGGTGTCAGTGATGGAAATGGTACCGCCGCACATAGTACATTTCTTAAAACCACTAATTGGCTTTTCCATGATTTAGGAATATGGGGCCTAGTGCCCAAAATGGCACCTAGCACCAAGAGAAAAGTTTCTGAAAGGAAACAGTCTAAGTCTAAGTTGGGGTTTTTTTGTATGAAAAGAAAAGAACCGGCGGTACCGGTAGGCGTCGTGCGGTAGGCAAGTGCGACCAAAAGAAAAGAAATTTAAAGACAGAATTTTCTGCGGTGACAGGGAATGGATCCTGTCGGCTCCACGGAAAACGAAGAACTGAAGAGGGACATTTGGAAAGGCGAGAAGGCAGCGCGCATGTGCTGAGGGATGTTCCCAAAAGCGTTCCTTTTGGACGCTGGGGAGCATTCCCGCGCAGGCTCCGTCGGTACCGACGATACCCATATGTGAAGACTACATTCCTGCTTGTTCCTGGAGATATACTTTTTCACTGAAAGGGTGTTGGATGCTTGGAATGCCCTCCCGATGGAGGTGGTGGGGGTAAATACAATGACGGAATTCAAAATGGCATGGGACAGACACAGTGGATCCCTTTATAGCAAGGGAATAAAATAAAAATAAACCCAACTATTTCTTATACTTTAACAAATAGAGGGGTGCATGGAGCGGCGGGTACAACCACTCTAGCCACTTTACTGGGCAGATTAGATGGACCGTACTGGTCTTTATCTGCCATCATATTCTACGTTACTAAGATGGCTCTATTAGGCTTGTGGAGATAACACATCCACATTCAAAGCAGTGTTCTTGGTGATTTGCTGAGCCAAAATAAATTGCACCAAGTCTGAGGGTGTCATTGCTTGTTAACTTTCTACCATAGGTGTACAGGGCTTGAAGCTTGGTTTTGTCTGGGCCATGGTCTTGCAGTGTCTCAAAAAAGAAAATTAAAACAAAACTTTTCTTTTTTGCAGAAATAATGAAAATGAATGAAATGACAGATAAACCAGAGCAGGAAAATGCTTCAAGGAAAATCAATAGAGCTTTGTTTCATGTCCATTTGGCAGAGTGGAGAAAAACCTGAAGTGGCCGAGGGGACTACACAACACTGGCTGTGCATGCGCAGAACTTTACTCTAGTTCTGAGCTCCAGGAGAACTGTTCCATCTTGGTGCCATCAAATATCATCCAACTATGTACTTGATTCAACCCTGCTTGTTGATGGAAAAACTTAGAAATTTGATGAAAAACGTATCCAGAGTATTCTAAAGGGAAAACGATACAAAAGGTGGTGGCAATCTGGTGAGAAAACATAACATGACACTTTTTATCTGATCTGCAGACAAAAAGTGAAAAATATGACCTCTAGGCTCCAAAGGGAAAATAGAACAAAGGTGATCCTGTGTAGTGATGCAAATGTAGAAAACTCCTGAATATGTACAGTAGAGCATTCTAGAAAGCTCTACAACTCTGCAAATAATGCTCTGATATCAGGCTCCATCAGATGACATCACCCATCTGTGAGGAGTATTATCCTACTTGCCCTAGAAGAATTATTGTAGAACACCTTGTTTGCAGTACGCTCAACATCCTACCTTGGGTTATTTTTCAGTGTATTTACTAAAAATTCATGTACATCTATTCCAGTGGAGTCTGTGTATTCTTGGCTAGAATCTGTGAACATAAAAATACATTTAATGAAATTTAGTGTATAAGCAATGATAAGTCTTTGTTGCCTATTTGGAACCAGCCCCACTACTGAGGCTACACTACTGTGCATAGGATATCTTGATTCAGATCTCCATCTGCTGTCAGTTGGGCCTGGATGCACTACACAAGGGATGCACTCAGCTCTGTGGAGGAAAGATGGGTGCACCTCAAGAGAAGTGTCTCTCCAGCCCTTGGAAGGATAAGGGTGCACAGTGTCACCTATTCATGCAGATAGGAGAGAGAGCAAGAGACAAGAAGAAAAACATTAAATACATAAACATCCAAATGTTTGGTTTTGTCACAACCTGATTATTCAAGTAATCCCCATGGGGTATGGGCTATACAACAGACGAGAGTAAAATTAGCTTAACGTTTTACAAAGGAAAAAATATTAGTTCTAGGTCTTACCTCTCGAAAGCATTTTCTTTGGGCCTTTTTCTTTCGTTTTCTCTCGCTCTTCTTTCTCAGATCCATCCTTGGAGGATTTTTCCTCTTCTTTATCAGATGGGCAGCTGACGTGCAACTGAATGACATCCTGCAAGGAAAAAAAATGTTTATAGTGAAGATTGGCAGAACACTGGGTGGCTCTTACATAGCCATTTCTCATGCATGAGGCTGGCATCATATTCCTGTGCAGAACATTCTAGAGAAAATGTAACTCCAATATGGCTGCTGAGCAAAGCTCTAATACACACTGCTAAACCTATTTGGAACAAAATGACACTCCAAGTCCAGCAGGGAAAATACTGGTAGTCGTCTTTGCTAATCCATAAAAACAGCACGTGTTTTTGAAAGAACAATCTGAAATGCTAGGGTCTGTCCAAGTGCATGGTGGAATGAATCTATAAATAGGGCTATTTAATTATACATATAATTGTTTGGGCCCATGATGTACTTGAGATCTTAGCTTGTCTTAAAGGGCATTTCCAATTTCTCATTGCAATTGCTGCTCAACTCAAAGAGCAATATAAGAATGTATGCAGACTCCCCATGAGATATGAAGATTTTTAAACACAAACTACAATTTCTTAAGCATTTGATCTTTTGTGGCATAAACAACTGAACTGAAGTACGGTAATATGTTTGATAATACACATGCAGTCCTAAATCCCAAGTATTTACAATCCTGGTACATCTGTAATGAATATGCAGCCTTTGAGGTGGAGAGCCAAGTAAACTATTGAGAATGGGAATCAGGAACATTATTACATGGTTAGAGATGAAAAAGGAAGCAGCAGAAGAAACTAAATTGACATAATCAAGAATCACAGTCAGATTCTGGGACAGGGCAAAGAGCAGCAATACTAATTCACAAACCTAACAAAAGCTAAGACCACTCAGAGAGCCCTAAACAAACCCAAAGCAGTTCTGGGTACTGACATATAAATAGACAACACATGCCTACCTGTGCTTCTAAGTGGCTGTCTACAAAAAGATTCGAGGACTCTTCACAAACGGCCAAACTCCGAACAAGTTTTAACTTCGAATTGGACTGCAAAAAATTGCTTAAATTAAAATAAGCAGAAAGAAAACTGCATTCACCTTTGTATTCACCAGGGAAATGCCACCCTCATCCTGAGCCTAATGCTGGCACTATGTACCTAGTTAAAGTAGCCAGGCAACAAGCACCAAAATGCAGATAATTCTGTTGCTGTGTGCAAGTCTGTTGCATGAACATTTTGGTTTAATGCACACATTTTTTCAAATTCTCCAGTATCGCCCACTAAATTTTATATGGATTCTACCACATTTATTGGATACTGACCTTTAATATCTAACACAGGTACACTAAAAAAAATTTTTTTAAACTGCCTCTAATGTTTCGATTGATTTTTACGTTTTTTGGTGCGCTGAATCCAAATCTGGTAACCAATTTGCTCCATCACGTACAGATTTTTTGCTACATTGGGTTAGCAGTTTGAGGTGAACGTTCAGATTGAGTGCGATCGAGATAAAAGTTTCTTGGATGAATTCTTTATACTAATTGTTTAGTAGTTATTCAAATAAGAATAAAGAAAATTGTAACAAGGCAGCACATAAGAATAGAGTAATGTCAACAAAACACACTGTGATGGTAGCAAAATTGTCTGCACTTAAAACAGCCACATACATGTGCACAAACATTGAGCATATAAGAGCGAGGTTAGACACAAAGCAAAGCAAAGAAATGTGCAAAAAATGTTGTACAGGTATGTATGTAAGAATAGAAAACGCAAACCGCACCATTGCAATACATGAAGACAAACACCCGATGGTGTGAAAATAAAATTCTAATAAATGAGATCCGACACTGTGGTAATAACTAGCAAATTTTTATTTCAAAGTTTAGTAAAAACACGATATTTGTCAACACAGTTTAGATTTTAAAGTCATTCTTGGGTCAATCAATCTCCTGGTGGGCCCGTTTCTTCTTCCCCCGAATGCTTCTCTTGGTGCGCTGCTTGGCGTATTTTTCATCTTGGGTTTCCCGCAGCAGCAACCAGCAGAAATCAGCCATCATAGTGGTGTTCCATCTTCCTTGGTACCTTCTCTCTGCGTCCTTGATGTCCTGGTGAAACCTTTCACCTTGTTCTTCATTGTACGCCCCCAAGTTTTCGGGAAAGTAGTTCACATGGGAGTGCAAGAAATGGACTTTCAGGCTCATGTTACAGCCTTGTTCTTTGAAGGCATTGAGCATCCTGGCAACAATATCCTTATAGTTCTCATCCCGCCTGTTCCCCAAGAATCTGAGAACAACATCCTTGAAGGAATCCCAGGCTTCTTTTTCCTTCTCAGACATCGTTTCAGCGAATGCTCCATCTGAAATGAGTTTCCTTATATCAGGGCCAACAAACACTCCTTCCTTTAGCTTTGCTTCAGAAAGTCGGGGGAACTTTGAGCAAAGGTACCGAAAGCACTCACCATCTTTTGGAAGGGACTTGATGAATTGCTTAATGAGACCCAACTTAATGTGGAGAGGTGGCAATAGAATTTTATCACGAGGTACCAAGCTCTCATGAAGAACATTTTTCTCACCGGGTCTCAAATACTCCCGAATTGGCCAGTCTTTTTTCCCCCAGTGTAGGTCGCGGGCCCGGCTATCCCACAAGCAAAGGAAGCAGGGATATTTGGTGAAACCGGATTGCTGCCCTAATAGCATGGATAGAATTTTAAAGTCTCCACAAATCATCCACTTATGCTCATCATAATGAATCTTCTGAAGAATCAGGGCCAAATTCTCGTATTTTTCTTGGAGAATAACAGAGTGAGCAATAGGAACTGAAGCGAATGTGTTGCAATTATGAAGAAGAACACCTTTTATGCTGTCTTTTGACGAATCAATGAACAGCCGCCATTCAGCAGGATCATACTTGAGTTTAAACTTTTCCATCACTCCGTATATATCGTTGCAAAATACCAAATCTTCCTCTTTGCTGAAATACTTCAAAAATTGTGTCTCGCGGTTGCGGTACCAATAAAAAGTTGTTCCTGGTGACAATAGATTTTTCTGTTTAAGCCGAGAACCTAGCAGTTGGGCAGCATCTTTTGGGAGTCCTAAATCCCGGACTAAATCATTCAATTCAGCTTGAGAGAAAAGTTCCGGTTTCGGATCTGGTTCAGTTTCAAACTCGGAAGTACTGGACTCATCGGGAAAAGCCATCTGATGAGTCTCATCATGATCAGAACCGTCCACACAAATATGATCCAAAGATTTTGGTGGTTCAGGCACAGGTACTTCGTTGCTATGAGGCATAGGCCTAATTGCTGAGGGAAGGTTGGGGTAACTTATTACGTTCTTATTTTTTTAAGTTGTATCCCTTCACAATGCAAGAGCAAAAATAGCAGTCACTGCTGTGGTCTCTTTGTTCACGCCACATCATAGGTATTCCGAAACGAAATGCTTGTTTTTTACCTTTCATCCATAAGCGTAGATCTTCCTCACATGTCTTGCACACTTTGTGAGGAGCCCACGGTTTGTCTTGATCGCCTAACTTCAAACCGAAATAGGCGAAATATACTTTAATAAATGCAGAAATGTTCCTCTGCCGCTTTTTCACGGTATATTCCCCACAAATAAAACAAAAACTGTCCGGAGAGTTGACGCAACCTCTGGCTCTGTGAGCCATCACAAATACACAGCACTGCAAACTACAACTGTAGTGAACCACTTCGGAATAAAGCTGGATTACGACTGAGCAAACAAAAGGTAATAATGAACTTGCAAGAAACTGAAATTTGACAGGAACGTTCATGTCGCAACCACCGTGTTTGAGCGAGCGAACGAGGCGAGGCGAGGCGAATAGGAAAGAACATGCGCCAGCGCGAGTATTGGATTTAGCCCCCCACCTCCCAACTGTCCTGTTAATGTATAAAATGAATACAAAACACTCTAAAATATCATGAGGGAGTGTTTCTAGTTAGTTAACCATTACAACCTCTATTTTGGGCCAAGAAAATAAACTGCAGTCGGCTAAAAAGAAATTATGTGAACATTCCTTATAAGGGTAAGAAATCTAATTTTGCAAGAAAACGTGACGTGATGGAACATTTTGGCTATTTTTCCTGGATTCAGCACCCCAAAATCTATAGGAATCAGTTGCAAAACTGGAGGCAGTTTTTTGGTAGTGTACCTGTGTAATTAACAAATTAATACCAAGTAAGAGTTATTAAATAGCAAACAGCCAGCTGCTGCTCTCTTGCTGGAGTATAGTTGCTCTTCAATTTAAACATGTACTTGGGAAGTCTACTTGCATATGCTGAACTGTAAAGTGAAACACTGTAAAAAGATAATAGCAGCAAAAGTATGCTAATTCAACATATTCAGGACACAAGTATATCCTTTCACATTCCCAGGAGCTATTCACTGTAGCAGAGCTCCAGTAATAGCATAAAAGAGATGCACTTGGTCTAGAAAGGAGTGGCAGCCCCCTGCTGTTATGTAATCTGAACTGTCCATTCAGCCAGTCTATAATTGTTTCACATGGAAACACTGTGCCTACAGTCACAAGGAAATTCAATTAATAAAGTAAAAAAAAAAAAGCCTAGAACATTGTTTAATTTATTGAATGGTAGTACTACAAGATACTATTGTCAATCACTCTGCACTATTACATAATAGTGAAATTTCTTGGGCGAGAGCAGCAAGGAGAGGAGGAAGACAACTCAGACAGGGAAAAAAATCACAGCACCTGAAAACAAGAGACAAGGGTTTCATATCAAATCCAGGGTAGAATAGAATATGTATATTTTTCATGTTGCAGTTTCTACTTGCTTCTTTGGGCTTCCAGCTCAAATGAGAGCTGAGGTCTGTTTGGCCATCGCATCATAAGCTTTTATTTGATATTATGTGGGGCTTTTTCTCTATTTTATAACTTTCATCCAGCCCATCTATTGTAGCTATTGCTACCCAGAAACATGCACCAAGTCTGGCCACAAATGTCACTGTCAAGCAATTGCTGCAACTCCCACCCTAATCTATGAATGTTACCTTCACTGCATCAGAAGTCAAACTGGACAGCTGAGGCCTGACAAGTGAAGTCTCTTGCACAGCTTCTAGGTTGGTTCTGGCATTTTTTTTTGGCTTGGCAGTTTCCTCTCGATCATTTGGCATTTTAGATAAATAAGAACTAGCTTCTATTAGGCTATGATGCCATGAGCATTTATTTGCAACTACCCAGGTTCTCCCCCCCCCCCTTTTTTTTTCCCAAATTGCTGCCTCCTAACTCTACTCAGATTCATGGTGACAACCCCTCAGCTGGAAGGCCACAGACATGCCTCCCCCCTTCAAAATCAATCTAACAAACTAAGAACGGTCACTAGATGTCATTATTGGGCAATAACTAAGAATCCCTCCCACCATCCCAGGAACTTTGAATGTTGCCTATACAACAACCACAGTAAACTCAAAAAGGGGAAAAAACTGACGGGAATGAATTCTGTCCTATTGCATGGAAGCCCACAGCTCTGCAATGAAGCAACCAGGTTAGCCATAGCCTTCACGTTCTATGAAATAATTAGACAGAATTGGTGAAACATGGACATCACTGTGTCCCAGGACTATTTAACCCTACAATCAGGATTTTACTGAATTGTATAGCCTGAGATGGTGGTCTCGGTAAATAGCTTACTGGCATCATCAAAAACTTAATAATCTTACTTAGTAAATTTAGCATAAAGGTGGATGACAGGAAGACTACAGGAATATAAATGAATCCTCTCTTCTCTGAAGGTTGCTCAAGGCAGGCCTGAAATGCACTAGCAACATAGGTTAACCCTGCACTACCCTGTTCCCACTGTAAATATAGAAAAAAAACTTCACGAAGATTACTGTCACTCAAGAGAGAAATAAATGAAAGCCAAGAACGTGAAAATGCCTGGCATCAGATGAAAGTCAGGGAATGATGAGACAAGATGCCCAACAAGGAAACTCGGGGTGAGAGATGGAGACTGGGATGCTACTTGAAGAGCCAGACCATGAAATCATATGACAGGAGGAGAGATGGGAAAACATGTAATTCCACCCATTGTTTATCACTTCTCCTGGAACATGATGAGGTACAAAGAGGGACAGAAACGTAAGGATGAGGAGGCTGAAACTCGCATACCTTGGCTCTCTTCCTAGCATGGCTGTGGTGCGGAGCCCGCCTCTGCACAAGTGGAGAGAAGAAAAAACAAGCAAGGAAAAGTTAGAACTGTCAGACTACCACAACCTGTTTTAAGTATTTTTCTTCCCTCTTTAATACTTACTTTCTAGAAAATGTAGTGCAACATAGGACTGCAGAAAAGAGCAGTAAGGCGAGGGCAGAGAATAAATATATTCTTTATAAGAGCATTTCTTCTTATAGCTGTTGCTGTAGGCCCTAATTTACAGTTAAACAATCTTTAAAACAGAGTTGCAATAGTCAAAGTGATAACTATTGACTGAAATAGAGAGGAAGAAAATATCAGCGTAAGCACCCATGATAGCGAGAAGAAGATACACCATCATCAAGGTCATCATCACTAATGACTTGCCCTCTGCCTGCAGCTCTGTTTGCTGAGAATATGGCATATACACTCCAATCAATGTGTGCCAGCCTATGGACAATATCCACTGTGAGAGAGAAGCTGGTGGAATTCCTTTGGGAAGCAGTTCAAGAGAGCTGAGGGTAGTGGCAGTCAGACTGAGGACCATCCAGACAGAGAAAGATTTTATTAATTAAAATATCATAGGAGTCCTCAGTGTCTACTATGAAGAGTCAAAAACAGAGGACAATAAAGGTAACGAAATAGGTGGAGACATTGCATCCCATTTAAACAAAAAATGGAAGATAGCCACTTCTAGCAGCAAAAAGCACCCCATCCCTAAGCCCTCTTTTATTCAGTTAGAGAACAGATATACAGTCCGAGAGTCACTGAAAGCACACACACTCACAACATTAAGAACGGAAGCATAACATGCCAGAGGATTCAAAGAAAAGTTCAAATGTTGTTGCTGGCAACTCCCTTCTACAGGGGACTGAGGCATTGATCCGCAAACTAGACATGCTGTCCAGGAAGTTGTGCCACATGTCAGAGGTCTGAATCAAAGACATTACAAAAAGAATGTCAAAACTCATCAGGTTTTCTGACTACTACCCCTATTGCTTATTTGGGAAACATAGAAACATGATGATGGAAAAAGACCACATGGCCTATTCTAGTCTGTCCTTCCATATCAACCACTACAACAGTCCCCTTTTTTCCTTTAGAGATCCTCTGTGTTTGTCCCATGCTTCTTTGAATTCAGATACCGTCCTCATCTCTACCACCTCCACTGGGAGACTATTCCATGGATCCACCACTTTACGTAAAGAAATATTTCCACGTATCACTCCTGAATCTATCCCCTGTCACCCTCATCCCATGTCCCCTCATAGCAGAGCTTGCTTTCAATCGAAAGAGGCTCTCCTCCTGTGCATTTATGCCACGGAGGTATTTAAACGTCTCAATCATATCACCTCTATCCCGCCTTTCCTCTAAGGTGTACATAATAAGATCCTTAAGTCTGTCCTCATATGCTTTATAATGAAGGTGTGGTCTCCAGAATTGCACACAATACTCCAAATGAGGTTGCACCAAAGACTTATACCCAAGCATCCTTCTAGATTTGCTGTCGCTATTTGTACCTATTTAGCTACCTTAAGATCATCAGACACAATCACGCCTAGGTCCCGCTCTTCTTTAGTGGACAAAAGTACTTCACCCCCTATACTATATTGCTCCTTTGAATTGCTGCAGCCCAAATGCATGACCTTGCATTTTTTAATATTAAATCCCAGCTGCCAAATTCCAGACCATTCTTCAAGCTTAGCTAGATCCCTCTTTATGGCAGCTGAGTTCTAATGCTAAAAAATTCAGGATCATGCATTTGGGCTGCAAAAATCCAAGGAGGAGGTACCAAGGGGACGAAGTACTTCTGTCCACGAAAGAAGAGCGGGACCTGGGTGTTATTGGCGAAAGCCAGAAGGATGCTTGGGTGTATAGGGAGGGGAATGGCCAGCAGAAAAAAAGAATGTGATAGTGCCTCTGTATAAGTCTCTGGTGTGACCACATTTGGAGTATTGTGTGCAGTTCTGGAGATCATACTTTCAAAAGGATATAAACAGAATGGAGTCAGTGCAGAGGGTGGCTACTAAGATGGTTAGATGTCTTCATTATAAAGCATATGGGGACACAATTAAAGATCTTAATATATATACATATTACAGGAAAGGCGGGATAGAGGAGATACGATAGAGACGTTTAAATACCTCCGTGGTGGCTTCCGGTTGCGTCACACCCGAGATGGCAGCTTAAGCTGAGAGCTCCCAGTGGTATGTTGCAAAACCCACAAAATTTGGATAGATAAAGAGCCAAACGCCTTATTTGAAGAGGAGTACTTGCTCTTCCTATATGGCTACATCAGCAAAGTTGGGACTGATTTAAGAATATTTGCTTACAAGAATAGAGGCTCTGGGATCGGGAGGATCAGCAGCCAGAAAATGGCAGATCCCTAGTGTGGGAGTAGTACCTAAAGCGTCAAGGTGAAGCTGGGCAGGGAGGAGGCTGGCAGTGCAGATTTAAACACGTTTAGATGAGAAATGCACCAATGTTTTTCAGAGCTGAAAGAGGATGTGCAAGGCAAAAAACGATGTGTTAGTATAGACGGCGGATATACGTGCGGATCTGCATGATATAGGGCAGCGAGTAGAGGAAATGGATGCCCGCATGGAGGAGCAGGAGGAGAGCCTCTCGGCGATGGAGCGAATGGTAACAGGTCTTCAAGAGAAACACGAGGACCTATTGGGAAAAATAAAAGACCTGGAAAATAGGTCCTGGCGATATAATATCCATATTAGGGGACTGCCTGAAAAATCGGGCGCAGCAGACTATGTGGCTTTGGCTGAGAGGATATGCCGCTCTGTGGTCCAAACAGGTGCAAATGGAATCTCCCCAGATATGTTATAAGCTGCAGCGAGCCCACAGAGCCCTGGGACAGCCAGTGGGCAGGAAACCACAAGATGTGCTGGCCTGTTTCCATGAGTATGCGATGCAGGAGGTGGTCATCAAGGCAGCAAGGAAGCTGGAGAAGCACATGTGGGAGAATGCAGAGGTGGAAATATACGCCGACCTGTCTGCTATGATGACTCAACGGCAGACATAATTTAGAGCAGTAACCCAGCGTCTTCAGGAGAGCAACACATGCTACAGATGGCTTTTCCCCTGCGGCCTGCTGACGACAGTGGAAGGGCAATCTTTTACAGCTAAAACTCAGGCGGCGGCTCTAAACGCCTTAAAAGATGTAGGATGGGGCAGGCTGCTTTACCTCCCAACAGACCAGAATACAACAGGATATTCAAAGGCCTCAGGAGGGGACAGGCTGAGATGGAAGCGGTCGCAGAAGGGTGGGAAGTGCCTACGCCACCAAAGTGACCAGCAGGGCCGTGAGGAAAGCCTGATTACATGAAGGACTTGATGGAATGGATTTGGACAATCTGAGTGCAAGTTGCTAAGTAAAGGGTAATTAGGTTCAGGATGTTTGGCATGAAGGTGGTAATGGGAAAATGGGTGATCTTGGAATGTGTGATGGGAGACCGGGGTAAGATGCAGATGGAAGTCTGGATATTTGTGGGCGTGTTGGGGGGAGGGGGTGGGGGGGATGTGAAGCACTTGGCAGAAAAGGGTTTATTGGCCCTATCTTTTTCAGGTTCTGGGGAAGATGGGAATGGGAGGCTCCTTTTTAAAGTGGATCAAGGTATTGTGCGCCTAATGCAAGGCTGAGTTCAGGTCAATGGGACCTATTCAGCAGCCTTTGAATTATAGTGGGGACCTGGCAGGAATGACCTCTCTCCCCACTCCTACCTGCTATTGCAACTGAGCCATTGGCAATATGGGTGAGGGCCAATAAGGATATAGAGGGAATCAGGGTAGGGGATGATCAGTACAAACCCTCTCTTTTTGCGGACGCCTTTTTTTTTTCTTTAACGAGTCCAGTGTCATCACTGAGGGCAATTAGGGCGGAGCTGGGAGTGTTTGGGGAAGTCTCAGGATTTAAAATGAATGAGGGGAAATCAGAACCCTTAGATATGTGACACCTGCAGAGAAGGCTGCAGTTACTCGGGAGTTTCCCTTTTGGTGGGTGGCCACCCATATTAGGTATCTGGGGGTGAACCTCCCTGCTGACTCTGCCCAGTTGGTAAAGCTAAACTATGGACCCCTTTGGAAAAGGTTGTGATGGATTTGCAACAGTGGAGAAAATTGAGCTTGTCCTGGTTTGGGCAAATTAATAGCCTTACAATGATGGTGCTTCCCGGGTTCCTTTACCTGTTTAATGCCCTACTGGTGGAGATCTTGGAGAGAATCCTCCAAAAATGGCAGAGTATGTAGAATTTCATATGGGATAACAAGAGTCACTGGGTGGCGGGCAAACTAATGTGTAGAGAAAGAGGAGAGGGGGGGGCCTGGGGGTACCTGACATCAAATGGTACTATAGTGCGGCTCAAATTAGAGCAGCGGTGGAATGGCAGCTATACCCCTGGAAGAAATGGGTGTTGCTTGAGCAGGCCAAGGTAGGAGCTTGCCCACTAAGGTATTTATTGGGGGGGGTGCGTCAATAGGGTTTTCTAGAGTCCCTAATCAGTGGATGCAGTTGACACTGCGAATCTGGGAAAGAGGGTAGGAAACTCTTGGGGGGTGGGGGGGGGGATCAGTCAATTTTTGCTTTAACTCCTTTGAGATTTAATCTGCTGTTCAAACTGGGTGTGTTGGATCAGCAATATAAGATAGAGGAGGACAAAGGGATTTGAGCAGTGGGTCAATTCTGTGGTGAGAGGGGGATACATCCATTTAATGGGCTGAAGTAATATCAATTGGATGAACGCGATAGGCTACAGTACTACAAGTTAGCTATTTTATTAGGGATGGAAAGCAGAGTGGGGCTGGGGAGTTAGAATTGCTCTTTTTGAGGAAATCTATGAAGGGGTGCCTTTCAAAGTTTTATAAAATACTGGGGAGTAAGGAGCTCAGCATCAAAAGTCACCAGGCTAAATGGGAAGCAGACATGGGAGGACAATGGGAGCAGGGGGCATGGTCCCAAGTCACCCAAGGATATCGGGGACTGCAATGTACCTCCTGGAAAATAATTACAAGGTATTCTATCATTGCTACTATACCCCCAGGAGGTTGAAACAGATGAGGGTGGGGGATGTGGTGCAGAGGGCACGTATATGCATATGTGGTGGGACTGTCCATATGTTCAGTCTCTCTGGGGGCAAGTGTTTGCCCTTGTCTCCCAGATACAGATCTGTCCGCTGGCCCCATCCCCAGGGGTGGCACTGCTCAGTCTCAGAGAGGAGAGAGCGGGAGTGTCCCTTGGAGAGTAGGCTAGGTATGTGTATATAGCAACATGATTAACTATAGCTCAATAGTGGAGGAGAAAAGAACTCCTGCAAATGGTCGTAGCTAAACTCAAGTTCGTATATAGGACGGCTAAGCTAACGGCCATGTGACAATTTGAAAGGATGTGGGACCCCTATATGGCATGGTTAAAGGAGTCTCTGGGGGAGAAATAATTGGTATTGCAGAAGTTTCCTGGCATCTGAAAGGGAGAGATGATTAAGTGGAAATATGGGGGTGAGTACTGGGGACAACTGAGTATTTAATATTGTACCTTGGGTTTGTAACTGTCTGAGTCAGCTATTAAAGGGGGGAGGGGGAAGGAAGGGATTTGTTAAGTCATTATTAAAATGCTTAATTATTGTTACAATATTATTGTTGTGTGAATTAAACCTTGAGGTCCAATGTGGGAACGTGTATTAAAATTATAAATTAAAAAAAAAATACAAAAAAACCCCATGGCATAAATGCCCAAGAGGAGAGCCTCTTTTGATCGAAAGCAAGTTCTGCTACGAGGGGACACAGGATGAGAATGAAAGGGGATAAACTCAGGCGTAATATGCAGAAATATTTCTTTATGGAAATAGTTGTAGATGTGTGGAATAGTCTCCCAGTGAAGGCAGTGGAGACTAGGACGGTATCTGAATTCAAGAAAGCATGGGAAAACAGAAGATCTCAAAAGGATAAAAGGTGAATATTGTAGTGGATATGGAAAGGCAGACTAGATAGTCCATGTGATCTTTTTCTGTTATTTTTTTATTTTTCTATGAATAGTATTTTTTGTTGCCAACATGGCTTTCTTTTGGGGGGGGGGGGGGGAGGTGCAACCTCAATAGAAAAGGGCCTAGGAGGGTGTAGAGTTGGATTCTAATCCTAAAAGATTCTGAAGAACTGAATGACTGACCAAATTTATTGTCATGTCAGGAATCCCCTTCCGAGGGATAGTGAGATGTGAATGTACGGACAGATCCAAGTCGCAGCTTTGTACATATTTTCAATGGATGCACACTTAAAGTGAGCCACCGATGCAGCCATGGCTTAGACATGATGAGATGTGATATGACTCAGGTGTCAGGCCTGCCTGAGCATAAGAGAAGGATCCACAATCTGCAAGCCAAATTAGTCTACTCCAGGCAGAAGGTCAAGGCTCTCTTGCAGTCTAACGTGTGCAGCACTTTTTTCACTTCGTGGGAATAATGTCTGGGGAGACACGTTAGGAAGACAACTGACTGATTAAGTTGAAAATCCAACACCACCTTAGGAAGGAATTTTGGATGAGTATGCAACACCCCTGTATTGTAAAGAAAATTAGTGTAGGGTGGATCCACTACTAGAGCCTGGAGCTTGCTTAGTCCACCTGCTGAGGTAAGTGCCACCAAACAGAATATCTTTCAGGTGAGAAACTTTAGTCCACAGGTACTCAGTGGTTTGAAGAGAGCTTTCATCAGCTGAATTAAAAGCACACCGAGGTCCCAAGACACTAGGGTTTGAGGGGATGCTTCAGTACACCATATTGGAAGTGGTGTATACCCCACAACAAATCTGAGATACATTCTGTGACTGGGATGTATTGAGATGTGCATGTAGGCATCGTGTAGATCCAGGGACCATAGTCAATCTCATTTTGGGAGGAAGGGGATAAGGAGGCAGAGAGAATGCATCCTAAATTTTTCTCTTATAAGGAACTCGTTCAGGTCTCAGAGATCCAGAATGGTACGGTATCCTCACATCTTTTTGATACAAGAAGTAACTTGAATAAAATCACAGCCCTTTTTACCCAGGTTCAATAGCCTTGGCCTTGAGAAGAGATCTCCTTTAGAAGTACATCTGCGGTGGAAACACTTGAGAAAATGGTGTCAGAGGGCAATTTGCAGATGTTTCGAAAAACCCTGACAGACCATCTTGAGAACCCAATTGTCAGAGGTGATTAGGAGCCACCAATCTACAAAGTGGATGAGCTACTGGCAGGGTATCCGCCTAAGGAGCTGGAATTTTGGCTATATGCACCAGGAACTAGTCAAAACCCCATCCCTGTATTTGGCTGGGAAGCAAGTTGGGCTTTAGGAGGCCTCTACAGCCTAGGTAGGACACAAGTGGACTTCTTGAGTTAGAAAGAGGGGCAGAGGAGAATATCTAATGCCTATGAGAGGAACAGACTCTAATGTCCACCATGCTGAAACCACCTGGAAGAGGAGGCCAGGTTGGAACTGGGCCTGGAGAGAATTTTCAAGGTATCGCTTTGTTGCTTGATCATTGTAGCAACTTCCTGAACCATATCTTCAAAGAGATTCTTTCCATGGCACATTAGCAAGCTTTTCCTGCATGCTGTGTTGTAAGTCACAGGCTCAGAGCCAAGAGTCTCCAGGAGTCAATACTCATGACAGAAGCTCTCAGTGCCACAATGAAAATAGCATAGGTCGCTCGGACCAGGTATTTATGCAGTTCTTCCCTTGGCTCACTAGGGAACAGAACACTGCAACCTTTCTCTGGAGGAAGAAAGTTGGTATATTCCTCTCTGCCACATATGGTGTTCAACAAGTGCATGCTCATATAGAGTTGGGAAGGACACCACACAGGAAGTGAGCATGGCCTTTTGACAAAATTTTTTCCCAAAAGAATCTAGAGTCCAAGACACTCTCCCAGAGGATGCCAAGGAGTGTGACTTGGAAGGTCTAGCCCGTTTGAGAGCAGATTCAACTACCAAGGAATGGTGAGGAAGCTGAAGCTTTTTGAATCCAGTGGCCTTCTAGACCTTGTACTGGAAGTCAACATTTTTATTCGCAGGAGGCACAGAGAAGGGGGGGGGGGGGTCTCCCACATTCTCATCTGTAGCTTCTTCAGGATGCAATGCACAGGGGCACTGTCACTGCTTCCTATGGGGATCTGGATATTGGAGGGTGTCCAGTTCCTTTGCACTGGACTCCTCCTCTATCCAAATTAAACAGTATGGTCTTAGCCATATCCCTTTAATCATGAAAGGACCTATCCTCAGAAGTTTAGTTTATTTATAATCTGCTATACCGCCATATCGAACAGGCAAGGGGGTTTACAAAAAAAAACAACTTAGATAGAAACAGGAAAAGAACACCATACACACCATCCAGAAGAATGCATTAGAAGATGAGAGAGAGACAGGCCGGTATGAAGATGATTTACAATACTTGTGAAGTGGTGAGGGGTCTGACATAGTTCTATGAACCTTTCTTCCAAGAAATACTCGATCATAATTTGTTTCCTAGGAGTGCTCAGTCAATCTGAGCATTCCTAGGAAACAGATTATGATTCCAAGTACTTCTCGGAGAACAGGTCCCCAGAAATACCATCAAACTCCTCATTGCCTCACGAGCATCGTAAATCACCTCCTGAAGATAGATCCTTTCATGATTCTGCAAATATATGGTAAAACCATACCATTTATATTGGATATGCACTCAGACATCAGAGTCTCCATTTGGACAGGTCTCTGAGATGTGGCAGACTCAGATTCCCTGCAGAGGTTATGGTGCACTGACCGGCTCTGATGCTTCATTGGTGATGTCTCTCCCGGTGCACTGGTCAGATACTGGCTGGACATTAGCTGCTGTCGAGGTCTGCTTGGATCTTGATGATGACCCATCATGATGGCCCATCTCCCACAGGCGGCTTGAGAACTTCAAGAATCAGCTGGAAAATCCAATGCTGTTATCTCGGGGGCTTTGGAGTGAGAAGCTCCCACGACGAGAGCGTCTGCATCAGCTTGCCCTCAATCTTCCTAGTCAAATACTCCTCAAGGGCTATTGGAGCCACAGAGAGTTCAGTAGAATTAATCAATGTCCCCAGTACTTTAGAGGATGTATCAGCAGGCTAGTCACAGACCCTTGGAGTCTGGCATGTGAGAGACATTGAATTACCAACCCTTCAGGGCTGCTTCAGGAGGCAAGCACCACTTGATTCACTGCACTTTTGGCATTGCACTCTGAAGAACTTTGATTCCAATGAATCTCTGTCTCTGCCCGATGCTCATCATCAGTGGTTGAAGTCTAGGACAAATCCTTCCTCTTCTTTAGGGTGGAACCTGAAGGAGATTGATCCCTGGGCCCCCTACTAGTGCTCAGATCTGAGGCAGCTTGAGCACTCGCTGAAGCACTGCCAGTGTCCGGTGCAGCTCCTGTGTACATGGTGGATGATGCCGCCAATGCCGATCAGCTGGGTTTTCAAAGTGCCAAAAAGTTGTGCGCACTTTTTTTTGCGATCTTTACGATCTCCGTCATCTGTAAACAGAATGAACAAAGGGGTTATGGTTGGACTCCAAACACTTTAGACAGAATTTGTGAGCGTCTGTGATGGATATGAGTCTAAAGCACTGGTAGCACGTTTGGAAACCGCTAGCTAGTTTCTGTGACATTTCAGACAGAAAAATAGCCTTGGCAAAATCAAACGACTCAATTATGGGAAAAAATAAGAGAAAAAGCACCACAATCAGATGTATCTGAGACCTAAGAGCCTCTGTGATGCCAAAGGAAAATAAAAAGCTTAAAAAATGATCGCAAAAAAAATGCTAAGATGCACTAACAGGGAAATAAACAGCAGCAGGAAAGACTAAAAAGATAAATACCGAAAAATGAAAAAGAGAAACAATCTGAACGAGTCAGTAAAATCCCATGAGTGAAAACATGTCAGATGGACTGCATGGAAAGAAACAGACTGAGCTCCTCAGGCATAGCAGAGTGGGCGGGAAGAGGTGCACATGCATGGTTGAGCTTTCTAAAAGCTTCTAGAAAGAGAGAAAGTTCCTGAGTGGGCTCCGTTGGATGATGTCACACAAGTTAGCACTTATCCCGCTTGTCCATGGAGAAAAGCTGAAATATGTTTCTCAAGAACTGAAAACAATGTTTTTTATCAATAGAGTTGCCAACTTAGTGAGGAGGGCTTTAAGCTAAGTTCACTGAGGGACAGTGACAAAAATCCACAGCTAAGAGAATACAAAAGCCTAATGGAGTGTGAGAATATGGGGTTGCGGAGAGGAGGAGGATATGGTTATTTTATTTACGCGACGTTATAGTGCCAAAGTTACAGAAAATACTGACATCATGGTGGTTTACAGTGTTAATCAAACTGGTCACACTGAAATGGAGTTAAACTAATGCAACAGTTACTCTTAAAGAATAACGATAAAGCTCTTGGCAAGGATTTAATAGCCTTGTATCTCAAACTAGCAAAACATCAGAGAAGGGAGTGAATAAGACATCAGTATTCACATAAGAACATAAGATATGCCATATTGGGTCTGACCAAGGGTCAGATCAAGCCCAGCATCCTGTTCTCCCAACAGTGGTCAATCCAGGTAACAAGTACCTGTCAAGTTCCCAAAAGGTATACAGATTCCATGCTGCTTGTCCCAGGGGTAAGCAGTGAAGTTCCCCGGTCCTCTCTAATAATGGTTTATGGACTTTTCCTCCAGGAACTCATCCAAACCTCTTTTAAACACAGCTACACTAACAGCTTTTACATCCTCTGGTAATGAGCTCCAGTGTTTGATTATGCATGGAGTGAAAAAATATTTTCTACGATTAGTCTTAAATATGTTACATTGTAGCTTTCTTTGCGTGTCCCCTACTTTTTGAAGGAGTTTAACAGATCAACGTTTAGCCTTTACACTCCTTTTATTAATTTATAGACCTCTATCATATCCCCCCTTAGCCATCTCTTTTCCAAGTTGAAGAGCCCTAACCTTTTATGCCCTTCTTTATAGGGATATCCTCCCATCCCTTTTACCATTTTGGTAACTCTTCTCTGTATCTCTTCTAATTCTGCTATATCCTTTTTAAGATATGGCGACCAGAACTGCACACAATATTCAAGGTGCAGTCACACCATACAGCAATACAGAGGCATTATTTATTTAAACTTATTTCTGTACCGCCTTTCTACAAACCAAAGCAGTTTACAATTAACAAACATATAACAAGGATTTGAACGGCACACTGTTTTACAGGGAACTAGAATGGTAAACAGCAGCAAAATATGTTTGACCTCCGAACTATTTACAACATATTATAATATCTTTGCTTTTATTCTCCATTCCTTTCCTCATGATTCCTAGCATTCTATTTGCTTTCTTGGCCACAGCTGCACACTGGGCAGAGGGTTTCAATGTATTATCTACAATAAAGCATAGTTACTCACCTGTAACAGGTGATCTCCGGGAACAGCAGGAATTTAGCCCTCACATATGGGTATCGTCGGTACCAACGGAGCCTGGGTGGGAACGCTCCCCAGCGTCCAATTAGAAAGCTTTGGGGAGCATCCCACAGCACCTGCGTGCTGCCTTCCCGCCTTTCCCAACTGCCTCTCTCCAGTTGAGTTTTAAAGCTGAGACAAAGAGAGAGAGAGGGAAAGGAAAATATAGAGAGATACAACTCCTAGGGGAGGTGGGTGGGTTGTGAGGACTAAATTCCTGCTGTTCCCGGAGATCACCTGTTACAGGTGAGTAACTATGCTATCTCCAGGAACAAGCAGGAATGTAGTCATCACATATGGGGACTCCCTAGCTTTAGGTGCCAGGGAGAGACCCCACAAGTTGTGTCCCTGACTAGGGCTCCACTTCCTCCCATGGATCTCTGGCATCCTACCAGGGATGGCGGGTAGAAGTTGATTAGGTATGGAACAGGTGTTGGAGAACAGCCTGACCAAACAAGGCATCCCGGCAGGAGTCCTTGTCCAAGCAGTAATGGGCTGTGAAGGTATGAACCGAGGCCCAAGTGGCTGCTCGACAGATGTCGTCGAAAGACACAGAGTGCAGATGAGCCATTGAGGCTGCCATGGCTCTCACATTGTGAGCTGTGACATGGCCCTCCAGAGAAAGGTTCTTACTCCGATAGGCGAAGGAAATACTCTGAGCAATCCAGTTAGACAGTGTTCTGTTGGAGACTGGAAGTCCCAAATGAGAAGGATCAAAAACAAAGAGTTGAGAGGATTTTCTATGTTGCTGTGTTAACATAAGAACATAAGAACATAAGATATGCCATACTGGGTCAGACCAAGGTCCATCAAGCCCAGTATTCTGTTTCCAACAGTGGCCAATCTAGGTCATATGTACCTAGCGGTTTCCCCAAGGGACACAGGTTCCACAATGCTTGTATTGGTTCAAGCATTGATATCCTGGGTCCCTTCTTAATAATGGCTTATGGACCTTTTCTCCAGGAACTTGTCCAAACCTTTTTTAAACCCAGCTACACTAACAGCCTTTACTACATCCTCCGGTAACAAATTCCAGAGTTTGATTACACGTTGAGTGAAAAAATATTTTCTTTTATTAGTCTTAAACAGTTTACCCTGTAGCTTCATTGCATGTCCCCTAGTCTTTCTATATTCTGATAAGGTAAACAATCGATCTACGTTTACCCGTTCCACTCCGCTCATTAATTTATAGACTTCTATCATATCTCCCCTCAGCCGTCTCTTTTCCAGGTTAAAGAGCCCTAACCTTTTTAGCCTTTCTTCATAGGAGTATCCTTCCATCCCCTTTACCATTTTGGTGGCTCTTCTCTGAACCTTTTCTAATAACTCTATATCCTTTTTAAGATACGGCGACCAGAATTGCACACAATATTCAAGGTGCGGTCTCACCATGGAACGATATAGAGGCATTATAATATCCTTTGTTTTATTTTCCATTCCTTTCCTTATCATACCTAGCATTCTATTTGCTCTCTGGGCCGCCGCTGCACACTGGGCCGAGGGTTTTAACATGGTATCCACAATGACGCCTAAATCTTTTTCCTGGATGGTGGTTCCTAATGTGGAACCTTGCATCGTGTAACCATAGTTTGGATTGTTCTTCCCTAGGTGCATAACCTTGCACTTGTCCACATTAAATTTCATCTGCCATTTTGATGCCCAGTCTTCCAATTTATCAAGATCCTCTTGCAATTTTCCACAATCCTCTTGGGTTTTAACAACTTTAAATAGTTTTGTGTCATCTGCAAATTTGATAACCTCACTCGTTATTCCACTTTCCAGGTCATTTATGAATATGTCAAAAAGCAGCGGACCCAGCACAGATCCCTGGGGTACACCACTATTCACCTTTCTCCATTGGGAAAATTGGCCATTTAGCCCTACCCTCTGCTTTCTATCTTTTAACCAGTTCCTGATCCACAATAGTACACTGCCTCCTATCCCATGACTCTTTAGTTTTGCCAAAAGTCTCTCATGAGGGACCTTGTCAAAGGCTTTCTGAAAGTCCAGATACACAATATCAACCGACTCACCTTTGTCCACCTGATTATTCACTCCTTCAAAAAAACATAACAGATTAGTAAGACAAGATCTTCCTTGTCTAAAGCCATGTTGGCTGTCTCTCATTAGTTCATGACTATCTACATGCTGAGTAATTTTATTCTTTATGATGGTTTCTATCATTTTTCCCGGTATTGACGTCAGGCTCACCGGTCTGTAGTTTCCAGGATCACCCCTGGAACCCTTTTTAAAAATTGGTGTTACCTGAAGATTGGAGGATCGCCAATGTATTAGAGATGATTTTAATGATAGTTCACAGATTACTAATAGCAGGTCTGCAATCTCATATTTCAGTTCTTTCAATACCCTTGGATGTATACCATCCGGCCCAGGTGATTTGCTACTCTTCAGTTTATCTAATAGTTGTAAGACATCTTCTCGATGTATCGATATTTCCTTCAATTCTTCTGCACCTTTAAATACCACTTCAGTCATGGGTAACATCCCTACATCTTCCTCAGTAAAGACTGAAGCAAAGAATTCATTCAGTCTCTCCGCTATCGCCTTGTCTCCTCTTAGTGCTCCTTTAACCCCTTTATCATCTAATGGACCAACTGACTCTCTCACAGGTTTTTTGCTACGAATGTACTTGAAAAGGTCTTTACTTCGCGTTTTTGCTTCTGTAGCAAGCTTCTTCTCAAATTCTCCCTTTGCCTGCCTTATCAATGCCTTGCATTTGACTTGCCAGTGCTTGTGCTGTTTCCAGGTTTCGTCGTTTGGCTCTTTTTTCCATTTCCTGAAAGATGCTTTTTTGGCAACAACAGCCTCTCTGACCTCAACTTTAAACCATGCTGGCAGTTTTTTGGACTTCTTTCCACTTTTCTTAAAGCGTGGAATACAACTGGTCTGGGCTTCCAAGATAGTATTTTTCAACAACAGCCAAGCCTGATGTACGTCTTTAACCTTTGCAACTGCTCCTTTTAGTTTTTTCTTGACTATTTTCCTCATTTTATCATAGTCTCCCTTTCGAAAGTTAAAAGGTAGTACTGTGGATTTCCTTACTATCCTTCCTTCACTAACTAAATCAAAGGCGATCATGCTATGATCACTATTGCCAAGTGGCCCCAACAACCTTATCTCTTGCACTAGATCTGGTGTTCCACTAAGGATTAGGTCTAATATGGCTTCCCCTCTGGTCGGTTCATGAACCAGCTGCTCCAAGAAGCAGTCATTTATTTCATCTAGGAACTTTATCTCCCTAGCATGTCCTGACGTGACACTGACCCAGTCGATACCGGGGTAGTTGAAATCACCCATTATTATTACTATGCTGTAACTTTTGTTAGCTTCCTTGATTTCTTTGAGCATTTCATCATCCATTTGGTCATTCTGGCCAGGCGCTCGATAGTACACCCCCACTGCCATTGCCTTCCCCCTTTTATATGGAATTTCAATCCATATAGATTCTACAGCAGATTTTGTTTCCTGCAAAACTTTAATCCTTTCTGACTCAATGCCCTCTCTAACATAGAGAGCAACCCCTCCACCAATTTGATCAGCTCTATCATTACGATATAGTTTGTACCCAGGTATCAGTGTCCCACTGGTTGTCATCCTTCCACCATGTCTCTGATATTCCAATCATATCTAACCTTTCATTTAGTGCTACATATTCTAACTCTCCCATCTTATTTTTTAGACTTCTAGCATTCGCATACAAGCATTTTAGAGAATGTATTTTATCCATATTAATTTGTCTGTTAGACATGAGTAATTTGGGATCTTTAAGCTCTGTGTTCTTTGTAAGTAAAATGCTAAAGCTCTTTTACAGTCCAAGGTATGAAGACTCCTCTCTGCATTTGATGCATGAGGCCTTGGAAAAAACACAGGTAGACAGACCGCTTGGTTTAGTTGAAAAGGCGAGACCACCTTTGGCATAAAGTGTGGATGAGTCCTAAGGACTACCTTGTCATGATGGATGAGTCCTAAGGACTACCTTGTCAGCGGCACAGCTCTCCCAGGAGGGATTGAGCTGCAGCGTTCCTGTGCTCCGCCTCCAGCCGCCTCACCAGCCCAATCGGGGCAGCCCTCTGCGGCCTTAAGAGCAGAATCGCCAGCAGACTTCCCTCTTCAGCGGCACAGCTCTCCCAGGAGGGATTGAGCTGCAGCGTTCCTGTGCTCCGCCTCCAGCCGCCTCACCAGCCCAGTCGGGGCAGCCCTCTGCGGCCTTAAAAGAGCAGAATCGCCAGCAGACTTCCCTCTTCAGCGGCACAGCTCTCCCAGGAGGAATTGAGCTGCAGCGTTCCTGTGCTCCGCCTCCAGCCGCCTCACCAGCCCAATCGGGGCAGCCCTCTGCGGCCTTAAAAGAGCAGAATCGCCAGCAGACTTCCCTCTTCAGCGGTACAGCTCTCCCAGGAGGGATTGAGCTGCAGCGTTCCTGTGCTCCGCCTCCAGCCGCCTCACCAGCCCAATCGGGGCAGACCTCTGCGCGATTATAATACCACGTCCTAAGGCGCACCCGCGCCTGAGGGCTGCACCTGAGGGCCCTTTGGCGTGGCCCTTAGGCGGGGCACTAGAAAACAGACTCTCTCCATCCACATTAAACCAGATCGACCTACAACCGGACCATCCACAGCAAGTATACCACAACTCGCTCTTGACCTATACATACTGCGGCTAAATATTAGTACACTACCACCTATTCCTCATGGACTATTACCTACACCTGTATATGCTTTTGCCAGTATATATTGTTGCCACCTCTCATATATATTGTTCTTATATTTACTGTTGTCAGTAACCATTAATGTCTTCACTCACCCCTCATGTACTGTTACTAGTAGTTACATATACTCTTGCCAGTAATTATTAACCTCGTATACTCTTGAAAGTAACTAATTTTACTGTTGCCAGTAATTACCAGTAATGGAGGGAACTGTAATATGAGGGAACCAGTAGTTGTCAGTAATATCTCCACTCACCCCTCATGTACTGTTACTAGTAGTTACATATACTGTTGCCAGTAATTATTAACCTCGTATATTGTTGAAAGTAACTAATTTTACTGTTGCCAGTAATTATACACACTGATGCCTGTAGATACATACACTATCACCAGAGACCACTAATCCCTGCAGAGCTCTCTCTCACACAACCTCATACCTAAAAATCAAACACAATGTCTCCTACTAAACCTGCAAACCTCCCTCTTACTCTCCTTCTAACAACACTCCTAACCCAATACATATATACATACAAAACCAACCAAAGCCCTTACAATAACATCCCCATCATCCACAATCACTACCGGGGAATCCTTATAATAATTTCCCAAACACCTATAACCAGTACCAGAACCCAACACACAGCGCTACATACACAAACTCCCACAATCATCATTCGCGCCACGACTCAGACAAACGCCATCAAAGACTCATACAAATAAAACACCAACCCTATAGTACAATAAATGACCAAGCTGATAACACAAACACTAACCTACAACTCATCCTAATAAACATCCGATCCATACGAAACAAAATATCAATAATCAATGACATAATAAAGGACACAACCCCAGATATCATCTGCATTACTGAGACATGGCTCTCACCCACAGACACCACACTACTAAACCAACTAGCCACACATCAATATGACATATTCAACTGCCATCGGAATATAAAAAGAGGAGGTGGTGCTTTAATACTCACCAAAAAAGACCTAAAATTCACCCTAACAAACTTAAATAATATAGACGGAATGGACTTTGTCAATATAGAAAATAGAACCCTTGCCCTCGCCCTCATCTACCGACCCCCATCAACCGATCAAAAAAACCTCACCCCTATCCTTGAACTTGCATGCACAGCATCTCAAAGCAAACCACTCATACTCCTTGGTGACCTGAACCTTCCATCGCTGAACCACTCACAATCGGATAACTTCATTGAAGCTATGAAGCAAATGGGTTACACACAGATAATACAGGCCCCCACACACAAAAAAGGTAACATACTTGACCTTATCTTCCTTCCCTCTATGCTTTACAGTCACCAGCCACGCACCACTCCAACTATGACCGAAGTACCATGGTCCGACCACCACCTTATTACAACCTACCTACCAGTACAAGCTCCAAAAAACACTACAAGCACAACTCTGCATACCTCACGCTTCGCGCACTTTAATAAAAATACATTCCTCAACGAAGTATTACCCAAACTCAACACAAACTCACCAGACATCAATTCAACCATAACACATTGGAATTTAACCATTCAAAATGCAGCTGCTCCCACACAAGTCTTACACAGACAAACAAAAAAAGACGGAAAAATGGTTCACGAAAGAGCTAGCAAAACTAAAAAAACAATTGAGGAAACAAGAAAAAAAATGGAGGAAAACAAAATCAGATGAAAACAAATCCCAATACATGTTGTTACTTACTGAATACAAAAATGCAATCAACAAATCAAAGAGACTACCACTCTAAAGTACTAAACTCAGCCATCAACCGCCCTAGAGAGCTATTTGAGATCGTAAAAACACTAACTAAAACTAATAACACTGAGCCTAAACAACCAGCAATAAGTGTACAAACACTAGCAACACATTTTGCAGCAAAACTAAAAAGCAAAACCACTACTCCGACACCAATATCTACAAGCACTAAACTCATAAACGAATGGACAAACTTCCACATGATAGATCAAAAACAACTCCTTAGAATCATAACAATGATCAACACAACAACCTCCCCACTCGACCCATGCCCTGTATCATGGATTAAATGTGCAAAGGATGAACTGGCGGAAAATTTACAACACATAGTGAACCAATCCCTTTCACAAGGCATAATGCCTGATGCCTTAAAACTCACAACACTTAGACCAATAATAAAGAACAATAAGCTTGACTCAAAAGACCCGAACTCATACAGACCCATAGCCAGCATCCCATTTATAGCTAAAATAATAGAAAAAACAATTCAAATACAGTTACAAGAACACATTGATGAACATAAACCACTTGACTCACACCAATTTGGATTCCGTCCCTTCCATGGAGTAGAAACTCTATTGATCACCCTAATGGACGTCCTCATCAGAGGTACAGATGACAACAACCAAGGCTTCCTACTTCTCTTCATAGATATTTCTGCCGCATTCGACAACATCAACCACCCCACACTGATCAACAGACTACAAAGCTTAGGAATAGGCGGGACTGTCCTTAAATGGTTCAAGTCCTACATCACACATAGACTAATACGCGTCCAAATTGACCAAGAGGCATCAGAAACATTCCCCCAAGGCCAAGGAATACCCCAAGGATCAGCCCTTTCCGCCCTCCTATTTAACCTGTACCTACAACCTATAACAAACATATTTAAAAAACACAGGATTAACCACTTTATATATGCAGACGACATCATGCTTGCTATCCCCATAACCACTAAAAACCCTTCATATGACACACTATCAGAATGCATGACTGAGACTTCCTCCTGGTTGGAATCTAACTACCTCAGCATCAACCTCAAAAAAACGGAAGCAATGTTCGTAACAAGGTCATCTATGACTGAGAACACCTTCCCAGAAACAATCACAATCAACAAAACATCCATACCTGTTAGAAAAGAGGTAAAATACTTAGGTGTAATAATAGATCACACACTTACCATGCTACCACACATAAAACAAACCGTAAAAAACATCTACTATAAACTTAAAACTATTCAGCACCTAAGGCCACTCCTCGAAACACAAGATTTTAGATCTGTAGTGAGTACACTAATCACCCCCCACTTCGACTATTGCAATAGTCTCTTAATAGGCCTCCCACAAAAAAACACATACCTTCTCCAAAGAGCTCAGAACATCTGTGCAAAAGTAATTGCTAAAGCTCGACTAACAGACCACGTAACCCCAATACTGCTAGAATTACACTGGCTCCCAATCAACAGCCGAACCAGATACAAAATTATCCTAACAACCTTTAAACTCATAAATGACATAGCCCCCTCACACCTATCCACACTACTGCATTCACCAACCGAAACTAGATCACACAGACAAAACGCAGCCCACTCCGTTATCACACCAAAAGCTTTCAGGAAGACTAAGAAAACCACTAGCTCCACAGCATTCACATTCACTGCCCCTACGCTCTGGAACGACCTCCCAATAGACCTCCACATCATGAAAGACCTCTCTCAGTTCAGGAAAGAGCTAAAAACTTACTTATTTACTGAACACTTCGAAATCCCATATTCCCCCAAACCACCTCCATAACAACTATGGACTCACATGCACAAACCCCCGTAATCCAAATTAAATAACTCCCTGTTTGCCCCCCCCCCCCCACACACACACACTTCTGACTTACGTCATAAAAGGAAATAAATTCCAAAATATATATCTGTCCTACACACCACACTCTCCTGACATACGACATAAAAGGAAATAAATTCCAATACCTAACTACACATGCCCTACACACAACACACAGCCACTGTAAATATCCAATGTAAATAGTATAACGGTTGTTTATATTAATATATCATAAAGTTGAAGTTTATTGTTCAATGTAAATAGTTGAATCTGACTGTTCAATGTAAATAGCTGAATCCGATTGTTCAATGTAAATGTATACAATTGTGTACAATTGTTAAGATGTTTCATGTAAACCGCCCTTGATCACTGGAAGGGGCGGTATAGAAGAAAATAGATAAATAAATAAATAAATGATGGAACCTTGTATTTTTTATTTATTTATTTTATTTATTTAACATCTCTTATATACCGCACTATTGTCATCAGCGCGGTTTACATGAAACCAAACATATACATACAGAAAAACTGTAGTGCATTTTACAAGTAACAGGAAATTTAGAACTTGGTAATAAAGGGAAACTATGTCAACTATATAACTATATACAATAATCTATACGCATTAGTCCAGTTGAAATTCTCTTGGCCTGAGTATGGATGTAATATTTCTCTTGTGAAAGATTAAATTGGAAAATAGCTTAAGAAGAGGTGGTGTTTGAGACTTTTTCTGAATTGTGTTAGGCTGGTTATGGCTCTCAGTTCTGGAGGGAGGGCATATATAAGGTGGATCAGCTACTAGCGCTTGCAACTCACTAATGCGGCGTGCTGATGTGATTGCAATGAGAAAGATAACCTTCCAAGAAAGGCATTTCAAGGAGGTAGTAGCTAAAGGTTCAAAGGGGTGGCTTCATGAGCTGCCCAAGAACCAGGTTTAAGTCCCATGCCACAGGTGGTGGCCTAATGGGAGGCTTAGTTAGAAGAAGGCCTCTCATAAATCTTGCTATAAGAGGATGGGAGGAAATAGGTTGTCCATTAAAGAGGCTTAAAGGAAGCTGCAATAGCACTCGAATGGACTCTTACTGAGTTAGTCTTCAGTCCTGCATTGGATAAATGAAGGAGATACTCCAGCAATGATTCCAGAGGTATCGCAAGGGGGTTAAGATCCTTCTGTGAACACCATATGGTAAATCTTTTCCACTTAAAAGCATAAGAGCGTCTTGTGAAAGGTTTCCTGGAAGCAAAAAGAATATCTTTTACTTGCTGAGGAAGATTAAGAACTTGGAGATCTAGGCCTTCAGCAACCAAGCCCTGAGACGCAGAGACTGGGGATTGGGATGCCATAACATTCCGTCCTCCTGAGATAGGAGATCTGGAGCAGACCCTAACTCCAAGGAGGGAGCTTGAGAGAGATGTAGAAGCAGAGGGTACCACACTTGCCGTGGCCAACGTGGAGCTATGAGAATCATATGGCCTCTGTCTCTCTGAAGCTTGAACAGGGTTTTTGGAATTAGGGGAATGGGTGGAAAGGCATACAGGAAGTCTTGACCCCAATGAAGGAGGAAAGCATCCCTGGCCTGAGCCTTCTGAGCCGGAATTCTGGAACAGAACCAGAGAAGTTTGGTATTCCATGGACTTGCAAAGAGGTCTATGTCCGGGGTTCCCCAAATTTGAAAAATCTTGGATACCTGGTCTGCATGCAGAGACCATTCGTGTGGAAGCAGAACTCAACTGAGTGTCTACCCAAGAGTTTTGTATGCCTGGAAGATACACTGCCAGGAAATGAATCCGATGCCCTCTGGCGAGGGCCCATAGTCACAAAGCTTCGTTGCAAAGCGACAGAGAGCTTGTTCCCCCCTGCTTGTTCACATAGAACATGGCTACTTGATTGTCCGTATGAATGAGGACTATCTTGTAGCTGAGCAGGGTGTGGAACACTTGCAGAGCAAGGAAGATTGCTCTGAGCTCCAAGAGATTGATATGTAGATGAGTCTCCTGTGGAGACCAGGTACCTTGGGTGGAGAGATCTTGGAGATGAGCTCCCCAACCCATCGGAGAAGCATCTGTTGTGAGAGTTGCTTGGGGCATGGGTTGTTGAAAAGGGGACCCCAGCAACAGGTTTTGAGTGGACTTCCACCACTGGAGGGACAAAATAAGGCGACTTGTGCTTGCTATTTTGTCTGACAGGCATCCTGATGCCTGGGTCCATTGGGTGGATAAAGTCCACTGAGCTGCCCTCATATGGAGGCGAGCATAGGGAACCACATGCACCGTAGATGCCATGTGGCCTAGTAGTTGTAACATTTCTCGAGCAGTTAGATGAGGCTTTAGCACTGCTTGAGAAGCTAACTGCACCATGCGTAGGCAACAGGCCTGGGGGAGATAGGCCCTTCCCTTTCTGGTATTCAGCAAAGCTCCTATGAACTCTAGAGACTGAGTAGGAATTAGACTGGATTTTGGGATGTTTATTACCAGCCCTAAATACTGAAGGATACACATCGTGCAGGTTAGAGAAGTCCTGGCCTCTGACTCTGTTGGTGCTCGAATGAGCCAGTCTAAGTAAGGGAAGACGAATATTCCTATAGTGCGTAGAAATGCTGCTACTACAGCCATGCATTTCGTCAACACCCTTGGTGCTGAGGCCAGGCCAAAAGGAAGCACCCTGTATTGGTAGTGATTTTACTGAAAAAGGAACCGAAGGAACCTTCTGTGGGTTGGATGGATGAGGACATGAGTGTACGCATCCTTGAGATCTAGAGAACAAAGCCAATCCTGACTCTGAAGGTATGGCAGCAGAGATCCGAGAGAAATCATCTTGAATTTCTCCTTGACAAGGAATTTGTTCAATTCTCTGAGGTCTAAGATAGGTCTGTAACCTCCTGTTTTCTTTGGGATAAGAAAATAAGGGGAATAGAACCCTGTACCCTGCTGATGAATGGGTACTTCTTCTATTGCCCCTTGGGAAAGAAGGATAGCGACCTCCTGACCTAACAGGTTGATGAGAGAGGTCAGAGAATTGAACTGCTTTACCATTGTGTGAGGGGGCATGCTTGAAAAATGAAGCTTGTACCCCTCCTTTATGATGGAGTGTGTCCATTGCTCTGCTGTTATTTGCCCCCATTTGGGGGCAAAATGACATAAGCTTCCTGGAATGGTGGAAGGCTCTGATCCCCCGAGAGCCAGGAAGGCTAAGTTCTCTAGTTGAGAGTCAAAGGCCCTGTGGAGGCTGAGCCTGCTGGGCCGGCTGAAACCTAGCAGCCTTTGCTTTCTTCTGTTTGGGTGGTTGCTGAGCTTTCCTGGCAAGCTGACCTGCAGAACGTCCCTGCTAAGCAGGATAAAATCTTTTCTTTTTAGAAAAGAATGGTTTCTTGAACAATTTCTTTCTAGCAGGATCAGCAGTGGACTTGGATAATCTATCCAAGGTGGAATTTTCAGCATCCATTTCATTGGCCTTTTCCTGCCAATCTTTACCAAACAGGTTCTCACCAGTACAAGGGATATTTCCCAATTTGTCTTGTACCCAGAGCTCTAGATCAGATGCCTGGCTCCAAGCAATTCTACGTGCACCTATGGCAATAGCCGAGGTTCTGCTTATGCACTCAAAGCAGTCAAAGGCTGCATGGTTGGCAAATTTTGAAACATCTTGGGCAAGTTTGACCAAAGTGAGAAAATCCTGTCTTCTATCCTCAGGAAGAATAGGACTTAAAGCCTCTAAATCATCTGTGACCTCCTTCAGGAACATTCCCATGTAGAGACTATAGGAACTGATCCTGGCAGAAAGCATGGAAGCTTGGAAGACCCGACGTCCAAAAGCATCCAGGGTTCTGCACTCACGTCCTGGAGGATTAGAGGCATGCCTCTTTGCACTCTTGATCCTTCTCATAGCTGATTCCACTACAATAGCGTGGTGAGGAAGCTGAGTCTTATGGAAACCAGGACAAGGAGGGACTCGATACATAGTATCCAGTCTGCGAGAATGAGGAGAGGTGGTGAGAGGTGTCTCCCACATCCTTAACATGAGATCATATAAAATCTCATGAATGGGCAAGGTAGCTGCCTCCTTAGGAGTTTTGGGATATTGTAAAATTTCCAACTCCTTGGCCCTTGGCTCTGTTTCAGGGGCCACAGTAATAGACAGACCCTGAGCCACCTCCCTGATAAAATCCTGGAAGGAAATATCCTCTGGAGGAGACATCCTGCGTTTAGGGGAGGAGGGCTCCTCTGGGAGAAGCATCGCTGCATCGACAGAACTGTCAGAATCCTCAGATTCTTCTGAGGACTCGAGGTACCGTCTGTCCGGATGCTCTTGAAGAGCCCGATACCCATACCGACCGAAGTTGGTACCGGGAGTAACCGGTACCGGGGTATCGGTACCGGAGGTCATCGGATGACTGGATACCGGCAAAGCAGACACCGATGCCGATGTCGATGCTATCGGTACCTATACCGACGCCGGTGCCGGTACCGGTGGAATTGTCTGTCGCGGGTCCGAGGGCATCGATGCCGCAAGGAAAGCCGCCAGACTGTGCTCAATAGCCAGGACTCTCTGGTCTATCGACACTGCCAATGCCTGGATGTCGGTACCGGAGGAGACCGCCGATACCCCAGAGCATGGCACCAGTAGTTCTGCCGAGGTCGAGGCCTCGAGAACATCCTGGAACCCCAAAAATTCTTTGGAAGCCGAAGCCTCCCGCCGGGGTAATTTTGCCGGTGCAGAATCCTCAAGGGCAATGTCAGAGGCATCTTGATGCTTAGAAGGAGATCTACCCTTTGAGGACCGGCTGGACTTATGTTTAGTTACCTGAGATCCACGGGAGGAAGAAACAGCCCTGGAAGACGTCGATGCCACCGAAGCTGTATCAGAGGGAAACAGGGTACTGAGTTTAGCAGCTCGGTTCTGCCAACCTCTTTTGGAGTGGAGGAGTGGCCTAGTGGTTGGGGCAAGGTACTTCAGGCCAGAAGGTCGGGGGTTCAAATCCCACTAGAGGACAGGAACCTTGGGCCGGAAGGACTGGGGTTTCTAGTCCCACAGGTGCTCCTTGTGGTCTTGGGCAAGCCACTTAACCCTGCATAGCCCATGTTCCCTGTAAAATAGTTATCTCCAAGTTATAATGCCCTGTTCAATGTAATTTCAGTTTGTTCAATGTAAACCGCACTGATGCAGAATAGCACGGTATATAAGAGAATGTAAATAAATAAATAAATAAATTAAATAAATAGGCATCATGGCACAGGACATACAATCCGTGATGGAGTGGTCAGGACCTAAACATTTAAGACACCATTCATGGGTGTCTGTGACGGAAATGGTACCGCCACACTTGGTGCACTTTTTGAAACCTGAGGCAGGTTTCTCCATGGTAAGGAAAAGTTTTTGGGCCTAAGGCCCAAAAAGGCACGTGCACCTGAAGAAAAAGAAAAGAGAAAATATATTTTTAAAGACAGAAATAAGAAGAAAAACACCGGCGGTACCGGTGAAGCGTCGAGGAAGGCAGACGCGACCACAAAAGAGAAAGTAATAAAAAAGAATTCTTCTGCGGTGACAGGAACACGACCTGCTGGCTCCGCAGAAAAAGAAGAACTGGAGAGAGGCAGTTGAGAAAGGCGGGAAGGCAGCACGCAGGCGCTGTGGGATGATGCTCTCAAAAGCTTTCTAATTGGACGCTGGGGAGCGTTCCCGCGCAGGCTCCGTCGGTACCGATGATACCCATATATGTGATGACTACATTCCTGCTTGTTCCTGGAGATTGCCCAGATCCTTTTCCTAGGTGGCGATTCCTAATGGGGACCCTTGCACTGTGTAACCGTAGTTTGGGTTGTTCTAAGGTTACATTCTTCAGAGTGAGTTCTATTCACCACTATCCTCTATAGTCTATCAGTCAACAAGTTCTTGATCCAGTTCACTACTTTGGGATCTATCTCCAGGCTGCTCAATTTATTCACAAGCCTCGTATGAGAAACAAAGGCTTTTCTGAAATTTAAGTAGACCACATCCATCGTATGCCCTTGATCTAGTTCTCTGGTCACCCAGTCAAATAAATTAATCAGATTTATTTGGCATGATCTCTCCTTGTTAAAGCCACTTTGCCTCCAATCTTACAATCCGTTGGCTTCTAGAAAGTGAAGTTACTCACCTGTAAAAGATGATCTCCGCGAACAGCAGGAATTTAGTCTTCACATATGGGTGACATCGGTACCAACGGAGGCCACGCAGGAATGCTCCCCAGTGTCCAATTGGAAAGCTTTAGGGAGCATCCCACTGTGCCTGCGTCACTGCCGTCCTGTATTTGTGACCCCCTCCTCAGTTGAGTTTGTAGCTGAGATAAAAGGAGAGAATAGAGCAAGAGAAAAAAAACCACTACAACGCCTAGGGGAGGAGGGTGGGTTGTGAAGACTAAATTCCTGCTGTTCCTGGAGATCACCTGTTACAGGTGAATAACTACGCTATCTCCAGGAACAAGCAGGAATGTAGTCTTCACATAAAGGACTCCTTAGCTCCCAGATGCCAGAGGAAGGCCCCCAGAATTGGTAGATTTGCCTCAGAGTAGGCCTCAAGAGGGCATGGATCTTTAATGGATATCTGGCATCGGAGGTTCTGGGACAGAGGTTAAGAGTTGACCTAAGTGTGAAAGAGGTGTTGGAGTACTGCCTGACCAAACATGGCATCCTGATGGGAATCCTTGTCCAAACAGTAGTGTGTAGCAAAGGTATGCACCGAAGACCATGTGGCTGCTTTGCAGATTTTGTCAATGGCTACAGAACGTAGGTTTGCTGTGGATACAGTCATGGCATGAATATTATGGGCAGTGGCATGACCTTCAAGGGATAGTCCTGCTTCAGCATAAGCAAAGGAGATGCAATCTGCTATCCATTTAGACAGAATACGCTTGGATACTGGCAACCCCAAGTGACTAGGGTCAAAGGAGATGAATAATTGAGAGCTCTTACAGTGCTCAGCTGTCCTTTGGTGATAGAATGCCAAGGCACGCTTGCAGTCAAGAGTATGGAGGGTCGCCTCTGCCCTAGAGCAGGGGTGGGCAAGTCCGGTCCTGCAGAGCCGCAGACCAGTCAGGTTTTCATGATGTCCCTAATGAATATTCATGAGATCTATTTGCATCCACTGCCTTCCATTGTATGGAAATAGGTCCATGAATATTCATTAGGGATATCATGAAAACCTGACTGGTCTGCGGCTCTCCATGACTGGACTTGCCCACCCCTGCCCTAGAGGAATGAGGTCTAGGAAAGAAGACAGGCATGTAGACTGACTGATTCAAATGGAAAGGAGACACAACTTTGGGCATGAAATGAGGAGTCTTAAGGACCACCTTATCATGGTGGAAGCATGTATAAGGCGGGTCAGACACCAAGGCTTGGAGCTCATTGATGCATCTAGCTGAAGTGAGTGCAACAAGATGACTTTTTAAGACAGAAACTTTAGCGAGGTTGTGGTTAATGATTCAAAGGACGGCTTAAGGAGCTGACCTAGCATGAAATTAAGATCCCATGCCACCGGTGGTGGCCTGATGGGGGGTTTGGCTAATAATAGCCCTCTCATGAAACGTGTTACAAACGGTTGCAAAGAAATAGGCTGCCCATCCAAGGAATAGTGCGAGGCAGCAATTGCACTAAGGTGAACCCTCAGAGTTTGAGACCAGAGGATGAAAGATGGAGGAGATACTGAAGGAGAGCTTCCACGGAGCTGAAAAGGGGTTAAGATCCCTTTAGGTACACCAAATGGAGTACCTACGTCACTCGAAAACATAAGAACATCTGGAAGACTTCTTCCTTGGAAGGCTGAGACCTTGCAAGACTATGCTTTCAGCAGCCACGCCGTGAGATGGAGAGTCTGCAGGTTGGGATGGAGCAGTGTCCCCTCCTGCTGCGAGAGGTCGGGAGCTGATCCGAGACTGAGAGGTCAAGTCTATGACGGAAGTAGCAGGAGAGGAAACCACGATTGATGTGGCCAGCATGGGGCTATGAGGATCATGTGGCCCTTGTCCACTTGAAGCTTAAAAAGTGTCTTGGGAATCAGGGGAATGGGAGGAAAGGCATACAGGAAATCCTTATCCCAGTGAAGGTGGAAAGCATCGACCTGACTGGGCATCAGGGTTCTGGTGCAAAAACAAAGTAGTTTGGCATTCTGCAGAATGACAAAAAGGTCTATCTCTGGAGTTCCCCAGGTCTGAAAGATATAGGAGATTGCTAATGAAAAGACCACTCGTGAGGCAGGAGGATCCAACTCAATCTGTTTGCTAAGACATTTTGATGCCCTGACAGATATACTACTTGGAGATGCTTCTGGTGAGCAACTGTAAAGGACCAAAGATGAAGAGCCTTCCTTGCAGAGGGCCCAAGAGCCTGTTCCCCCCTGCTTGTTCAGATAGAACATATGTACCCGATTGTCCATCTGGACCAGCAATCTGTGGCCCTGAAGTTGTTGCTGGAACACTTTGAGGGCACTGAAGATTGCACGAAGCTCTAGCAAATTTATCTGGAGCTGTGACTCCTGCTCTGTCCAGAGTCCTTGAGTGGAGAGAGAGTCCAAGTGGGCTCCCCAACCCAATTTGGAGGTAACTGTTGTCAGGATGCATTGATGTGGAGGCATCTGAAAAGGTGACCCTACAAGATGATTCATGTCTGTACAGCATTGCGTACGGCTGGTAGCGCTATATAAATGCTCAGTAGTAGTAGTAGTAGACCAGCAGAGCAGGGAGTTCTTTAGAATGTCTGTGGCTTTGATCTTGTCTGTGAGTATCCCAGAGGCCTGTTTCCACGGGGAGGCAAGAGTCCATTGAGTTGTCCACATGTGCTGACGAGCATATGGCACTACATGAACCGTAGAGGCCATATGGCCTAACAGTTGTAGCATCTCTCTGGCCGAGAGATTGTTTTTGAACCTTACCTGAGATACCAGCTGCACTAGTTGAGTACAACGGTCCTGAGGTAGAAATGCCCTTGAGCGTCAAGTATCTAGAACAGTGCCTATGAATTCATGTTTGAGTAGGAACTAGATGGGATTTTGGAAGATTTATCACAAATCCTAGATCCTGTAGTACTTGAAATGTATGAAGGAGGGATAGGTGAATTTCCTGAGAAGTGGCTACCCTTATTAGCCAATCATCTAAGTAAGGGAAGACTAATATTCTGAGAGTCTTTAGATATGTAGCTATGACCGCCATACACTTTGTGAAGACTCTTGGGGCAGAGGCAAGCCCGAATGGAAGGACTATGTATGGGTAGTGATTTCCTTGGAAGATGAAGCGTAGATACCTCCTGTGTTCTGGACGAATGAGGATATGGGTATACGCTTCTTTGAGATCTAGAGAACAGAGCCAGTCCTGACTCTGGAGATAAGGAAGAAGGGTTCCTAGTGAAATCATCTTGAATTTCTCTCAAACTAGAAACTTGTTGAGGTTTCTGAGACCTAAGATGGGTCTGTATCCTCCATTCTTTTAGGGAATGAGAAAGTATGGAGAATAGAACCCCATCCCCTTCTGGGATGTTGGAACCTCTTCTATGGAACATTCTGACAGAAGAGAGGAGATATTTTGCTGGAGGAGAGCACTGAGCGGGGGGTTGTGAATGATATTCTCCTTATAGAGTGGAGGGGGGAATGCTTTGTAGGTGAAGCTTGTACCCCCTCTCCTACTATGGTTAGCGTCCACTGCTCTGAGGTTATGAGATGCCACCTGTGGGCATAATGGCAAAGCCTGCCTGCTATGTGGAGGGGGTTCTCTAGAGGCAGGGTGGCAATGTTCTCTAGGAAGAAGTCAAAAAACAGGCGTAAATTGAGTCTGCGTTGCTGGCTACGGTTTAGGAGCCTGTGACTTCTTCTGCTGTTTAGAAGGTTGTTGTTTCCTCTGGGCAGCCTGAGCCTGGTATTGAGAAGTTGAGGGGTAAGAAGAGTAGAATTTCTTCTTCTTAACACAGAATGGCTTCTTAGCAGCTGCTTTCTTCTTGGTGTCAAAGTCTTACATTTCTTCCCACAGCCCAAGCAGCGCTGTAGGGAAGAAAGCATTTTCACAACAGGATAAAAGAAAAAGTCACAGGAAGAGCCGAGGAGCCAAAAATCAACATATTCTGAAGAAAAAATGGCGGCCATGGCACAAAAATTATGGCGGGAAACAGCAAAACAGAGCTGGGAAGCAGTCACCGACTGACCGCGTGAAGGGAAGCAGAAAAAGGCAACTGCAGAAACTGGAGCACAGAGAAAAAAAGAAGGGAGGCACACGTGGTCAGAAGAACAAGATACAACCAAAACACAGTTCTGGACGCTGCTTTAAAAGAGAACCATAAAAGAAATAACACACGCACTGCTTCTGAAGGAGGAAAAAACAGATGAAGGAAGGCTCCAGAGAAGAAAAAACTGCCCAACAACTTTCTCAGCAACCAGGTTCTTGAATACGATTTTTTTTTAAACAAACTAAAGAGTTAGAAAAATAACAAAAGGTGACTGCCAATTTAGTTGATAGAAGTATTGCTTGCAGAACAGTCAGAACGAAAGGTTGCAACTGCTCCTCATGAGCAGGAGCACGTCCCTTCAGAGGTGCTCTACTGGTCCTCTTGACCAGGGGCAGCTCTGGAAAGTGAAGAAAGGAAAACCTTCAGCAAAGAAGGGGCACAACAGTGTGCACAGCTGCCAAAGACAGCTACATTGACACCAAATCTCTTCTCAGAGAACGCCAGATGTCCACCATCTGCTGAGACAGAGAAAATACTGAAGTTCCCCTTGGGGGATGGGTTTTTATACCAAGAGTGATGTCACAAAGCTTTGGGAATTTTTCTGTCTCAACATCTGCTGGCAGGGGAACACAACCCACTAAGTCTGGACTGGTCTAGCAGGATGTATTTGGAAGAGGTAGATATATAAACATGATAGAAACTATCCAAAAGGAGAGCATGAAAAGATGAGGCACTGTTAATAGGGGCCTTAATTTTCCAGATGTAGACTGGGCAGTGCTAGCAGTAGGATCATCTAGTAGAGGGATACTAAAATTCTTGCAAAGATGTGCCTATCATGCAACTAGCTAAGAAGCCCACTGGTGGCAAGGTGACACTGGTGCTGTTATTGACAATTAGAGCCAATATCACTGTGGTCCAGGGACCATCAAACCATGTAGCTTATACGGTGGAACCTTGGTTTTTGTGATTAATCCGTTCAAAAAAGTCTGACTAAAACCGAATGTATGAAAACTGAAGCAATATTTCCCATAAGAAATAATGTAAATCCAATTAATCTGTTCCAGATACCCAAAAATATTAACAAAAAATACATTTTATAGTTAACTATATTTTTACATACAGAAAACAATGAAAAATAAATATAAATGATCAATGAAATGGATAAATGAACATTTAACATCACTTTTACCTTTATTGAAGACTCTTGTTGGCATATGGAAGACAGTCAATCAGCAAGAGAATCAAAATAAAGAAAATCCCACTTCTGGCCACAAGATGGTGCTCCATTTTCAACTATACAAAAACCGAGACAATGTACGAAAACTGGGACAAAATCTTGATGAAAAAAGTCAACGAAAACCGAATCGTACGAAAACTAGGGCATACGAAAACCAAGGTTTGACTGTATAAACACTAGATGAGAACCAACAATACTGGGACAAGGATACTTGACTGGGAGGGTAAGGAGCCTTACCAAGCGCAAGAGACCTAAGTAATACAGAGGAATGATGGATAACAATTAAAGAACATTAGAAACAACAGCAAATTATAGCGTCATACATGTTAGCAAGGGGAAAGAGAATGAAGAGACCATTATGCTGCAAAAGCAAAATAAGTCAGTCTAAAGAACAGTATTCAGGAAATACAAAAACACAAGAGGAGAAGACGACTGGCAAATGTACCAGGAAAAACAAAGGGGGATAAAGGAAGGGCACAAGCATCAGAAAGAGTAGTTACTCACCTGTAACAGGTGTTCTCCAGGAGCAGCAGGAATCAGTCCTCACATATGAGTGACATTGACGTCGATGAAGCCCTTGCGGAGCATTTCCCCACCTTTCCATGAAAGCCTTTGGGAATGCAGACATGCGCGGTTCCCTTCCCGCCTAAAGGTGCCATCTTGCTCAGTCAAATGACATAGCTAAAAACAGCACACAAAAATGTAAAAATAAACTATATACAACTGCAACCCCCAGGGGAGGAGGGAGGGTTGTGAGGACTGATTCCTGCTGCTCCTGGAGAAAGCACAGTTACTTACCCGTAACAGGTGATCTCTGGGAATAGCAGGAATAAGTCTTCACATGGGTACGTCGGTACCGACGGAGTCTGCGCTGGAACGCTCCCCAGCGTCCAATCAGAATGCTTTTGGAAGCATCCCAACACGCCTACGTGCTGCCTTCCCGCCTTTCCCAACTGTCTCTCCTCAGTTAAGTTTTAAAGCTGAGACAAAGAGAGAGAGCGAGAAAGGGAAAGATAGAGATAGAAAAATGCAATTCCTAGGGGAGGTGGGTGGGTTCTGAAGACTTATTCCTGCTGTTCCCAGAGATCACCTGTTACGGGTAAGTAACTGTGCTTTCTCCAGGAACAAGCAGGAATGAGTCTTCACATATGGGGACTCCCAAGCTGAGATACCTGGAGGAGTCCCAGCATGTTGCGAATTTGAGAGCCATGCTATTTTACCGAAACCCCAGGCATCCTAGGGATGGAGGGTAGGAGTTGAACTAAAAAGATGTGCTGTGGAACAGCAGGACCAAACAGGATGCCTAGATAGGAGTCTGTGCAGGTGATACTTAGTGGTAATATTGGGAGCAATAAACCAACCTGGACCTCACCTGATGATATTGTAAAGGGGTATATGGAGGTTCATGTGGATTTGTGGATATGAACCAACAGAATATCCGCAGGGAGTACCTCAAAGCAAGGAGAGGTAGATAACCGTACAAAAAAACAGGTTGAGGTCAGAACCCTTAGGGTGAGAAGAAACAAACCCAGTGGAACTGGGGTAGTTTAATGAGGTAGGACTTTGCGGAAAACGCGGAAGTCCCTATTAGATAAAAGCTGAAGCTCTTTTGACTTTAAAGGGACAAAGTTCTTATAGGAGAAGGGAGCTTTAAAGATCCCTATATCCGATAACAAAGAGGAGTGATGAGGCAGTGTAGCCTCATCTTCTGAAGAGTCAGAAAGTCCCTCCTAATTGGAAAGGAAGTATATGGAGGGCTTCAGGTGTACCTAAACTGAAGGCATGGTACAAAAAACTCCTCAACTACTAAAGGAAGTGTTGATTATGGAGAATCTTAAGTATGCTGGGACAGCAAGGAAAGGGATAGAGAGTATCTGTCGAGCCCGTAGGGGAATATATATATAAGTATATATATCTAGGCAGACAGATGGAAATAGTATGTAGAGATATATCTACTCACTATCATATATTGCAAAGCATATACAGATAGGGAAATAGAGATACATCCCTTATATATGTATATAAAAATATATATAGATATATATGAGCATAGACATGCAGATGTCCATATACATGCAAATATATACACACACTATATATATATATACATGTCCGCACATAGGGTATGTGGAGAGAGAAAGATTTATCTAACCACAAGAAGGGAGGTACCTGCTTGGGAAGATAGTTAGAGAATCTGTACTTCCTGGGTAAGGATAGGAAGTCCAGGGAGTTCTCTCACTGGCAAGAGAAGTCTAAAGTCCTCTAAGAACTGTAGTTCAGGGACAACCAGGAATGGAGACCTACCTGGAAAATGCAGAGGATGTTGTAAATCTGCAGATAGTAAGTCTGAATCCTTCCATAACTCCAGCAGGTAGCTGGAGAAAAGATGCAATAAAAATACCATATGTACCCCTGATGAGGGTAAAAAGGGGTATGGTGCATTCTTGTGCTCAACATGGATTACGCCATGAAGAGTTGAGGATGGAAGGAAAAGACAAGACAAGGATTGTCTATACTGATAGAAAAACCCATCCCTGGTGAAGGGGTCCCCTGGAGATGTGAAGCAACCCAGGGAATTGGATAATTCTTTAGGTATTCTCTTAATTAAAGGCTTGTGTTTATTTAAGAAGCCTTTAATGGAAAAATGGTAAGGGCAGGGAGAACCCAGCAGGCATGACTAGGTAAAGCCCTTCCTAATCATCTGACATCATGTGCTCTCTAACAAGGCCCCATAGTGTAGAGCTGCTCTGAAGAGATGCAGAGAGCATGTTGCAGGTTAATTAGAAGAAAAACTGGTGTTTAAGAGCCAGTAGGTATCATGAACCATTCCGCCAAGCCCAAGGATTGGGGAAGGCTAAGGATAGAAGATAAGGTAATGTGTCTGCAACAATAGCCAGAAAAGGTTTTAAAACCTTCTGGGACCTAGAGGTAAGGAAAGAACCATTGAAATTGGAGAACAAGTCCTGGTGGCTTGGTCAGCAAGTCAGTGGTCTAGCCAGTAAGAACCCTTGCAGTTCTAACTATTGATAGGGCAGCAGTAGAAATCTTATGTCCCAACATTGGGAAAGAAATACAGACATAAGTAGGAGTGGTAAGACTCCACTATTGTCTGAGAGCTGCCAGAAAAATTAAGAATGCATGGGGGAGACAACTCTGAAAGAAAACCTAGGGCTTAAGGAGAAGCCCTCAGTCAAGTGGTATCACTCTTACAGACGAAATGTCTTAGTAAGAGTGGCAGAGTTGAAAAGACGACTTACGGTGGAGTAAATCTTTGAAGTAATATGAGATATGCGGATACAGGAGAAAAAGTCAAAGGTAAAGGCAACCTTAATGACAGTTGTTACTCCTCTGAGTAGTCCAGAGGATGAGGAGTAACTGTATAACCTGTAGAGCATAATCAACTTAAGAAGCTCATGGAGCTGATAGTTAGGATGTCCCCCTAAGAGGGACATATGTAAAGTTAGGATGGAATTGATGTAGATGCTTGTAGTGGTAGGAAGCAAACTACAGGATCCAAACCTCAAACAGGAAAAAGGATTCAGCTAAGAGTCTATTAGCAACCCTGCGGCTGCTGGGTTTGCTGAACCCGTTGAGGTTGTGATTTCCTGAGCCTGGTTGATTGTTTCCCTTGCCTGGGAGGATCTGCATGATGGGTAGAAGATGGATGAAACCTTCTCCCATTAAGGGAACAAAGCTTATTAGCAGACTTTCTACAAACTGGGATAGAGGAAGGCATAGACAAGCCTCTGAAAGCAATAGTGTCAGTGGTTAACTGAGCAGCCTGGAGTAAAGTCTCTTTATTAAAGAGATTCTCTCCAGTGCAAGGAACATTTCCCAGTTTATCTTGTACAGATTTGTCCAAGTCTGAAGCTTGGAGCCAGGCTCTACGTCGTGCTCCTATGGCTATAGCAGAAATTCTGCTAACAGACTCGAAAGAGTCTAGGGAAGCACAAGTAAGGAACTTAGAAATATTTTGAGCATGATTGAACAACATAGAAAAATCTGCTCTTTTAGGCTCTTGGAGGAAAGGGGTCAAAAGCAATAAATCTTTTGTGACCTCCTCAAGAGATAATTCCATATAGAAGATATATGAAAGGATTCTTGCTGAAAGCATAGATGCCTGGAAAGTTTGACGTCCAAAGGCATCTAGTGTCTTAGCCTCACGACCTGGCGGATAAGAAGAGTGCTTCTTAGTACTCCTAACACGCCTCATTGCTGATTCTACAACAAGAGAACGATGAGGGAGCTGAGGCTTTTGAAAACCTGGAGAAGGGGGCACCCTGTATAGGAGATCAGTTGCCCTAGAAGGTGGGGATACCAATTAGAGGAGTTTCCCACGTTCTAAATAAAAGATCCTGCAAGGTTTGATGGAAAGGAAACATAATGACTTCCTGTGGATTACAGGGGATCTGTGTAGGTTGTGGATCCCCTGGTGCAGGGACTTGACCAGGTATGGAAATGGCCAGAGACTTGGCCATATCAAGCAGGAAAGCTTGAAAAGAAATCTCCCCAGAGGGGAGTTCGAGAAAGAGGAGGAAGAACTAGATCTGTTGAAGAACTAGTTCTAGCATCCACCGGTTTATTCAGAGTCTGTAGAATAGAAGATCTGGAGGGGTGGAGCATCGGATTATCTTTGAAGGATAGTTGTCGATACCGCTGAAAAGCGGTACCGCAACTGGTCGGTAGCAAATCGTCCATGCTAGGGATCGATTCCAAACTCGGTATGGAGGGAAGCGAGCCGGCTGAAAGGAGCATGGGAGGTACCGACACCAATGTTGATATCGGTACCGTCGGTGACACTGATATATGAAGATCAGTCTGTAATGGCACTATTGGTACCGCGGAAACCGAATGTGGCAGACGATCATCGGTGGAATGTCTACGGTACCATCTGCAGTCGGTACCAAGACGGGTCGATACCCAATCATCCAGACTAGAGATTGATTCTAGACTCGGCATCGAAAGAAGCGAGTCTATCGATGCATACCTGGAGGGTACCGACGTAGATACCAGCAACGGTACTGGGACCGATGTGGGAAGACCGGTCGGTAGCGGCTCTAATGGCACAGAGGATATCGAGAGCGCTCGACTGCGATCATCGGTGTGGAATGTTTCATCCAGCACTATTGCCGATGCCGGGGTACCGGCACCGCTCAAAGCGGATACCACCACCGGGCATGGCTCAGGTATGTTCACAGAGGTAAAAACCCCGGGAAGAACCTGAAACCCCGTTAATGCTTTTGAGACAGAAGCCTCCAGCCGGGGTTTTGCCAATATGTCCTCGGGGGCAAGCCGAAAGGCATCTCTATGATGTACATGAGATCTACCACCCGAGGATTGGCTAGTCTTTACAGACTTTTGTTTGGTTACCTGATCCTGCGAAAAAGAAGATGTAGCTGGTACCCTCAGGTCTGAGGGGAACGGCGTATCGAGTTGAGCTTGATGCTGAAAACTTCTTGTAGAAATAAAAGTAAAGGAGGGACACTCCAGCGGATGGTGTTCAGGTCCCAAACATTGAAGGCATCAATTATGGGTCTCTAAAACTAATTTGTAAGTGCCACAATTAACACACATTCTAGTGGCTAGCATTTCCCTGAGGGAAAGTGAAGAGGCCTAGCAAGCCGAAACCTGTCAGGCACTAACAGGAACAAAAGTTCCCACAAGGGGATAAATCTGCAGAAAAAAAGAAAAAGAAACACCGGCGGTACCGGTGCGTCGAGGGAAGGTAGACGCGACCACAAGAAAAAACAAAAATAAAGGATAATTTTCTGCGGTGACAGAAGGACGTCCTGCTGGCTCCGCGGAAAAACAAAAACTGAGGAGAGACAGTTGGGAAAGGCGGGAAGGCAGCACGCAGGCGTGTTGGGATGCTTCCAAAAGCGTTCTGATTGGACGCTGGGGAGCGTTCCCGCGCAGACTCCGTCAGTACCAACGTACCCATATGTGAAGACTCATTCCTGCTTGTTCCTGGAGATCACCTGCTACAGGTGAGTAACTACTCTTTCTCCAGGACCAAGCAGGAAGTCAGTCCTCACATATGGGTAACTCCCTAGCTCTGGGCTACCAAGAAACCCAGGCTGAACAAGAGAACTCCCTCTAGTCCCAGCATCAAAGAAAGGCTTTTCACTGACAGAACCTCCACCGGTAAACCAACGGAGGGCTGGAGGGCATGAGTTGCCTAAACCTCAAAGAGATTCCGGAGTACTGCCTGGCCAAAAGCACTGTCCCTACAGGACTCCCTCTCCAGACAGTAATGGGCCACAAAAGTCTGGCTTGAGGACCAAGCTGCAGCCCTGCAGATGTCCACCAACGGTACAGAGCGGAGGTGAGCCACTGAGGCAGCCATTGCCCTGACACGATGGGCCGTGACCCGACCCTGCAAAGGAAGGTCAGCCGCCCTGTAAGCCCAGGTGATACAGTCAGCCACCCATATGGACAAGGTACGCTTGGACACAGCTAACCCCAAATTATTAGGGTCAAATGATATGAAGAGCGGAGTAGCCCTTCTATGCCCCTGCGTACGGTCAAGGTAGAAGGATAAGGCCCTCCTACAGTCCAGGGTATGCAGAACTACTTCAGCCTGGCTTGCATGAGGCCTAGGGAAGAATGTTGGAAGAACCACCTCTTGGTTAAGGTGGAAGGAGGAGACAACTATAGGGAGGAACTTTGGATGAGTCCTAAGGACTACCCTGTTCCTATAGAAGCGGGTGTAAGGCCTGTCACAGACCAGGGCCTGAAGCTCACTCACTCGCCTGGCCGAGGTTAGGGCTATCAAGAAGAATGTCTTCCAGGACAGGAAGCGTAGGGGGCAAGTAGCCATCGGCTCAAAAGGTGGGCGAGTCAGTTGCTGCAAGACCACATTCAACTCCCACTCAGGAGCAGGACGACAGATTGGAGGCTTGAGCAAAAGCAAGCCTCTGAGAAAGTGGGACACCAAGGGGTGAACAGACAGAGAATGTCATTCCACCAGTGAGTGGTGAGCTGCCAGAGCTGAGAGGTGGACCCAAACAGAATTGGACTTAAGTCCCTGATTGGATAAGTGCAGTAAGTACTGAAGCACTACTGGTACAGTACAGGAGAAGGGATCCTCTATACGTAGCTGACACCACACAGAAAACCTTTTCCATTTGAGAGCATAGGTTTTCCTAGTGGACTGTTTCCTAGAGGCTAGGACAACCTCCTCAACTTCCTGAGGTAGGCCCCAGGGAGCTAAAACTACCCTTGCAGCCTCCAGGCCATCAAATTGAGAGCTTTGAGATTGGGGTGCAGAAGGGAACCCTGATCCTGAGAGAGAAGGTCGGGTTGCAACCCCAGAGGCAGTGGGGGATCCACTGCCAGCTGAAGCAGAAGTGGAAACCAAGGCTGTCTCGGCCACCTAGGAGCTACCAGCAGGACCGAGGCCTTGCCCTGAAGAATCTTGAACAGGATTCGGGCCACCAAGGGCGTGGGAGGAAACGCATACAGGAGGCCCTGAGACCATGGGATCAGAAAAGCATCTGCCGCCATCCGTAGAGGATGCGGTTGTCTGGAGCAGAACTTTGGCAGCTGTTTGTTCAGTGGACTGGCAAACAGATCTATGGATGGAAGTCCCCATTTCAGGAAAATCCTCTGAACCACCAAAGGATGGAGCTGCCACGCGTGGGGCTGCAGAATCCTGCTCAACCTGTCGGCCAGGTAGTTTTCCTGGCCAGGGAGGTACACAGCCTTGAGGAGCATGTTGTGCTTGAGGGCAAACAAGCAAAGGTCCTGTGCTTCCTGACAAAGGAGCCTGGACCCAGTTCCACCCTGTTTGCTCACATAAAACATGGCTACCTGGTTGTCTGTTTGAACTAGGACAGACTGATGAGCCAGGGCTGGAGAGAAAGTCCTGAGGGCTAACCGAATAGCCCTGAGTTCCAGTAGATTGATTTGCTGTGCGGCTTCCCAGGGAGACCACAGGCCCTGGGTGCACTTGCCTAGACAATGAGCTCCCCAGCCCTGCAGGGAGGCATCCGTGGTAAACACCACTGTGAACCCAGGCATCTGAAAAGGTACCCCTTGCAGCAGATTGGGTGGGTGCAGCCACCAGCTGAGGGAGTTCAGAAATTGTCTGGCCACCCTTATCCTGTCTCTGAGGCTGCCTGTGGCCTGCAACCACTGAGTCCGAAGGCACCACTGTGCAGGCCTCATATGGAGCCTGGCATTGGGGGTCACATGCACTGTCGAAGCCATGTGCCCTAGAAGCCTCAGGCAGAGTCTGGCGGAGACCAGTGACCTGCTGAGAAACTGGTTTGCTAAGTTTATCAGTCTTTGGGCTCTGTCTTCTGGCAAGAATGCCTTTGCCAGCAGAGTCCAACTTCGCCCCTATGAACTCCAAGTTCTGTGAGGCGAGCAAAGTGGACTTTGTGAAGTTTATTACAAATCCCAATGTTTGAAGAAGAGCAATAGTTCTGAGGGTGGACTGTCGGGCCTCCTGGCACGCCTGACCTCTTATGAGCCAGTCGTCCAGATAGGGGAAGACAGACTCCCTGATTTCTTAGGTAGGCCGCCACCACTGCCAGGCATTTGGTAAAGACCCTGGGAGCGGAGGTGAGGCCAAAAGGCAGTACTATGTACTGATAATGGTTTCCTCCCACAATGAACCTGAGGTACCTTCTGAGGTCTGGATGAATGAGGATGTGAGTGTACGCATCCTTTAGATCGAATGAGCATAGCCAATCTCCCTGCTGGAGGTAGGGCAGAAGTGTTCCAAAAGTAAGCATCTTGAACTTTTCCTTCTCTAGGAACTTGTTGAGGTTTCTGAGGTCTAGAATAGGTCAAAGGCCACCGGTTCTTTTGGGTACCAGGAAATACCTGGAGTAGAACCCCTGACCTTGCAAGTGGGGAGGCCCAGGCTCCACCGCCCTGTCCACCAACAGACCTTGGAGCTCCTGAAGGAGAAGATCTGTGTGCAGGGGAGGCCTTGGAGGCTCCCCTGGAAAGTATGGAGGAGGCAGTTGTTGGAAGTGTAGTAGATAGCCCTTGTGGACTATGCTTAACACCCAACTGTCTCCAGTGATGAGTGGCCACTGGTGGGCAAACAGGGCGAGGCAACCTCCTGTGCAGGGTTGGGAGAGCAGGGACGGAGAGGCTATGCCTAAGGAGTCAAAAACCCCCACCCTGCTGAGTGGGAGCAGGGGCTGGAGGCTTGGGGGTCCTCTGCCTACGGGGCCCATTACCCTGTCCCTTGGCTTGCTGACCCTGAGGGGCAGCTTGGGCAGCCTGGTACTGTGGGTACTGTTTGTAGGCTGTGCCCTTCCTCGGGTAAAAGGGCTTTTTACCAGAGCCCTTCTTTTTGTGAGAAGGGGCAGAAGTCTTCCTAGACAGCCTTGTCCTCGTGAGGTGCTCGGTTTCGAGCTGTGCGGCCTTCTCGGCCATGGGCTTGCCAAAAAGGTTCTCACCTCGGCAATGGACATCGACCAACTTGTCCTGAACCAATGGCTCGAGGTCCGATGACTGCAGCCATGTCTGGCGTCGAGCCGCGATGCCAGCTGCTGCAACACGGGCCGAAGCCTCAAAGCCATCGTAGGCAGCACAGGACATAAGCTTGGAGCATTCCCGGATCCCCGAGGACAAGGACTTGAACCTCTGCAAGGGTTCCCTGGAGAGACCAGCAGAGAACCCCGCCAGCTCCTTGGCCAGGTCTCGCAAGTACATGCCCATGTACAGCTGGTAAGACTGGACACGGCAAGCAAGCATCGAGCCCTGGAAGCACTTTCTACCAATACCATCGAGGTTCCGGGCCTCCCTGCCAGGGGGCACCACGGAGTGCATCTTCTGACTTTTCAGGCGATGCATGGTTGTTTCCACCACCATGGAATGGTGTGGTAGCTGCGCCTTTTGAAAGCCAGGATTCTTCCGGAGTCGATAGATCGAATCGACCCGCTTGCTTAGAACCGGCGCTGAGGCCGGTGCCTCCCACATCCGGAAGAGGAGCCGTCCAGCATCAGAGGAACCGGAACAGTAAAGGCCTCCTTCGGAGGAGAGTCGTACTGTAGGGCCTCGAGCTCTTCGGCTCGAGGCTCCTCCTCGGGGTCCGCAGGGATAGCCAACGTGGTGGCCATATCCCGGACGAACTCCGAGAACCGGGTATCCTCCGGGGGGGGGGGGGATCTACTCCGGGCCTCAGACTGCGGTGAGTCCGACGGGACGCACTGAGTCCGGAAGGTGTCGGGGGACTCCTCGTCCTCCGTCTCCCAGGTGGACTCGTCCGATGAGGAATCGGGGTCCGACCGCGCAGGGCCTGTGAGCACCCGCCCCGACGCCGAAGGCACCGGCGTCGACGCCCTCGGTCCTGAACGGGAAGTCGAGGGAGACCGCGACCGAGGTCAACCTCGAGCCTTTATGGTCTCGAGTATCGGCTCGGTCTCCAGGGTCGACTTCGATGTCGATGTCCCGGTGGTCAGAGCAGATGTGCCAGACAGGCTGGCCATCAGTGCCCGCTGCTGTTCCATGAAGGCAGACAGTCTGCTCTCCAAGGCTGTCAGCCTCAGACCCAGCTCAGGAGGCTCAGCAGCCCCCGACTCGGGCCCCAGTGGCGCCGGGCCCGATGTCGGCTCTCTGGGAGGAGAGTCCACAAGGACTACAGGACTTACGTGTCCAGCAGACTCCGGCTCCACTCAAGGTACTTTGGGAGGCTTCTCCTGTTCCACGGACCCGGGGCAACGGTCGGGGGTCTGAGATCTAGCTCTCGAGGAGCCAGGGACCTCTTCCGACGACGCCCTCGCGAGCCGCTTCTTCCTCTTTCGTTCCCGGTCGGGGGACCCCCTGTCCGAGGAGCCCCGACGGTGCTCGGGATCCGACTCCCGAGATGCCGAGGCCTCAGACGAGGTCCGGGCCCGGCCGGAGGCAGAGTCAGAAAAAAGCCTTTCCTTTTGGTGCTGATGACTTTGCAGTGCCTTGGAAGACATTTTTCCACATGGTCCACACGTCTGCACCGAAGGCAGCAGTCGTGTGTGTCGGTGAGAGACATTAGCTTCTTGCACCGATCACACTTTTTAAACCCACTGGAAGCCATCGGGGAAAAAAAGAGTCCCCGCGAGGTCAAAGGACCGGCCTTCCAGGGAAAAAGAAAAAAAAAGGGCGCGAACGCCAGCCACGAAGGGCAAAAACCGAAAAAAGATCGGGCTCGATAACGGTGTACCGAACCCGGCAGGAGGGGAACCGGCGTCGAACCGGAGAAAAAAATATTGAAGGATCGCCAAAAAATCTAACTATTTTCCGGGAGGACTAGGACACACGTCCGGTGGGCTTCACGGAAAAAGAGAGACTGAGCAAGATGGCACCTTTAGGCGGGAAGGGAACCGCGCATGCGTGCCTGCATTCCCAAAGGATTTCATGGAAAGCTGGGGAAATGCTCCGCAAGGGCTTCATCGACGTCGATGTCACCCATATGTGAGGACTGACTTCCTGCTTGGTCCTGGAGAATATATTTTTTACTCATTAAATGCACAGGCAAAGGTTCATTCATTAAACAAAGGTGATAAAGCTGTCTTTAGATTTCTAAATGAAATAAGACAGACTAAAATATGAACAGTAAGATTAAAAGGGAGAATGGATTTAGTAAAGAGGGTGATCCGATGAAAAGAAAAAAAAAAAAAGGATCTCAAACTTTGCTTGGTGTTCATAGTGAGTGAAAATGGACCTAAAACAAAAGGCAAAAACATAGGGGACTGTGGAGTGAACACATTACCATTTACTGTGGATGTAGCATTCAATGTGCTGCCATATGTGAAAACAAACAAGGAAACAGGACTAGATGGGGAACATTCTAGAATGCTGAAGGTGTTTCTTATGGTTTGTATTTATATTTACTGTTTCTGAGTTATTGATTAATTTTCCTGCATTTGTGTTCCAATCTAAAAATCTTTGTCTTTGGCTGATTCCAAACTGCTTAGATCCAAAGAGACATGTGGGTGATAAATGTTGTTGTGTGCCGCTGAGTCAGTGCTGACTCCTGGCAACCCATCCCTTGGCAAGGTGTGATCAAAGTAAATTGCCAGGACTTTCTTCCGATAATACAAGAACAATAAAATGACACAACTTAAATAAATTAATCATAAAAAAGAAGCCATCAAACAACGGTTCCTAGTCAGACCTAAATATTTGTATAAACAAATAGGCTTCCACTATTTTCAAAAATGGATTCACATTTCTTTTATAATGTCTTTATTGCAGAACATTGCAAATTACATTAACCAAAATGTATGTGCCTTTGTACATTCTATCGAAAACAGAATGGAAGAAAGCCTTAATTATTCCCAAACTGAAAAAACAAACTTTAAATGCAGCAAACCCTGGCAACTATAAACCAATCTCACAATATATAAGACTATCAAGAAACATGTTCTGCTCAACTGACTTATTTAGAGAAACCTAATATACTGCATCCGCATTAATCAGGTTTCTGTGCAGGCTACAGTGATATTCACAAACATCTTGACTCACATTAGAATGCACTGTTGGTTTCATTAGATCTCTCAGCACCTTTTGATCTCGGCCATCAACTCCTTCTCCCTGAATTACCTCAGCTTGACATTTCACACACTGGGCCAGTTTACTAATCCATGTTAGCTGCTAACGCGGGAGATCATTGCTACCATGTCTAGATATAGTGTGCGCTAATGTAGGGCAACTGCAGATAACACAGCTATTTTCTGTGCTATTTGCAGAAAGCATGCTATCTGCAGTTATGGGTGGAGAAGGGGCATGTCTACAGCACATGGTAACAGTTGGATTTGAAGACAATGTGAGTGGCGTTAGCTGCATCCACAATGCAGCCCACTCGTGCGCTCTGCAATTTTGTGTGCTATTTGCTGAGGAACCATGTGCACACCCCCCAACAGATAGTGCCATGTTATCTGCAAAAGCCTAACATGGCACCCCACCAGACTTTAGAATATCTAGAAAAGAAACAAACAGAGCCTTCTCACACTTTGCTCCTACCCTCTGGAACAATCTCCCCGATAGTTTAAGAGATGTAAATGACCTAACTACTTTCCGCAAAAAACTCAAAACTCATCTCTTTATACTACATTTTGGAAATCCAAACGACCTAGACTGTACCGATTCCCCTCCCCCAACACAAACTCGAACTAGTACATGCTTCTACAAACTGCATTCCCTCAAAGTCGCCTTCCATAAACGACCCGAATACTGTCTTATACCCTAACATGTAAACAGTTCTTCTGTTATTTTTAATTGATTTTTAGTTGATTGCAAATAAGTATACAAATCTACATAGTTCTTATTGTTGGATGTAATATGAATATATACTATTTAATGTGCTATTCAAAAATGTGTTCATTGTAAACTGCATTTGATCTACTGGAAAATGCGGTATAAAAATCCTCAAAAATAAATAAATATCTGCATACACGTTCCTTCTAAATCATATTTAAATATTTATCCTCAAAGACTCTCCTCCTCTTATCTGGTGTCCCACAAGGATCACTTCTTTCCCCATTCTTTCAATATTTTCCTCAGTCCCTTGGCCACGTGCATACAGAGTGATGACATTACTGGTTTTTACTACACCAATGATATTCAACTAACATATACAAGCTAACGGAATCCAGATTTGTCCAACTTAAATTCTTGTTTGAAAAAAGAGTAGTTACTCACCTGTAACAGGTGTTCTCCAGGAGCAGCAGGAATGAGTCCTCACATATGGGTGACGTCGGCACCTACGGAGCCCCTGTGTGGAGCATTTCCCCAGCTTTCATAGAAAGCCTTTGGGAATGCAGCGCGCATGCGCGGCCCCCTTCCCGCCCAAGGGTGCCATCTTGCTCAGACTGATGACATAGCTAAAAGACAGCAAAAATAGCAAAATAAATCATAGGACTGCAACTCCAAGGGGAAGAGGGAGGGTTGTGAGGACTGATTCCTGCTGCTCCTGGAGAACACCTGTTACAGGTGAGTAACTACTCTTCCTCCAGGACCAAGCAGGAAGTCAGTCCTCACATATGGGACTCCCTAGCTTAGGGCTACCAGAGGCCCCAAACTTGAGCTCCCTCTAGAGCCTCAGCATGCAAGAACAGAATCTTCTCTGATAACGCCCCCAACAGGTAGCCCAACACCAGGGCCGGAGGGTAGGAGTTGCCTAGACCCCAAAGAGATTATGGAGTACCGCTTGCCCGAAAGCACTGTCCCTGCGGGACTCCCTCTCAAGGCAGTAATGGGCCGCAAAAGTCTGGCTTGAAGACCAATTAGCGGCCCGGCAGATGTCTACCAATGGAACAGAGCGGAGATGAGCCACTGACGCAGCCTTCACCCTGACACGGTGAGCCATAACTCGACCCTGCAACGAGAGGCCAGCTGCCCTGTAAGCCCAGGCGATGCAGACAGCCAGCCCCAACTTATAGGGGTCATAAGAGACGAAGCACTGAACCGCCCTCCGGTGCTCTCGCGTACGGTCAAGGTAGAAGGACAACGCCCTCCTACAGTCCAGGGTATGCAAGACCATATCAGCCCAGCTAGCATGAGGCCTGGGAAAGAAAGTTGGAAGAACCACCTCCTGATTGAGGTGGAAGGAGGAGACAACCTTTGGGAGGAACTTAGGGTGAGTCCGTAAGACTACCCTGTTCCTATAGAACCTAGTATAAGATGCCTCTGAGACTAGGGCCTGAAGCTCACTCACTCGCCTAGCTGAGGTAAGCTCACTCACTCGCCTAGCTGAGGTAAGGGCTACAAGAAACATCATTTTCAAGGACAGAAAACGCAGAGGGTAAGTAGCCATAGGTTCAAATGGTGGGCAAGTAAGCCGTTGCAAGACCAAATTTAATTCCCAGTCAGGGACAGGTGGACACACTGGAGGCTTAAGCAAAAGCAGGCCTCTGAGGAAGCGAGACACTAAAGGATGGCTGGAGAGAGACTGACCCTCCACCTGTGAGTGGTCTGCGGAAAAAGCACTAAGATGAACTCTAACAGAATTGGATTTAAGGCCTAGGTTGGACAGGTGAAGCAAATACTGCACCACCACCGGTACCAGGCATGAGAAGGGATTCTCGTTGTGTTGAGTACACCAGGAAGAGAATCTACGCCACTTAAGGGCATAAGACTTTCTGGTGGACTGCCTCCTAGAGGCCAAGACTATGTCCTCCACTTCCCTAGGCAGTAGTAAAGGCGCTAGGACTACCCTTTCAGCAGCCAGGCCATCAAATTGAGGGACTTGAGATTGGGGTGTAAGAGAGATCCCTGCTCCTGAAACAGGAGATCGGGTTGCATCCCAGAGGAAGAGGAGTGTCCACCGCTAGTTGCAACAGTAGTGGGAACCAGGGTTGCCTTGGCCACCTGGGGGCCACCAGAATCACTGAGGCCTTGTCCCAGATCACCTTGAATAGTGTCTTGGACACTAGAGGCGTGGGAGGAAACGCATATAGGAGGCCTGTAGACCATGGAATGAGAAACGCATCCGCTGCTACACTGAGAGGATGCGGTTGTCTGGAGCAGAACCTGGGAAGTTGACGGTTCAGAGGACTGACAAAGAGATCTATGGTTGGAAGACCCCATCTCAGGAAGATCTGTTGAACCACTAAAGGGTTCAACTGCCATTTGTGCGGCTGCAGAAGCCTGCTCAATCTGTCTGCCAGGTAATTCTCCTGACCTGGGAGGTAGACTGCTTTGAGAAGAATGCCATGATCGACTGCCCAGGAGCACAGTTTCTGTGCCTCCTGACAGAGAAGACGGGACCCTGTGCCCCCTTGTTTGTTCACATAGAACATAGCCACTTGATTGTCTGTCTGAACTAAGACGGACTGGTGAGAGATGAGATGAGAGAAAGTTCTCAGGGCTAAGCGAATAGCTCTCAGTTCTAGGAAATTGAACTGCTGTGCGGCCTCCCAAGGAGTCCACAGGCCTTGAATACATGCCCCTTGGCAATGTGCACCCCAACCTTGTAGAGAAGCATCGGTTGTCAGCACCTGAGTGTGGAGGTGCCTGAAAAGGCACCCCTTGTACTAGATTCGAAATATGAAGCCACCATTGCAGAAAAGACTGTAGTAGGCTGGACACCCTCACTGTGTCCATGAGGCTTCCTGTGGCTTGGTGCCACTGAGTCTTGAGGCCCCATTGAGCTGGTCTCATGTGTAGACGGGCATTTGGAGTCACATGGACCATGGATGCCATGTGGCCTAAGAGCCTCAGGAATTGTCTTGGTGGAGACCAGAGAATTGCTGTGGAATAGCCTGGCTAGAGCCATCAATCTGTGGGCCCTGTCCACTGGTAGAAAGGCCTTTGCCTGAAAGGTGTCCAGTCGAGCTCCTATGAACGCCATGTTCTGGGAGGGATGCAAACTGGACTTTGCGAAGTTTATGACAAACCCAAGGTGCTGAAGCAGAGCGACAGTGCGAAGGGTGGCTTGGGGGCCTTCTGCCTACGGGGCCCATGACCCTGCCCCTTGGCCTGCTGACCCTGTTGGGGAGCTACAGAGGCCTGATAATGAGGGTACTGTTTATAGGCAGATGACTTCCTCGGGTAAAAGGTCTTTTTCCCCGAGCCCTTCTTCTTCTGAGAAGGGGCAGAGGTTTTTCTGGACAGCCTTGTCCGGGTAAGAGTCTCTGTCTCTAGTTCTGCAGCCTTGTCAGCCATGGGCTTGTCAAAGAGGTTTTCACCTCGGCAGGGGACATCGACCAACTTGTCCTGCACCCATGGCTCGAGGTCCAATGACTGTAGCCAAGCCTGACGGCGTGCACCGATGGCGGCCGTGGCTACTCGGGCTCAAGCCTCGAAGCCATCATAGGCTGCTCGAGATATAAATTTTGAGCACTCACGAATACCCGAGGAAAGAGCAATGAACCTCTGCAAAGGTTCCGCAGAGAGACCAGCAATCTCCTTCGCCAGGTCTCGAAGGTACATGCCCATGTACAGCTGGTAGGTCTGGACATGGCAAGCAAGCATAGAGCCCTGGAAGCATTTCTTACCAAGGGCATCCAGGTTCCGGGCCTCCCAGCCGGGAGGCACCGAAGAGTGCATCTTCTGACACTTCAGATGATGCATGGCCGATTCCACAACCATGGAGTGGTGCGGTAATTGTGCCTTTTGGAACCCAGGGCTCTTGCGGACTCGATAGATGGAATCGACCTGCTTGCTCAAAACCGGCGTCGAGGCCGGCGCCTCCCACATGTGGAAGAGCAACCGTTCCAGCATCGGAGGAACCGGAAACAGTAAAGGCCTCCTTCGGAGGAGAGTCATAGTGTAGGGCCTCGAGCTCCTCGGCTCGAGGCTCCTCCTCGGGATCCGCTGGGAATGCCAAAGCCTTGGCCATGTCCCACACGAAATCCGAGAAACGGGTATCCTCCGGGGGGGACCTTCTCCGAGGCTCGGACTCGGGCGAGTCCGACGAAACGCACAGAGTCCAAAAGGTGTCGGGCGACTCCTCATCCTCCGTCTCCCAGCCGGACTCCTTGGAGGAGGAATCGAGCAGCTTTGGTCGGGCAGGCATCGATGCCATCCGCCCCAACGCCGAGGGTACCGGCGTTGACGACCTCGGTCCCAAAGGGAGGTCGAGGGAGACCTTGGCCGAGGATCGACTCGAGCTCGCAAGGACTCGAGGATCGGCTTGGCCTCCGGGGTCGACTTGGACGTCGATGTCACGGTGGTCGGGGCAGATGCACCGGTGAGACTGGCGATCAGTGCCCGCTGCTGTTCCATGAAGGCAGCCAAGCTGCTCTCCAAGGCCGTCAACCTGAGTCCGAGCTCAGGAGACTCAGCAGCCCCCGACTCGGGCTCCGGCGGCACCGGGCCCGACGTCGGCTCCCCTGGAGGTGAGTCCACGAGGACTAGAGTACTCACGTGACCCGGGGACTCCATCTCCACACAAGGTTGTTTTGCAGGCCTCTCCGACTCCGAAGACCCGGGACGGCGCTCAGGGCTATGCGACTTGGCCCTCGAGGAGCCAAGTGCGTCCACCGATGCCGCCCTCGTGGGTTTTTTCTTCTTACAATGCTCCCGCGAGGGAGACCCCCTTTCAGAGGAGCCTCGACGCTGCTTGGGGCCGGAGTCCCGAGATGTCGAGGCCTCTGACGAGGTCCAGGCCCGACCGGACATGGGGTCATAAGAACATAAGAACATAAGACATGCCATACTGGGTCAGACCGAGGTCCATCAAGCCCAGTATCCTGTTTCCAACAGTGGCCAATCTAGGTCATACGTACCTAGCAGTTTCCCCAAAAGACACAAGTTCCACAATGCTTGTACTGGGTCAAGCATTGATATCCTGGGTCCCTTTTTAATAGTGGTTTATGGACCTTTCCTCCAGGAACTTGTCCAAACCTTTTTTAAACCCAGCTATACTATCAGCCCTTACCACATCCTCCGGTAACAGATTCCAGAGTTTGATTACACGTTGAGTGAAAAAATATTTTCTCTTATTTGTCTTAAATAGTTTACCCTGTAGCTTCATTACATGTCCCCTAGTCTTTCTATATTCTGATAGCGTAAACAATTGATCCACGTTTATCTGTTCCACTCCATTCATTAATTTATAGACCTCTATCATATCTCCCCTCAGCCGTCTCTTTTCCAGGCTAAAGAGCCCTAACCTTTTTAGCCTCTCTTCATAGGAGTAGCCTTCCATCCCCTTCACCAATTTGGTGGCTCTTCTCTGTACTTTTTCTAATAACGCTATGTCCTTTTTAAGATACGGTGACCAGAATTGCACACAATATTCAAGGTGCGGTCGTACCATGGAGCGATACAGAGGCATTATAATATCCTTTGTTTTATTCTCCATCCCTTTCCTTATGATACCTAGCATTCTGTTTGCTTTCTTGGCCGCCGCTGCACACTGGGTGGAGGGTTTTAACATGTTATCCACGATGACTCCTAAATCTTTTTCCTGGGTGGTGGCTTCTAATGTGGAGCCTTGCATCGAGTAACTATAGTGTGGGTTGTTCTTTCCTAGGTGCATGACTTTGCACTTGTCCACATTAAATTTCATTTGCCATTTGGATGCCCAGTCTTCCAATTTATCCAGGTCCTCCTGCAGTTTTCCACTTTCCTCTTGGGTTTTAACAGCTTTAAACAGTTTTGTGTCATCTGCAAATTTGATAACCTCACTCGTTATTCCCTTTTCCAGGTCATTTATGAATATGTCAAAAAGCAGCGGACCCAGTACAGATCCCTGGGGTACTCCACTATTCACCTTTTTCCATTGGGAATATTGGCCATTTAGCCCTACTCTCTGCTTTCTATCTTTTAACCAGTTCCCGATCCACAATAGTACACTGCCTCCTATCCCATGACTTTTTAGCTTTGCCAAAAGTCTCTGATGGGGGACCTTGTCAAAAGCTTTCTGAAAATCCAGATACACTATATCAACCGACTCACCTTTGTCTACCTGTTTATGCACACCTTCAAAAAAACATATCAGATTAGTAAGACAAGATCTTCCTTGTCTAAAGCCATGTTGGCTGTCTCCCATTAGGCCATGACTATCTACATGCTGCGTAATTTTGTTCTTTATGATGGTTTCTACCATTTTCCCTGGTACTGACGTCAGGCTCACCGGTCTGTAATTTCCCGGGTCACCCCTGGAACCCTTTTTAAAAATTGGTGTTACGTTGGCGACCCTCCAATCTTCAGGTATTACAGATGATTTTAATGAAAGTTCACAGATTACCAATAGCAGGTCTGCAATCTCATATTTCAGTTCTTTCAACACTCTGGGATGTATGGTCAGAAGATTCTTTCCTTTTGGTGCTGCCGACTCCGTAATGCCTTAGAGGACATTTTCCCCACACGGACCACAGATCATCGGGTCATGATCGGGTCCGAAGCACCGGAGGCAGCAGTCATGTGTGTCGGTGAGAGACATAAGTTTCTTGCACCGATCACACTTTTTAAACCCGCTGGCAGCCATCGGGGGAAAAAGGGCCCCTGCAAGGTCAAAAGACAGGGCTGCCAGTGAAAAAAAGACAAAATGGCGCGAACGCTAGTCACTAAGGACAAAAACCGAAAAAGAGATCTGGGCTCGATACCGACGTATCGGACCCAGGCGGGAAAGGGAAACCGGCATCGAACCAAAGAAAAACAGGTTAATGCAGAGAAAATCAACTTCTTTCTCGGGTGAACCGAATATACATCTGTCGGGCTCCGCGGAAAAAAGAAGACTGAGCAAGATGGCACCCTTGGGCGGGAAGGGGACCACCCATGCGCGCTGCATTCCCAAAGGCTTTCTATGAAAGCTGGGGAAATGCTCCGCACGGGGGCTCCGTCGGCACCGACGTCACCCATATGTGAGGACTGAATTCCTGCTTGGTCCTGGAAAACTATTAGCATTTGCTAGGTACCCATCAATTAAAATAAACCACTAAAAAACATCCTCACCTTCAATAAACCCTTTTATAGATCAACATACTATCACCACTATAAGCTTAAAAGTTTGGTTTGCATCACTGATTCAGTTAGTTTTTGATTCACGTGTAGTAAAACCTTCCTTTCTGGTTCTTAGAAAATTTTACTCCATGAAGAAATTGCTTTCCTTCAATGTTGTTCAACTGTCATCAACGCCTTCTCCCTCAATTATCTCAGCTTGACATACACTTATACTGACCTTAGTCATCTCCAGACTCTATTACTGCAATGGCCTACTAAATGATATTTCACATATAAAACTTACAAAACTCCATGTCCAAAATGCCACTGTTAAACTTCTATATGATGCTACTACATTTGATCACGTCACTCTATTTTTGATGCAGGTCCACTGGCTCCCCATCGCCTTCCAGATTAAGTTCCAAATTCTCATCATAGCCCACAAAGCATTCTAGTCTGGTACTCTCCCTTATCTATGTTTACATCTCTTATTCCATATTTCCCAAATCAAATCCTGTGATCGCTAAATGCTATTTTATTAATTGCCCTTACCAAATACAATGCACATTTTGAGTCCACTTGCACTGCAGCTTTTTACTACTTAGTCCCTCAGCTCTGAGCTTCCTTTTTAAAATCTTTTATGAAAGGCTCACTATTTTCAGACTGCTCAGTCTGTCAGTGTCCTCGACCTCGAGAACATAGTGCAAAGAGGCTACTCCTTCCCTCCCTATTCAACCATGCTGCCCTCAACCTCTGTAATTTCTTTCCCCTTTTAAATCCAATTCCTCCTTTTCCATTCTTGCCCACTATTTTTATTTAAATTGGACATTTTAATGTGTAAACCGCCTTGATGTATCTGAAAGGTGGTATATCAAGTTTTTAAATAAACCATAAACTGCATTGCTACAAAGAGTGGCTTCATAAGAGATGAAATGAAAACATTGAAATCCCAGGGTACAAGACACTTCTGCAATGAAGTTACTTCATGAATCTAGAAATTATAGGCTTCCAGTTGCTTGCTGTACTATCACCTGGGGCATGACAGGCTAAGACAGCTCCGAGATGTACTCTGATGTAGGACATTTGAGGGGATATTTTAGAAACATCTCTATTTGTAGACAGCAATGTACACTACCTTGGGTGAACTTCTTCATAAATGCAGTTAATAAACTTAATAAATAAATATGTGATTTAAGAAAACCACTATTTACCCATGTAGAGCTACACCACACAAAGATTAAGGTGGTGTAGTGGAGATGTCGTTTGGATGGACTAAACATTTACACATGTATTCCTCAGTTTAGAACAACTATCCACAGAGTTACCATGAGTCAACCTCGACTAAACGGCACTTAACAATGTTCCCCATTTCAAAAAGGGAACATAAGAACATAAGGTATGCCATACTAGGTCAGACCAAGGTCCATCAAGCCCAGTATCCTGTTTCCAACAGTGACCAATCTAGGTCACAAGTACCTAGCAGTTTCCCCAGAAGACAAAAGTTCCACAATGCCACAATGCTTGCATTAGGAAAAGCAGTGGATTTCCTGGGTCCCCTTTAAAGCGTAGTTACTCACCTGTAACAGGTGTTCTCCAGGAGCAGCAGGAATCAGTCCTCACATATGGGTGACGTCGGCGCCGACGGAGCCCTCGCGGAGCAATTTTCCCCAGCTTTCAAAGAAAGCCTTTGGGAATTGCAGCGCGCATGCGCGGTCCCCTTCCCGCCCAAGGGTGCCATCTTAGCCAGTCAGATGACATAGCTAAAAAAGACAGCATAAAAATTTGCAAAAAAACTAAAGCAGATGATTGCAACTCCAAGGGGAGGAGGGAGGGTTGTGAGGACTGATTCCTGCTGCTCCTGGAGAACACCAGTTACAGGTGAGTAACTACCCTTTCTCCAGGACCAAGCAGGAAGTCAGTCCTCACATATGGGACTCCCAAGCTTAAGGCTACCGGAGACCCTAAGCACAAAAATGAGTTCCCTCTAGCTCAGCAGCACAGAAGGAAGGAATCTTCGCTGAATTATTACCCACCGGTAGCCCACATCCGGGATGGAGGGTAGGAGTTGCTCAGACCTCAAAGAGATTACGGAGGACTGCCTGTCCGAAAGCACTGTCCCTGCGGGACTCCCTCTCGAGACAGTAATGGACCGCAAAAGTCTGGCTCGAAGACCAAGTAGCGGCCCGGCAGATGTCTGCCAGCGGAACAGAGCGGAGGTAAGCCACTGACGTAGCCTTTGCCCGAACGCAATGAGCCGGGACTCGACCTTCCAAGGAGAGTCCGGCTGCCCCATAAGCCCAAGTGATACAGTCCGCAACCCAGATGGACAGAGTACACTTGGAGACCGGGAGCCCCAATTTATTGGGGTCAAAAGACACAAAAAGCTGAGCAGCTTTACGGTGCTCCCGCGTACGGTCAAGGTAGAAGTTCAATGCCCTTCTACAGTCCAGGGTATGGAGGACCGTTTCAGCTCGGCAGGAGTGTGGTCTGGGAAAGAAGGTCGGAAGTACCACCTCCTGATTGATGTGAAAAGGGGAGACCACTTTTGGAAGAAATTTTGGGTGAGTCCGTAGGACTACCCTATTTTTGTAGAACCGAGTGTAAGGGGGATCAGACACGAGGGCCTGCAATTCACTTACGCGTCTAGCGGAAGTGAGGGCTATCAAGAACAATGTTTTCCAAGAAAGAAAACGGAGAGAACAGGTAGCCATAGGTTCAAAAGGCGGACAGGTGATCCGCTGTAACACCACATTCAGATCCCAGTCAGGTGCTGGCGGGCGCAGAGGTGGTTTAAGTAGAAGGAGACCTCGGAGAAACCTCGCTACGAGAGGGTCACTGGAAAGAGGTCTGCCGTCCACCGGCACATGATGTGCTGAAAGAGCACTGAGGTGAACTTTGACGGAATTGGACTTAAGTCCCAGATTAGAGAGGTATAGCAAGTACTGCAGAATCACCGACACCGGGCAGGAGAAGGGATCCTGAGACTGTTGGGTACACCAAACGGAAAAGCGACGCCATTTAAGGGCGTAGCATTTGCGGGTAGAAGGTCGCCGAGAAGCTAGGACGACCTCTTCCACCTCTGCCGGCAGAAGAAGGGGAGCAAGGACTACCCTCTCAGCAGCCAGGCCATTAGATTGAGAGATCTGAGGTTGGGGTGTAGCAGAGACCCCTGATCCTGAGTGAGGAGATCCGGTTGTAACCCCAGAGGGAATGGATCCTCCACCGCTAATTGCAGCAGGAGTGGAAACCACGGCTGTCGGGGCCAGTGAGGGGCCACCAGGATCATGAAGGCTTTGTCTCGGAGAACCTTGAAAAGAGTTCGAGAGACTAGCGGGATGGGAGGGAAAGCGTACAGAAGGCTCTCCGACCAGGAGAGTAGAAAAGCGTCTGCCGCAACTCGAAGGGGATGTGGCTGACGAGAGCAGAAGCGAGGAAGTTGACGGTTGAGAGGGCTGGCAAAGAGATCCATCGTGGGGAGGCCCCACTTTAGAAAGAGCTTCTGAACTACCAAGGGATCCAGGCGCCACTCGTGCGGCTGGAGGATCCTGCTGAGTTTGTCCGCCAGGCAATTTTCTTGGCCTGGGAGATAAACTGCCTTGAGATGGACGCCGTGACTGACGGCCCAAGAGCAGAGCTTCTGTGCTTCCCGACAGAGAAGGAAGGAGCCCGTGCCCCCCTGCTTGTTCACGTAGAACATGGCAACTTGATTGTCCGTCTGGACAAGGACGGACTGGCGAGAGGTCAGGTGGGAGAAGGCCTTGAGAGCCAAGCGGATCGCTCTGAGCTCCAGGAAGTTGATCTGCTGAGCAGACTCCCACGTGGTCCATAGGCCCTGAGTACGGGCCCCTTGGCAATGTGCTCCCCAGCCCAGGAGGGATGCATCTGTCGTCAGCACCTGGGCCGGCTGAGGTGACTGAAAAGGCATGCCGAGTACCAGGTTCGGCCGATGAAGCCACCACCGGAGAGACGAGATCAGCGGCTCGGAGACGCGCACTAGGTCTGCTAGGCCGCCTGTGGCTTGTTGCCACCGCTTGCGGAGACACCATTGAGCAGGCCGCATATTCAGGCGGGCATTGGGGGTCACATGGACGGTGGAAGCCATATGGCCGAGTAGTCTCAGGAAGCGCCTGGCGGAGACCAGGGGCTGGCTGCGAAAACGGTCGGCTAGGTCCATGAGCCGTTGAGGCCCTGTCGAGCGGTAGGAACGCTCGTGCCTGAGGAGTGTGCAGCCTTGCGCCGATGAACTCGAGATCTTGTGAGGGGAGCAAAGTGGACTTTGCGAAGTTTATAACAAAGCCCAAGTACTGCAGAAGAGTCACCGTGCGGCGTGTGGCGTTGGTGACCTCCGGAGCGGACGCTGCTCTGATGAGCCAGTCGTCGAGGTACGGAAAGACAGAGGCCGTGAAGCCGGAGATGGGCCGCCACCACCGCGAGGCATTTTGTGAAGACCCGCGGTGCGGAGGACAGGCCAAAGGGCAGTACTCTGTACTGGTAATGATTTCCTGCCACCACAAACCTTAGGTATTGGCGGTGGCTTGGGTGGATGAGGATGTGCGTGTAGGCATCCTTTAGATCCAAGGAGCATAGCCAATCTCCCTGCTGGAGGTAGGGCAGAAGGATTCCAAGGGTAAGCATCTTGAACTTTTCCCGCACGAGGAATCTGTTGAGGTTGCGCAGGTCCAGGATGGGTCTGAGGCCTCCTGTCCTTTTTGGTACTAGAAAATACCTGGAATAAAAGCCTTGACCTCTCAGGTGGTGGGGCACCGGTTCCACCGCCTGTTCCTGTAGAAGACCTGCTAACTCCTGAAGGAGTAATTCCCTGTGCAGAGGGAGTCGTGGAGGTTCTCCCAGAAAATAGGAGGGAGGGACCTGTTGGAAGTGGAGAAGGTAGCCTTCTCTCACGACTTGAAGCACCCAGGCATCTGAGGTGATGCTGGACCACCTGTGGGCGAAGTGAACCAGCCGGCCTCCGGTGCTGGGAGGAGCCAGCGGAGGGGGAGAGGCTATGCTTAAGGAGTCAAAAACCCCCACCCTGCTGAGAAGGGGCTGCTGGTGCAGGCTTGGGGGCTTGCTGCCTACGGGACCCGTTACCCCGTCCCTTGGCCTGCTGGCCCTGTTGGGGAGCTGCAGGGGCCTGATATTGGGGGTATTGTTTGTAGGCAGTCGCCTTTCTCGGGTAAAAGGACTTCTTTCCCGAGCCCTTCTTTTTCTGGGAAGGGGCGGAGGTCTTCCTAGAAAGCCTAGTCCTGGTGAGAGTCTCCGTCTCGATCTGTGCAGCCTTTTCAGCCATGGGCTTGCCAAAGAGGTTCTCGCCTCGGCAGGGGACATCGACCAACTTGTCCTGCACCCAGGGCTCAAGGTCAGACGACTGAAGCCAAGCCTGTCGGCGGGCACCGATGCCGGCTGCGGCCACTCGAGCCGATGCTTCAAAGCCATCATAGGCTGCTCGGGATATGAATTTTGAGCATTCCCGAATGCCAGAGGACAAGGCCAGGAACCTCCGCAAGGGTTCCTCGGACAAACCAGCGGAGAATCCGGCTAGCTCTTTAGCCAGGTCTCGGAGATACATGCCCATGTATAGCTGGTAGGTCTGGACACGACACGCAAGCATAGAGCCCTGGAAGCACTTCTTACCAAGGCCATCCAGGTTACGGGCCTCCCTGCCAGGAGGCACCGAGGAGTGCATCTTCTGGCTCTTAAGACGATGCATGGCCGATTCCACTACCATGGAATGGTGTGGTAGCTGTGCTTTTTGGAAGCCAGGGCTCTTGCGGACTCGATAGATAGAATCGACCCGCTTGCTCAGGACCGGCGAGGAGGCCGGACTCTCCCACATGCGGAAGAGTAGTCGTTCCAGCATGGGAGGAACCGGTACAGTAAAGTGTTCCCTGGCGGGAGAGTCATACTGGAGGGCGTCGAGCTCTTCGGCTCGAGGCTCCTCCTCGGGATCCGCAGGGAAGGCCAAGGCCTTGGCCATATCCCTGACGAAGTCCGAGAACCGGGCATCCTCCGGGGGGGGACTGCTTCCGAGGTTCGGACTCAGGTGAGTCCGAGGGGACACACCGAGTCCGAAAAGAATCAGGTGACTCTTCCTCTTCGGACTCCCAGACCGACTCCGACGAGGAATCGGTGGGGTCGGCCCGGGCAGGGCGCGGCGCCTGCCGCCCCGACGCTGAGGGAGTCAGCGTCGGCGACCTCGGTCCCGAACGGGAGGCCGAGGGTGACCTCGACCGAGGATCGACTCGAGTTCGCATGGACTCGAGGATCGGCTCGGTCTCCGGGGTCGACTTAGACGTCGACGTCCCGGCGGTCGGGGCAGCGGCGCCAGCGAAGCCAGCGAGCAGTGCCCGCTGCTGGTCCATGAAGGCAGACAGTCTGCTCTCCAAGGCCGTCAACCTGAGTCCGAGCTCAGGTGACCCAGCAGCCCCGACTCGGGCCCCGACGGCGTCGGGCCCGACGTCGGCGGTCTCGGAGGCGAGTCCAGGAGGACCACAGGACTTACCCGAGCAGGCAGCTCCGACTCCAGGCGAAGTCGCTTCGGGAGGTGCTCCTTCTCCAAGGACCCGGGACGGCTATCGGGGCTATGCGACCTGGCCCTCGCGGAGCCAGGAGCGTCCACCGACGCCGCCCTCGCGGGTTTCACCTTCCGTCGATGGTCCCCGGAGGGAGAACCCCTGTCGGAGGAACTCCGGCGACGGTCCGAGCTGGAACCTCTGGACGCGGAGGCCTCCGACGAGGTCCGGGTACGGCTGGGGTCAGCGAAGATCCTATCCCGCTGATGCCGCCGACTTCTCAACGCTTTGGAGGACATTTTGCCGCAGGGCCCACAGATCATTTCTTCATGATCCGGGCCCAGGCAGCGGAGGCAATTGTCGTGTGTGTCAGTTAGTGACATATTTCGGTCACACTGACCACACCGCTTGAAACCACTGGCAGCCATCGGGGGAAAAAGGGCCCCGGCGAGGTCAAAGGACCGGGCTGCCAGGGAAAAACCGAAAACGAAACTGACTAAGTCAGAAAAAACGAAAAAGAAGAAGAGGACTCGTGACCGGCGTCGCGAGTCCGGGCGGGAAAAAGACCGGCGTCGAACCGAAGGAAAAAAGAGAGAATTATGAGTAAAAATCAACTTTTTCGCGGGGACACGACGGGTACGTCTGTAGGGCTCCGCGGAAAAAAGAAGACTGGCTAAGATGGCACCCTTGGGCGGGAAGGGGACCGCGCATGCGCGCTGCAATTCCCAAAGGCTTTCTTTGAAAGCTGGGGAAAATTGCTCCGCGAGGGCTCCATCGGCGCCGACGTCACCCATATGTGAGGACTGACTTCCTGCTTGGTCCTGGAGAATAATGGTTTATGGACCTTTCCTCCAGGAACTTGTCCAAACCTTTTTAAAACACATCTACACTAACAGCTTTTACTACAACCTCCGGTAACGAATTCCAGAGTTTGATTACGCGTCGAGTGAAAAAATATTTTCTCTTATTAGGTCTTATATGGGTAACACTGTAGCTTCATTGCATGTTCCCTAGTCTTTCTACATTTTGATGGCATAAACAATCAATGTTTACCAGTTCCACTCCATTAATTTATAGACCTCTATCATATTTCCCCTCAGCTGTCTCTCTTCCAAGTTCCAAAAAAGCATGGGACAAACACAGAGGATCTCTAAAGGTAAAAAGGGGACTGTTGTAGTTGTTATGGAAGGACAGACTAGATAGGCCATGTGGTCTTTTTCTGTCGTCATATTTCTATGTTTCTATGTAACCCTAACCCTTTTAGCCTCTCCTCACAGGGATATCCTTCCATCCCCTTTACCATTTTGTGGCTCTTTTCTATACTTTTTCTAATTCTGCTATATCCTTTTTAAGATACGGCGACCAAAACTGCACACAATATTCAAGGTGCAGTCACACCATAGCACGATACAGAGGCATTATAATATCCTTTATTTTATTCTCCATTCCTTTCCTTATTATTCACAGCATTCTATTCCGTTTCTTGGCAGCCGCTGCACACTGGGCAGAGCATTTCAACGCGTTATCCACGATGACACCTAAATCTTTTTCTTGGGTGGTGGTTCCTAATGTGGAACCTTGCATCGTGTAACCACAATTTGGGTTGTTCTTTCCTAGGTGCATAACTTTGCACTTGTCCACATTAAATTTCATCTGCCATTTGAACGTCCAGTCTTCCAATTTATTAAGGTCCTCTTGCAATTTATCACAATCCTCTTGGGTATTAACAACCTTGAACAATTTTGTGTCATCTGCAAATTTGATTTCCTCTCTCATTATTCCCATTTCCAGGTCATTTACAAATATGTTAAAAAGCAGCAGACCCAGCACAGATCCCTGGGGTACTCCACTATTCACCTTTCTCCATTGGGAAAATTGGCCATTTAGCCCTACCCTCTGCTTTCTTTCTTTTAACCAGTTCCTGATCCAAAATAGTACACTGCCTCCTATCCCATGACTTTTTAATTTTGCCAACAGCCTGTCATGAGGGAACTTGTCAAAGGCTTTTTGAAAATCCAGATACACTACATCGACCAACCCACCTTTGTCTACCTCCTTATTTACACCTTCAAAAAAATAACAGATTAGTAAGACAAGACCTTCCCTGGCTAAAGCTATGTTGGCTGTCTCCCATTAAACCACGGCTATCTACATGTTCAGAAGTTTTGTTCTTAATAATGGTTTCTACCATTTTTCCCGGTACTGTTGTCAGGCTCACCGGTCTGTAGTTTCCTGCATCACCCCAGAACCCTTTTTAAAGAATGGCTTTACATTGGCCATCCTCAGGTATTACTGATTATTTTAATGATAGTTCACAGATTAGTAATAGTTGGTCTGCAATCTCATATTTCAGTTCTTTCTACACCCTTGGATGTATATCATCCAGTCCAGTTGATTTGCTCCTCTTCAGTTTATCAAATAGTTGTAATACATCTTCCGGTTTATCGATATTTCTTTCAATTCTCCCGATGCATCAGCTTTAAATGTCATTTCAGTCATGGGTAACATCCCTACATCTTCTTCAGGAAAGACCGAAGCAAAGAATTCATTCAGTCTCTCCACTATGACCTTGTCCCCTCTTAGTGTCCCTTTTACCCCTTTAACATCCAATGGTCCAACTGACTCTCACAGGTTTTTTGCTACAAATGTACTTGAAAAGGTTTTTATTATATATTTTTGCTTCCATGGCAAGCTGTTTTTCAAATTCTCACTTTGTCTGCCTTATCATGACTTGCATCTAACTTGCCAATACTTACGTTGTTTCTAGGTTTCGTCATTTGTCTCCTATTTCCATTTTCTAAAAGATGCTTTTTTGGCTACAAGAGCCTCTCTGACCTCACCTTTAAACCATGCCGGCAGTTTTTTGGACTTCCTTCCAATTTTCTTAAAGCACAGAATACAGCTGGTCTGGAATAGACATGTAGATCTAAAAATTTCCTTTTCTTTACACCTGCTCTAATACACGCATAAGTGCCAGCTTGAATGGTCAGGAGTACAGGCTGACAGAACTCCTTTTCCCTCAATCACAGAAGTGGTCTTCCCCTGAACTTCCCCCCAGACCCTCCTGACGAAGGCAGACCCCTCCCCCCTCTTACTGGGGATCTCCATGGTGTCTAGTGGGGGCAAGAGCTATCCTCCGTTGCTTCTGTTGCAATGGACACCAGGTTCAAAATGGCAGTTAATCCCTAGCAGTAACCTTGTGGTACCACTTCTAGGAGTTAAACTGCCAAATTTAAGGGGGGAGGAGGAAGACCACTTCTCCTGTCAGGGAAGGACTTCAGTTACTAATGTAGATGTAAGAGGGGTGTAGGGATGGGGGAGGGAATGATGCCATTGGGAAATGCAAGTTTAAAAAGCTGCAGACGTGAAATTATGGGGAGAGAAGGATGCCCTTTTTCTTCTCATGTGCATCTTTTTTTAAATTGCTGCTCCCACAAGATGTGCGAGCAAATACATCTGCATTCCTGCACATCCTTATACTGTACTATTTTACAAATGGCTCTGCATTTGACTGAATCTTTTGTAAAATACCTAGGGAATTATGAACATCCTCACACCTAGATGGCTCAAACCTAGGGAATTGTAAACATCCTCACCTGGGTGACTCAAATCCTATCTCAACATTCAAAGTAAAATAGGCCTTTGCAGTCGTAGATAACAGAAATAATACAAGTACCACAATATGTTGTCTGAAGGACAATAAATGCAGTAGTGACCATTCGTAAAACACTAGATGGACAATTTTTTCACTTATGTATATCTAGTAGATAGTTGCTGAAAAAAAAAAATCAACTAAGATGTCCTGAATAGGCATTAAAAGTCCTAATGTAAAAACAGCACAGTTACTCTCCTGTAACAGTGTTCTCTGAGATCAGCAGGAATCCGTCTTCACATATGGGTGATGTCACCAACAGAGCCCACACGGGAATGCTTCCCAGCTTCCAAAGGAAGCTTTTGGAAGATGTTACACGCGTACTTGCCAGTCTCCCAGCCCGAAGGAGTCATCTTACCTCAGTATGATGATAAAGCTTAATTCAGCCAAACAACTCCATGGGGAGGAGGGAGGGTAGTGAGGATCGATTCTTGCTGATCCTGGAGCACACCTAGTACAGGCGAGTAACTACATTTTCTCTGAGAACAAGCAGGAAGTCAGTCCTCACATATGGGACTCCCTAGCTACAGAAAAACCTGTAAAAGGCCCAACAGGGCAACCAGAAAAATACATTGAGAACAAGCAGCACGAGCAATCGCTGAGTGGTTCCGAGAGTCAGCGTCCAGCAGGGACATCAGCACCAGATAGACTCTAAAGTAGCCTGGACAGACAGAAGGGTCTGTGGGAAGGAGTTGCTTCAATTTCCAAAGAGATGCCGGAGTACGGCCTGGCTGAAGTTGCTGTCATGCCGGAAATCCCCATCCAGACAATGGGCTGTGAAGGTGTGGACTAAAGACCACATAGCAGGTCTTTCAACTCTCCTTGGTGGAGTCACAATGTAAGTTGGCCACGGAAGCAGCCATAGCGCAGATACTGTGAGCCGTGACATGGCGTTCCGTCAGCCCAGCCTGAGCGTAACCAAAGGAGATTCAGTGCACCACCCAAATGGATAGCATGCTTTTCGACAACGCCACTCCCAGCTTATTGGGGTCAAAGGAGACAGTTGGGAGGAGCTTCCTCTCCAGGTAGAAATCCAGTGCTCTCTTACAGTCTAAGGTGTGCAACGAGGCCTCAGCTCTATTAGCATGAGTTCATGGGAAGAAGGTGGGGTAACACCACCGACTGATTCAGATGAAAAGCAGAAACTACCTTAGGTAGGAATTTCGGGTGAGTTCGAGAACCACCCTGTTCTTATGAAACCTGGTGTATGGCGGGTGCACCACCAGTGCTTGCAATTCATTGACTCTCTGTGCTGAAGTAAGTGCCACCAGGAAAATGACCTTCCAGGTAAGGAATATGAGCAGTCAGGAGCTAAGCAGCTTAAAATGGGGTGCGAGGAGCTGTCTGAGCAGCACATTAAGGTTCCATACCACCGGGGGTGGTTTAATGGGGGGGGGGGGCCAGATAGTAGGCGGCTTCGCATAAAGCGACCCACTAAAGGGTGAGCAGAGATCAGTTGATCAGCTATGGGCCGATGATAGTCAGCATGCACCTCAGTGCTGTAGCTGCTTGAGTTGGACTTTAGTCCAGTCTTACAGGTGCAGAAGATAAGAGAAAACGGATTCCACAGAGCAGGAAAAGGGGTCCAGAGACATGTTCTCATACCATACAGAGAACCTGCGCTACTTGAAATCATAAGCATGTCTCATCGCATCATTGTACGAGGCAAGAAGTAGAAGTGGAGCTCTGTGAGTACTAGCCTCTCAGCTGTCAAGCCATTAGTGCAAGGGATGACAGGTTGGGATGAAGTAGACACTTACTGTTCTTTGAGATCAGGTCTGCGGCGTGGCACAGACCAGTCTGAGCAGTTGCCATTGAGACAATCAGAGGAGTGGTGGAAACCAGGGCTGCCTGGGCCAGTGTGGCACAATGAGGACCATGGTAGCACCATCCGCCTGCAACTTCCGGCAGCCAGGGCCCTACACCTAGTCTATAATCAAAACAGTTTATCATGTAAACTGCTTTGATAATAAGATAAAGCGGTATACAAAACCTGTTAAATAAAATAAAATAAAACTTTAAAAAGATCTTGGCCACCAGAGGAGTTGGTGGGTTGGCATAGAAAAGATCCTTATTCCGATCCAGAAGGAAAGTATCAGGAGCCAAGTGATTTTGCCAGGGCACTCTGGAGCAAAACAGCAAGAGCTGGGTGTTTCAGGCAAAAAAGATTTATGGATGGTGTGCCCCACATCTGGAAGATGTGGTCTGCAATCTGCCTGTTCAGAGTCTACTTGTGTGGCTGAAGGACCCTGCTGAGGCAATCCCCTAGGACACTGAGCTCTCCTGATAGGTATATTGCTCTGAGGAGCATACTGTGTGACTGCAAACTTCCAGAGGCGGACTGCCTCCCAGCAGAGGAAGTATGAACCCATTCCACCCTGTTTGTTGAGGTAGAATATGGCCACCTGGTTCTCGTCTGTATGAGGGCGAACTGGTGGGAGAGCTGTTGCTGAAACTTGGAGAGCATTGGCAATGGCCCGAAGCTCCAGGAAGTTGTTCTGATGGTGGCTTTCCCCACAGTCCAGAGGCCCTGTGTGGACAGACCATTCAGATGTGTCCCCCCAGCCGAGTTTGGAGGCGTCTTTAGGACTTGCTGGTTCTGCTGGGCCTGGAAGGGAAGCCCCGCAAGCAGGTGAGTGGGGTGTTGCAACCAGGACAGGAATTGTTGGATGGGCAGAGTCACCGTGACCCTGTTCGAAAGATATCCTGTCACCCTCCGCCACTGTGTGCAGAGATTGCACTGCATCTGACGCATCTGGAGTCGGGCTGAGGGGTAACGGACTATGGAGGCCATGTGGCCCAGGAGGTGCCAAGCCATTACAACTGGGCAACTGGACATTCCTCGCCAAGGTGACTAGGTGTTGAGCCCCATCTGCCAGAAGGAATACTCGAGCCAACGTGGTATCAAGGAGAACCTCAATGAACTAGAGACGTTGAGAGGGTTGCAACTGGGACTTTGGGTAGTTGATGAGAAAGCCCAGCTGTTCTGGCACCTGCATGGTGCATTGTACAGACTGCTGGATCTTGTCCTGCGTCCTGCCTTGACCAACCAGTTGTCCAGGTAAGGGAAGACAGATTCCCAGGATCCAGAGGAAGGTAGCAATGACTGCCAGGAGTGGAGTAGCAGCCTAATGGTTAGAGCACTGGCTTGGGAACCAGGAGACAAGGGTTTGATTCCCACTAGCACTCCTTGTGACCTTGGGCAAGTCTCTTAATCCTCCACTGCCTCAGAAAAATCTAAGTTATCAATGTCCCTGTTTAATGTGCATTACCAAGTTTAAGTTACAGTGTAAACTGCTTTGACTGAAATAACGCGATATAAAAAAATCTGTTAAATAAATAAAATAAACTTCTGCCAGGAGAGCCTGGACCTCCAGTTGAAGTAGTTTGCATTGGTGATGCTCTCGAGGGTACTCCCCTGGAAAGAAGGCTAGGGGAATCTGCTCGAAGTAGAGCAGGTAGCCCTTGCGGACCATCTAAAGTGTTATGCTGGGCCACCTGTGGGCAAAGTGTATCAGCTGTCCTTCCACCTGTGGTGTAATAGAGGCTGGGAGGGGAAGACAGTCCAAGCTCCGAAGTCAGGAGTCAAAAACTCCCACCTGACTGGGGCTGCAGCACTGGTTGAGGCTTTGGGGACTTCAGCTTGCGCTGCTGCCTCTAGTTTTGTCTTCTAGGCTGTTGTTCCTGTTTGGGCGGCTGGTGCGAATAATACGGGGCATAAATACCATAGGTATTCTTCTTCTTAGGGTAAAAGAACTTCTTCCCTGAAGTCTTTCTTCTGGAAGGGTCAGCAGTCTTTCAAAAGCCTGTTCATGGCGAGTTGCTCTGTTTCCAACTCTGTGGCCTTCTCCACCATGAGTTTGCCGAAGAGGTTCTCTCCCCAGCATAGGGCATCGGTCAACTTGTCCTGAACCCATTGCTCTAAGTCAGAGGACTGTAGCCATGCTAGGCGGCGGGCACTAATGCCCACCACAGCCACCCTGGCCATGGACTCAAATCTGTCATAAGCCATCTGGGTGATGTACTTGGAGCACTCATTTTGCTCACCAGGCTCTGGAAACGCTCAAGGTGCTCTCCTGATAGACCAGCCGAGAACCCAATAAGATCCCCTGCCAGGTCACACAGGTACATGCCCATGTACAACTGGTATGCTTGGAACTGAACCACTAGCATCGAGCCACGGTAGCACTTCCTCCCAAAGCCTTCCTTAGTGCGGGTCTCCTTACCCAGGAGCAGTGAGGAGTACGTCTTGGAACTTTTAATCTGGCGCATGGCTGATTCTACTACCATCAAGTTGTGAGAGAGCTGTGCCTTTTCAAATCCAGGGCTCTTGCGCACTCAATAAATGGAATCAAGGTGGCGGCTTACTGTCTGCACCATGAACGGCGTTTCCCACATCCAAAAGAGAAGCTGTTCAAGGATCAGGTAAATTGGAACTGTAATGTCCTCTTTAGGGGGAGTTGGGTACTGTTTCCAACTCCTCCACCAGAGGCTTCTCCTCAGCCTCAATAGGAAAGGGCAAAGCCTTCCCCATGTCCCACTCGAACTCAGAGGAGAGGTCTTGGAGGAGGACCTCCTCCGTTCATCAAGGGGCGAGGGATCAGAGGGAACATCATGGTGACGGGTGATCTCCAGTGATTCCTTTTTTCGTCTCCCAATCAGGGTCCAAGGGGAACTCGAAGTACCGCCTCAAATGGTGACCACGTCGGTGGCACTCGGGTGGAGTCGAAGGACTCCTTGGCTCCCATCTGTCTGAACCCAAAGCACTCGGGAAGGACACCCATTGCACTGAATGCATGGACCTCTAGGATGGGCTGCACGTCCACAGATGAGGCACCTGCTGTGGATGGGGCTATCACCGGTGCCGAGGAACCAGAGGTCACTGGGTCCCTGACAGCCTGCTGAGCCATGAACTTTAGGGCCTGCATCCTCTCCGTGAGGATAGAGGTCTCTGCTGCCACTGGAGTTGGCACCACGGACTTCTGTGCCAATGCTGGCTCCATCGGTGGAGACTCCTTGATGGTTACGGCCTCGGGAATTCCATGCCGGCCTTCCGGGGCCTCATGAAGCAATTCCTCCCGCCAGGGAAGCTTGAAGGACCGCTCTGAGCTCTCACGTTCGGAATCATGCAGATTCCTCTTTGTCCTGGGCTCGGCATCACCCTTCGACGCCGATGAAGTCAAGATCTGGTCCTTCTAGGGCTGCTCTTTATAAAAGGAGAGCTGCAGTTGCAGTGCCTCGCAACCCCTCGGTTCCAAGTGGGCTCAGCCTCCATACGAAGCTGAAGCCTCAGCGGAGACCTTCAAGGGCACCGATGCCAAGGTCAATGCCGGGGCTGATGCCAACGTCTCATAACTGAACAGTGATTCCTGCCGCTGTTTCTGGATCTTATGCCCTTTGCACATCATCTGCAAGCAGAGAGCACAGTCCGAGGGCTTGTGGTCGGGCCCAAAGCATTGAAGGTACCAGCTGTGGCGGTCCGTGATGGAGATGGTCTGGCCACACAGAGTGCACTTCTTGACATGGCAGGGAAGACAGCTTCCACTAAGTCAAAGGACTCCAATGTCCTCATCGACGAGGGGGGGACACAAGGGGAAAATCCCACACAGAGAAAAAGGGAAAAAAAAAACCTGGGAAAAATGTGGCACTGGGGTACCAATGTTCCCAGAGCACGATACCAAAAAATGAAAAGAACTAGTGAAAAAAAGTAAGCTAAATTCTGGGACACGGACATCATCTGGAGGGCTCCACAGAAAAAAAAGACTGAGATAAGATGGCTCCTTCAGGTGGGAAACACTGACACGCATGCATGGAGCACCTTCCAAAAGCTTTCTTTGGAAGCTGGGAAGCGTTCCTGTGTGGGCTCCATCGGTAACTTCACCCAACTTCAACCAACTCATTCCACCAAATTTCTCCATACACACAACTCACAGAGAAAACAAGAAGGGAGGAGGAGCACTCATTCTCACCAAGTCTGAACTCCATTTCAATACAGCTAACTCCTACAGCTCAGACAATCTAGAAACTATCACCATAGTGAACAAGCAATGCTCCATCAACTTGATTTATAGAACCCCGTCAAGCTCCCAGGACGACCTTCCCACCATATTGGACATTGCTGCCAATACCAGCAACTTCAACACTCCAAACTGGATAATGGGAGATCTCAATCTCCCATCTCTACAGCAACATCAATCCTCTTCATTCCTCAATGCCATCGAAAGTCTTGGATATCAACAACTAATCATGGAGCCCACACACATCAAAGGAAACATTCTTGACATGGTCTTCGCTCCACAATCTACTTCTACACAAAACAGCAACGTAATAAAATCTATCACTAATGTACCATGGTCAGACCACAAACTCATAATCCTACAAATTCCCTTGGACAACACTCATTCCCTAAACAACAGAAACCTTGACAACACACCAAGAGCCCCATCAAGAGGCTTTCGGCCCTTCAATAAGGATTTTATAATGACAAATACCCAACCACTCCTCAACAATACAACACTCAACCTGGAAGAAGCAATTGAAGCTTGGAATAACAGCCTCAATGCCATTGCTATTCAACCACACAAAAACAACACTTCAAGGAAAAGAACCTCCGCTCCATGGTTCTCTCCCGATCTGCGATATTCTCTTATGCACCTTAGAAGACTCGAAAAACGCTGGCGCCGATCACTTGCCATTGATGATCATACAGCCTACAATCTCTATTTAGCAACTCACCGTGAAGCAATCACAACCAAGAGGAAGCAGTATCACACAGAGATGCTTAAAAGATCATTAAACAAACCTCGTGATCTTTTCAGCCTAGTAAAATCACTATCAAATGAACCATCATCAGAACAAAAATAGGATATTCACCCACAAGAATTTGCTGATTACTTGCAATCTAAACTTCTACAGACGGATGAGCTACAGAAGGTAGATATCCAAGAATCAACCTGCCAAAACACCTTAACATCACTTTCCGCACCTTCAGCCAAACAAATTGAAGACACAATCTCCTCACTCAATACCTCCACCGCTCAAACCGATCCTTGCCCAGCCTTCTGGATAAAGGACCTTAGAAGTGCTTTTAGCCCGTTCATTGCAAGAATCATGAACCTCTCATTTACAACTGGATCCTTCCCATCTGCTCTAAAGCTCACATCCATCAGACCACTTTTAAAAAACCCCAAACTAGACCCAAAAAGGGCTGACTCATACAGGCCTATTGCTAGCATTCCCCTCCTAGCAAAAATTTTTGAAAAAGAGGTGCAACGCCAAATTCAAGACCACATAGATTCCACAGCCCCCCTCGACTACTTTCAACATGGCTTCAGGGAATATCATGGAGTTGAAACACTCCTCACCACTCTCCTCAATAACTTACTCACCAGCATAGACAACATCCGCCAAGGCGTTGTGCTAATCTTCTTAGATATAGCAGCAGCGTTTGACTCGGTAAATCACGAGATACTCATTACACGTTTGAAGGAAAAAGGCATCGGTAGTTCAGCACTGGAATGGTGTAAATCTTACCTGGACACCAGAATGCAATATGTAAAATCTGCAACAGGAGAATCAAATCTCTTCCATCAAAAACAAGGTGTGCCACAAGGGTCATCTCTCTCATCTCTCATGTTTAACATCTACATGCAGCCTATCTGCAATATCATCAGATCATTCAACGTGAACTGTATGATATATGCAGATATCATCCTACTTTATATGCCATTTTCTACAATGCAATTAGACCTACTGCCCATAATAAATTGCTTCAATGCAGTATCAGAATGGCTTCTCTCACAGAACCTCCGCATCCAACACAAGAAAACTGAGGTTCTCTTTGTTACGAGAGACCCTAACTTCATTCCACCATCACATATAAGTGTGAAAGGAGCTGATCTAGCCACCAAAGAAACAATAAGATACCTTGGAGTCACGCTGGACCACCGTCTCAATTTGAAAACACATGTAAACAATATTACAAAAGCTGTGTACTTCAAAATACGCACACTCAGGCAGCTACGCTCATTACTGGACCCAGACGATTTTAGAACCATCTTTCAAGCACTCATCTTACCGCATTTCGATTTCGCCAACTCAATTCTACAAGGTCTCCCACAGTCCACCCTAAGTTCTCTTCAATTTGCCATGAATACTGCTGCAAGGATTCTACAAGGAGCATCCAGGAGCGATCATGTGACACCAATCCTCAAACAGCTTCACTGGCTCCCGATACAAGGCAGGCTCGTATTCAAAACCCTAATCCTCACATACAAGGCCATCCATGGTTTATCTGCAAACTCACTAATTGATCTCACACAAACATTACCTCCAACTAGATCCAGAAGACAAATAGCGATAAACACCCTAATAATGCCGAAGGCCATAACAACTTGTAGACGATCAACAACGAACAGAGCCTTCAGGTTCTGCGCCCCAAAACACTGGAACTCCCTACCACCCGAAATTCGTGCCATAACTGACATAGTCCAATTCAGAAAGGCCCTCAAGCATAACCTATTCATCAAATACTACCCTATATAAAGTGCAAAATATTCACTACAAACTTAACCACATTGCCTCCTTTCCCAAGCACCACTGTCAATTTCACGTAAATACCTCTCTCATGTGATCAAATTAACAGATCAACATTCTATGTATATAGTTTTACCCCATATTATCCAAGTTTATCGTATCCAAGTTTATCTTCCTGTTTTATGTAAAACCGAGCAGCCTGTTCTGGTCTTTGGTTCTCTGTAAACCGCGCTGATTGTAAATAGCGCTGTATATAAAAAATAGAAATAAATAAATAAATAAATAAATATGTGAGGACCGACTTCCTGCTTGGTCCCAGGGAATAAATGCTGCTAAATTTCCATACTGTGAGGGATGAAGGGAGCCCAAGTTTTGTGTGACCTGTGATGGAAATATTTGGAGCGTACATGGGGGTACAATAAGTTTTTTTGAGCAGATGGAACCAGTTCTGACAAGGCCAGTACGGTGCAGCATATATCATGGTGCCTAGTCTCTGCTAGCAATTGTGTAGGGTTCTTGCTACAAGTGGCAGATAATCGTAAAGGAAAGGACATATCCAGTGTATGATTAGGGCATCTACCAACAGATGTCATGATGGGCAGAATGAGCAAAAGGGGAATAATTTTACATTTTCACTGCTAGTGAAGAAGTCTATTTGATGGGTCTCCCTCTCCCAAAGATTGAAAGATATTTGGGAGGGTTTATTTGTCCAGAGATCATACATGAAGCTCAAGAACTTTGCTGACTGGTTGACTATCTGGTTCTGGATGCCTGGCAATGTCATAAAAACATAAGTACTATAATGGGTAAGACCAAAGGTCCATCAAGCCCAATGTCCCATTTCCAATGGTGGGCAATCCAAGTCACAAGTATCTAACATATCGCAAAAGTAGCCTATTCCATGTTACTTATCCCCAGAGATAAGTAGTAGTTTTCTCTCAGTCTAACTTAATCATTTATGGACTTTTCCTCCAGGAATTTGTCCAAACATAAGAACTTAAGAAATGTCATACTGGGTCAGACCAAGGTCCATCAAGCCCAGTATCTCATTTCCAACAGTGGCCAATCCAGGTCACAAGTACCTGGCAGGTTCCCAAAAAGGTACATAGGTTCCACAATGCTTGTCTCGGGGCAAGTAGTGGATGTCCTGGGTTCTCTTTAATAATGGCTTATGGATCTCTCCTCCAGGAACTTGTCGAAACCTTTTTTAAACCCAGCTACACTAACAGCTTTTACTATATCCTCTGGTAACGAATTCCAGAGTTTGATTAAGCATTGAGTGAAAAAATATTTTCTCTTATTAGTCTTAAATGGGTTACATTGTAGATTCATTGAGTGTCCCCAAGTCTTTCTACTTTTTGATGGATTAAAACAACCTTTCTACGTTTACCCATTCTATTCCATTCATTAACTTATAGACTTCTATCATATCTCCCCTCAGCCATCTCTTTTCCAACTTAAAGAGCCCTAACCTTTTAAGCCTTTCTTCATAGGGCTATCCTTCCATCCCCCTTTACCATTTTGGTGGCTCTTCTCTGAACTTTTTCTAATTCCGCTATATACTTTTTTTAATTTTTTTTTTTGTAATTTATATTTTATTAATTTGAATTGCAACACAACATTTACATCCAAACAGGGATTAACATCATCGGCAACTTAAATGAAAATCTTTAACCTATATCATTTCTCAACCTCCCTCCCTCTTCCACACCTTTTATTCACCTCTCCACTATCCAAATCCGATATCCTGCTCTCGTTCACCTCCTTCTACTTCCCTACCCTTCCTTTCCTACCCCCCTCCCCCAGCCCCTCAGATTTCCTATTTATTTGTACATGCTTTCTCTGTATGCCTTTTCTCACCATTCTTTATACCATTGCCATGTTTCTTGATATGTCTGCTTATTATGCCATCTACAAGCTCCCACAGCACATGTGCCCCAAATTTGCTTATCACCTCCCCAATACCTGGTACCTCTTTTTGTTTCCACCGCCTCATTATGGTCATGTATGCTGCCACCACGCAATATCTCAAAACATTATCCAGCCCTCTGTTACCCCCTTCTACCAACCTCATTAAGAGCTATCAATCCTGGCGTTAGCCATGCTCACACTTGTGTGACTTCTTGATATAATTTCTCTACTTCTGCCCACAACCCCTGTACTCTCCGGCAGCCACAAATTAAATGTAGCAATTCCCCTCACCCTCCGCACCCCTTCCAACACTCCCCTGACCCTTCTTTAAATAAGGCCTGTAGTTTAACTGGCATCCAAGCACATCCTAAGCCTCAATTTCAGACTATTCTCAATAAGATATGCCCCCCTGCCAGTTTATACCCCGCCTTATATATTGCTCTCCATCTCTCTTCATCCCATGAGCCTAGTATGTCCTTTTCCCATATCTTCTGACTTTCTGATTTGTGTTCCTGACCGTTGCTCATTATCATATATAGTATAGTATACCCTTTTTATGTAAGATTTTTTCTCCATTGTTTCGAAGGGTGTCGGTGGTCTTTATAAATCCGCTTGTATTTCTTTTTTTGTGTAGGAAGTACAATTGCACATATGCATAGTGATCAGCCTGCTTCAACCCGTATTTCCTCTTTAGCTCTTCAAAATCCTTAACATTCCCTATTTGATCTACCACCTGATCTATGCGCACCAACCCTTTTTCTGCCCATTCCTGGAACGTTCTTTCCCCTCGACCTGGTTGGAAATCTCCCAGCCCCTGGATAAATGCTCGTTTAGATACCTTCTTCCCTTCCAATAGGGTATTCCTCCATTTCTGCCAAATTTTCAATGTCAATTGTCTGTGTGGATTCCCTTCTTCCCCTTCCTGTACCTTCATCTGAATATCCCATACAAACCTCTCCAAAGCCTTGTGCTTTCCCTTCTCCATACTCACCCACTGCGGGGTATCTCCCATCTCCCTCCAGGCAAACAGTGCTCTCACTTGAGCTGCCTCATAATACTTAGCCAAGCATGGTAGTCCTAGCCCCTCTTCCTCTTTTGTTTTAAACATAACTTGCAATATCCTAGGCTTTCTCCTCTCCCAAATGAAAGACATTATGATATCTTGAAGTTTCTTTAATAGTCCGCAAGGTACCTCACATGGCACCGCTGTGAATAGGAATAAGATCTGTGGAAGCACATTCATCTTGACCATGGCTATTCACCCCAGCCAAGAGAGATGCAGTCCCTTCCATTTATACAAGTCCTTTCTAAGCATTTCCACTAGTGGACTATAATTACTCTCTTGTAGCCGCTCTAAGGTGCTCCCTAATTGGATCCCCAGATACCTAAAAGTATTTCTTACCCACTTGAAAGGGAAGCTCTCTCTCAAGCAGTCCTCTAACTCTTTCGGGAGATTAAAACCGAGAATCTCAGTCTTGCTCATATTAATTTTATATCCCACTACTTCACTGTACCGATGTATAGCCTTCAGCAAGTTTGGCAGGATGATACTTGGCTAGCCCAGAGTAAAGATCATGTCATCAGCAAATAGAGTTGTATTTATGCTTTGCTGCTCTATCGCAATGCCTTGTATATCCACTTGTTGCCTTATATATTCAGCTAATGGCTCTATTACTAGCGCAAAGAGGAGAGGCGATAGGGGGCACCCCTGGTGCATCCCCTTGCGCAATGGGAAGCTTTTCGAATATCCCCATTCACTCTTAGTTCAGCATTAGGACTTGCATAAAGTACCCTAATCCATTTCAAGAAATTGTCCTAGTCCCAGGAGTTCTAATACCTGGAACATGAACTGCCATTCAACCCCATTGAATACCTTCTCAGCATCTACCGTTATAAACACTGTTCGCTTTCAGACTTTTTTAGGTACCATGTTAAGTTTAGTATCTTCCGGATATTATCCCCCCTTGTCTGCCTTTTATAAAATCCGTTTGATCTTTATGAACCAACTTCGGTACAACCTTTTGAAGGTGCGCAGCCAAAGTTTTTGCCAACAATTTTGCATCTAAGTTAATTAGTGAAATGGGCCTGTATGAGCCACACACACTACTATCTGTGAGAGCCAGAGGAGGAGTGAGTTAACATAGTAACACAAAAAAAAAATCATTGAAATGTCCGAATGCTTGAATTGTATTGAGGTGCGTACGTGACGCTTTCAGAGGTATGTGACATCATAGGAAAAGATGTGAAAAAACACTTATCAGTAAAATGGTTGACCTTGAGAGAGGGTAGAAAAGCAATCATGAGAGATAAACATGCCAGCTTAGCATGAAGAACAACATATGGCCCCCAGTATAGCTGTCAGAACACGGGGAGTTGGAGATATATTTCTTGGAAACTGAGGGGTGGGAGAGAACAAAGTAACAGAACCAGGTAAAGAACTGAGTGAGGGGGGCAGAGGTCAGTTAACAATATAAATCTGACAAGGTCCAGAGTCTCAGAAGGTGGTCAACGATGAGGGGTACAGACATGAGTAGAACAACATGGCAAATCACACAAGTGGGGGCCCTAGACAGCTGGAACAAGAATTAGCTAATTAAAGAATGCCTGAACGGTAAGAATGGTCCTGAGCAAGGGTATATAATGTGACAGGACTAGATACACGAGGAGTTTGTCTCCTGCACAGTGAAGACTGTGTGGGGTATGGATTCCCTACGTTCCCTATGGCCCCAGTATCCCTGTTGTCATGTCAGTTTTGTGTGCATGCTGTTTTGTCTTGTGTATGTCTGTTACACTGATCTCTTGTGTCCAGGAAAGCCTGTGATACATTCTCTCACTCACTGTTGAGTCAGGAAGTAAGACAGAATCATGCAGGCAGGACCAGACATTCTGACTTGTAATTGTTTAGAAATCTGCATCTGAGATAAGACAGAATGACCCTGTTTGCCTGCTGCGAGAGGTGGCAAGATCTGTAATTCTACTGGACTGTTTTCCTTTGTTCTTAGTTTGTTTCTGTAAGATAGAGAATAATAAAAGATCCTTTTGGAAGAAAAATCTGTGAGATAGTTATTACCATGTACGAGCGTGTTGTCCTGCATAAGGTGAGATGTTGTTCTGCATAAGGTGATATTTTATTGGGAAGTGTAGGTCCTCTCTGTGATGTTTCTTTTATTGGGAAGTGATATGTCCTCCCTGAGTGGTTCCCCTTCTGGATGGAGCAAGGTGTCTGCTTGGGAAATGTCTGGCCCACAGTCCAGCTGACCCTTCGCCCTGTACATATCCTTACCGGGTTTTGGAAGAACAGTGATCCCCGCTTCTTCCATTGACTTTGGGAGTGCCTCCCCCTGGAGGACTCCATTAAACACATGAGTTATAATCCCTGTTAATTGTTTTTGCATTAAGCGGTAGAATTTTACCGTATAGCCATCGAGCCCTGGCACCTTGCCTAGCTTAAGAGTCCTAATGGCTGCTCTAACCCCCTCCTCGCTAATCTCACTCCCTAGGCTCTGCCTCTCTTCTGATGACATTCTCCTCAACAGACATTCCTTCAAAAATTTCTTTCCTTTCTCTTTCCCCCCTTGCACTTTGATTTTATACAAGTTTTCATAGTACTCTTTAAATATTTTCCTAATTTCTAGTGTGTGATATTCCATATGACCAAACTGGTTCCTAATACCTCCTATATGTGCTGTTTGCTTTTTGGCCTTCAATCTACTAGCCAGTAACCTACCCGCCCGGTTCCCCTCTTCCATATACGTTTGTTTTAGCATTGCCAGTTCATGTGCAATTTCTCGAGCCCTCAACTTACTCAGTTCACCCATTAGCTTTAGCAATTCTGCTATTTTGCTAGAATCAGTATCACTTTGATGCTTACTTTCTAACTCCTTAATACTATCCACCAATTACTTCATTTGTGCTGCTATACTTATCAGGTGTCCTCTTATAGCTGCCTTCAATCCATCCCATACTATACCCAATGTTACTTCCCCATTCAAGTTAAACTGTAGGTATTCATTTATTGCTGCACATATCCTGTTCAGGTGTTCCTCTTCCTCTAATAAGGAGTCGTTTAGCCACCAGAACTTTACCCCTTCATCCCTTATTCCTAAATCAAATGTGATACTAATTGGTGCATGGTCTGTCCATATTATTGATCCCTGTTCTACCTCCTGCACCTCTGACATCCATGCTCCATTTCCCCAGATCATATCCAACCTACTATATGTCCCATGCACATGTGAATAGATTGTATATTTCCTTTCCCCCAGGTGTCTATCTCCATATATCCACGAACCCCATACGTTCTTTAAATTTCAACAGGCTTTCTTGTTCTTTCCACCCCCAGTGGCACTCCCGCTGTTATCCAATCTAGGGTTGCTCGTCAGATTAAAATCCCCATCAATAAGTATTGGCATGCCCCGCAGATTTCCATCTCTTTTAGCAATTGTTCATAAAACTCTCCTTGTTGGGCCCATACAAACTCATTAGCCACATCTCTTCTCCTGCCACCCTAAGCTGAACCCCCACCCACCTTCCCCTTTTCTCCCTGCGTTCCATTACTACTGCATTTTGATACTTTGTGCTTTCCAATACCTCTGTTTGCTGTTCCAGCGCTTCCAGCTGGTTCTCATGGTCTCCCGTCCGATGAATAAGCTCCTCTATCTCTCCTCTTTCATACTTCCCATTATCTCTCCAAGTTCCGTTTTAGCCGCTTGCACTTCCATTTTTAATTCATTGAACCATTCTTTCAATTTGCCTCTTGTAATTTGATGGAGATTGCCATCCTCTGCTCCTGTCATGCACGTGTGCTCCTCCCTCTCCATGCCTTCTGCCTGCTCATTCTGTAAGGAGCTGCTCATCGCCATCTTTTTCTCCCTGCCGCCTTCACTTGCTCCAGAGTAGGCATATTCTTTTAAATCCGTGGCTTTCCTTCTAGTTGCCATCTCTCTCTGCCTTCCGCTTGCTAGGGGACCTTTTAGTTAGCTTTTTGAGGGTCTTTTGGAGGTCTACTGGCTCTTTTATTCAGGGGTGGCCCCAGAGCTCTGCGCTCAGGCAGCCATCGCATCGGGTGACGTCACTTCCTCCCGCTATATCCTTTTTAAGATATGATGACCAGAACTGCACACAATATCCAAGGCATGGTCGCACCATGGAACGATAGAGTCGTCATAATATTCTTGTTTTTATTCTCCATTCCTTTCCTTATAATTCCTTGCATTCTATTGGTTTTCTTGGCCGCCACTGCACACTGGGCAGAGGGTTTTAATGTATTATCCACAATGATGCCTAACTTTTTTTCTGGGTGGTGATTCCTAATGTGGAACCTTGCATTGTGTAACCATAGTTTTGGTTAGAAGCTTGATTAGTATAACCTTGGTGCCTTGCCCACCACAAATCTTCCTCAGAAAGCATCGGACTTGTCTGGGACTTGAACCCAGGACCTTACGCACCTAAAATGAAAAACATATCCCTAGACCAATCAGCCATCAAACGTTTTTGTAAACCCAGATACACTACCTGTTTTTATCATATCCTTCAGCAATGAGTTCCAAAGTTTAATTAGATATTGAGAGAAAAAAAAATATCTTCTCCTGCCTGTTTAAAATTTTTGAATTGGTTCTCAGGCAGCGGTGGCACTTAACTCCACAAGCGGCTATGCTTCATGTGATGGAGGGAGTGGAGGTTTCCGGTAATGTTAGAAGGCAATGGCTACAGTTATCGAGGGCACAAGCAAAATAATTCTGATGGGATGGAAATATGTAGATCCCCCCCCCAACTACTGGCAATGGCAGAATGCTCTGCACCAACACATGCAACTCGACAAGCTATGGGTCAAGGTGGAGCGTTGACACCTTCCCGGTTCCAGGCGGTCTGGAATGACTATATTCAAGCATTGCCCTTCCACAGCCGGCGTTATTCTTAAATGACTTTTGGGAGAGGCTGGAATGGTAAGGCATAGTTACTCACCTGTAACAGGTAATCTCCGGGAACAGCAGGAATTTAGTCTTCACATATGGTATCGTCGATACCGACAGAGCCTGCGCAGGAACGCTCCCCAGCGTCCAATTAGGAAGCCTTTGGGAGCATCCCACAGCGCCTGCGTGCTGCCTTCCCGCCTTTCCCAACTGCCTGTCTCCAGTTGAGTTTTAAAGCTGAGACAAAGCGAGACAGAGGGAAAGAAAAGGAGATACACAACTCCTAGGGGAGGTGGGTGGGTTGTGAAGACTAAATTCCTGCTGTTCCCGGAGATCACCGGTTACAGGTGAGTAACTATGCTATCTCCAGGAACAAGCAGAAATGTAGTCTTCACATATGGGGACTCCCTAGCTACAGATGCAAGGGAAAGACCCCAGAAGTTGTGTGCCCCTGTGAAAGAGCTCCACTTCCCCCCATGGATCTCTGGCATCCTACCAGGAATGGTGGGTAGGAGTTGATTAAGTATGGAACAGGTGTCACAGAACAGCCTGACCAAACAAGGCATCCCAGCGGGAGTCCTTGTCTAAGCAGTAATGGGCTGTGAAGGTATGAACCGAGGCCCAAGTAGCTGCTCGACAGATGTCGTCAATAGACACAGAGTGTAGATGAGCCATTGAGGCTGCCATGGCTCTCACATTGTGAGCTGTGACATGGCCTTCCAGAGAAAGGTTTTTACTCTGATAGGTAAAAGAAATGCACTGTGCAATCCAATTGGACAATGTTCTCTTGGAGACTGGAAGTCCCAAATGAGAAGGATCAAAAGCAACAAAGAGTTGAGAGGACTTTCTATGTTGCTGTGTCCTTTGTAAGTAAAAAGCAAATGCTCTTCTACAGTCCAAAATATGAAGATTCCTTTCTGCATTTGAAGCATGAGGCCTTGGAAAAAACACAGGTAGGTAAACTGCTTGGTTTAAATGAAAAGATAAGACCACCTTTGGCATAAAGTGTGGATGAGTCCTAAGGACTACCTTATCATGATGGAACCTCGTATAAGGAGGATCAGCCACTAATGCTTGCAGTTCACTGATGCGACGTGCTGATGTGATTACAATGAGAAAGACAACCTTCCAGGAAAGGAACTTTAAGGAGGTAGTAGCTAGAAGTTCAAAAGGCGGCTTCATGAGCTGTCCAAGAACCAGATTTAGGTTCCATGCTACCGGTGGTGGCCTAATGGGAGGCTTAGTTAGGAGGCGGCCCCTCATAAATCTCGCTATGAGAGGATGAGAGGAAATAGGTTGTCCATTTAAAGGCTTGAAAGAAGCTGAAATAGCACTTAAATGAACTCGTACTAAGTTAGTCTTAAGCCCTGCATTAGATAAATGAAGGAGATACTCCAATGATGATTCCAGAGGTATCGCCAGGGGGTCAAGACCCTTCGGCGAACACCATATGGAAATCCTTTTCCATTTGAAAGCATAAGAGCATCTTCTGGAAGGGCTTTCTAGAAGCATAAAGGATATCCTTCACTTGTTGAGACAGGTTAAGATCATGAAGGTCTAGGCCCTCAGCAACCAGGCCCTGAGATGCAGAGAGTGGGGATCGGGATGCCACAACATCCCATCCTCCTGAGACAGGAGATCTGGAGCAGATCCTAACTGCAGAGATGGAGCTTGAGAGAGATGTAGGAGCAAAGGGTATCACACCTGCCGTGGCCAATGTGGAGCTATGAGAATCATATGGTCTCTGTTTCTCTGAAGCTTGAATAGGGTTTTGGGAATTAGGGGAATGGGTGGAAAGGCATATAGGAAGTCCTGACCCCAATGGAGGATGAAAGCATCCCTGGCCTGAGAACCCTGAGCCGGAACTCTGGAACAGAATCGGGGAAGTTTGGCATTCAACGGACTTGCAAAGAGGTCAATGTCCGGAGTTCCCCAAATTTGAAAAATGTTTGCTACCTGGTCTACACGAAGAGACCACTCGTGCGGAAGCAGAACTCGACTGAGCCAGTCTGCCCAGGAGTTTTGAATGCCTGGCAGATACACCACAAGGAGATGAATCTGATGCTCTCTGGCGAGAGCCCATAGTCGCAAAGCTTCATTGCAAAGCGACAGAGAGTCTGTTCCTCCCTGCTTGTTCAGATAGAACATAGCTACTTGATTGTCCGTCTGAATTAGGACTGTCTTGTAGCTCAGCTGGGTGTGGAACACTCGAAGAGCAAGGAAGATTGCTCTGAGCTCCAAGAGACTGATGTGTAGATGGGTCTCCTGTGGAGTCCAGGTGCCTTGGGTGGAGAGATCTTGCAGGTGAGCTCCCCAACCCACCTGTGAGGCATCTGTTGTTACAGTGACCTGGGGTGGGGGATGTTGGAAAGGGACCCCACCAACAGGTTTTGGGTTGACTGCCACCATTGTAGGGACAAAATAAGATGACTTGAGTTTGCTATTTTGTCTGATAGGCAGCCTGATTCTTGAGTCCACTGAGTGGATAGAGTCCATTGGGCTGCTCTCATATGGAGGCGAGCATAGGGAACCACATGCACGGTAGATGCCATGTGGCCTAGCAATTGTAACATTTCCCGAGCAGTGAGATGAGTAACACTGCTTGGGAAGCTAACTGCACAATGCGAAGGCAGCGGGGCTGTGGAAGATAGGCCCTTGCTTTCCTGGTATCCAGCATAGCTCCTATAAACTCTAGCGATTGAGTGGGAGTTAGGTTGGATTTTGGGATGTTTATGACCAGGCCCAAATACTGAAGTATACGCATTGTGCAAGTTAGGGAAATTCTGGCCTCTGACTCTGATGGGGCTTGAATGAGCCAGTCGTCTAAGTAGGTGAAGACGAATATTCCTAGAGTGCGAAGAAATGCTGCCACTACAGCTATGCATTTCGTAAACACCCTTGGTGCTGAGGCCAGGCCAAAAGGAAAAACCCTGTACTGGTAGTGCTTCCCCTGAAATAGAAACCAAAGGAATCTTCGGTGAGTTGCATGGATGAGAACATGGGTGTACACATCCTTGAGATCTAGAGAACAAAGCCAATCCTGACTCTGAAGGTATGGCAGAAGAGTTCCTAGAGAAATCATCTTGAACGTCTCCTTGAACAGGAATTTGTTTAATTCTCTGAGGTCTAAAATGGGTCTGTCTCTCCCTGTTTTCTTTGGAATAAGGAAATAGGGGGAGTAAAACCCTGTACCCTGTTGGGAAATGGGTACGTCTTCTATTGCCCCGTGGGAAAGAAGTAAATTGACCTCTTGACCCAACTGATTCTCGAGTGAAGTCTGAGAATTGAACCGTCTTACAACTGCAGGAGGGGGCATGTTGAGGAAATGAAGCTTGTACCCCTCCTTTACAATGGAGAGAGTCCATTCTTCTGCTGTTATCTGCTCCCATATGGGGGCAAAATGACACAACCTTCCTGGAATGGTGGAGGGCTCTGGCCCGTTGAGGGCCAGGAAGGCCAAGTTCCATAGATGGGAGTCAAAGTTGGCAGTACCGGTACCGATATCGGTGCCGGAATCGGTGTCGATACCGGTTGAACCGTCTGAAGCAGTTCCGAAGGCACCGAAGCCGCAAGGAGAGCCGCCAGACTGCGTTCAATAGCCAAGAACCTCTGGTCTATTGACACTGCCGATGCCTGGGTGTCAGTACCGGATGAAGCGTCCGGTACCCCAGAGCATGGCACCAGTAGTTCTGCTAAGGTTGAGGCCTCGAGAACATCCTGGAGCCCCGATAGTGCTTTGGAAGCCGAAGCCTCCCGCCGGGGCAATTTTGCCGGTACAAGTCCCTCAAGGGCAACACCAGAGGCATCTCGATGCTTGGAAGGAGATTTACCCTTTGAGGACCGGCCAGATTTATGTTTGGTTACCTGAGATCTATGGGAGGAAGATGAAGCCCTGGAAGACGTTGATGTCACAGATGCTGCATCGGAGGGAAAAAGGGTGCTAAGCTTAGCAGCTCGGTTTTGCCAACCCCTCTTCGACATCATCCCACAGGCAACACACTCCGAGATGGAGTGGTCAGGACCTAAACATTTAAGGCACTACTCGTGAGTGTCAGTGACGGAGATGGTACCGCCACACTTAGAACACTTTTTAAAATCCGAGGCGGGTTTTTCCATCCTGAAGGAAAAGTTGGGCCTAGTGCCCAAAATGGCGCCTGATGGAAAGGAGACTGGAAAGTCCAGAAAAGAAGATTATAACTTTTTTTTTTTTTTGAAGAAAGAAAGAACCGGCGGTACCGGTATAGCGTTGAGGAAGGCAGACGCTACCACAAAAAAGAATGAAAAAGATGGCATAATTTTTGTGGTAACAGGAAAAACGACCTGCTGGCTCCGCGGAAAACGAAGAACTGGAGAGAGGCAGTTGGGAAAGGCAGCACGCAGGCGCTGTGAGATGCTCCCAAAAGCTTTCTAATTGGACGCTGGGGAGCGTTCCCGCGCAGGCTCTGTCAGTACCGATACCCATATGTGAAGACTACATTCCTGCTTGTTCCTGGAGATTACACTTTTGGACAGACTTATCACTTGCAGCAAGGGAAGGGGGGTAGGTATTAGTGTAGGGAGGGAAGGGGGGTGGGGTACCTGGAAGGTGCCAGTACAACCGGTCATGTGTAAGAGTTACCACACGCCATTAGACATAACCTTTGTTGAGGCAGGAATCCTTCTCCGGCTCTCCCATGGGAGAGGGCAAGAAGGGGGGAAAGTTAGGGACTAAGAATGCCTATTAAGGTATACAGCCCTCATACAGTGCGGCTTCACGGCCTGATTCGGTCCTACTATACGCAGGTCTACAATTGAGAGCGAGGGACCCGTCATAGTGGGATAAGGGACGATTGCGATGTCTGTTGGCATACTTGGCTTCTTCTGGTAGGGTATGTGGGGAGGGGTGGTGAATGGGGAGAAAATACGAAAAATGTGTTACATGTTGTCAGAGGCCATGATGAATCTGTTTTTCAGCTGTATTCTGTGATTGTCTCATTTGACTGTTGTGTTGTTCCAATAAACAGTTTTGAACATAAAAATGCTACTTTGTAGCTTCATGGTGTGTCCCCTAGTCTTTGTATTTTCTGAAGCATAAGCAATTGATTTGCATTTAACCATTCCAGTCCACTCAGGATTTTATAGCCCTCAATGATATCGCCCTTCAGCCGTCTCGTCTCCAAATTGAAAACCTTAACCTTTTTAGCCTTTCCTCATAGGAGAGAACTTCCATCCCTTTTTCATTTTGGTTGCCCTTCTCTGTAATTTTTCTAATGCCGCAATATATTTTTTGAGATGCGAAGATCAGAACTGCATGCAATACTCATGGAGCAGTTGCATCAGAGCAATACAGACATATTATTACATCCTTTGTTTTATTCTCTAATCTCTTCAGAATAATGCCTAAAATTCTGTTCGCTCTCTTGGCCATTGCTGCAGATTGAACAGAAGATTTCAATGTATTGTCTACGAACACACCCCATAGTCATGATTATCTAAATACCACTCTTCCAACAATCCTATAAAAATGCTGAATTGGGCATCATACTTTTAAATATTGAATATCAAACTTTGCTTTGTATGTGTGTGTGCCTGCTCTTCCTGTAGGTAAAAGAATGTGCTAATGGCTCAAAGTCTGTGTGGCTATCAAAATCTATTATTTTGCTTTGAATGCTGCTGTTTTTTGCTAAGCCCTAGCAGCGGCTGCCCTAGGCAGCTACTAGTTCTTGCCTGAAAGTTGAGCCAGCCCTGCCCATCTCCACTCCTGACAAAGATTTCATGTTTTGGATCTTCAAATAGCATCACAGACTCTAGCCCCCAACCCCAGTTTATTTATTTAGCCTATTTTGTATACCACCTTATCCTTCAATCAAAGTGGTTAGGGACATAACAAGGGGTCTACATTCAACACAGGGGTGACAAGACATACATATATTGCTGGGGGTTGAGTCCCAGGTCTGAGTCGTTGGTGTTTGGTGGCTGTATCAGCAAGGATGCGATGATTGAGAGTTATGGTACTTGTTCAAATGAGTCCATGAACAGGTGGGTTTTGAGGGATTTGCGGAAGTCCTTGAGGTCTTTTTGTGCTCTTAGTTCCTCAGGGAGAGAGTTCCATAGGTCCGGCGCCAAGAGTGAAATCGCTCTTCTGGAAGTTGCTTGCTTCGTCTTGTGGTATCTGGCTGGAGTGCAGAGTCTATTGCTGCCTTGGGTTCGCCTGGGTCTGCTGCTTGTGTCTTTGGTTATTATGGTCCTTAAAACTTCTGCTGAGCAGTGGTGTATGATCTTGAAAATGATTAGTGTTGCCTTGAATTTTGCCTGTGCAATTATAGGTAGCCAGTGCCACTATCGGAGTACTGGTGTTATGTGCTCGTATATGGCTGTGCCTGTGATTATGCGCGCTGCAGTATTTTGAACCAGTTGAAGTGGGTGAACAGTCTGCTTGGGTAACCTCTGATATAATGAATTTCCGTAGTCCAGTAGGGGAGTGATGAATGCCTGGCATACGGTGCTGAAATGTTCTTGGCTGAGGATTGGCTTAAGTCTTCTGATGATCTTTAAACGGTGGTATGCTTTCGCTGCAGTCTTGATTATGTGGAATTGGAGATTCAGGTTCTTGTCTGAGGTGACACCTAGATATTTTACTTTGTCCTTTGTTGTTACTGTCCTGCGTAGTATGTTGATTTCTTGGGGTGGGTTGAATGTTCTGCTCCTGGAAATGAACATTGCTTCAGTCTTATCAAAGTTCACCTGGAGGTTATTGTTGGCGAGCCATGTGTTCATATGTTCGAGGCACTTGGTCATTGAGGTTATGTCAGGGGTGCTCAGGTCAATTGGAGTGTATACCATGATATCATCTGCGTATAGGTGATATTGTATGCTGTGTTGTCTGATGATACTGCATATGGACTGGATATACATGTTGAATAGTACTGATGATAGGGCCGATCCCTGTGGTATTGCTTGCGTGGTGGGAAACTGGGCTGATTTTTTCTCTCCGTATTTTACTTGCTGTGTTCGATTGCTTAGGTAAGAGGTGAACCATTTCAGTGTGTTGCTGCGTAGTCCAATTTCTTGGAGGCGCTGTAGGAGTATGGAGTGTGATACCGTGTCAAAGGCAGCTGAGATGTCGATGAAAATTCGTAGGAAACTATTCTTTATATTATCTAGTCCTCTTAGGAGGTTGTCAAAGAGGGAGATGAGTAGTTTCTACGTTCTGATGTGGTTTGAAGCCATGCTGGTGCATGTCCAGCAGAGCATGAAGGTCCACGTGATCCTGCAGTTGTCGTACTACTTTGTCAATGATTTCTGAGATAAATGGCAGGCTTGAGATCAAACGGTAAGATTTCGGATCAGAGGTGTTTAGCAAGTTGCCTTTGAGGACTGGTCGTATGGTAGCTTGCTTTAGAATCTGTGGGAGGTGTCCTTGTTGGAGGGACTCCTTCACGATTTTGTGTAGGTGGTGGCTTAGTTGGTTCTTGGAAGCCTTGATCCATTCCATTGGCCATGGGTCAGCTGGTGAGGTTGTCATATTAAGGGTGCCTACAATGTCTTCTATCTGCTGTGTTGTTGGTATAGAGAAGTCATTCCAGGTTTGGTGAGATTCTTCGCAGGTCTGGTGGGATTCCATTATTGTTGGGTTGTGTTCTGTGGAGGGCATGGTGTGTGCTGGATTTGTGTTCTTGTTCATCATGTAGTTTGCGCATTCTTGGGGGTCTATTTGATGTTCACTGTGGAGTGGTGTGTCTTTTGTGAGTTGTTGAACTATGTTGAATAATTCTCTTAGTTTGTTGGCTGATTTCAGGATTAGGTTGGTGTGGTGCTGTTGCTTGTGGTTGTTGATCAGGTTGTTGTAGGCTGCTTGTTCGGTTCTGTATTGGAGTGCTGCCTCATGTGACTTGGTGCGTCTCCATTTTCTTTCCAGCCTTCTGAGTGTAAATTTTGCTTCCCAAAGCTCATTTGAGTACCAGGGAGCAATGTTTTTTCTTCGGGTGTGTTTCTTTTCCTTGTTTGGTGTTGATGCAGCTTTGGAAAGGGTGGAGTTCCATTTGTTTATGGTTTCATCTATGCCATTGCATTCTTCTTGTATTTTTGTGGCATTATTTCCTGTAGGAAGGTATCTTTATGGTAGGTTTTGAATCTTCTTGTTTTGATTTCTTCTTCAGCTTGCTGTGTGGGGGTTTTAAGGAGTAAAGTGAAGGAAAGTACATGGTGGTCCGACCATGGAAATGGAGTGGGCAATGGGGTTGTGGCTTGGTTCTGTCTTATTAGCTGCACTGGCATGAAGATAAGGTCAGGTGTGGTCCCATGCTGGTGTGTTGGTGCTTTGACCATCTGTTGGTAACACTGGTCAACATTGAAATCGTTACTGACATTAAAAGGCCCTAATCTGTAGTATCTTGGTGAGCTGAACACAAATATAACATAAAAAAAACATTATTGGCTCTCGTTTTGAAGATATTGCATGTAGTTCATTTTTGATGTTTCACCGTGTAAATTTATCTAGTAGGACATCAACATCATCCCAACTAAGCCTTGAATGATGTAATATTGCATCACATTGCATAATACCAACATGCACACATCATCCAGAGTTGATTGCATTATTTTCTGATGCAATGCAATACTACTGCCAGATGGCTGCTGAAGCCATCTGATGTCAGCAGTGTACTATACGCAGTCGGAAAGGTTGAGCATTTAAAATATTTCAGACTGTGTGCGAGACAGTTTAAGCTACTGTTACATGTAACTTTTATTAATCATATAATTTTAGCCATTTAGGTACAATACAGAACAGTAATGTCGCGAAAGTGCATTAATACCATTGACAATTTCTGCTAAATTTGTGGGGAAGTGACATTTGCCAACCAGAAGAAAAGTATCACTTCTCAACTGAAGAAGGCATATCATCTTTACTTCGGATGCAAGATTGGTGACCAAGACAAGCCTTGGGCCCCGCATATATGCTGCCCTATATGTACAACACAGCTTTCACAGTGGTTGAATTGCAAAAGGCAATCAATGCTGTTTGCAGTCCCCATGGTGTGGAGAGAGCCAAGCAACCACATAAATGACTGTTACTTCTGCTTGGTTTCTCCTCTTTCCAGCGGAATAATGAAGCAAAAGAAGTCGAGCATAGTCTACCCAAACATTCCGTCTGCATTGAGACCAGTTCCACATGGTGAGGGACTTCCTATTCCAGAACCTCCATCAGAATATTCTCTTGATTCATCTGATGAGGACAAGGGTGAGCCGACCTGTTCTTCTCCTGGTCCATCAGCATGCAGTGACCCAGATTTTCACTGGGATGCATTATTAACTCCACACAGAACACAGGAAGAACTAAATGACCTGGTTCATGATTTGGACTTATCCAAGAACAAGGCAGAATTGCTAGGATCAAGACTCCAACAATGGAATCTTCTAGAAGATGATGTCAACATTACTTCATATCAAAAGCGCCACCATCAGTAGGAGCCTTTCTTCAGAAAGGAAAGTAATCTGATATTCTGTTCCGATATTGAAAATCTCATGAATGCCTTAAAAATCACTCATGACCCACAAGACTGGAGACTATATAGACTCTTCGAAACTGAGTCTGAAGGCTGTGCTTTTGAACAATGGAAACCGTCTTCCATCTATTCCAGTAGCGCATGCCGTCCACATGAAAGACATACGATAACTTAAAGCATCTACTGACTTCCATTAACTATAACAAGTACAGCTGGCACCTCTGTGGTGACGAAGGTAGTTGCCCTTTTTATGGGACTGCAGCAGGGATATATAAAATACATGTGTTTCTTATGTGAGTGGGATAGCCGAGCAAGGGATTGGCACTACTTGCGGAAGGAATGGAATCGCAGACAAAATGTAACAGTTGGAGAGAAGAATATCCAGCACCCAGCTCTGGTTGAAGCTCACAAAATCCTGCTACCACCTCTTCACATCAAACTAGGTTTGATGAAAAACTTCATGAAAGCCATGGACCGCACTTCGCCAGCTTTCCGATACCTGCATGAAAAATTCCCTCGACTCAGCAACGAAAAGATTAAAGAGGGAGTTTTTGTGGTCCTTAGATTCGAGAGCTCTTCAAAGATGACCGGTTCAACAACTTGCTGCAGGGTGATGAGAAACAAGCATGGAATGCTTTTCGCCTAGTGTCAACAAGCTTTCTCGGGAACATTAGGGCAGAAAACTACAAGGAATATGCAATATGTCTCTAAAGATCCATTTCCTTGATTCCCATCTCAATTTCTTTCCTGACAACTGTGGTATGGTTAGTGATGAACAGGGCGAACGTTTTCACCAGGATATCGCAACGATGGAGCAAAGATACCAGGGAAAATGGTCCACTACAATGCTGGCTGACTACTGCTGGACACTCCCCAGAGAAGCTCCCGAACAGCTGTAGAAGAGACAGGCGAAAAAATCGTCTGACTTGTTTTTTTGCAGGTATTAACTGAAGGCCTATTATATTTACTATTGACATGCATTTCGTGATGTAAACATTAATTCTTGTAGATTAAAAAAAACCTAGAGCCAACTTTACAATTTCACTGTCATATTCTTGTTCAGCATATAAAAATTGATAAGAAATGAATATTTTTATTTCAGTAACATGACTTTTGTAAAAATTTGTTGACCAGTGTAATTTAGAGATTCCATGGATCTGAAAAATGCTCTGGTTTCTTTAGTGGGTGTGGAGGTTAGGTTGTAGTCACCCAGGGCAACCAGTGGCTTGTGTTGGGTGCTAAACGCACATATTAATTCCAGTATTGCTGAGAGATGATTCTTCGTTGCATTAGGGGGTCTGTAGGTGAGGCAAATGCTGATGTGATGGTTGGATATGATGACTGTTTGACTCAGTTGAGGTGCTGGTGGTGACCATTTTAAACCTGTAGCTTTTTCTGGCTATTATGAGGGTTCCTCCTCCTCTCTTGTGTTCTCTATGGCAGCAGAATGCTGTGAAGTCCGGTGGGGGTCACTTGGTTCAGGATGACCTGGTCTGTGAGCCAGGACTCGGTGATGCATATGATGTCCAGCTTTTGGTCCAGAATGTAATCACAGATGATATTTGGTTTGTTCCGGATTGATCTTGCATTTATTAGTGCACATTTGATAGTTGATGCGAGTATGGGGTTGCTTATGGGTGCTCGCGGTGGTAGGGTCTGCGTTCTGTTGGATGGTCTGTTTGCTGTTTGCTTGGGCTGGTGGCATCCCTGCAAGGTGGTGGTCCGGTCTGTGGGAGGCAGGAGAGGGTATATAGGCTTTGGCATACATAAGTTTGGTTGGACTCCCTGAATGAGGAGGAGTAGAGTGCAGTATGCTATTAGGTACTGGTAGGTTGCATGCATGTTTGCTTGCCTTGGCTGGGCTGGGCTTGGGATCTCCCCGCATCCTGTCGTGTATGGGCTCCCGTGGGGTGTGGGAGGGCTCAACCTGGTTTTGGCAGTTTAAGGTGGGGGGGGGGGGAGACCACTGATGTGAGCAGCCGTTGGTGACCGAGTTCCTTCTGGGTAGCGCGTTGGGGGCTGTGCTCTAGTCTGTTGGTCTGGATTCTTTTGTCAGGGCTTTGTACTGTCCGCAGATGTGTGTTCTTCTGGAGTTGTGGTTTCAATTGTATGGTCTGTCATAGTGGGTTCCGGAGTCTGTTGGTTGATTTGTGCTGGGTGAAGAAGCTGTTTGTGGTTGGTTTTGTTGCTTACCTCCAGCTCCTTTGATGTTTGGGAAGGCTTGGTGATCTTCGTGGAGACCGAAGGCTCGTGTCTCTTTGTCTCTTCAGGTGTATGCTCTGCGGTGGTTGGTTGGCCTTTCTTGGGGTTTTGTGGTATTGGCCTAGATCCCCGCCAAAGAGCCCTTTGGTATGGCCCTAAGGCGCGGGCGCGCCTGATGGCTGCTTGCTTTTAAAGGGGATTCCTCTCCCCCCGATTGGGCCGGAGCTTCAGAGCGGGAACACAGCTTCCTTCCCGCTCTGGCGCTCAACCCCAATCAGGGGGAGCTTGCAGATGGTGGTGTTCATCTTGGCTCTGCTCTGTCCCTCCGGCTGATGGCCTCTTACTTTTAAAGGGGATTCCTCTACCTCGATTGGGCTGAAGCTTCAGAGCGTCATTCCCCAACTTTTATTTAAGTGTAGCTACGCATCTGTAACAGGTGTTCTCTGGGGACAGGAGGAATCAGTCCTCACATATGGGTGACATCGGCACTGACGGAGCCCTCAAGAAAGCATCCCCCCAGCTTACAAAGAAAGCCTTTGGGAGATGCTACCATGCATGTGTGGTCCCCTTCCCGCCCAAGGATGCCATCACGCTCAGTCAGATAACATAGCTAAAAGACGACAAATAAAAGATGGTAAAGGAGCAACTCCAAGGAGAGAAGGGAGGGTTGTGAGGACTAATTCCTGCTGTCCCCAGAGAACACCTGTTACAGGTGAATAATTACGCTTTCTCAGGGAACAAGCAGGAAGGTCAGACATCACAAATGAGACTCCCCAGCTACAGGCTACCGAAAGCCCATAGTGAAAAAACACGGGTTCCCTCACGGGGAGCCACGAGCAGCAGCAATTAAGTCTGTGACCACATACCACAGTAGAACTCCTATGTCCAATAAAAACCAGTAGTTCAGTAGCCTGAACACAGAAGGGTAGGATGGTAGGAGATGCTTAAATCCCCAAAAGATTACGGCGCACAGCCTGGCCGAAGGCACTGTCCCATCAGGACTCCCTTTCCAGGCAGTAATGAGCTGCGAAGGTATGACCTGAAGACCAGGTGGCAGCCCAGCAGATATCCACCATCGGGACATAGAGCAAGTTTGCCACCAAGGCCGCCATGGCCCTGACACAATGCGCCATGACACGGCCTTCCAGCGGGATCCCTGCTCATAGGCGAGGGCGATACAGTCCGCCACCCAAGAGAACAGCATATGCTTGGTCACCGCCTCCCCCAGCCTACTGGGGTCGTAGGAGACGAAAAGCTGAGTGTCATTGTGATGGCTCTGAGTGCGTTGGATATAGAAGGACAAATCCCTCTTACAGTCCAAGGTGTGAAGGACTGTCTCCACCCTACTAGAGTGAGGTCTCCAAAAGAAGGTAGGAAGTACCACTTACTGGTTGAGATGGAAGGACAATATCACCTTCGGAAGAAATTTAGGGTGCATGCGGAGCACCACCCTGTTCTTGTAGAACCTGGTATAGGGTGTCTCTACCACTAAGGCCTAAAGCTCGCTAACTCTGCGAGCAGAGGTGATTGCAATTAGGAATGCCATCTTCCATGAGAGGCAGCATAGGTGGCAAGTAGTCAGAGGCTCAAAGGGTGGGTGAGTGAGCTGCCCCAATATCATGCTAAGGTCCCATTCGCTTGCTGGAGGGCAAACTGGGGGCTTCGAAAAGAGCAGACCCCTAAGAAAACAGGTCACCAGCAACGGGACTAAGGGGCTTGCCATCCACCGGGTGCACCTGGACAGAGTTAGACTTAAGCCCAGATTGCGAGAGGTAGAGAAGGAACACACACCAGACCCACCAGGCAGAAGAAGGGGTCAGTCCCGTGCTTGGCACACCAGGCCGAAAACCTGCAACATTTGAGGGCATAAGCTTTTCTAGTAGAGGCCTTGCGAGAAGCCAGCAGGATCTCCTCTATCTCACCCGAGAGACTGAAAGGGGCTAGGGTCACCCTTTCAGCAGTCACGCTGTCAGTGACAGAGAGCCCAGGTTGGGGTGCAGAAGAGAGCCCCCTTCCTGAGACAGGAGTCCCGGAGAGTTCCCCAATGGGATGGGGACCTCCACTGTTAATCAGAGGAGCAGTGGATGCGTTCTTCGTCCCATGGTCGGAGGGCCTCATGTGTGCGTTCCCTCCCATGCTACTGACTGCTAAAACTTTGTTCAGGACCCTTCACAACAGAGACTCGCTCATCCTGGGCCACCGAGGGGCTATCAGGATAAGCGAGGCCCTATCGCGGAGGGTCCTGAACAAGGTTTTGGCAATCAGCGGCATGGGAGAGAAGGCATACATGAGGCCCTCCAACCACGAGACAAGGAACTCATCTGCTGCCACCCTGGAGAGGTAAACATAAGAACATAGGATATGCCATACTGGGTCAGACCAAGGTCCATCAAGCCCAGTAACCTGTTTTCAACAGTGGTCGGTCTAGGTCATACATACCTAGCAGTCTCCCCAAAAGACACAGGTTCCTCAATGCTTGTATTGGATCAAGCAGTGATATTCTGGGTCCCTTTTAATAATGGTTTATGGACCTTTCCTCCAGGAACTTGTCCAAACCTTTTTTAAACCGAGCTACACTAACAGCTTTTACTACATCCTCCGGTAACAAATTCCAGAGTTTGATTACACGTTGAGTGAAAAAATATCTTCCCTTATTAGTCTTAAATAGGTTACCCTGTAGCTTCATTGCATGTCCCCTAGTCTTTTTAAATTCTGATGACATAAACAATTGATCTACGTTTACCCGCTCCATTCCATTCATTAATTTATAGACCTCTATCATATCTCCCCTCAGCCGTCTCTTTTCCAGGTTGAAGAGCTCTAACCTTTTTAGCCTCTCTTCATAGCAGTATCCTTTCATCCCCTTTACCATTAGTGGCTCTTCTCTATACCTTTTCTAATAATGCTATATCCTTTTTAAGATACGGCAACCAGCTGCCGGGAACAGAAGCGGAGCAACTGGAAGTCGTCCGGGCTGGCGAACAGGTCCATCACTGGTTTCCCACAGATCTGGAAGAGCCTATCGGCCACCCTGGGGTCCAGCTGCCATTTGTGCGGCTGGAGAACTCTGCTCAGCTTGTCAGCCATCAGGTTGTTCTGGCCTGATAGGTATACTGCTTGCAGGAGACTACCCTGTTGGATTGTGTATGAGCAGAGGACCACCACCTCCTGGCAGAAGGCACGAGACCCTGTGCCCCCATTTGTTCACAAAGAACATCGCCACCTTGTTGTCCGTCTGGACCAGCACAAGCTGGTGACGCAGGTGGTGGCAAAAAGCTTGCAGGGCTAATTATATCACCGCAGGAGGATGACCTGCTGGGCGCTCATCTGGTGATCAGCTGCCCTGGGTGCAGAGCTCCTCACAGTGGGCTCGTCAGACAAGCAGGGAGGCAACCGTGGTAAGGACCTTTGAAAGGCTCAGGGCCTGAAAAGGCATGCCCGCCTTGAGATACTGGGGAGACTGCCACCAGACCAAAGAGTCTGCCAGTTGACGGGTTAAGGAGACTCTGTCTCGGAGGTACCCCGTGGCCTGAGTCCACTGGTCTCTGAGACACAACTGCGCCGCCTTCATGTGGAGGCAAGAATCTGGGATGACGTGGACCATGGAGGCCATGTGCCCAAGAAGGCGCAGAAGAAGCCAAGCGGGCACGGAGGAACAGTGCTGTATATCCCGTGCCAGAGTCCTGAGGCAGTCGGCTCGGTCCCTGGGCAAGGCGGCTTTTGACTTGAGAGAGGCCAGTCTTAAATAGTTTACCTTGTAGCTTCATTATATGTCCCCTAGTCTTTCTATATTCTGATAGCGTAAACAATCGATCTACGTTTACCCATTCCACTCCATTCATTAATTTATAGACCTCTATCATATCTCCCCTCAGCCGTCTCTTTTCCAGGTTGAAGAACCCTAACCTTTATAGCCTCTCTTCATAGGAGTAGCCTTCCATCCCCTTTACCATTTTGGTGGCTCTTCTCTGTACCTTTCCTAATAACGCTATATCCTTTTTAAGATACGGCGACCAGAATTGCACACAATATTCAAGGTGCGGTCGTACCATGGAACGATACAGAGGCATTATAATATCCTTTGTTTTATTTTCCATTCCTTTCCTTATGATATCTAGCATTCTATTTGCTTTCTTGGCCGCCGCTGCACAATGGGCAAAGGGTTTTAACATGTTATCCACGATGACTCCTAAATCTTTTTCCTGGGTGGTGGTTCCCAATGTGGAACCTTGCATCGTGTAACCATAGTGTGGGTTGTTCTTTCCTAGGTGCATAACTTTGCACTTGTCCACATTAAATTTCATCTGCCATTTGGACGCCCAGTCTTCCAATTTATCCAGATCCTCCTGCAGTTTTCCACAGTCCTCTTGGGTTTTAACAACTTTAAACAGTTTTGTGTCGTCTGCAAATTTGATAACCTCACTAGTTATTCCCTTTTCTAGGTCATTTATGAATATGTCAAAAAGTAACAGACCCAGTATAGATCCCTGGGGTACTCCACTATTCACCTTTTTCCATTGTGAAAATTGGCCATTTAGCCCTACCCTCTGCTTTCTATCTTTTAACCAGTTCCCGATCCACAATAGTACATTGCCTCCTATCCCATGACTTTTTAGTTTTGCCAAAAGTCTCTGATGAGGGACCTTGTCAAAGGCTTTCTGAAAGTCCAGATACACTACCTGTCTACCTGTTTATTCACACCTTCAAAAAAAACATATCAGATAGTAAGACAATATCTTCCTTGTCTAAAGCCATGTTGGCTGTCTCCCATTAGGCCATGACTATCTACATGCTGTGTAATTTTGTTCTTTATGATGGTTTCTACCATTTTCCCCGGTACTGACATCAGGCTCACCGGTCTGTAATTTCCCAGATCACCCCTGGAACCCTTTTTAAAAATTGGCGTTACATTGGCGACCCTCCAATCTTCAGGTATTACAGATGATTTTAATGAAAGTTCATAGATTACTAATAGCAGGTCTGCAATCTCATATTTCAGTTCTTTCAACACTCTTGGATGTATACCATCTGGTCCAGGTGATTTGCTACTATTCAGTTTATCAAATAGCTGTAATACATCTTCCCGGTGTAGCGATATTTCTCTCAATTCCTCTGCCGTAGTAGCAGAATGGTTAAGAACCTGAGGTGGTAACCAGCTGTTTTCTGCCATTCTTGAAAAAAGAAATGTACCCAACACCCAGGAAGCATGGCAAAGTATGGATTGGCCAACAGAGTGTTTGACAATCAGAGAAAACTTACCTGGGCTGAGCAGAAGCAACCTGTTTTGGCTGTCTTCTCTCTCTTTTGTACGGACTATAGTAAGACTAACACTGTGTTTGTTGTTGAGACTGCCCCATAAAAGGAAGATGAGACTTTCCTATACAGAGTTATACTAGTACATCTGGAGGATGATGCAGGTCCCGATGTCATAGCAGAAAGATGCTGCAAGGTGGAACAATAATTTTTAATGGTATCCACCTTTCTCTTTAACCTTGTTGTCAAAAGGTGCATCGCCAGTACAAGATGCTAATTTGGAAACTGACTTTATAACAGGATGTCTATGTGAAAAAAAGATGCCTATTTTATAAAAGCAACACAGGTGCCTATGTGCTTTTATAAAATAGGTACCCAGAACTATCCCCTGTAACACTACCCAATCAGAAGGAAACCCAGGGTCAGCCATTGCTTAAAACAACTTCAGCTGTGCTGCAGCCCATAACCTAGCAGAGTGCCTTCAATGTGCAGGCTCAGCCTCTGCTAAATATCAGCAGCGTCCATCACTCCTCTGCTACATACAGAACCACAACCATTTCAGCAGCCACAGCAACTTGTAGCAGTCTCTCTTCTTTGCTGTGTTTGGATGTAACCAGTTTGTGCTTGAATCACTATGACCTTGCTCAACTGATGCTGGTGGCTTGTAAGTCCTTCTGTAGTGCTGGTAGCGCCTGTATGCTTTTGCAGTGCTTACGAAGGCCTCATACCACGCTTGTTACGAGATATGGACTGTGCTGTAAAGGTACATCTGATTGCAATTTAGGAAAAGAAAAAACAATTTTCAGCGAATGTATTTTTTTTACAGTGAACATGGTTAACACTGAGCTATCTGGAAAACCCAGTGTTTAAGATTTGGAAACAACTGCAAACATTTGAGTTTCTAGAGAGGATTTCAGTATGGCGAGAGCATGCATTAGGCATGAACTCAAGAAAGTTAACATCATCTGCATGTGCACAGTCTGGAGGTGGTGAGGGATGCATTGCCCCTACCTGGGATGATCTGTTCTGCAAACTATCTCGCTCCTGCAGTAGCTAGCAGGGATCCCCAAACCCCACTAATTGAAGACTGCAGCAGTCTCCCCCCTCTGGCCTACTTCGACCCTCCCTATGCTTCTCTACTCATTGACACATCTCCCCAGTCTTACAGCAGTGGCAGCAATTTAAAAACAAAACAAAACCCAAAAGCAAACTTGGAGCCTTTTCCGACCTGGGCATGCTTTTTGCATTAGAGGGAGTGTGACCAGCAAGGCCCTAGAGGAACCCATGCATGGGTCTCAAACTGAGGCTCTGCTGCTGCTGCTGCCACCATCACAAGGTTGAGGAAAAGCGACGGTAGTGGCCATGAGTGGTCAAATCAGTTGATTGCATGAGCAGGAGAAGGGAGGGAAAAGGGGTTGATGAAAGTTCAGTACTGTACTGTTCGGGGGTGGAGGGGTTGGGATGGAGTGAAATGAAGGACTTTATGGCAGGGGAAGGGGAGAGAGACAGAATTACTGAACACTGAAAGGGGGAAGTAGGGAGATGGAGGGGAAATGCTGGACTTAGGAGGGAGGGGTAGGGAGACATCAGGCTTCATCTCTGGCCCTTTTCAAATTCAAGCTAAAAAATCCACATCTTCAAGGTTGCTTTTGGATCCTAATCATTGTATTTTCCTGATCACCATCTATCTGTATCGCTACCATTTCCCTAGATTTACCCTAGACCCCAGTTGTGTTTTCTGTCTTGATTAGACTGTAAGCTTTGATAAACAGTGACTGTCTTACATGTATATGTATAGTGTTGTGTGCACCTTGTTGCACTAAACATACAATAAAAAGTAGTAATAATAGTATGGCGCAAATACCAACATACACATTTATATGTTCCCTGTAAAAAAATAGTTCTCCAAGTTATAATGCCCTGTTCAATGTAATTTCAGTTTGTTCAATGCAAACCGCACTGATGCAGAATAGCACGGTATATAAGAGAATGTAAATAAATAAAAATAAATAAATATCTGCTCTGAAGTTTATGTAAATATGTGCATGTATTTTACAAACATTTGTGCACACATTGCAACTCTAAACTACACTCCTATGAAGGCCTGCACACAGCATGCATACAAGGATGCACCATTTGTCACCACATGTAGGTGTACTTATACTACCATCTAATTTTATAAAAGGCCTTTTTCACATGTAAAGCATGCTTTACACTCCAAGAATCTTTATAAAATTAGCCCCTAGTTGTGCACATCTTTTCATAATCCAGATACCCATAGCCATGCCAGGAATATGATCACAATAGCTAATCCTGATATCTTGGGTGAAGGGTCAAAGACAAGCTAAATGAATAAGATGAGTTCCAAGATCATCTGCTTCAGATAGAAAAACAGCTAATTTACAGTGCATTTGAGAAAGCAGAGGTGGTGATAGTCCTTGGATTTTCTGAATGAGAGTGATATACTATATCATGTACAACTGATCAGATGCAATCCTTGCAGATAATATGGCTCCATGGAAGAAATTGCCAGATCTAAAATTCAAAGACCTTTTCCAAAAGGCATACTGGAAAAAGGGAGTAATTAGACCTTACCTACTAATTAGCGTTCCTGGAGGAACGCCAGTCCCGCACTTCTGGGTAGTGCATGTCTTCCAGCAGCTTGGAGACTGAACATGTCATCTTTTTGATGACCACGGTGTACTTATACAGCTGACACTTCCCACCAGCTCCAAAAAGCTATTGACAAAGCAGACTCAAGGAGCAACAAATAAGCAGCCAAACCTATCCAAATTCTAACACTAAAACAAACCTATGCTTCAACCCCCCCCCCCCCCCTTCCTGGAAGGGACTACCCCAACCCCTCCCCCCCGAATGAGGCGGCAACCTACCTGTGATCCATCCAGCCTATGATGCCGAACATATAGCGAGAGGCAGACAGCTGACCCGTGTGACCCCACAGGTCCTGTATAGGCCTTTGCCTAGGGCCCCGGGGTTATAGTTGCCTCCTATCTTGCAGAACAAAATAGTCTTCAGTCAAGTGTTAAGGCAAAACAAAGATAAGGGCTTTATTCCCCTTCCCTCAAGGATATCTTTTTGTACAACAAAACTTGGAAACAAAACAGTACTTCCAAAGAAAAATATGTTCTTTTCCTTTGTAGCTTACAGGTCTTCAGTGCAAGGATTCAACATCAACCGACAGGCATAACGTACAGTCCATGGGAGCACATTCAGGAATATTGTTATTACTTTCCCACTGCATCAGCTCGCATTCACCCGGTGTTACACTTGGGTTTAACTCCTCATAGCTGTTTCTATACAAGCCTCTCTCTGAGGATTCAGTTGGACTACGAGGGTACAGTTCTAAGCAAGTAGGTTTTGGAATACTTGTTACTGCAGTATGTCCTCTCTGGCTCTCCTCCTCTAACCTCCAACGGCTAGGAATTGTTTTATATCTTCCTGTAGTTAAATTCATGCTCTGTGCACTGCTCTGACCCTCTGGTACAAACAGACTTTTTAGCTTTCCCTTTAATAAAGCTTGGTTACCACCTGTATAAATGGTGAGGTCTTCTCTCTGGTAATGAGGACTGTGGACTCCCCTGCTCTCCCAGTCTGGACAGCTTTCTGACCTCAGCTTGGTCTCTCCTTTTCTCTGGAGTTATAGCTTCTACCTCTTGGCTGTAAGCAGGCTCCACCCTCAGACCTCCAGTTGCTAGCACTCTGAGCACTTCGACGGCCACGTTCTTCTGAAGCCTTTCCCTTGCTGCTTCCTGTTCCAGGGCTACTCCCACTGCTTCCTGGATTCAGCAGGCTTCTCTCTCTGTGACCTCTGCTTCTTGCACTGTTGCTGCTCACACTGACACTGACACTGACCTCTGCTGGATCTACCCAGCAGCATTTATCTCCCTCTCCACTACACGTTCCCTGTGCTTTCCTGGACAGGTGATAATAATCAGATCCTAAACTTCATGCTGCGTCATGGCTTGGGTGTGGTAATCCTATTCCACTGTTTCTTTTTCTCCTTCTGAGCTGTGTGTGCTGGCTGCCTAACAGGTTTTAAGGTAAATTTCTCTTTTTCCTCTATTATCATAGGCTCTGTATAGGTTTCAATGTCACACCCGGTCCACCCCTACTACCGTCGTTCCGCAAGGCGTCCACATCAATTTTTATTTTTATTTATTTAGACAGTTTTTGTATACCGCCTTATCCTTCAATCAAAGCGGTCACAACACAATTGAGGGATACATTTAACATGCGGGGATATGAGACACACACACTAATACTTACAGGGAACATGGGCTATGGAGGGTTAAGTGGCTTGCCCAAGACCACAAGGAGCATCTGTGGGACTAGAAACCCCAGTCCTTCCGGCACAAGGTTGCTGTCCTCTAGTGGGATTTGAACCCCCGACCTTCCGGCCTGAAGTACCTTGCCCCAACCACTAGGCTACTCCTCCCTAGTGGTTGGGGCAAGGTATCAATGTCCCCGACCCCTGCCACCTTCCAGGAATCTATCCTCTGACCGGGGTCGCGTACCAGTATCTCATACAGCACCACTCAGGGAGGAATCAGGGAATGGACTGGAGTTCCTCCCGGAACGCTAATTAGCAGGTAAGGTCTAATTACTCTTTCCTTATCGTCTTTCAAGTCCAGTCCCACACTTCTGGGATGTAACAGAGCAGTTTGATTAACAGGAGGAACCCATGATACTGGCCCGAAGGACCGCTCTACCGAAACAGGCATCTCCCGCCGCTTGAACATCCAGGCGATAATGCTTCGCAAATATATGCAGGGAGGACCAAGTCGCTGTCCTACATATCTCCACCGGCAGAACTAGACTATATTCTGCCCACGAGGCCGCCTGGGCTCACATAGAATGTGCCTGCAACCCTGCTGGCACAGACTTGCCCTTCAAAGTGTACACTGAAGCAATCGCTTCTCTGATCCATCTGAAGATGGAGGCCTTGGCCACCGACTCTCCTTTGTGCGGGCCCCAAAACAAAATGAACAGTCAATCAAATCTGTGAAATGTTTCTGTTCTCTTCAAATAACACCTCAGACCCTACAAAGGTCCAAGAGGTGCAAATGCGAGTCCAAGGCCTCCTTCCCCTTGCTCACCAGAGCCAGTAGAGAGACCGACAGGTTAAAATGAAAAGCCGAGACCACCTTGGGCAAAAAGGAAGGTACCGGCAGGAGGACCTTCTCCTTCGAAAAAGAAAGGAATGGTTCCTGGCAAGATAGGGCTTGAAGCTCTGAAATCCTTCACACCGAGCAAATCGCCATCAGGAACACAGTCTTGAGGATCAAATCCTTCAGAGAAGCCTGGCCCAACAGCTCAAAGGGCTCCCCCGTAAGAGCCACTAGAACCAAAATTAAGATCCCAGAGCAGGTCCACCACCCTTCGCGGAGGCCAGAAGCACCCCACCGCCTTCAAGAATCATACCACGTCAGGGTGTATACCCAACAATATTCCTTGGACCCTTCCCCGATAACAGGAAAAGCGTAGTTACTCAACTGTAACAGGTGTTCTCCAGGGACAGCGGGAATCTGTCCTCACATATGGATGACGTCGGCACCATCAGAGCCCATGCAGAGAATTTCCCCAGCTTTCAAAGAAAGCCTTTGGGAATGCCACCACACATGCGTGGTCCCCTTCCCTCCCAAGGGTGCCATCTTGCTCAGTCAGGTGCCATAGCTAGAGCCCCAAGAAGATGGCAAAAAATGGACAACTCCTCCAAGCGGAGGAGGGGGGGTTGTGAGGACAACCCATATGTTAGGACTGACTTCCTGCTTGTTCCTGGAGAATTGCTGCTAGTTGCACCCTCAATGAGCTGGCAACTAAGCCCTTCTCAAAGCCCGCCTGCAAAAACGCTAAGATGTCTGGTATGGTCGCAGTGGAAAGTTGGCACTGACGGTCTCCAGATCACTTCTCAAAGATGCACCATATCCTGATGTAAGAGATGCAGGTAGACCTCTTCCGAGCTTTCAGCAAGGTTGATATCACCGGTCCCGAGTAACCTCTCTTCTTCATCCTCACCCTTTCCAGAGCCATACTGTAAGCGAGAATCGATCCACCTGAGGCATTTGTACCGGTCCCTGGGTCAAGAGATCCTCTCGTGTCGAGTGTCACCACGGCTGATCTGCTAGGAGCTGCACCAGGTCAGCATACTATGGGGGGTCTTGGCCAGTCTGGGGTGATCAGGATGACCAACTTCTGGTGAGCCTTGATCCTCTGAACAACTCTGCCTATGAGTGCCCACAGGGGAAACAAAGTAATTTCTCTGTGGGCCACCTCTGCACCTAGGCTTCTAGGCCCTCCAACATCTTTTCTCATCTCCTGCTGAAAAAATGGCTCATCTCAGTGGAGGCCCACCTTGCCATGAGGTCCATGACTGGAGTACCCCATTTGCTCACCACTTGTAAGAACACCTCCTGGCAGATCACCCACTTGCTGGGATCCACATGAACCCGGCTTAGGTAATCCACCATAACGTTTTCAACTCCTGCTACGTGCACTACAGACAACGCTTGGAGATGGCTCTCTGCCCACTCCATCGCCTTTCCGCCTCTTCCTCTACGGAGGCGCTGCCCATGCCTTTTGGCGGTTGATGTAGGCTATTGCGGTCGCATTGTCCGAGAAGACCCAGACTGCCTTCCCCTGCAACCACAGCTCGAAGCTCTGGAGCACCAGGGCCACCACCCACATCTCCAACTTAATAGACCAAAGGGCTTCCTGTGGACTCCAGTGCCCCTGGGCAATGTGCCCTTTGCAGTGGATTCCCCAGCCAGACAGGCTGGCATCAGTCGTCAGCAGGATCCACCGAGGAGACGAGGGGCATGCCCTCCGCCAAGTTCCCTGGGAAAAGCCACCATCTGAGCACTCTCCTGGTTGCCAGCTGGCAGGGGAGCCTTCTCGACAACAGATGCTTCTGGTGGGACCTGCAATGGTCGCATGTGGGCCCTTGCCCATGGAATCAGCTCGAGTGTTGCCGCCATGGTCCCGAGCATCTGAAGGTAATGCCAGGCCGACGGTTCCGCCATCCTCAAGAATTGGCACACCAATTGCCACAGTCCCAGAACTTGCAAGAAGACCTTACCCCTGTGGGTGTCAAAGCGTGATCCCAGGTATTCGATCTCATGTGCAGAGCTAAACTGCTCTTGGCCAGATTGATCACCCAACCAAGACTCTGCAGGAACTCCACCACTCTTCTTATCCATTCACTTTCCTCTTTGGACTTTGCATGAATCAACCAGTCATCGAGGTACGGGTGTACCAGCACTCCCATCCTTGCAGAACACTGCCACCACTAACACCATGATCTTGGTGAAAGTATGGGGGGCTGTCGGCACACCGAACGGAAACACCTGAAACTGCAAGTGGCCCATCAGCACCGCGAAATGGAGGAACTGCTAATGTTCCGGCCGGATGGGATTGTGCAAATATGCCTCCGTGAGATAGACACACATTAAATACTCCCCGTTTCATACTGCGACTATAACAGACTGCAACGTTTCCATGTGAAAATGTGGCACCCATAGACATTGATTCACGTGCTTGAGATAGAGGACTGACTGAAAGGATCCCTCCTTTTTTGGCACCACAAAGTAAATGGAGTACCGACCACATCCGTACTGGCCTTCGGGGACCGGAACTACTGTCCTTAACTGTAGGAGCCGTCAAAGTGTCCTTTACTGCCTTGGCCTTGCTTTGGGTCCTGCAGGGGGACTAAACGAAAGACTGGCTTACAGGTTGCACCAGATCGAGTGCAGAGCCCTCCCAGATGTGGTCTGGAACCAGGCAGGGTAAAACTCCCGCAGCCGACCTCCCAAGGGCTGCACCCCCACCTGGGTTCCACTTGATTCATTATGCTTTTTCTTAGGTCCCGAGGAGGAGGAAGCACAATCTCTTAACAGCTCATCGAAAACCTCAAAACCCCTGACCCTTCGAGGGAAAACAACCCCTCTGGTAGGGAGCAAAGCAGACCATCCAAAACCTCCTGAATTCCCATGGCTGGGTCCGTGCTGGAGGTGCATTGCAGCCCTGTTTCTGTGAGAGGAGTGGGAGGGAATGCATAAAGAAGCCCAGAGGTCCAGCTCAAGTGGAACGCATCCGGGGCCTCCCTGCTTGGGTGCGGTATCAGTTTGCAGAAGTGGGGGAGCTGCATGTTTGTCAGGCTGGCGAACAGGTCCATAGTCAGGGTCCCCCACCGATGGAACAAAAAGCTGGCCACCTACGGGTCCAGCCGCCACTCATGAGGGCGGAGGATCCTGCTGAGCTTGTCTGCAAGGACGTTCTCGTGGCCCGGAAGGTAGACCGCTCGTAGGGTCATCCCCCGATGGAATGCAAAGTAGCAGAGGACCACCGCCTCCCGGCAGAAGAGGCAGGAGCCTGTGCCCCCCTCCTTGTTGATGTAAAACATTGCTACTCCGTTGTCAGTCTGCATGAGTACCGATTTCCCTCTCAGATGGTCCTCGAAGGCCTTCAGGGCCCAACGGACTGCCCGAAGCTCAAGCAAGTTTATTTGCGGTTGGGACTCTTCAGGTGACCATCGGCCCTGAGTGCACAGTGCACCTCAGTGGGATCCCCACCCCAGCAGGGAAACATCCATCATCAGGACGAGCTCGTGCTGTGGGGTTTGGAATGGCAGCCCTCAGAGGAGGTTGCGGTGGTCCTGCCACCAGTCCAGGGATCTGCGAAGGTTGTGGGAGAGACGAATAGCATCTCTGAGGTGATCTGAGGCTGGGCTCTACTGAGCACTGAGGCACCACTGGGCCGTCTGCATGTGCATGTGGGCGTGGGGGACCGCATGGACAGTGGAGGTCATGTACATCAGTAGGCACAGCATAGTCTGTACCGTGACCCAAGCGTTGCTCTGGACCTGAGAGGCCATGGCTCGGAGGTGGGCTGCACGGTCTGCTGGCAGGAAGGCGGTCGCCCGTCAAGTGTCGAGACATGCCGATAAACTCCAGGGCCTGTACCAGTTCGAGGTGGGACTTGGGGTAGTTGACCAGGAACCCTAGGTGCTCAAATTGGAGGACTGTGCGCAATGCCACTGATCGAGCTTCCCTGGTCGAGGCCCCTGTGACGAGCCAGTCGTTGAGGTAAGGGAAGACCGGTACACCCTGCCATCTGAGGAGAGGCACTTTGTGAAGACCCACGGAGCAGACGCAAGCCCAAAGGGGAATACCCTGCATTGGTAGTGATACCCTTGCACCCTGAAGCGCAGGGGGTGAATCAAGATGTTGGCGTAAGCATCCCTGAGATCAAGGAGCATAGACAATCGCCCTGTTGGAGGAAGGGCAGCAGACCGCCAAGAGATAGCATTTTGAACTTCTCCCGCATGAAGTACTTGTTTAACTTTGGTTTGGTTTAGTTTGGTTTAACTTTCTGAGTTCGAAGATAGGCCGCAGCCCTCCCGTTTTGTTTTGTTTTTTTAAGGATGAGGAAGTACCGGGAATAGAAACCCCGACCTCTGAGGTGCGTCGATACCCTCTCAACTGCCTGCTAGGCGAGGAGGTTGTCCAGCTCCCGCTGTAGATACGTCTGGTGTGGGGGAGTCGAGAAGGCTCCGCTGGGGAGAAGGGAGGGGGAAGCCTGTCCAGACAGAGACGATAGTCATCTTGAATTACTCAGAGGACCCAGGTGTCCGACGTGACAGACACCCACCGAGGGTTGAAAAGAGATAGGCGCCCCCCCACTGGTTACAAAGCTGCTGGAGGGCGAAAGGCTACGCTGCTGGCGTCTAAAGTCCTGAGCGGGCTGAGGTGGCGCTGGGGTTTGGGGCTTGGGCCCTTTAGGCTTGCACTGGCCGGAGGGCACATTTCCCTGTGGGAGTGGGTGGGTATGGTGGGGTAACCCCGATAAGGTAGGCCCTTCCTTGGGAGGAACGGCTTCTTAGCTAGTTGTTTCTTCCGAAGGAGGTCTTGCGCGAGAGGCAGGTTCGGTTACGAACTCCGTTTCTATCTCCACAGCCTACATAGGCTTACTGAAAAGCTGCTCGTCAAGGCAGGGGACATCCAGGAGCTTTTCCTGGACCCACTGCTCCAAATCTGAGGACTGGAGCCATGCCTGGCATCAGGCCCCGATGCCGGCTGCTGCCACCTGGCCCGAGGATTCAAATCCATTGTAGACAGCACAGGAGAGGTATTTCGAGCACCGCAACGGATCTCAGGATAGTCTGGAACCTAAGAAGGGCCTTGCCCACGAGGCCCATGGAGAAACCCTCAAGCTCCTTGACAAGGTCGCGCAGGAACATGCCCATGTACAGTTGGTAAGCCTGAATACGGCATGTAAGCATGGTCCCCTGATAAGCCTTGCGCTCCAAGGCATCGAGGGCTCTCGACTCCGTACCCGGCGGAACCGAAGATTGCAACTTCGGACTCTTTTGCTTCCGCATCGCCAATTTTACCACCATGGAGGTGTGCGGAAGCTGGGTCTCCCTAAACCCGGGGACGCGCTGGACCCTGTACATCGCATCAAGGCACTTACTCACAATGGGCACTGAGGCAGGTGTCTCTCACATACGGACTAGCAGCCTGGACAGAATGGGAGGAACTGGGACAGTGAAAGACTCCCGAGGCGGGGACTCGTACTGCAAGATATCGAGATCTTCGGCTCGAGGCTCCTCCTCAGCCTGGGCAGCCAGGTTGAGGGCCCGCACCATATCCTGCACAAACACCAAGAAGGAGGTGTCTTCAGGTGGTGAACGCCTCTGAAAGGTAGGCAGAGACGGGTCCGAAGGGAGGTCCCTGTGGGCACGGGTCTCCGGAGAAGTATCCCCATCTGACTCCCAACCCGAGAGATCTGAAGAGTGTTGAAAGAGTGTTGAAAGAACTGAAATATGAGATTGCAGACCTGCTATTGGTAATCTGTGAACTTTCATTAAAATCATCTGTAATACCTGAAGATTGGAGGGTCGCCAACGTAACACCAATTTTTAAAAAGGGTTCCAGGGGTGACCCGGGAAATTACAGACCGGTGAGCCTGACGTCAGTACCAGGGAAAATGGTAGAAACCATCATAAAGAACAAAATTACGCAGCATGTAGATAGTCATGGCCTAATGGGAGACAGCCAACATGGCTTTAGACAAGGAAGATCTTGTCTTACTAATCTGATATGTTTTTTTGAAGGTGTGCATAAACAGGTAGACAAAGGTGAGTCGGTTGATATAGTGTATCTGGATTTTCAGAAAGCTTTTGACAAGGTCCCCCATCAGAGACTTTTGGCAAAGCTAAAAAGTCATGGGATAGGAGGCAGTGTACTATTGTGGATCGGGAACTGGTTAAAAGATAGAAAGCAGAGAGTAGGGCTAAATGGCCAATATTCCCAATGGAAAAAGGTGAATAGTGGAGTACCCCAGGGATCTGTACTGGGTGAGCTGCTTTTTGACATATTCATAAATGACCTGGAAAAGGGAATAACGAGTGAGGTTATCAAATTTGCAGATGACACAAAACTGTTTAAAGCTGTTAAAACCCAAGAGGAAAGTGGAAAACTGCAGGAGGACCTGGATAAATTGGAAGACTGGGCATCCAAATGGCAAATGAAATTTAATGTGGACAAGTGCAAAGTCATGCACCTAGGAAAGAACAACCCACACTATAGTTACTCGATGCAAGGCTCCACATTAGAAGCCACCACCCAGGAAAAAGATTTAGGAGTCATCGTGGATAACATGTTAAAACCCTCCACCCAGTGTGCAGCGGCGGCCAAGAAAGCAAACAGAATGCTAGGTATCATAAGGAAAGGGATGGAGAATAAAACAAAGGATATTATAATGCCTCTGTATCGCTCCATGGTACGACCGCACCTTGAATATTGTGTGCAATTCTGGTCACCGTATCTTAAAAAGGACATAGCGTTATTAGAAAAAGTACAGAGAAGAGCCACCAAATTGGTGAAGGGGATGGAAGGCTACTCCTATGAAGAGAGGCTAAAAAGGTTAGGGCTCTTTAGCCTGGAAAAGAGACGGCTGAGGGGAGATATGATAGAGGTCTATAAATTAATGAATGGAGTGGAACAGATAAACGTGGATCAATTGTTTACGCTATCAGAATATAGAAAGACTAGGGGACATGTAATGAAGCTACAGGGTAAACTATTTAAGACAAATAAGAGAAAATATTTTTTCACTCAACGTGTAATCAAACTCTGGAATCTGTTACCGGAGGATGTGGTAAGGGCTGATAGTATAGCTGGGTTTAAAAAAGGTTTGGACAAGTTCCTGGAGGAAAGGTCCATAAACCACTATTAAAAAGGGACCCAGGATATCAATGCTTGACCCAGTACAAGCATTGTGGAACTTGTGTCTTTTGGGGAAACTGCTAGGTACGTATGACCTAGATTGGCCACTGTTGGAAACAGGATACTGGGCTTGATGGACCTCGGTCTGACCCAGTATGGCATGTCTTATGTTCTTATGTTCTTATGAATCCGACTCTGGATGGTCATCCCATCCGGAGCTGGAGGATCTCGCCCCTGAGGAACAGGAAGGTGAGCAAGACCATCGCAGAGGACCCTCACAAGGCCCACGACTCTCGGGAGTTTCCAGGGCGGGTTTTGGAGTCCCTCTAGAGGGAACTTCGGGTCTCTAGGCATGAGCCAACCATGCTGGGCGTGAGCGCCTGCTGGGCAGCTAAGGCGGCAGAAACTCTGTACTCCAGTGCCAGCATATGAGACTCCCACGTGGACGTGGGGCCCTGCGATGCAGACACCGGCGTCATCGAGTCAGGCATCAAGGAAGAGAGGGGGTCCTCATTGGAACAACCCGCAGGAGAACGGGCGCCATCGCCGGAGACCTCCGTATCCATACTAGGTACCTTACGAGGCCGCTCCTTGTCTGACTCTTGGGAACGCCGAGGGGGGCTGAGCGACCGAGAGCGGGAGCACTCGCGCTTGTCCGGAGCCCCCGACAGCGACTTCGAGGTCTTCTTATTCTTATGCCACTCCACTTCAGGAGACCCCTGGTCAGAGTGCCGCCCTGAGCACGGGGCCGAGGTGGGGGGATGCCACCCACAGAGAGACGACCGAGGGGCACCACCGGGGATTCAGAGGCGGCCTTACGGAAAATGTCATCGGACTTCTGCTTACGACTTAGCAGGGCCTTAGAGGACATTTTCTTACAAAGCAAGCAGAGCTCCGGATCATGGTCGGCTACGAGGCACTGCAGACAATAGTCATGGGTATCTGTAAACGACATGTTCTTGGAGCACCTGTCGCATTTTTTTTAAAACCAGTGGATATCGGGGCAAAAAGGGCCCCCGCGAGGTCGAGGACCCATGTGGCCAGCGGCTGGGGGGAAAAAGGGCACAAAGCCTGCAAAAGAAAAAATGCTATGAAAAGCATCCCCCTTTTGCTCAAAAGAAAAGGGGTAGGGGAGGGATGGGTAGCGGACCGGTGCAACCGGAAAAATAGTAGGCCAGAGGCTGGAAAAAACGCTTTTTTCCAAGTGACGAGGACATGCGCCTGAAGGGCTCCATGGAAAAAGGGAGACTGAGCAAGATGGCACCCTTGGGCGGGAAGAGGACCACGCATGCGTGGCAGGAATCCCAAAGGCTTTCTTTGTAAACTGAGGAATTGCTCCGCGCGGGCTCCGTTGGTGCCGTCATCCATAAGTGAGGACTGACTTCCTGCTTGTTCCTGGAGAAAGCATAGTTACTCATCTGTAACAGGTGATCTCCAGGAACAGCAGGAATTTAGTCCTCACATATGAGTATCGTCGGTACCGACGGAGCCTGCGCGGGAACGCTCCCCAGCATCCAATTAGAACACTTTTGGGAGCATCCCACAGCGCCTGCGTGCTGCCTTCTCGCCTTTCCCAAATGCCTCTCTCCAGTTGAGTTTTAGAGCTGAGACAAAGAGAGAGAGCGAGGGAAAGGAAAAGAGAGGGATAGAGAGATACAACTCCTAGGGGAGGTGGGTGGGTTGTGAGGACTAAATTCCTGCTGTTCCCGGAGATCACCTGTTACAGGTGAGTAACTATGCTATCTCCAGGAACAAGCAGGAATGTAGTCATCACATATGGGGACTCCCTAGCTTTAGGAGCCAGGGAGAGACCCCAGAAGTTGTGTGTCCCTGAGAAGGGCTCCACTTCCCCCCATGGATCTCTGGTATCCTACCAGGGATGGTGGGTAGGAGTTGATTAGGTATGGAACAGGTGTTTGAGAACAGGCTGACCAAACAAGGCATCCCGGCGGGAGTCCTTGTCCAAGAAGTAATGGGCTGTGAAGGTATGAAACGAGGCCTAAGTGGCTGCTCGACAGATGTCGTCAATAGAGACAGAGTTCAGATGAGCCATTGAGGCTGCCATGGCTCTCACATTGTGAGCTGTGACATGGCCCTCCAGAGAAAGGTTCTTACTCTGATAGGTGAAAGAAATACACTGAGCAATCCAGTTAGATAGTGTTCTCTTGGAGAATGGAAGTCCCAAATGTGAAGGATCAAAAGCAACAAAGAGTTGAAAGGACTTTCTATGTTGCTGTGTCCTTTGTAAGTAAAAAGCTAGAGCTCTTTTACAGGCCAATGTATGAAGATTCCTCTCTGCATTTGATGCATGAGGTCCTGGAAAAAAAGACAGGTAGGTAGACCTCTTGGTTGAGATGAAAAGGCGAGACCACCTTAGGCATAAAGTGTGGATGAGTCCTAAGGACTACCTTGTCATGATGGAACTTTGCATAAGATGGATTAGCTACGAGTGCTTGCAATTCACTAATGCGGCGTGCTGATGTGATTGCAATGAGAAAGATAACCTTCCAAGAAAGGAATTTTAAGGAGGTGGTAGCTAAGGGTTCAAAAGGTGGCTTCATGAGCTGCCCAAGAACCAGGTTCAAGTCCCATGCCACCGGAGGTGGTCTAATGGGAGGCTTAGTTAGGAGGCCTCTCATGAATCTTGCTATAACAGGATGAGAGGAAATAGGTTGTCCATTTAGAGGTTTAAGAGAAGCTGCAATAGCACTCAAATGGACTCTTACTGAATTTGTCTTAAGGCCTGCATTAGACAAATGGAGGAGATACTCCAGTAAAGATTCCAGAGGTATAGCAAGAGGGTTAAGACCCTTTTCTGAACACCAAATAGTAAACCTTTTCCACTTGAAAGCATAAGAACGTCTAGTGGAAGGTTTTCTGGAAGCAAAAAGAACATCTTTCACTTGCTGAGAAAGATGAAGATCTTGGAGATCTAGGCCTTCAGCAACCAAGCCCTGAGATGCAGGGACTGGGGATTGGGATGCCATAACATCCTGTTCTCCTGAGATAGGAGATCTGGAGCAGACCCTAACTCCAGGGAGGGAGCTTGAGAGAGAAATAGAAGCAGAGGGTACCACACTTGCCGTGGCCAATGTGGTGCTATGAGGATCATGTGGCCTCTCTCTGAAGCTTGAAGAGGGTTTTGGGAATTAGGGGAATGGATGGAAAGGCATACAGAAAGTCTTGACCCCTGTAAAGGAGGAAAGCATCCCTGGCCTGAGCTCCCTGAGCCGGAATTCTGGAACAGAACCGGGGAAGTATGCCATTCCATGGATTTGCAAAGAGGTCTATGTCCGGGGTTCCCCAAAGTTGAAATATCCTGGTCACCTGGTCTGCATGCAGAGACCACTCGTGTGGAAGGAGAACTCGACTGAGTCCGTCCGCCCAAGAGTTTTGAATGCCTGGAAGATATACTGCCAGCAGATGAATCTGATGCTCTCTGGCGAGGGCCCAGAGTCGCAAAGCTTGTTTGCAAAGCGACAGAGAGCCCATTCCCCCCTGCTTGTTCACATAAAACATGGCTACCTGATTGTCCGCGTGAATGAGGACTGTCTTGTAGCTGAGCAGGGAGTGGAACACTCGCAGAGCCAGGAAAATTGCTCTGAGTTCCAAGAGATTGATATGTAGACAACTCTCTTGTGCAGACCAGGTGCCCTGGGTGAAGAAGTCTTGCAAATGAGCTCCCCAACCCTTTGGAGAAGCATCTTTTGTAAGAGTTGCTTGGGGTAAGGGTTGTTGGAAGGGGCACCCCAGCAACAGATTTTGAGTGGACCTCCACCATTGGAGGGACAAAATGAGGCAACTTGTGCTTGCTATTTTGTCGGACAGGCACCCTGTCTGGGTCCATTGGGTGGATAAAGTCCACTGAGCTGCCCTCATGTGGAGGCGAGCATATGGAACCACATGCACGGTGGATGCCATGTGGCCCAGCAATTGCCACATTTCTCGAGCAGTTAGATAAGGTTTTAGCACTGCTTGAGAAGCTAACTGCACTAAGCGAAGGCAACGGGCCTGGGGTAGATAGGCCCTTGCTCTTGTGGTATCCAGAAGAGCTCCTATGAACCCTAAAGATTGAGTGGGAGTCAGAGTGGATTTTGGGATGTTTATTACCAGCCCTAAATACTGGAGGATACACATTGTGCAGGATAGAGAAGTCTTGGCCTCTGACTGTGTTGGAGCTCGAATGAGCCAGTCGTCCAAGTAAGGGAAGATGAATATTCCCAGAGTACGGAGAAATGCTGCTACCACAGTCATGCACTTTGTGAACACCCTTGGAGCAGAGGCCAGACCAAAAGGAAGCACCCTGTATTGGTAGTGCTTTCGTTGAAAAAGGAACCAAAGGAACTTTCTGTGGGTTGGATGGATGAGTACATGGGTGTACGCATCCTTGAGATCTAGAGAACAAAGCCAATCCTGACTCTGAAGGTATGGAAGCAGAGCACCAAGAGAAATCATCTTGAATTTCTACTTGACAAGGAATTTGTTCAATTCTCTGAGATCTAATATAGGTCTGTATCCCCCTGTTTTCTTTGGGATAAGAAAATAAGGGGAATAGAACCCTGTGCCCTACTGATGAAGAGGCACTTCTTCTATCGCCCCTTGGGCAAGAAGAAAGGCAACCTCTTGACCTAAGAGGTTGATGATAGGTGTCGGAGAACTGAACTGCTTCGCTTCACTATTGTGTGAGGGGGCATGCTTGAAAAATGAAGTTTGTACCCCTCCTTTATGATGGAGAGTGTCCAATGATCTGCTGTTATTTGCCCCCATCTGGGGGCAAAATGACATAACCTTCCTGGAATGGTGGACGGTTTTGGTCCTTCCAGAACCAAAAAGGCTAAGTTCTCTAGCTGAAAGTCAAAGGCCCTGAGGAGGCTGAGGCTGCTGGGCCGGTGGAGGCCTAGCAGCCTTTGCTTTCTTCTGTTTGGGTGGTTGCTGACGTTTGGTTGAAAACTGACCTGCAGAAGATGCCTGCTGAGTATAAGCAGGATAAAATCTTTTCATTTTAGAAAAAGGTGTTTTCTTGAACAACTTCTTTCTAACAGGATCAGCAGTGAACTTGGATAGTCTCTCCAAGGTGGAATTCTCAGCATCCATTTCATTGGCTTTTTCCTGCCAATCTTTCCCAAACAGGTTCTCACCAGTACAAGGGATATTTCCCAATTTATCTTGTACCCAGAGCTCTAAATCAGATGCCTGGAGCGAAGCAATTCTACATGCACCTATGGCAATAGCTGAGGTTCTGCTTATACACTCAAAGCAGTCAAAGGCTGCACGGTTGGAGAATTTAGAGACATCTTGGGCATGTTTGACCCAAGTGAGAAAGTCCTGTCTTTTATCCTCAGAAATGAAAGGACTTAAAGTCTGTAAATTATCTGTGACCTCCTTTAGGAACATTCCCATGTAGAGACTATAGGAACTGATTCTTGCAGCAAGTATGGAAGCTTGAAAGACTCTACGTCCAAAAGCATCCAGGGTTCTGCATTCACGTCCTGGAGGATTAGAGGCATGTCTTTTTGCACTTCTAATCCTTCTCAAAGCTGACTCCACCACAATAAAGTGGTGAGGAAGCTGAGTCTTATGGAACCCAGGACCAGGAGGGACACGATACATAGTATCTAACCTATGAGAATGAGGAGAGGTGGTAAGAGGTGTTTCCCACATCCTCAACATGAGATCATATAGAATCTCATGAATGGGTAAGGTAGCTGCCTCCTTAGGAGTTTTGGTATATTGTAAAATTTCCAACTCCTTGGCCCTTGGCTCTGTTTCAGGGGCCACAGTGATGGACAGGCCCCGAGCCACCTCTCTGATAAAGTCTTGGAAAGACATGTCCTCTGAAGGAGACATCCTGCGTTTAGGGGAGGACTCCTCCTCTGGAAGAAGTATCTCTGCATCGACAGAACTTTCAGAATCCTCAGATTCTTCTGAGGACTCGAAGTATCGTCTGTCCGGATGCTCCTGCAGAGCCCGATACCCGTACCAACCAAGGTCGGTACCGGGAATAACCGGTACCGGATGGCATCGTAGGACAGAGTACCGGCATAGCAGACACCGATGCCGATGTCGATGCCAGTGCTAGTGCCGGTACCGGAGGAGTTGTCTGTCGCGGTACCAAGGGCGTCGATGCCGCAAGGAAAGCCGCCAGACTGTGTTCCATGCTCAGAATTCTCTGGTCCATTGACGCCGCCAATGCCTGGAAGTCAGTACCAGTGGAAGCCACCGGTACCCCAGAGCTTGGCACCAGGAGAGCTGTCGAGGCTGAGCCATCTAGAACATCCTGGAACCCCGATAATGCTTTGGAAGCCGAAGCCTCCCGCCGGGGTAATTTTACCAGTGCAGAATCCTCGAGGGCAACACCAGAGGCATCTCGATGCTTAGAAGGAGATCTACCCTTCGAGGAACGGCTGGATTTATGTTTAGTTACCTGAGATCCACGGGAGGAAGAAGCAGCCCTGGAAGACGTCGATGCCACCGAAGCTGCATCAGAGGGAAACAGGGTACTGAGCTTGACAGCTCGGTTCTGCCGACCTCTTTTAGACATCATGGCACAGGACACACAATCCGTGATGGAGTGGTCAGGACCTAAACATTTTAAACACCATTCATGGGTGTCGGTGACGGAAATGGTACCGCCACACTTGGTGCACTTTTTAAAACCTGAGGCAGGTTTTTCCATGTTAAGGAAGGTTTTGGGCCTAAGGCCCAAAAAAGGCGGGTGCACCTGAAGAAAATAGAAAAAAAAGATATATATATATATTTTTTTTTTTTTTTTTTATAAATAGGAAAAGAAAGACCGGCGGTACCAGTAGAGGGTCGAAGAAGGCAGACGCGACCACAAAAAGAAATAAAGAAATTCTTCTGCGGTGACAGAAACACGACCTGCTGGCTCCACGGAAAAAGAACTGGAGAGAGGCAGTTGGGAAAAGCAGGAAGGCAGCACGGAGGCGCTGTGGGATGCTCCCAAAAGCGTTCTAATTGGACGCTGGGAAGCGTCCCCGCGCAGGCTCCGTCGGTACCGACAATACCCATATGTGATGACTACATTTCTGTTTGTTCCTGGAGATCAACTTTTATTACAGCCTCCGGAAACGAACTTCAGAGTTTGATTACACATTGAGTGAAAAAATATTTTCTTATTAGTCTGCCCAGCTCTGACTCTCAGCACTGAGTGTATAAAGAGCTAGATTTACTGAAAAAATGCTATTGTATTACTGCATGCTTTCATCTCCAAACTCCTCAAATGTATTCTCCTTTCTCAGCTGACTTTCTTTCTTGACAAAACTCTGGTCCTTCACCGTGATCAGGCTAAGTTTCATCCCAGCATCCTTACTTTGTGCTCTTCTCAACAAAACCTGGACCCCCCTTGGTCATGGTAATCCCATAAACCTCATCACATTAGAATTGTCCTCTACCTTCAATCTTGTTGACCACAATCTTCTTCTCCATTGTCTTCACACCATTGGCTTTCACAGTACTGTCTCCAAATAGTTTTCTTCCTACTTCTCAGATGGCTTTATTCAGGTCTCTTCAGGCTCTCTCCTTCTTTTCCTCTACTCTCTGGTGTTCCCCAAGGCTCTGTCATTTATCCTACCTTTATCATCTTTCTCACCTTTCTACTTCTCCTGAATCAATTCCTTGAGTACACCTCTGCTCCTTATGCCTGGAACAAACTACCTAAGTCTGAATGTCAGGCGCCTTCTCTGACCCTTTTAAAATTCAGGCTGAAAACTCATCTCTTCACGGCCGCTTTCGGATCTTGACTCAACTGATGCCCTTTGTGTTTCCTTACCATTCCCCCTAGCTGTATCCCATCTGTACAGCTACTGTGATGTCTGTCTTGACTAGATTGTAAGCTCTGATGAGCAGGGATCATCTTTTACACGTGTCTGTGCAGCGCAACGTACATCTTGTAGTGCTATACAAATATTCAGTAGTAGTAATAGTAGTAGATATCCAGATCCTCTTTACCATCCAGTCCTCCTTGGATGATATCTTTCCACTTCAGTCCTGCCTTAAGGCTATTGGCCACTGGCTTCACAATCATTGCCTCTCCTTTAATGTTTCCAAATGTGAATCCACTGCTTTTCCATCCCTATTTGCTTCATCCCTCCTCCCTCCCCTTCTTAATTCCTCAGCCCTTCTCCGTTATCATAATATCATTAAAACTCTTGGGGGATCATTACAAACTGCATGTCCCCTAGTATTACTACATTTTGATGGCGATCTACATTTACCCATTCCACTCCATTCATTAATTTATAGATCTCTATCATATCTCCCCTCAGCTGCCCCTTTTCGAGGGTGAAGAGCCCTAATCTTTTTAGCCTCTCTTAACAGGGGTATCCTTCCATCCCCTTTACCATTTTGGTGGCTATTCTCTGTACCTTTTCTACGTGGGCTGTCCAATATTAAAGGTATAGGCCAAAATTACACTAACATTTGCATTTAAAGAAATTATTCAATACATTCCACCAAAAACTACATACTTTTGTTTACTTCTCCACATAATCGCCGTAAACATTGAGACATTTATCCCAGCATGACACTAGTTTGAACATCCCTTCACGGTACAGTTGCGTGTCAAGTTGCTTGAAGCAGTCCATAACGGTGTCTTGCAATTCCTCCTGATCCGCAAAGCGTCCCCCTGCGAAGAATTTCTTCAAAGGTCTGAATAAATGAAAATCCGAAGGGGCTAAGTCCAGACATTGCATATAGCCATAAGATGGAAAAAGCTGGTTCGATTACGCGAAGGAGTTAAACTTCTGCATGAGGGCGCAAGACCCCACACGTCAAAACAAACCAACCTGTGGTTGACACAGTGGAAGTGGGAGGTCCTGCTACATCCTCCGTATAGTCCGGACTTAGCCCCTTCGGATTTTCATTTATTCAGACCATTGAAGAAATTCTTGGCAGGGAAACGCAGTTTTTTGGACTTCCTTCCATTTTTCTTAAAGCGTGGAATACAGCTGGTCTGGGCTTCCAAGATAGTATTTTTAAACACCCATGCTTGACGTAAATCCTTAACCTCTGCAACTACTCCTTTTAGTTTTTTCTTAACTATTTTCCTCATTTTATCATAGTCTCCCTTTTGAAAGTTAAAAGGTAGCACTGTGGATTTCCTTGCCATCCTTCTTCCATTTATTATATCAAACGTGATCATGCTATGATCACTATTGCCAAGTGGCCCCAACGCCCTTATCTCTTGCACCAGATCTTGTGCTCCACTAAGGACTAGGTCCAAAATGGCTTCCCCTCTGGTCGGTTCATGAACCAGCTGCTCCAAGAAGAAGTCATGTATTTCATCTAGAAACTATCTCCCTAGCATGTCCTGCCGTGACACAGACTCAGTCCATACCAGGGCTAATTGAAATTGCCCATTATTATTATTGTGCTGTAACTTTTGTTAGCTTCCCTGATTTCTTTGAGCATTTCATCATCCATTTGTGCATTCTGGCCAAGTGGTCGATAGTACACCCCCACTGCCATCACCTTCCCCTTCTTACATGGAACTTCGATCCATAGAGATTCTACAGTGAATTTTGTTTCCAGCAAAACTTTAATCCTTTCTGACTCAATGCCCTCTCTAACAGAGTGCAACCCCTCCACTAATTTGATCTACTCTATCATTATAATATAGTTTGTATCTAGGTATCAGTGTCCCACTGTCTGTCCTCCTTCCATCATGTCTCTGAGATACCAATCATATCTAGCCTCTCATTTAATGTTATATATTCTAACTCTTCCATCTTATTTTTTAGATTTCAAGCATTTCTATACAAGCATTTTAGAGGCTGTATTTTATTCATATTAATCTGGTTATCAGTAGGCAGAGATAATCTGGAATCTTTAAGCTCTGTCTGCTCCATACTCAAGGGCATTTGTGTTACTTTAGTCTTTATTGAAACCTCTGTCAATATGCCCTAACTTCAATCTTTTGCTAGTATCCTTCAAGGATACATTGTTCCATGCGTTCTTGGGCGACTGTCGGCTTTTTTCTATTATCTAGCTTAAATGCTGCTGTATCTCCTTTTTAAAGGTTAATGCCAGCAGACTGGTTCCATCCCGGTTAAGGTGGAGTCTATCCCTTCAGAAAAGCCCCTCCTTTGTCCAGAATTTCCCCAGTTGCTTACAAATCCAAAACCCTCTTTCTTGCAACATCGTCTCATCCACGCATTGAGACTCCGGAACTCTGCCTGTCTTTTGGGTCCTGCGCGTGGAACGGGAAGCATTTTGGAGAAACATAGAAACAAGACGACAGAAAAAGACCACATGGCCTATCTAATCTGTCCTTCCATATCAACAACTACAACAGTCCCCTTTTTTCCTTTAGAGATCCTCTGTATTTGTCCCATTTTTTTTTAAATTCAGATACTGTCCTCATCTCTACCACCTCCACTGGGAGACTAATTCCACGGATCCACCATTCTTTCTGTAAAGAAATATTTCCGCATCTCACTCCTGAATCTATCCCCTTTCACCCTCATCCCATGTCCCCTCGTAGCAGAACTTGCTTTCAATTGAAAGAGGCTCTCCCCCTTTACATTTATACCACAGAGGTATAGCACAGTTACTTACCTGTAACAGGTGATCTCCGGAACAGCAGGAATTAGTCTTCACATGTGGGAGACGTCGCTGACGGAGCCCGCACGGGAATGCTCCCCAGCATCCAATCCAGAAGCCTTTGGGAGCATCCCCCGCACCTGCGCGGTGGCTTCCCGCCCTTCCTACTGCCTCTCCCCAGTTGAGTTTTATAGCTGAGCCGGAAGGAGAGGAGAGGAAGGAATAGAGAGATAGAGATACAACTCCCAGGGGAGGTGGGCTGGTTGTGAAGACTAATTCCTGCTGTTCCGGAGATCAGCTGTTACAGGTAAGTAACTGTGCTATCTCCAGGAACAAGCAGGAATGAGTCTTCACATGTGGGGGACTCCCTAGCTGAGGATGCCCGGGGAGATCCCATCAGCGCAGCCCAGGCCAGGATGGCATGTCCCCAACCTGGATCCCCGGCATCCCCCGAGAGATGGAGGGAAGGAGTTGAGAAGAGAGGAACAGCAAAAACCCAAAGGCTACAGGGAGAGTAGCCTTTAGAATGCATGAGAAGTATCATTAAGCATTTAATGAATTAATGACCTAGTACCATGTGGAGCTTACCTACTGGGTTGTAGGAAGTGGAGCTATGATGAAGGTACTGTAGACGCAGTAGCGAGGTCTTCGAGGGAACTTCACAGCAGCGAGGAGGAAGTTCCAAATCCGGAAGGCCAGGAGATCCAGGTGTCAACTGGATGAGGAGGAGGACGGCAGGTCTTCAAGGAAGCTTTATGCAAAAAGCTGAGCACTCCCTTAGGAGCAGTCCATAACTCAGAGGACTAACAGCAGAAGACTGGCCGATCTGGATAGCCTAGTCCGGAGAAGAGTAGGGGTGCACCCCGGAGCAGAAGGAGTACACAGCCTTCCCTAGCGAGGGATAGGGAGACAAGGGTCTGAACCTCCGGAAGGAGGGCATAACTAAAAGAAGAAGCTGTTGACTTCACAGCAGTACGCAGAGTACAACCAGTCCGAGGGCCGATCCAGGGAAAATAGGCAGGCGGACAGGCCGGACCTCGGGGGGGGGGGGGGGGGCGGGAGTACCGGCCATAGGGGAAATAGGCGGTAGAACACAGGCATTGTGGACATCACCCAATATGCGCCTACCGAACAGGTAATATCTGATACATCTAGGTGGTTGGGCATAGGGAACGTCCACCCAGGCACTAACGCAGGTATGCCGAGGAACCTACCTCCCTGAGCATGACACTGATAAGGCGGACCTGCCACTGATCCACAGAAACGTCCCCCTGGGGGGGGGGGGGGCGTCAAGATCCGTCCGGGAGGAGGGATCTATTCCAGTGGAGCAGTGGTAGATAGGTGAACTAACAGCACGGCAGCGTGAAGGACAGAGGGTATAGTCCTTGGTAAGCATTGGGGGACTATAGCCGGGTGGGTTCTCCTGCCTGGACAGAGAAAACCAGACAAGGGGAACAGGGCTGATCCGGCCTTGGCGAGGAATTGTTCCGAACATGCTGCGAGGGACAGTAGACAAACCGGTACGGTGTCAATCAGCAGGGGAACCCTGGCAGAGAAGGGTTCGGGGACGTACCTAAGGGTAAGTGAGTTGAGGGGTAGGAAGTCCATGGGCCAGAGCTAACATGGAATAGAGGTGATCTCCCTCTTCCAACGGAAGGAGAATACCTGAACCCCTGGATAAACATTCGAACCATTTGCCCCAGAGTAGAGCCCAATTTTTAGCTTCTGGTGAGAGAAGGTTAATTGCAGGCAGCCGCCTACAGGAGCCTAAAACGGCTTGGTATGAGTATCCTGGCGCGGGCCCGGGAACTTCAAACCAGAGTGAGAGGCCCCTTGCTTGGGCGCCCCTGGCGGGTGGGCGGAGGGATGACCTTTCCTCTTCCTAGGGAAGGAAGGTGTAGAGAGGCATTTCCCACCCCCGGGGGGAGGACGGGACCTAGGACGGCTTCTAACGCTGGGCGGGTTAGCGAAGCACTGAGCAACCTGACGTAAGGCTTCACTATTGAAGAGGTGGTCTCCAGAACAAGGAGAATTACCCAAGTTATGTTGTGCCTGTCTGCACAAATCTGACGCCTGTAACCATGCTGTACGACGTGCTCTGATGGCAATAGCAGAGGATCTGCTGACCGCCAGGAAGGAGTCTAGAGAAGCACGAGAAAGGAACCCAGAGATATTCCTGCAGTGATAAAGAAGCAAGGAATATTCAGAGGCCTTGGTTGCAGACAAAAAGGGAGACAACCGAGATAATCTTTCGGTGATATCCCGGAGTATCAGGCTCATATAAAAAATATATGAAAGAATTCTGGAAGCCAACATGGACGTTTGGAAGGTTTGACGCCCCAGGGTATCCAGCGTTTCGAGGCGCGACCTGGAGGGCGAGAAGAATGCTTCTTCTTGCTTCCCAACTTCCTCAGCGCCGATTCCACCACGATGGAATGATGTGGAAGCTGGTGCTGCTGAAACCCCGGGGAGGGGGGCACCCGATACAGAGCATGCATCGCTGTCGACGGTGCAGGAACCCTCAAAGGCGACCGCCATGCCTCCAGTAGAAGACCCTGCAGGGAAGGATGTAGAGGAAGCATTACAGCCTCCTGTTCCGCAGGACCTGGACTCAGGGAAGGACCCTGGATGGGAATAGCAAGCAGGTCTGCCATGTCAAGAAGAAAATCCTGAAAAGACGGCTCTCCCAGAGGGGCTATGCCGTGGGAGGCGATGGCGGGAGGGGCCGCCAGGGCACCAAAATGCCTATCGGACTGATGTCCGTTGGGCCGAGGAGGGTACCAACAGTTCCGGATCGGGGCAGTCAGCATGGCGTCGTCGGTACCCGGGATTGATTCCAAGCTAGGCATCGAAGGGGTCGATGGCACCGATGGGACCCCACAGGAAGCGGCCTCGGCCCCGACTGCGGCACTGCCCCGGCGATTGAAGCGGTTCTGCGGCATCCGGAGGGCAGTGGCTAGTAATCTCTGCTCTGCGTTCCGGGAAGGGACAGGGCCCGGTCCCGAAACGTGTTGTAGCCAAGCCTTCGAGGCTGGATACCGATTCTAGGCTGGGCATCGAACCGAGAGAGGAGATCGACTCCCTCCTAGGGGGTTCCTGTGGCGGCGGCCGTGCCGGCGAGGCCGACCCCGGGGAGCGAATCGGAACCGCGTCGATCGGCGTCGCGGGCATAGAGGGCCCACGAGAACGACGCTCGGTGAAGAGGGGGTCATCCGACACCTGCGCTGAAGTCGGACGACAGGCCGTGCCAGACGCCGGGCCCCTTCCCGAACCCGGCTAGCCCGGAGGGAAAACCCTCCGGGGCAGACAACCCGTCCCCGAGGGTACCCAGGCAACCCGGCGACGAGCTCCCGCGGGGAGGGAAGCGCTAAACTCCAGCGCCGATGCCGGAGCACCGGTGCCTCTTGACGCTGGAACTACCCCCCTGGTAGGCCGGGACGACAGGAACCCAGGCTGGATCGAAGCGATCTTAGACACCGGGGTCCCCCTTCGAGCAATGGGCAGGGCCCTCGCCGTCCGCGTCGATGCCGGGGGATCGCCCGTCTGGGATTGATCGACATACCCCGAGGACACCGAGGAAGGCCGACGGCAGTCCCTGGAGACGAGGGGGGTGCCCGACGCCCCCGGGGTAGCGGCGCCGCCCAAATCCAGCACCACCCCCGCGCAGGGCAAGGATACCAGCAAACCAGCGCGGGTCGAAGCGAGCGGCCCTGAAGGAAGCGAGGGCACCAGATGCCAATCCCCGGCAAAGAGTGGAATCCTCGACGCCGACGGGCCGCCCGAAGCGGGTACCACCTCCGCGCATGGCATGAATGTGGGACCACCAGACTGGGTCGAGTCGATCAGCCCCGGAGGTGCCGAGGACAGTCGCTGCCGATCCCCGGTGAGGAGCGGGACGCTCGACCCCGACGCCGAGGGGTCGGTACCACCCGAAGCAGATACCACCCTTGCGCATGGCCGGGACGTCGGAACGCCATACTGGATCGAGTCGATCGGCCCCGGAGGCGCCGAGGACCGCAGCCGACGATCCCCGGTGAGGAGTGGAACGCCCGACACCGACGCCGATGCCGAGGGGTCGGTACCGCCCGAAGCGGATACCACCCCCACGCATGGCAGGGACATAGGAACGCCAGACTGGGTTGAGGCGAACCACCCCAGAGGTGCCGAGGACACCAGATGATGATCCCCGTGGGGAGTGGGACACTCGACGCAGACGCCGAGGAATCGGTACCGCCCAAAGCATGGCAGGGAGGACGGAACGCCAGACTGGGTCGAGTCGATCGGCCCCGGAGGTGCCGAGGACAGCAGCTGACAATCCCTGGCGAAGAGTGGGACACTCGACGCCGGCGCCGATGCCGGGGAATCGGCACCGCTCGAAGCGGATACCGCCCTCGAGCATGGCTCGGGAATGTTCTGTGAGGAGCGAACCCCAGGAACAACCCGAAATCCCGTGGATGCTTTGGAGCCCGAAGACTCCCGCCGGGGTATATTGGCCAAGGGGGGCTTGAGGGGTTGGCCGGAGCCGTCGCCATGCTGCGCATGAGACTTGCCCCTCAAGACTTGGCTAGTCTTAACAGACTGTTGTGTGGTTACCTGATCCTGTAGAGAAGAAAAACCCGATGACCGCGCCTTGGGCGGGAAGACATCATCGAGGGATACCTGGAAAAGGGAAGGTCTTCTCCCTATACTGAAGCCCGGAGGACCCGGGAGGAAAGGGTCAGGACCCAAACAGGAGAGGCACCAGGCGTTGGAGTCTAAGTGGAAAACTAAGTCTCCGCAGTGAGGACACTTCTGGGGAGAAGGTGGCTCCATGCTGTAAGCCTGGCAGGCCTCAACGATCCGAGGGAACGAGAGAAGAAAGGGTTGCCTCTAGGTGACGAAATTTAAGAAAGGAAAACAAAAAAAAGAAAGGGGCACGGAAGGTGCCGTTGTCGGCGGGAAGAAGGCCGCGACCACAGGAAACAAAAAGAAAAGAAATTTCTGCGGTGGCAGGAGGGACGTCCTGCCTGCTCCGCAGAAAACGAAAAACTGGGGAGAGGCAGTAGGAAGGGCGGGAAGCCACCACGCAGGCGCGGGGGATGCTCCCAAAGGCTTCTGATTGGATGCTGGGGAGCATTCCCGTGCGGGCTCCGTCGGCGACGTCTCCCACATGTGAAGACTCATTCCTGTTTGTTCCTGGAGATTTAAACATCTCAATCATATCACCTCTATCCTGCCTTTCCTCTAAGGTATTATATGAAGATCCTTAAGTCTGTCCTTCATATGCTTTATAATGAAGACCACTAACCACTTTAGTAGCCACCCTCTGTACTGACTTCATCCTGTTCACATCCTTTTGAAGATGCGGTCTCCAGAATTGCACACTATACTCCAAATGAGGTCGCACCAAAGACTTATACAGAGGCGCTATCACCTCCTTTTTTCTGCTAGCCATTCCCCTCCGTATGCACCCAAGCATCCTTCTAGCTTTTGTCGTCGCCTTTTCTACCCGTTTAGCTACTTTAAGATCATCAGACACAACCATGCCTAGGTCCCGCTCTTCTTTAGTGGACAAAAGTACTACAAGCCCTATATTGCTCCCTTGGATTGCTGCTGCCCAAATGCATGACCTTACTTTTTTTTTTTAACATTAAATCACAGCTGCCAAATTCTAGACCATTCTTCAAGCTTAGCTAGATCCCTCCTCATGTTATCTACACCTTCGTGGTTGTCTACTCTATTGCAGATTTTGGTATCGTCCGCAAAGAGGCAAACACTACCCGACAGCCCTTCCGATATATCACTAACAAAGATGTTAAAAAGAATCGTACCAAGGACAGAACCCTGGGGCACACCACTGGTAACATCCTTCTCCTCAGAGTGACCTCCATTTATCTGTACTCTTTGTCGTCTCCCACCCAACCAATTTCTAACCCAAGCAGTAACTTTAGGGTCCATCCCTAGGGTGCTCAGTTTGTTTATAAATCGCCTGTGAGGAACAGTATCAAAGGCTTTACTAAAATCTAAATACACCCCATCTAGGGCTCTCCCTCAGTCCAACTCCCTGGTCACGCAGTCAAAGAAATCAATCAGATTTGTCTGACAAGACCTGCCTCTGGTGAATCCATGCTGCCTCGGATCCTGTAATCCGCTGGAACATAAGATATGCCATACTGGGTCAGACCAATGTCCATCAAGCCCAGTATTCTGTTTCCAACAGTGGCCAATCTAGGTCATATGTACCAAGCAGTTTCCCCAAGAGACAAGTTCCACAATGCTTGTACTGGGTCAAGCATTGATATCTTCGGTCACTTCTTAATAATGGTTTATGGACCTTTCCTCCAGGAACTTGTCCAAACCTTTTTTAAACCCAGCTACACTAACAGCCTTTACTACATCCTCCGGTAACAAATTCCAGAGTTTGATTACACGTTGAGTGAAAAAATATTTTCTTTTATTAGTCTTAAATAGTTTACCCAGAAACCTCACTATTTTCTCTTTCGCAGCGTTTCCAATAATTTACTTACCACCGAAGTTAAACTAACAGGCCTGTAGTTTTCAACCACATCCTTACTTCTGCTTTTGTGTAAAAGGCACCACATGAGCCTCTCTCCAGTCATTTGGCACCACTCCCGACTCCAACGAGGCATTGATAGAAACATAGAATGCTATCCTGGAAATTCTGGATTTCAACTTCCTACCTAAAAGCCTAAATTTGGCCTCCAGAACCTCCCTACCACACTTTCCTATGTCATTGGTACCAATATGTACCAAGACAGCAGCACTATCTAAAACCTTGCCTAGGCGGCACGTGAGGTCCGCTACCTTCGCACCAGGCAAGCATGTTACCAGGCGATCCTCACATTCCCCAGCCACCCAGCTATCTACATGCCTAATAATCAAATCACTAACTATAACGGTTGTCCTAATCCTCCCCTCGTGGGCACATGGCCCTGGATAAACCACCTTGGCACGAGGGGGTTTTAAATCACCTGGAAGGACAGGTCCTAGCTACAGGATCACTTCCTGCCACACCAGGGTGATGCTCTCCTGTCACGTGACCTGTCTCCTCCATGGCAACAGAGATGCTGCCAGACTGAAGGTGGGACTTCAGTAGTAAAAGAAATAAAAGATAAAAAAAATATAAAGCTTTCCTTCCCCTCCCCCCCACACCATGGCGTTTGAGAGGCTCACACATGTTAACAGCCCGCTAAAGGAAACCATGGCCAGTAGGAGAAACATTGCGGGGAAAAAAGATCAAAGCATTGGGCTGCACAGAGCAATGGCGGGGTTTTTTCCTGCGCCGTCAAAAGAAACCCTGTGCGTCACGGGGCTTCCTGCCATGAACCAGCTAACTCCCTGACAAAGCCTCTAGGACCTGTGCTCTACTGATCTGCCTGCACTTCGGACCCTGGATCGTCTTTACCTGCTGCTGTGGAGATAGACTAGGGTGTCCGCATGTCCTGACCAACCTCTCTAGCACTTCCGGCCGCCCCGTGCTCAGACCCAACTTCTGGCTTCGGCATAGAGGCAGGCCAGGGAAGCTGTCTGCAGTCTCCTCACTCACATACAGCAGTCTCCTCACTCGCTTATAGGTTTGGGAGCTGCTAATGAGCCAGTCAGTACTCCGCCACTTTAGGCTCCCTCCTTAGCTCCCAGGGGGGGGGGGGTGTCTCCTCCTGCAATGTTTTCCTGAACTTCCTTCTGTTTTATTTTCTTGATCCAATAACCTGATCTAAGAACAAGGAAAGTAAAACAAGTCCAAAGGAAAAACCCTAACTACTCTCCTCAGTCGTTCCTTCAGAGAGTCTAGCACCCTGGCTCACCACCTCCTCCAGCTGCTTGGAGACTAAGCATACTGAAGCTGGTAGAAGGTGCCAGCTGTATAAGTACACTGGGGTCATCAAAAAGATGACATGCTCAGTCACAAGCTGCTGGAAGAAGTGCACTACCCAGAAGTGCAGGACTGGACTGCAGGGATAAGGAACTCAGCATTTCTTTGCTGTTTTCAAAGCTAATTCAACTACTACAAATATACATGAGTTTGTGTTTTGTTGAATCTTGGAGATGGCTGCAACTTAAGGTCTCTCTTTTTAGATCCTACTTGCACTATCACTCAGATATGCACATACAATTCTGTAGTTCACAAAGCAGACTGACTCTGAACTGTAACTGTGCCCTTTAGAGCACTTATGAACTTTAAAAGGCCAAAAACATCTGCTCTGTGATCCGCTTCTTGATGCAGAGGAAAGGATACCTCTCTTACCAAGCATTATAATTGAAGGAAAAGGATCAGAAGAATTTCCTATAGAAAGCTTATCCCCTTTAGGAGAAGATAGTTGCATAATAAACGGAGAGTCATCATAATCTTCAACCCCAGATAAGAGCATTCTGAATATAGGAAAGACAGACAAGGAATGATTGCTTCCACAGAATCTGAAGTAGATAAAAGTGATACTATAAGATCCTGGGAAGAATGGGGTTCTCCACACAGGAGAATCTGAAGTAGCAGATGATGTGAATCAATAATTGTAAAAGATGAATCATTAAAAAAAACAAAGAAAACTAAAAACCTCTTAATGAAACATCCACATCCCCTTAGCTATAAGCATTAAAAACGACCAGATATGGCCACGTTTCAACAAATAATTTGTGTCGGAATATTCTTTATACATGAAAAGTAAGGATACAGAGCATCTGAGTCAAAGCAGCACAAACATAGGCCATCACAGACATAACACCTTAAGGTTAGAAGTATGATAATTAAGATGAACAAGGCCATATCCAGTATAAGGAGACCATTTATTGACATCACCGTAATTAATCGAATACAATATTGTGCAGCTAAAATTACAACTGCAAGAATACTACCAACTAGAGTGCAAGGCCAGAAGGAAAAGAAAACAATAACGGTTCCTCCATGGAAAAAGTGCATCAAAGGAAAAATACAATCATTGTGTGCAGAGGTATCCCTGATGGATGGGTATCTAAAAGGATTAAGATCAAAGATATTAAGGAATATCCAAATCATCAAGCTGAAGAATGCTGAATTAACCAGAAGACCATCTGAAATTTATATGTTCCAACAATAAATTGAAAATGGCGGCAAAAGAGCAAAAATTCTGAAGATAGGAGGAAAACAAGAAAACTATTTAGAGAGAACCCAAAATAATTCTACAGGGAAATAGAGAAAAGCATTAATATGGTAAAAGCACCTCCAACCAAAGCTGAAATAAAAACCTTCTGGAGAAAGCTATATGAGGACCTTATGTAGCACAACCACAAAGCAGCACACAAGCATTTAGAAAAAATAAACATCAAACCTATGGAATGGTCTATAGTAACAAAGGAAGAGCTGGAAAGCAGGTTAAAACGAGCTCCAAACTGGAAGAGCCCTGGCCCAGAAGGAGTAACCAACTTTTGGCGCAAACAGTTAACATCACTCCACCAAAACTTGGCGAACTACAAAAATCGATTGTTTGACTAACTGGACTTAACACCGCAATGGCTTACTACAGGAAGAAGTAACATTCCTAAAAATTATAGACCAATAACCTGCTTACCTACAATCTATAAGCTGTTTTACTGCGATAGATACAGACAGAATATACTATCACATTGAACTCAATAACATCATGGCAATAGAACAAAAGGGCAACAACAGACACAGGAGGAAAAACGCACAAAACTTACTGACAATTCCTACCTCTATACGGAAAACTAAATAGCTCACGAGCAATAGAGCGTTCAGATTTAAAGCCCCCACACTATGGAACGCTCTACCTGATCAGCTTAGAGCAGGGGTCTCAAACATGCGGCCCGCGAGAGCATCTTGTGCGGCCCGCGAAGCACTTACCGGCATGTAAAAAAAATAAAAAATCCAAACTTGCCGCCGCCGCAGTATTAAGCGTCCCGCGGGCCCCTCTGCCTGGCAGAGTCCTCTCCTCCCTGCAGCATCAGCTCCAAAAGCGGCAGCTTTCAGAGCCGCGAAGAGAGAGAGTTTCTCTCTCGCGGTTCTGAAGACTCTCTCGCTGTTCTTCAGAACCGCGAGAGAGAAACTCTCTCTCTTCGCGGCTCTGAAAGCCACCGCTTTTGGAGCTGATGCTGCAGGGAGGCGAGGACTCTGCCAGGCAGAGGGGCCCGCGGGACGATTAATACTGCGGCGGCGGCAGCAGCAGCAAATATACATTTTTTTTAAATCTACCTCGGCTGATGGTGGGAGGGGGGTTAGGACTGGTAATGGGCTATGGGGGGGGGGCTAGGACTGGTAATGGCCTATGAGGGGGGTAACTGAAAATGGGGTGATGGGGGTAACACTGAAATGGGGTGATGGGGGGGTTAGGACTGGTAATGGGCTATGAAGGGTAAGACTGGAAGTGGGCTATGGGGGGTTAGGACTGGTTATGGGCTATGGGGGGGCTAGGACTGATAATGGGCTGGGGGGGTCTGCTAGGACTGGAAATGGGCTGAGTGGAAGGGGGGCTTGAACTGCAAATGGCTGATGGGGAGGGGGGCTTGGAATGGAAATGGGCTGTGAGGGGAGGGAGCTAGCACTGGAAATGGGCTGATGGGGGGGAGCTACGATTGGAAATGGGCTGATGGGGGGCTAGGACTGAAAATGGGCTGATGCAGTGACTAGAAGGGAGCGGGTGCTGTGTGGGACTGGAACTAGAAGGGAGCTGATGTTGGGGGAGGATTAGAATGGGATGGAGCTGGGAGAGTGAAATGGAAAGGGGAAAAATATTTTGTGTGGGAGGGAAGACAAATCTACAATTGGCCAGGTATTGGGAGAGTAAGTGGGGATTGAGGATGGAGGGGTAAAATTTGAGTGGATGAAATAGGAATGAGGAAAGAGCAAAAGTAGAAAGATTAATATGTTAAAGCAGATGTAGAGGGAAAATGGAAAAAGCTAGAAGAGAGAAGAAAGGACAAATGGACAGAAGACGATGGAGAGTTAGCAGAAGGCACGAAGAAACCAGAAAAAAGTGGCTGGAATAATTGCAACTGAAAAAAATGCACAAAAGGTAGAAAAATCTCTTTATTTTGAATTTATTAACTGGAATATGTCAGTTCTGGGAAATGTGCATCAATAACGTCTGCGCTTTGTTTAGTACAAGAGGAAATTAATTTATAGTTTTATTTCTACAGTGTTGTTGTACATTTCAAGTTTGGCTTTTGGGGGTCCCAGTTTAATTGTCTTGTTTCTAAATTTTGATTCCTTGTTTGGTGATGGTGTATGTTCTGCATGTGTAACTGAGCTGAGGTATTCTGTTTATGTAATTCTTATTTGACATTGCTACTTGTTCTCTGTCTCCAGTAGGTCATGTATTGTTATTCTCTGAAATGTATTGGATTTAATATTTACAGTGTTGCCTTTTGATAGGTAGGGTATGATGCTTTGTGAGTCCTGGTAGTGCTGTTAGGATATGGCGGGTTTGCTATGGGTTCTAAATGGGCAGTGTTTGTTTGTAGTACAGTAGTTCCTAATGTGCCTGGCGGTTGGCACTGGATTATAGTAATGTAGAAATCTTTTAGTCTTTCTTTATTCATGCACTCAATAAGAGGCATGTTTACTAAAAATTAGGGTATGGTAACATTATGCAAATATTTATGCAAATGAGGTCCCTTATGCAAATGAGGTCCTACGTCTCATGCGGCCCCCGGGTTATTTTACAAGTCCTCATTTGGCCCTCAAAGCAATTTGAGTTTGAGACCCCTGGCTTAGAGTAACCAAAGACCTTCTAACATTCCGTAAGGAATTAAAAACCCTCCTGTTCTCAGAATATTATATCACATCATCCCCCCAACAATGCTAACAACTTATCTACCTCACAATACACCACTCAAATATCATAATCCCACCCCTTCAAAACACTTATCTCATATAAATAGCTAAGAAACAGTTTCCACTATACCGTTCTTTAAGAGTATACTGGGATGTACATAGTTCTGGATTCATCTATTATGTATATAGTTTGTTTTAACTAGTTCTTTAGTACCAACAGCACAGTTACTTAGCACAGTTACTTACCTGTAACAGGTGATCTCTGGGAACAGCAGGAATAAGTCTTCACATATGGGTATCGTCGGTACCGACGGAGTCTGCGCGGAAACGCTCCCCAGCGTCCAATCAGAAAGCTTTTGGGAGCATCGCACAGCGTCTGCGTGCTGCCTTCCCGCCTTTCCCAACTGCCTCTCTCCAGTTCGAGTTTTAAAGCTGAGACAAAGAGAGAGAGGGGGAAAGGAAAGAGAGATAGAGAGATACAACTCCTACGGGAGGTGGGTGGGTTGTGAAGACTTATTCCTACTGTTCCCAGAGATCTCCTGTTACAGGTAAGTAACTGTGCTATCTCCAGGAACAAGCAGGAATGAGTCTTCACATATGGGGACTCCCTAGCTTTAGATGCCAGGGAGAGATCCCAGAAGTTGTATGTCCCTTGGACAGGGCTGCACTTCCCCACATGGATCTCTGGCATCCCATGAGGGATGGTGGGTGGGAGTTGATTAAGTATGGAACGGGTGTTTAAGAACAGCCTGACCAAACAAGGCATCCCGGTGGGAGTCCTTGTCCAAGCAGTAATGGGCTGTGAAGGTATGAACCGAGGCCCAAGTGGCTGCTCGACAGATGTCATCAATAGACACAGATGAGCCATTGAGGCTGCCATGGCTCTCACATTGTGAGCTGTGACATGGCCCTCCAGAGAAAGGTTCTTGCTCTGATAGGCAAAGGAAATACACTGGGCAATCCAGTTAGAGTGTTCTCTTGGAGACTGGTAGTCCGAAATGAGAAGGATCAAAAGCAACAAAGAGTTGAGAGGACTTTCTATGTTGCTGTGTCCTCTGTAAGTAAAAAGCCAGAGCTCTTTTACAGTCCAGAGTATGAAGATTCCTCTCTGCACTTGATGCATGAGGTCCTGGAAAAAAAGACAGGTAGGTAGACCTCTTGGTTGAGGTGAAAAGGCGAGACCACCTTAGGCATAAAGTGTGGATTAGTCCTAAGGACCACCTTGTCATGATGGAACCTTGTATAAGGTGGATTAGCTATGAGTGCTTGCAATTCACTAATACAACGTGCTGATGTGATTGTAATGAGAAAGATAATCTTCCAAGAAAGGTATTTCAAGGAGGTGGTAGCCAAAGGTTCAAAAGGCGGCTTCATAAGCTGACCAAGAACCAAGTTTAAGTCCCATGCCACCGGGGTGGTCTAATGGGAGTCTTTGTTAAAAGGAGGCCTCTCATGAATCTGGCTACAAGAGGATGAGAGGAAATAGGTTGTCCATTTAGAGGCTTAAGGGAAGCTAGAATAGCACTCAAATGGACCCTTACTGAATTTGTCTTAAGGCCTGCATTAGACAGATGGAGGAGATATTCCAGCAAAGATTCCAGAGGTATGGCAAGGGGGTTAAGACCTTTCGCAGAACACCAGATAGTAAACCTCTTCCACTTGAAAGCATAAGAACGTCTAGTGGAAGGCTTTCTGGAAGCATAAAGAACATCTTTCACTTGTTGAGAAAGATGAAGATCCTGGAGATCTAGGCCTTCAGCAACCAAGCCCTGAGATGCAGAGACTGGAGATTGGGATGCCACAACCTTCCGTCCTCTTGAGAGAGGAGGTCTGGAGCAGACCCTAACTCCAGGGAGGGAGCTTGAGAGAGATGTAGAAACAGAGGGTACCACACATGCCGTGGCCAATGTGGAGCTATGAGAATCATGTGGCCTCTATCTCTCTGAAGCTTGAACAGGGTTTTGGGAATTAGGGGAATGGGTGGAAAGGCATAGAGGAAATCTTGACCCCAGTGAAGGAGGAAAGCATCCCTTGCTTGAGCTCCCTGAGCCAGAGTTCTGGAACAGAACTGGGGAAGTTAGGCATTCCACGGACTTGCAAAGAGGTCTATGTCCGGGGTTCCCCAAATTTGAAAAATCTTGGACACCTGGTCCATATGTAGGGACCACTCGTGTGGAAGCAGAACTCGACTGAGCCTGTCTGCCCAAGAGTTTTGAACGCCTGGAAGATAAACTGCCAGAAGATGAATGTGATGCTCTCTGGCGAGGGCCCACAATCGCAAAGCTTCGTTGCAAAGCGACAGAGAGCCAGTTCCTCCCTGCTTGTTCACATAGAACATGGCTATCTTATTGTCCGTGTGGATAAGGACTGTCTTGTGGCTGAGCAGGGTGTGGAAAACCCGCAGAGCAAGGAAGATTGCTCTGAGTTCCAAGAGATTGATATGTAGACAAGTCTCCTGTGGGGACCAGATGCCCTGGGTGGAGAGGTTGTTTTAAGAGTTGCTTGGGGTAGAGACTGCTGAAAGGGGCACCCCAGCAACAGGTTTTGAGGGGACCTCCACCACTGGAGGGACAAAATGAGGCGACTTGTGTTTGCTATTTTGTCTGACAGGAAGCCTAATGCATGGGTCCATTGGGTGGATAAAGTCCACTGAGCTGCCCTCATATGAAGGCGAGCATATGGTACCACATGCACGGTGGATGTCATGTGGCCTAGCAACTGTAACATCTCTCGAGCAGTTAGGAGAGGCTTCAACTCTGCTTGAGAAGCTAACTGCACTAAGCGAAGGCAACGGGCCTGGGGAAGATAGGCCCTTGCCCTTGTGGTATCCAGCAACGCCCCTATAAACTCCAGGGACTGAGTAGGAATCAAATTGGATTTTGGGATGTTTATTATCAGCCCTAAATACTGAAGGATACGCATTGTGCAGGTTAGAGAACTCTTGGCCTCTGAATGAGTGGGAGCTCGAATGAGCCAGTCGTCCAGTAAGGGAAGACAAATATTCCCAGGGAGCGCAGAAAAGCAGCTACCACTGCCATGCATTTCGTGAACACCCTTGGTGCAGAGGCCAGACCAAAAGGGAGCACTCTGTATTGATAGTGCTTCTCTTGAAAAAGGAACCGAAGGAACCTTCTGTGAGTTGGATGGATGAGAACATGAGTATACGCATCCTTGAAATCTAGAGAACAAAGCCAATCCTGACTCTGAAGGTATGGCAGCAGAGTTCCCAGAGAAACCATCTTGAATTTTTCCTTGACTAGGAATCTGTTCAAGTCTCTGAGATCTAAGATGGGTCTGAAGCCCCCTGTTTTCTTTGGACTAAGAAAATAGGGGGAGTAGAAAACTGTGCCCTGTTGTTGAAAAGGCACTTCCTCTATTGCCCCCTGGGCGAGAAGAGTGGCAACCTCCTGCCCCAACAGGTTGAGGAGGGAGGTTGGAGAATTGAACTGGTGCACTCTTGTGAGAGGGGGCAAACTTGAAAAATGAAGTTTCTATCCCTCTCTTATGATGGAGAGTGTTCAATGCTCTACTGTAATTTGCCCCCACCTGGGAGCAAAGTGACATAATCTTCCTGGAATGGTGGAGGGCTCTGTGCGGAAAGTCAAAGGCCCTGAGGGGGCTGAGGTTGCTGGGCTGGAGCAGGCCTAGCAGCCTTTGCTTTGCTCTGTTTGGATGATTGCTGACGTTTGGTAGGGAACTGAGCTGCAGAAGATGCCCGCTGATCATAAGCAGGATAGAATCTTCCCTTTTTAGAAAAAGGTGTTTTCTTGAATAAACCTTCCTTATCAGGAGCAGCTGTGGATTTGGATAGTCTATCCAAAGCAGAATTTTCAGCATCCATCTGATTGGTAAGGATTGGCAAGCAAAAGCCAAACAGGTTCTCACCTGTACAAGGGATATTTCCCAATTTATCTTGAACCCAGATCTCCAAATCAGATGCTTGAAGCCAAGCAATCCTACGTGCACCTATGGCAATAGCTAAGGCTCTGCTTACGCATTCAAAGGAGTCGAAAGCTGCACGGTTTGAGAATTTGGAGATATCTTGGGCATGTTTGAGCCCAGTGAGAAAGTCCTGCCTTTTATCTTCAGACATAAAAGGACTTAAAGTCTGCAAATGGTCAGTGACTTCTTTTAAGAACATTCCCATGTAGAGACTATAAGAATTAATTCTCGCAGCAAGCATGGAAGCTTGGAAGACTTCTTCCAAAAGCATCCAGGGTTCTACATTCACGTCCTGGAGGATTAGAGGCATGTCTTTTGGCACTTCTAATCTTTCTCATTGCAGACTTAACCACAATAGAGTGGTGAGGAAGTTGAGTTTTATGGAAACCAGGACAAGGAGGGACACGATACATGGTATCCAACCTGCGAGAATGAGGAGAGGTGGTTAGAGGTGCTTCCCACATCCTCAACATGAGATCATACAGAATCTCATGAATAGGCAAGGTAGCTGCCTCCTTAGGAGTTTTAGGATATTGTAAAATATCTAACTCCTTGGCTCTGGGCTCTGTCTCAGTGGCCACTGTGATAGAGAGGCCCCGAGCCACCTCCCTGATAAAGTCTTGAAAAGACCTCTGGAGGAGACATCCTTCGTTTAGGAGAGGACTCCTCCTGAGGAAGAAGCATCACTGCATCGACCGACTCTTCAGAATCCTCAGAGTCCTCAGAGGAATCGAAGTATCATCTATCCGGATGCTCTTGCAAAGCCCGATACCCGTACCGATCGGGATCGGTATCGGGACTAACCGGTACCGGGGTATCGGCACCGGAGGGCTTCAGAGGACAGAGTACCGGAATAGCGGACACCGATGCCGATGCCACCGGTACCGGGATCGGTACCGATGGCGATGCTAGAGCCGGTACCAGCGGATTAGTCTGTTGCGGTACCATGGGCGTCGATGCCACAAGGAAAGCCGCCAGACTGCGTTCCATGACAGAATCCTCTGATCCATCGATGCCGCCAATGCTTGGAAGTCGGTACCGGTGGAAGCCACCGTACCCCAGAGCATGGCACCAGGAGATCTGTCGAGGCCACGCCATCGAGATCATCCTGGAACCCCGATGATGATGCTTTAGAGGCCAAAGCCTCCCACCCGGGTAATTTTGCCGGTGCAGAATCCTCGAGGGCAACACCAGAGGCATCTCGATGCTTAGAAGGAGATCTACCCTTCGAGGACCGGCTGTATTTATGTTTAGTTATCTGAGATCCATGTGAGGAAGAAGCAGCCCTGGAAGATGTCGATGCCACCGAAGCTGCATCAGAGGGAAACAGGGTACTGAGCTTGGCAGCTTGGTTCTGCCGACCTCTTTTAGACATCATAGAACAGGACATACAATCTGTTATGGAATGGTCAGGACCTAAACATTTTAGACTCCAGTCATGGGTGTCAGTGACAGAAATAGTACTGCCACATTTTGTGCACTTCTTAAATCTTGAGGCAGGCTTTTCCATATTAAGGAAAAAACGTTTTGGGCCTAAGGCCTAAGGCCCAAAACGCAAGTGCACCTGAAGAAAGAGAACGGAAAAAAAGTTTTGTTTTGTTTTTTTTACAAGAAGAAAAGAACAAAGACCGGCGGTACCGGTAGAGCGTCGAAGAAGGCAGACGCGACACAAAAGAAATAAAGAAAAAATAAGGAAATTCTTCTGCGGTGACAGGAACACGACCTGCTGGCTCCGCGGAAAAAGAAGAACTGGAGAGAGGCAGTTGGGAAAGGCAGGAAGGCAGCACGCAGGCGCTGTGGGATGCTCCCAAAAGCTTTCTGATTGGACGCTGGGGAGCGTTCCCGCGCAGGCTCCGTCGGTACCGACGATACCCATATGTGAAGACTCATTCCTGCTTGTTCCTGGAGATTATGTTATTAAGCTGTTCAATGTTCTATGTATCTTCATGTTATTGTTCAATGTAAACCGCCCCTGATCGCTGGAAGGAGCGGTATAAAAGAGCTGTTCAATAAATAAAGAGAGGAGCATATGGAACTAAAGACCAGTTAATACTGAATAAGGCTATTATGGCCAGTGCTAAGAAAAGCAGAAATCTCTCTATAATAGCATGGATTGATTATAAGAAAGCTTTTGACGGCATCCCACACTCTTGGATAATACATTGCCTTGAAATGTATAACAAATTCTGGTTTGATAGAGTACATTAAGTTCACTATGACAATGTGGCAATCCACACTCTTTTTGAGATATGAAGATAATCAGTACATCATTCTTAACATTAAGATCCAACAAGGAATATTTCAGGGAAATTCCTTGTCACCACTTCTGCTTTGTTTGGCGCTTAATCCAATGAGTGCTCTCATCAACTCTTTGGGGTATGGATTTAGTTTGAATTCTAAAGACGGTACCAACTCAGAAGCAACTTCCCAGCTGCTATTTATAGATTTATTTATTTATTTAGCTGTGCTTATATACCACTTTTCACCGGTTCAAATCGGTTTACAATAAACAAGGGGGGGGATACAATTAACAGGCTATTTGCATTTACAGGAGGGAGAGGAAAATATCACCACCAGGGGGGTATAGCTTATTTACATTCTTGACATAGTGTGGGAGAGGGATCATCCAAGATAACATTTCTGTCTCTCTTTTCAGACAGATAGGTGATCTGAAGCTCTACACTTCCAACGACCAACAATTAGCAGAGCAACTTCATCTGGTGACAAGCTTTTCTGATGACATCAGGATTTTTGGCCTTGACAAGTGTGCTAAGGCAACCTTTTTTCAGAGGAAAATTGAGCAAAACCGAAAACATCTCCCTTGCTGAGGGCTATGATATCAAGGACCTTGAACAGGAAGGCTTATATAAGTATCTCAGAAAAGGAAGGCATGACACTCTAGCAGAAACTATTGAGAGAGAAGATCAGTAAAGAATATTACAGGAGTTTAAAACTGTTATTGAAATGTGCTTTAACATCATGAAATAAGATACAGCTGGCAATTCCCGTACTCATACAGTTTTGGGATTGTGGATTTTCCTCAAAGATCTTGAAAAACTGGATGTGCGAACAAGAAAACTCCTCCATGCTCATGAAGTAATTTACAATAATCAGTGTATGTCATGATTGTACATTCCAGAGCTGAAGGAGGGCTAGGACTTATAGAGATTGACTACACCTACAGAGCTACTGTCATAGGCCTCCAAGTCTACCTGACATCATCGGATCCAAATACGCAAAAAGTGCTGAAATATGAAAGTAAACGTCCAGAATTTGTCTCCATCATCAAACTTGGACAAGTGTTCCGACGATTAGAAGGAATGAGTGAGAATCCACAGGCATGCATGGGAAAGGAAGTAACAGAATTTACAAAACAAGAGAAAAAAAACTCTTCAAAGAATTAGATCAGCAGACGAGGAAAAACAAGTGGCGAATGCACAAATACAATGGAAAAAGAATAGTGTTACTCCAAGAACCTTTTTTTTATATTTAAGTATTTTTTATAAATACAAATGCAATTTAACAAAGCTATGCACACAGATATAACACATTCTAACTTTTACATTTGCCATCAAACACGATCCTCAAAAGAGAGCAGGAAAACCAAATCCATACATAACGCACATAGCAAATGTTGTACATAAAGCCAACAGCATTATACATAAACTGTTGCATTAATATACAGACCGCATCATCAATACAAAAGTTACACTAGCCCCCATACCCCCACCCATCTGCCTTCCCCAACCCTAGTACTACTTCTCAAACCTACATTATACACCCCCCCTGAACGCCCCTCCCCCTACTCATCCCCCCCTCTTGAACCTGCCCCCCATCCCCCCACCTACCTCCCCACCCCCCATATCTATGGAACAGTACTCCACCCCGAACACTTAACTACTAACCCACCTCCGGAACATAATCCCAAAAACAACATCCAACTCCTTGTGACGCTCCATTACATGGCCCCCCTCCTCCAGGTTACCTCCCCTATACCTCTGCACCCTTTTTCCACTGAACATATGGGTGCCACTTGCGATGAAACACATACATTTTATTGGTCAGGTGTGCATGCAACTCCGCCATTTGACAAATGAATTCTAACCTTTTCACCACCCGTTCCTCTTCAGGTTCTCCAGTGTTCTTCCATTTTGAAGCTATTTCCATCCTTATCGCTATGGCAACCATCTTTAACAAGTAACCCATCTCATTACCCGGCTCCCCCCAATCCCCCAATAAAACATGTTCAGGGCCCAGCTCCCCCTGCCATCCTAACATATTTTTTACAACCCCTTGCATCCATCTCCATATTCCCTGTACCACCGGACATTCCCACCATGCATGTAAATATGTGCCTACCGCCCAACATCCTTTCCAGCAAAAGGGCTACTTAGTTTTATCAATCTCCGCCAATCATTTCGGTGTAAGGTACATACGATAGAGCATTTCATAGCAATGCTCCTGAATAGCAGCAGAACTGGACGCACTCCTGGCCTCCTCATATACATTTGCTTATCGTTCCTCATCCCAATAACCACCCAGGTCCTCTATCCACGCCACCTGATAGGCTTCTTGACCCCCGCCCCCCAATATATCTGCGATACAAGCCCACGAGTTTCCTCCATCTTAAGCAACAACTTCTCAAACGGGGTGTTTGGCTTACCTCTATCCTCCCCCTTCAGGCTCCGATGAATAAAATACTGTAGTTGGCGGTATCCAAACCAGTCATCCCTGCCTAGTGAATATTCCTCTTGGAGACGCTCAAATGTATACATCTGACCCGCTTTATTAAACAGTTGCCCCATCCACACCAACCCCCGCTCCTCCCATTTTTTATATACCGAAGCTTGTCCCCCTTCATGAAATCCGATACACTGTCGAATTTTCTGCAGTTGAATTGATACTCTATCCCGCACCAATTTAGCCTTTTCTTGCTGCCAAACATTTAAAGTTACTGCCGTAAAGGGATTCTGCTCTGAATCACCACCTTCCCATTTCCCTCTCCCCCGATCCTTAGTCCAGAGACTATCAGCGTACCTAGTGCCCCCAATTCCTGTTCAACCCGCACCCACCCTCGGGCTTCAGGACCTATCCTCCAATAGATGATCGCTGCAGCTGTGCTGCCTTATAATCTCATCAAATCCATTACTCCTAACCCCCCATCTCCCCGATGCCTAACCATCACCCTTTTAATGAGCCTCGGAGGGTGTCTCTTCCAAATGAAGGAAAATATTCTGTGCTGCAACAATTTTATTTGTGCCACTGGAGTGGGTTACTGGAAGGGAAAGAGGTTACTCTTTGTAGTGTTATGCGCCTGATATTGCTCAAGGTAGTTTTTTTGATAGGACTCTCCCAATTATAAAGGAGCATAAGAGGGGGCGTCTAGTCGTGGGAGGAGATTTTAATACAGTAGTGAATCCTCGATTGGACACCTTTGGTGGGGGAAGGCGGTGGGATAAATCTGGGAGAAGGAAGTTAGAGAAAATGGATGTCAGGCTTGGGATTGGTAGATGCCTGGAGACGAAGGCATGGCAGAGAAAAAGAATATACTTTTTATTCGCACCCACACCAATCATATAGTAGAATTGATATGCTGTGGATAGAGACTAGGTGGATGGATATGGTGGGCAGTGTTGAAATAGGTGCTCTGTCTTGGTCGGATCATGCTCCAGTTATTTTTGCTCTTGAGGTCTATAAGGACGACATTGGACTTCATTTTTTAGCAACTGAATGAATTGCTCTTGGCGGATCCAGTGGGGGTGGCAAGCTTGAAAGAGTCAATTACAGAATACTTTGCACTAAATGGGGGTGGGAAGGTGCCACGAGGGATAGTTTGGGATGGGATGAAAGCAGTGAATCGGGGACGTTTAATTGCACTAGCAGCAAAAAAGAAGCAGCAAGCGGGAGTGGAGGAGGATCGGTTGCAGGCTCAGTTAATTATGTTAAGTAAGGAGCATCAGTTGACAGGGGGTAGGGCAGTGTTAAAAAAAAAAAAAAAAAAAAAAAGATAGTAAGAGTGCATGAGGAATTGGAGACCTTAAGATTAGGGGAATGAGCATTTCAAATGAAAAAGATGCAACATGTGTATTTTATTGGAGGCAATAAACCGGGTAGGTATTTAGCTAGGCAACTTAAACAATGGCAAGTCAAGCAGCAGTTATATAGACTGAAAAATGATAAGGGAGGGTGGGAACATGGTACGGTTAACATACAGATTTTCTGCAAGTATTACCAGACACTCTATGCGTCGGAACAGAAGGGGTCGGAGGTGGAAATTGGATAATACTTGGAGAATATAACTCTTCAGAAATTAGAGGAGTCTGAGCAACACTGAATAGATAGATTGAGGAGGGGGAAGTAAGGTTGGCAATCAATGCACTGGGTTTGGATGGTCTCACCGCAAGGTTTTATAAGACCTTTTGTACTGAAATTAGCAGTGAACTCACAGGAGTGTTTAATGGTGTTCCTCCGGGGGATATACTCCCAAGGTCAATGGCAGTAGCGGGGATAGCTTTGGTGCCCAAACCGGGGAAAGATAAGGGGTTAAGCGAATCGTATCAGCCTATTTCTTTAATAAATTTAGATGCTAAGATCTTAGCAAAGATTTTAGCTACCCGCTTGCAGAGCTACCTCCCTGTTAATAAGCACTGATCAAATGGGATTTATTCCAGGTTGGAAAGCCAGTGATAATATCCGGAAGCTTTTAAATGTTATTTGGGCAGCTAAGAAGGTGACGATAGATTCCTTGGTGATGGCGGTGGACACGGAAAAAGCATTTGATAGAGTTGAATGGCCTTTTATGTTTGTGGTGTTGCAGAGGATGGGGATAGGGGAGCGGTTTCGGAGTTGGATTAGTGTGCTTTATGACCGGCCGAGGGCTCGGATTTGAGTGAATGGTACATACTCTGGGGAATTTGAACTTGGGCGGGGAACTCAACAGGGATGCCCCTTATCACCCCTGCTCTTCGCTTTGGTGATTGAGCCTTTAGCACAGCGGATTAGAGAGCACGCAAAAATTAGTGGTATACAAGTGGGGGATGGGGAGTATAAAATCTCTCTTTTTGCTGATATCATTTATACTGTGAGCAGACCTTCAGAGCCTTTACCATATTTATTGGAGGAAATAAGGGGATATAGCAAAGTTTCAGGCTATAAAATGAACATGGGGAAAAGTGAGATTTTAAAGCTTCGGATGTGCCCAGTAGTAGAGTGTCAGTTACAGAAGGCATATCCATTTCGGTGGGCAAAACAGAAGTTAAAATATTTAGGGGTTTGGATTTGTTGTGATCGGAAGCAATTGAGAAGATTAAACGATGACTCTCTGGTTTCAGATATCCTAAATGATTTGGTGAGATGGGATAAATCCTGCTTCTCATGGGTAGGGAGGATTGCCAAAGTTAAAATGAATGTGCTACCCAGGCTACTGTATTTGTTTTTGGCATTGCCTATTGAGGTGTCACTCCAAGAACCTTTTGTCAATCAAGAACACATGAACGGTTGAGGAGAGGTGAACTGAATCCAAAAAATGAAAGATTGATAGTTGCAGACCAGGACAGCGGATTATGGATAAAATGGTTTAAGGCGAGTATTGAAAAAACTGGCACAACAGACACATGCTGATTCTGTAAGAAAGAACTAGAAACAATAACTCACCTAACAGCAGGCTGCGAAGTTCTGATGGTGGAAAATTTCTATACAGAAAGGCACAACAAAGTAGCATGCCTCCTCCACTGGAAACTCTGTAAACACTATAGTATCACTGTCCCTGAAAAAGCGTAGTTACTCACCTGTAACAGGTGTTCTCCGGAAACAGCAGGAATGTGTCCTCGTGTATGGGTAACGTCGGCTCCATTGGTGCCGTCACCCATATGTGAGGACTGACTTTATGCTTGTTCCTGGAGAATCACTGGGATCATGACCCTAAGAAAATAACAGAAAATGAAAAGATTATGATCACCTGGGACATTCCCATTCCGAAAGATCAGAAACTGGATGCCAGAAAACCTGACATAGTGATAAAGGAGAAGAATACCAGAACGGCATTGATAATAGAAGTGTCGGTGCCAAGTGATTATTCTGTGAATCGCGTGGAGAGACAGAAGATCCGTAAGTATCAATAAATGCAGCCAGAGACCAAGAAAATGAGGCAGAAAGATACAGAAATATTTCCCATTGTATTGGGAAACAAAGGCTTGACAAAGAAGAATTTCCAAGAACATCTTGACAAACTACCCACACATTACATCTTACGAACTCCAGCAGGAGGCTCTCTTTGGCACGATGCAAGTATTACGCCAAGCATTAGCAGTAAATTTGAGAGACTAAGATCATACTCCACATACCCTGGCTTAGAAGTGAGGTTCACGACTGCCATAGTATGCGCAAAACTAATCCATTTGGAGAAACTATCCCAGAGAAAACAAAATTGTGTTAGTTGAGCTCCAGGAGAGCTATTCCTTCCTAGTGCCATGTGATAACATAAGCCATCTATGTACTGATTCAATTCTGCTCATTGACAGAGCTGACTACATTTCTCCGTTGAAAGAAGAAAACTGATACTTCACATAATGTAGGATGTACTGCACACATGTGGTTGTAACTAAAGCTAGGCAAGCTTTGCCAGATGATGCCAGCCAGGTATAAGGGACCTGACATCCCGCTTGTTCTCTAAGAAAGCCTCTGACACTGTTCCACATAAAAGATGAGCAAGCTAGCTAGTATAAAGGGTTAGAACAAAAATTATAAACTAGAAAAGAAACTGTTCAAGCAACAGGACTCAGAGTGATAATCAGCTGGGCGGCTACTTTGGTAAAGGGAAGGTGACCAACTAAGTGACTCAAGGACCACAGCTAGATCCATTCCTCTTCAATGCCTCTATAATGTTGGGAGAGGGTTGGAAAAGAAAGGATATGAACATTTGCAACAGAGTAGACATTTCAGGGATACACGTTTGAAAAGATTTACAAAACTGGAAAAATTGGCATAGGTATGGTAACTATGCTATAATCCAAAAATAAGCAAAACGTTTAAGATGCCGAAATAAAAAAAAAAACAAAAACATACCTCTCTGGATATGAAGGACTAGAGACTAGTAAGTAATCAAATAAGACAGGAACCAGGAAGTTCCTGTCTCTGAAGACACTGAAGTAACCAATCATTGTGACAAAGGTTGGGAAAGCTGATAGCATACTTGGGTGCACAGAGGTATACTAGCAAAAAGAGGGACATATCACACTCTACAAATATCTGGTTATGGTTAACTTTTATTAATATACTGCAACACTGAATACAAACTATAAAACCATCTTGAGATCTGCATTCAGTTCTGCAGACACCTACAAAAACGCATAGACAATCTTGTAGCAATTCAACCAGGACCATTAAAATAGTGCATGGCCTGTACTATAAGGCATATGAAACTAAATATGCACTTCATAGAAGGAGGAAATACGGTACTAACACCCAAATATCTAAGTTTCAATAAGCTTCAAAAAAAAAAGTTTCAATAAGCACCAGAAGGATGAATTTCACTTAGAACGAATAGCTCAGAGATAAAGAGAAAGAGATAAAGAAAAGAAAATACTTTTTCTCAGGGGATGGTTTTCAAGAAAAGAATTACAGTAGGCCCCATAAAAGTTATATGAGCCAAAGTAGTGGCAGACTTCAAGCATATCTGGGACAGACATAAAGGGACCTTAGTGGTGGATGTTGAAGAGAAAACTACCAATCAATATAGATTTGTGATAGCACAGTGGGCAGGTACGAGTGGGCAGACTGGGCAGATTACCTGGGGGTTTTTTTCTGCTAGCAGGTTCTGAATTTCTATGTGAAAGATGCAGCATTGACAGTATTCAAAATCAAAGTCTTTCATTCACAGAACATGTACAGCAGCAGTACACACACCGCCCCACCATAGAACAAATAATTTAGTAAAATATTCCTCTATTGTCAATACTGAAATGGAATACAAAGCTCATATAGATTCTTTCAGGTGCTGTGACATAAGCAGCTCACCATCAAATTAATCAGTTATCGAAAAACAGATTTCTAATCTATTAAGACAGGTATATATAACCTAGAGGACAGTAGAGGAACGATAAATATGATAGAGACATTCAAATATCTCAGCATGATAAACAATGGACAAAAACATGCCTTTATAAGTAGAAAGAAGATCTAAACAAGTGGGAAAAACATGCACAGCAAGGCTCATGGAATTCTTTCCAACCCAACTCCTGTGTGTGTGTGTCTATGCATGTGTTCATAGGCCATGTCATGTGTGCGTGTATATGCATGTCTCTTTATGGACTGGTATGTTTGTGCATAGGGGTGGGTGGGGGGGGGGGTGTCTCTGATGGGGAGAAATAAGAAGGGAGATGTTTGACAGGTAACTGCTATGTTACTATGAACCAGTGTTTGAATAGTACAGCTGCTGGAACTGCTTTTCCTACAGAAATGCACTGAGGTATATTTTGGGATTTTGAGGGATGAGTCTGACTTCATTTCTCTTCCATCTCCCACCATATACAGAAATTAAACTTGCACAGTACAGGAACTTCTCAGCTCACCATCTCCTCCTCTTGGACTAGAAGAGCATTCCAGTTGTCTTGCCGCCCCGCCCCGCCCCACCCCCAGGGTTGCTAACTGGCTCCAGATGCGCCCGACAGGCTTGCTCCAGTTCTGGGTTTACCCCATTGCATGCAGTTACTTGTTTTTCTTATGGAGTGCAATGGAGAAATCAGAACTACATATTCCTGCATGCAATGAAGTAAACCCAGGACTGGATCGAACCTGTCGGGCGCATCTGGAGCCGGTTGGCAACCCTACCTACCACCCACCCAAACCTTCCCATTTGGCTGGATCCTTTCCACAGTCTGTAGCTAGTTACATTGGAAACAAGCATGGCAGGTTCACTCACATAGGGGTAGGTCTAGAGAAACTGCAGATACATTTTTAAAATTCTGAAAAATTGTTGAGACATTAGCCTTCCTTCTGGCTTTCAGACCTTAATGAAAAATTCATTAGAATCATGAAAAAAGCCAGACAGTTGTCAATCCTAACCTCCCAATTCCTGAGCACATCAGACAGCACCCCCTATACTTTGCACCCTGTGTATATTCCTAGCTTGCGAATGACTTTAGCCCTGACCATGGCAAAAATATTGGCCTGAGCTACCCACAGCAAACAATAAGAAAGCAGAAGAATTTAGTCAGTAGCTTTGACAGCAGAAATAACAGCAAGGAAAATGAAATATATGAGTCAATGTGAAATGTAGTGCATCATAGCAAGGGGTGTATTTTTAATCTGTCTCTGTGTGTACCGTGTTCATATATTTGTGTCTGCCGTGCCTATGTTGTGTCTGTGGTGGGGTATCTGGAGGTGGAGAGGCATTTCTTGTGGATGTAGTTTTAGGGTTTGGTGATGGTTGTGGGAGGGATAGTTTTGTAGGTCAGGCAGTTTGCAAGGGGTAGTTAGTGGAAGGGGCAGTTTTTGGGTGGTATAGCAGATGCAGGAAGCAGTTGGCGATGTGGTGGGATAGTGGTGGGACCAATTTGTGGGATGGTGGGGGAGTTGCACAGGAAAGGATTTGAGGATTGGGCAATTTGTGAGATGGTAGGGCAGTTTTATGAAGATGGAGCAACTGCAGAGCAGGGTTTATTTGGAGTTGAGGTAACTTGTAGGGTAGTAGGGCAGATGCAGAGGAGCTTGGTGAGGTGGTGGGAGAATTGTGGGGGGTCGTTTTGGGGGTCAGGCAGTGTGCAAGTTGGTGGGGCAGTTGTGAGGGGGTGAGGCATTAGTTTTTGGGAATGGGGCAGTTTGTCGGGAGGTGGGGCAGACACGGGGTAGTTGAAGCAGTGGGACAGCTGCAGGATAGTTTTTGGGATTTGGATAATTTGCAGATTGGTGGAGAAATTGCAGGAACTATTGCTTAGGGGTGGGAGCAGTTTGTAGGGTAGGATTTGAAGGTGGTGCAGTTTGTGGGGTGAAGGAATAGTTCTGTGAGGTTGTTTTTTGGGGTGAGAATAGTTTGCGGTGTGTTAGGGCAGTTGTGAGGGGTATAGTTTTTAAGGAGTATGGCTGTTTACAGGGTGGTGAGGCAGTTGTATATGGATATTTTTCTTTCATGGCAAGGAAAGCGTACTCACTCACCTGTAACAGGTAATCTCCAGGAACAGCAGGAATTTATTCTTCAAATATGAATGACATCAAGTACCGACAGAGCCCGTGCAGGAAGCTGCCCAGCTACCAATAGGAAAGCCTTTGGGAGCACTCCACTGCGCCTGCGCCTCTGCCTTCCTGCTCTCTCAACTACGAAAAAACAAAAAAGCAAAATGGGAACAAAAAAAAAAAACCCTACAACTCCAAGGGGAGGACGCTGGGTTGTGAAGATTAAAGTCCTGCTGTTTCCAGAGATCACCTGTTACAGGTGAGTAAGTAGGCTATCTCCAGGAACAAGCAGGAATATAGTCTTCACATATGGGACACCCTAGCTCCCAGATCTCTGAAGAGTTGAACCGGGTCAGTAAGTCAGACAAGGTCATCTGAACCTAGACTCCCCACCAAGCTGATCTGGCAAGAAGAGTGGGGCGGTGGGTAGGAGTAGTTCCTATGTCCCAAAGAGATTTTAAAGGATCAGCTGGCCAAAGGCTGCATCCCAGCAAGAGTCCTTCTCTAAGCAGTAGTGGGCAGCAAAGGTATGGATAGAGGACCATCTTGCTGCTCGCAAATTTAATCGATGGTAACTGAATGTAGGTTGGCCACCGATGTTGCCATTGCTTGGACATTATGAGCAGTGACATGACCCGTGAGGGTAAGTTCTGCTTTGTCGTATGCAAGAGAAATACAATCCGCTATCCATGTGGTGAGGGTACGTTTCGTTACAGGAAGACAGAGGTGATTAGAATCAAAGGACACAAACTGGGAGGACTTCCTAATGTTTTGCTTCCTTTGGAGATAGGCTGCTAGAGCCCTCTTTTCAGTCAACAGAGTGCAGGGCTGCCCCTGCATGAGATGCGTAAGGTCTTGGGAAGAAGACCGGAAGGATCACCGACTGATTAATATGGAAAGGAGACACCACCTTTGGTAAAAAGTCGGAATGTGTTCGAAGGACAACTTTGTGATGATGAAATCTTGTATACGGTGGATGCGCTACCAAGGCCTGCAACTCACTGATGTGCCTGGCTGAGGTCAGGACAATGAGGAACAAAACTTTCCAAGATAAGTATCACAGGTGTGTAGTTGCTAAGGGTTCAAAAGGAGGCTTGAGGAGTTGAGCCAATATAACATTAAGATCCCACGCTACTGGGGGTGGGCGAAGGGGTGGTTTGATGAGGAGAAGGCCCCTCATGAAACATGTCACTAGAGGAACTGTGGAGATGGGTTGACCGTCCACCGGTTTATGAAAAGCTCAAATAGAACTGAGGTGCACCCATACTGAATTCAATTTGAGTCCTAGAGAGGACAAATGTAGAAGGCATTGAAGAAGGGTGGGTACTGGTGTTTCAAAGGGATTTTGATTATTTTGAGAGCACCATGAGGCGTATCTATGCCATTTGAAAGAGTATGTTTTCCTGGTGGAAGGCTTCCCAGAAGAAAGTAGGATTTCTTTTACGGCTGTTAGTGATAGATGTTGAATCATCATGCTCTCAGCATCCATGCTGTCAGCCAGAGAAACTGCAGATTGGGATGGAGCTTTGTTGTTCTGAGACAGAAGATCCAGCTCGGATCCCAATGGAATCGGAGGAGTTTGTCAGCCAAATCAGGAAGGGAAACCAAGGCTGACGGGGTCAGTGAGGGGGCTATGAGGATCACTGATCACTTGTCTGCTTGTAATTTGAGGAGCATCGCCCGCTTGGCTCCTATCCTTTGTATCTATCTGTCTCTTCTCTCCTGTTATTACAATATGGCGTTCCTATTCCTTTTCTCAGCAGTTTAAATTTTTATTTTGTAAACCGTTCTGACACTTTCCTGTATGAGTGGTATATTAAGTCTGCAATAAAGATAAAGACATCTTCAGGATCAGGGGAATGGGGGAAAATGCATAAACAGTTGTCAACCCCAGTGGATCATGAAGGCATCGGATGCCAGATTGAGTTTGGATGGTATCCGGAAGTTGTGTGTTCTGTGGAGTGGCAAAGAGATCTATCATTGGGGCTCCCCAGATTTAAAAGAGCTTTGCCAATGTCTGTGGATCCAGGATCCACTCATGAGGCTGTAAGATCCAACTCAGTTTGTCTGTCAGGAGATTGGACTCTCCTGGAATATAGAGCGCACGAAGATGCATGTGATGGAGAATGGCGAAGTTCTATATGTGGCAGGCTTCCTGGCAGAGAGGAAGGGAACCTGTCCCTCCTTGTGTGTTTATGTAAAACATTGCCACCTGATTGTCTGTCTTGACCAGTATGTGACTGTTAGAGATGGTGTTGGAAAACCTGAAGGGCATTTGTGACTGCTCGAAACTCAAGGAGGTTTATCTGTTGGGTTGATTCCTGGGCTGTCCACAGGCCTTGTGTAGAGATGGAATCTAGATATACCTCCCAACCGAGCATGGATGCTGAGGTTGGGGCATCCGAAAGATGACCCTATGAGAAGATTTTGTTGGGGTACACCACTATAGAAGAGACTCTGCCAGAGGGCCTGTTACTTGTATGATATCCTGTATATTCCCTGTGGCTTGGGTCTACTGGGTTGAGAGAGTCCATTGTGTTAGTCGCATGTGGAGTCTCGCATAAGGTACCACATATACTGTACACACCATGTGTCCCAAAAGGCACAGGAAGTCTCGAGCCATGGCAGTCTCTTGCTGGCACATGTGGGTGCTAGGTGTACTAGCTTGGTCAAGAGGTCCACAGGAAGAAAGGCTCTGGACTGCTGGGTGTCTAGTACGGCCCCTATGAACTCCAACCTTTGAGTTGGAGTGAGGTGAGATTTTGGGAAGTTTATTACAAATCCCAGATGTTGTAATAGTGCAAGAGTTCTTTGACGAGATGAGCATTCCCCAGGAGAGTCTGCCTTTATTAGCCAGTCTTCTAAGTAAGGGTAAGACGAAGACTTTGTTGTTGCGAACATATGCTGCCACCAGAGACATGCACTTTGTGAAGATCCTTGGTGCAAATGCCAGACTGCAGGGAAGGACCCTGTATTGGTAATGGGTGCCCTGACAAGTAAAGCGAAGGGACTGTCTGTAGTCTGGATGGATCAGAGTGTAGGCCTCTGAGGTATAGGGAACAGAGCCAGTTGTGTTCCTATAAGTAGGGGAGGAGGGTTCCCAGAGAGATCTTGAATTTTTCTTTTACAAGGAACTTGTTTAGCTCCCTGAGATTGAGAATGGGCCTGTAGCCTCCTGACTTCTTTGGAATGAGGAAGTAGAGGGAGTAGAAACCTTTTAGAAGTTGGTTTGGGGGAATTGCTTCTGTGGCTCCTTGGGTAAGAAGATTGTTGATTTCTTGCTTGAGCAGGGCATGCAGTGGAGGCTGGGTGGGATAATCTCCCCTGAAATGGTGAGGGGGAAGTTCCCGAAAATTTAGTTGGTAACCTTTCGAAACTATGGACAAAGTCCATTGCTCTATGGTGATGGAATGCCATCGATGAGCAAAAAGGGAAAGTCTCCCTGGAAAAGTGGTGAGCTCCTGAATGCACAGGGGAAGACTGGCTGTGCTCCCTATATAGGGGCAAAAGCTTGGTGTTGTTGATGCTTGGGTGGCTGTCTGTGGCTTGGCTAATCTGGGCTTTTTTGCTTGCTTAGGATCCCTGTTGCTTTTGTTAGGTCTGATAAACTGGTTGGAAATATGAGGGGTAGAACTTTCTCTTTTTAGGGTAGAAGGATTTTTTAGCTGCTGCCTTTTTCTTGGTATGGTCAGCAGTTTTCCTACAGAGCCTCTTCAGGGTTGTATCATCTGTTTCAAGCTCTCCAGCCTTCTCCCTCCAGTTCTTTCCAAAAAGGTTCTCTCCAATGCAGAGTATATTGCCCAGTTTATCCTGGTCCTATTTTTCCAGGTCTGAAGCCTAGAGCCAAGCTAACTGCCTTGCACTGATGGCAATGGAGGTAGCACTGCTGAATGATTCAAAGGCATCAAATGCTGCCCTATTTACAAACTTTGAGACATTCTGACTATGTGCCAAAACAGCCTGGAAAGCAGGCCTCTTTTCTTCTGGAAGGAAGGGAAGGAAACCTTCCCAGTCTTTGTTAAGTTCCTTGAGGAACATCCCCATATAGAGGATCTAAGAATTTATCCTGCTGACTAGCATGGATGCCTGAAAGGAACGTCTGGCAAAGGAATCTAGATTTCTCGACTCCCTTCCTGGAGAAATCGAGGCATGGTTCTTGCCACTTTTAATTTGATGCATCGCTGATTCCACCACCATGGAATGGTGTGGAAGCTGTGGCTTCTGGAATCCAGGACATTCTGGTACCTTGTACATAGTGTCTAGTCAGTGACTGATTGGGGAAACTGTTATAAGAGTTTCCCACATCCGGAGCATCAAATTATGTAGGATCCGGAGTACTGGGAGGATTTGGCCTCCTTAGGGGCTGTAGGATATTCAAGTATTTCCAGCTCCTCCGCTCTCTGTTCCGGTTCCAATGCTGCTGGAATTGATAGGCAGGCTGCCATGTCTCAGATGAACTCCTGGAATGACATATCTACAGGAGGGAATTTACACAGAGTACTGATGGATGGAGGCAAGGGTTCCAAGATTATGACTTGGAGGTCAGTGGAATCGAAAGAACGGTGGTCAGAATCGGAGGAATCCGAGTCAGACACCAGCGTGTATGGACAACGTTGATGACAGCATCAACAGTGTCGATGTTTGGTAATGTCTTCAGAGTCTACACATGGGGTAGTCCACGGGATATCTGCTACCGATACAGTACACAGGCTTCGGTTCCCTGTGCAGAAAGTATCAGTACTGAAGGCAGTACTGATGTCGATACCTGCACCGGAGTCAATGGAGTCACTGATGTCGATGTTCCCAGTTACGGTCCGCAGCTGTCGGTGCAAGGGGAACCACTTAAGTCATCTCCAAGGACAGCATGCGCTGATCCAAGGAGGTTGTCTGCGTCTGATCCAATGAAAGAATGGGGATGGGTGCCACTTCACCAGAGAGTAAGGCAGCGTGGGCTTTCTGGAAGCAGAGGCCTTGGATGCCTCCCGATTCCCCATTAAAGCTTTGGAGGACAAGTCCTCCCACCAGGGATGCCTGGATCAATGTCCAGAGTCAGAAAAAGTCCTGGACGAGTCCCTGTGTTTAGAGCGGGATCTCTCCCTCGATTCCCGAGACTTGCCCGAGGAATCTTTGGACTTTTCCTTCAGCTTCTCTAAGGACTCTCGGAGCTTTACCCTATCCTTCGAAGGTTTTGAAGGAGACGTGGTCTTTTTGGTCGTCTTCTCTGAGTGTCTCGAATGCTTGGAACTGTGGGTGCATAAGGAAGCCCTGTAAGGAAGTGGAGGCTAGCAACATCGAATCTGATAGAAAGAGCTCTCCAAACCTTTTGGCCCGGTTCCCTAGGCCCCTCTTTGTCATCTGTTTGCAGAGGGAGCATTCTTGGGGTATATGGTCAGACCAAGGCATTTCAGACACCAACTGTGTTTGTCACCAAAATGGTATTGGAGTACTTGGTGCATTTTTGAAACCACTGGAGGGTTTCTCCATGGTAAAGATGGCCGGTGGACACGAGGCCCTGAGGTAAAGAAATTATTTTTTTTTTTTTTTTAAAAGAAAGAAGGAATTTGGAAAAGAAAAAATAAACGAAAAAGAAAAACAGTATTGAGCGATACCGGTACGGTTAGGCAGAAGTGGTTTGAAGAACAAGTCTTGAAGTTCTTTTCTCTGGTGAGAGGGTGAAGACCCGTTGGCTCCGTGGAAAAAGAAGAACTGAGAAGAGGGAACAGAGAGTGGGGGAAAGCAGAGGCGCAGGTGCAGTAGAGTGTTCCCAAAGGCTTTCCTATTGGTAGCTGGGGAGCTTCCCGTGTGGGCTTCATTGGTACCCGATGTCACCATTATGTGAAGACTACGTTCCTATTTGTTCCTGCAGATATTTTATTTATTTGCAAGAATTTGATATACCGCCAGTGGTAAGATCATGGAGATTTAAAAGGCATTTTAGTATTTATTTAAAGAGACACAGGAACAAAACACAAATGGGACAAGGAAACATGAAAACACCAAGGAAAGGGAGATGTGGTAGCACAATTTCACTGAATACAAAGTTAAACAAAACTTTTAACAGCATGGAAACATAGGAAGGGAAAAGGTGACATTTTACTTACCAGTTAATGTCTTTTCCTTGAATCCTGCTAGACCAGTCCAGATAAGTGGGTTGTGTTCCTCTACCAGCAGAATGGTGGAGACAAAGAACCAGTGAAAAGTCCACATTTCAATGGCATCATTCCTATGCCTCTATTAGCCTCTGCCACCAGATGTCCCTTCAGTATTCATCCCAAAGCATATTGGAGAAACATGGCAAGCCTCACACAAACTCAATTGTGGGCAACATTGAGTAATCAACAGTAGAGAACTATGTACAGGAAAGCATCAACTGAAGGTTGACAGCAGAAGATGAACCTGCCGAGTCAAGGTTAAAAATCTTAGTGGACTAAAGGGTATCGCAGCAGAAGAATAGAGCAAATACAGTTTCAGTGGCAGGCCCTGGTCTGGTCTAGCAGGACACAAGGAAAGGACATTAACTGGTAAGTAAAATGTCACCTTCCATATAGCATTGTTACTCCCCTCTAACAGGTGCTCTCCAGGGACAGCAGGAATCAGTCCTCACATATGGGTGACGTCGGTGCTGACGAAGCCCACGTGGATCCACTCCCCAGCTTTCACAGAAAGCCTTTGAGAGTTCCATCAAGCATGCGCGGTTACCTCCCCCCCCCCCCCCCAAAAGGTGCCATCTTGCCTCAGTATGATATCATAGCAGAAGATGGCAAAAAAAAAAAAAAAAGAAAACAAACTCCTTAACGGGGAGGAGGGAGGGTTGTGAGGACTGATTCCTGCTGTCCCTGTAGAACACCTGTTACAGATGAGTAACTACACTTTCTCCAGGAACAAGCAGGAAGTCAGTCCACACATATTGGACTCCCAAGCTACAGGCTACCAAAAAAAACTGTAAAAGCCACGGGCAACCCAAAAAGTAGAACGTAAAGGGCAGCAGAGGGTGCTGGTTAGCTAGAGGTCTGACATTGCAGCAGCAGCATCGGGGATGCAATCCCCACTCTGGAAGCCTGGAAACAGAGGGCTGGAGGGAAGGAGTTACATTATTCCCCAAAGAGGTGACGAAGCACAGCCTGGCTGAAGGCACTAGCCCTCCGGGAAGTCTCCTCCAAACAGTAGTGCGCAGCAGAAGTGTGCACAGATGATCAGGTGGTGGCCCGACAGATGTCCAACAAGGGCACCAACCGCAGCCTGGCCACTGAGGTCATCATGGCGCGCACACTGTGGGCTGTCACATGATGGTCAGGAGAGGGCCCCGCTTGTTGATAGGCGAAAGAAATGCAGTTGGCCACCCAATGAGAGAGGGTGCACTTGGAGACTGCGACCCCAAGACTGGGATAGAATGAGATGACGAGCTGCGTCGAGTGGCGATGGGGTTGTGTCCTCTGGATGGAGGAGGACAGGGCGCGCTTGCAGTCTAGAGTGTGCAGAGAGGCTTCCACTTTGGAGGCGTGAGGCCCGGAAAAAAGGTAGGTAACACTACTTCCTGGTTCAAATGGAATGTAGAGACCACCTCTGGTAAGAACTTGGGTGCGTCCAAAGGAAGACCCTGTTCCTGTGGAACCTGGCGTATGGTGTATGTGCCTCCATGGCCTGCAGTTCACTCATTCCGGGCCAGCTTCCAAGAGCAGAAGCGTGATAACTGTGTGTTTCTCTGGACTGTCGAAGAGGTTGATTTCCAGGATACCCCATCGCCGGAAGATCTCCCCTAGTACGGTCCCCTCATGGGGTTGGAGAATGCGGTCCTACAGTATATTGTCAGGCGGTCGGCCAGTATATTGTCCTGGCCTGGTAAGTACACTAAAAAGGGAGACCACAAAGCAGATACCAGGACTGACAATAGTAAGAAAAACCTTGTTTATTGAGCCCCGACGCGTTTCGGCTGAAGAGCCTTCCTCGGGGGTCTTAAAGAAACACACCTTAAGTCAGTCACGTGATACACTGAAAGTATTAAATCTGCACAACAATGTACTGCTACTCAGAAAAACAGAGCTCCAGCAGGTTGATCTGTGAGGCACTCTCTCTGGTAACCATGGGCCTTGCGACTGCAGGTGATTGCAGTGAGACCCCCAGCTCATCTTTGATGCATCCGTGGTAAGGATGTGCTGCACTGGCAGGGCCTGGAAGGGCAGACCAGCTCTGAGGTTGAGATGGTCCTGCCATCAGGTCAGAAAAGTTGCTGGCATGATCTGGATGCGGTCCTCTAGGTGGCCTAATGCTTATAACCACTGTGCGTTGAGCATCCACTGAGCCTGCCGCATGCACAGACAGGCAAAAGAGGTCACGTGGACGGTGGATGTCATGTGTCCCAAGAGGTGGAGCATCATCTGGGCTGACACTGGTGCGCCACTCTAACTCTTGCGCTAGGGCAGCAAGGCATTGCACCCAATCCAGAGGCAGGAAGGCCTTTGTCCAGGTGGAATCTAGCAGGGCCCCGATGAACTCCATGTACTGTGTGGGGGAGAGGTGAGACTTCAGGAAGTTCATCACAAAGCCCAGGTGCTGAAGTAGTCTTAGAGTGCACTGTGTTGCACTGCGCACTTCACCCAGCGTGCCAGCCCGCACAAGCCAGTTATCCAGATATGGGAACATAAACACTCCGAGAAGCCGGAGGCGAGCAGCCATGACCGCCAGGCATTTGGTGAACACCCGAGGAGCTGAAATGAGGCTGAAGGAGCGCACTTTGTACTGAAAGTGGCAGCCCCCAACAATAAACCAGAGGTACTGATGGTGCCTTGGATAGATCAGGATGTGGGTATATGCATCTTTGAGATCCAAGTTGCATAGTCAATTTCCCTGGAGGAGGTAAGACAGCAAGGTTCCAAGGGATACCATCTTGAACTTTTCCTTGACCAGGAAGTGGTTGAGGTCTCGAAGATCCAGGATGAGCCTGAAGTCCCCTGCTTTTGAGGACCAAGAAGTAGCAGGAGTAGAACCCCTGGCCCTGAAGGTGAAGAGGGACAGGCTCCACCATTTGATCCTCGAGTAAAGACTCAAGCTCCTTCTGAAGAAGCTCCCTGTGCAAAGGGTCTATAGGTATTTCCCCTAGGAAAAAGGGAAGAGGCAGCTGAGCAAAGTGGAGGAGATATCCCTCCTTGACCACCTGCAACACCCAGGTGTCTGTGGTGATAGAGGGTCACCAGGGCACAAAGTGGATTAGCCGTCTTCCCATGAACTTTGGGCCTGTTGCCTTCTGAGGGAGGGAGGCTATGCTCAAGGAGTCAACCCCCCCCCCCCCCCCAGGCTGCGGCTGGCATGCTGTTTGGGGTTTGGAAGCCTTTGGCTTACACGGGCCGTGCCCCTGGCCCTTGGCCTGCAGTCCCTGAGGGGGAGCGGGGTAGGCCTGGAACTTGGGGTAGTTTCTATAAACTTTCTTGAACTTCAGGTGAAAGGACTTTTTCCCCAAAGCTTTCTGACAGGAAGGATCAGACAATTTCTTGAACTGCCTGGTCCTGGTCATGAATTCCTTCTCTAACTTGTCAGCCTTCTCAGTCATCAATTTGCCAAAGAGGTTGTCTCCCCAGCATGGGACATCGGCCAACTTGTCTGAACCCACTGCTTTAAGTCGAAGGACTGTAGCCAAGCAAGGCGGCAGGCACTAATGCCCACCGCAGCTACACGAGCCACCGACTCAAAGCTGTCAAAGGCTGCCCAAGTCTGAAACTTGGAGCATTCTTTGACCGATGATACCAGGGTCCTGAAGTGCTCAAGGTGTTCCCTTAATAACCCAGCCGAGAACCTGGTGAGCTCCTTCGCCAGGTCCCTCAAGGTACATGCCCATGTACAGCTGGTAAGCCTGGATCCGGGTTGTGAGCATAGAGCACACTTCCTGCTGAATGCATCGATGGTATAGGCCTCCCTGCCAGGAGGTACTGAGGAGTGCATCTTCTGGCTCTTGATATGACGCATAGCCGACTCCATCATCAAGCAATTGTGTGGCAGTTGCATTGTCTGGAACCTAGGGCTCCTGCCAACTCGATACTGCAAATTGGGTCAACGGTTCACAATCGGTACCATCACTGGGGTCTCCCACATCCTGAACAGCATTCACTCCAGGACTGGGAGCACAGGCACTGTCAGCGCCTCCCGAGGAGGGGTGTCATACTGGAGGATCTCGAGATCCTCAACACATGGCTTGTCTTCGAGTACCGCCACAAAGGCAGGAGCCTGGGACATCTCCCCCATAAACTCCAGGAAGGCGAGGTCCTCTAGAGGGGACCTCTGCTAGTGCTTTGGCAGAAAGAGGTCAGAGGGAACGTCCCAGTGGAACACGGTGTCGGGGGACTCTTCATACGACTCTCATGCCATCTCAGAGCCGGAGGAGTCAACGAGCGCCCCGTGGGTCCTTGGACAGACCCGACGTCAGTGGTCTGGCGGCATCATATTGGTCGTCAACATCTTCAACACCGACTGCGCCAACATCTCGAGGATAGAGGGAGCATCCTCAGGGGAGGTCCTCATCGAGGAAGTCACCGTGTGGGGCACCAACGACCCAGAGTGACTGGGAGTCTGACCCCGTTGCGCCTCTAGGAATGCAGAGAAACTGTGTTTGAGGGCCACCATCCTGGCCTTGATGCCAAACGGTTCCACAACCTGCACAAACATTGAGGACGTTGAAGCCGGTGTCAGGTCTCTAGCTGGTGAATCCCGGATAGTGATGGAGTCAGTGGGACGGTGTCAATACCTTGACGCCACAGGCTAGTCATCTCTCCAGGGCTGCTTCGACAGGTGCTCCCTTCCGTCATCACCTGCGTCGAGTCGAGGGCTCCGCAGAGAGACTTACCACCCGTGACCAGGTCAGTCCTCAACGTCAGCTTCGACCAAGCCTCCAATGTGTGGGGGAGATCCTCCGAGGACGACTCTGAAGCCCGGAGGCATCTGGGCTCAAAGCGAGCCTAGGTACACAATGCCAACTCGCCCAATGCCGGCTCTAAGGCAGGGATTCCGCCCCCGATGCCGAACTCAAGCCAGACCTACCAAACAAATCCTCCTGCCACCTTTTGCATTCCTTCCAGGTCTTAGCCAACATCAGGAGGCAAAGCGGGCAGGAAGATCCATCGTGGTCTGCCCCAAGGCACTTAATGCAGGTACTGTGGCAGTCCGTACAGGACATAGTACGGTTGCACTTGCCACACTGCTCAAAATCGTTGGTTGAGGACATAGCAGGAAAAGCGTAGTTACTCACCTGTAACAGGTGTTCTCCAGGGACAGCAAGAATCAGTCCTCACATATGGGTGATGCTGGTGCCAACGGAGTCCACACGGAGCATTTACACCGCTTTCACAGAAAGCATATGGGAATACTACCACGCATGCATGGTCCCATTCCCGCCCAAGGGTGCCATCTTGCTCAGTCAGATGACATAGCAAAAAAAGGACTTAAACAATGTAGGGAGGCAATCCAAGAGGAGAAGAGAAGGTTGTGAGGACCGATTCCTGCTGTCCCTAGAGAACACTGTTACAGGTGAGTAACTATGCTTTCTCCAGGAACAAGCAGGTAGTTAGTCCTCACATATGGGACTCCCTAGCTCCAGGCTGCCGAGGACCGAGCCACAACACTGCCACCGGCGACTCATCAGGTAGCCATGGGTTGCAGAAGATGAGTCCCCACTGAGAGACTCTGCAAAACCCTAGCGTACAGTGATACTATCACTCCGGTAGCCTGAACACAGAAGGGTCAGCAGGCAGGAGTTGCCTACACACAAAAAATATTACGGAATACTGCCTGTCCGAAGGCACTGTTCCTGCGGGACTCACTCTCCAGCTACAAACGTATGAATTGAAGCCTATGTGGCACACCGGCACTGAGCGGAGCTGTTGGTGGCCATGGCCCGCACACGATGTGCAGTGATCCGGTGCTCAAGGGAGAGGCCCACTCGCTCATAGGCGAGGGCAATGCAGTCCGCCACTCATGTGGACAGAGTCCGCTTCATTACCGGGAGCCCCAGTCAACTGGGGTCATATGATACAAAGAACTGAGGAGCTCTGCAATGGGCCTGGGTCCTCTGCAGGTAGGACAGGGCATGCTTGCAGTCTAGCGTATGCAAGATGAGTTCCTTCCTGCCAGCATGGGGCCATGGAAAGAAGGCGAGGACGGTGGAAAGGGGATACCACCTTGGGCAGAAATTTGGGATGTGTGCGAAGCACTACCCTGTTCTTATAGCATCTTGTATATGGCGGATCCGCCACCAAGGCCTGGAGTACACTCACTCTCTGAGCGGACGTGATGGCCACCAGAAAAAAACATTTTCCAGGAGAAGTATCTCAGATGGCAGGTGGCCAGGGGCTCAAACGGTGGTTTCGTGAGTTGAGAGAGCACCACATTAAGGTCCCATTCCGCTGCCGGAAGGCGGAGAGGGGGCTTCAATAGTAGGAGGCCCTGGAGGAACCAGGAGACCAGGGGCTGGTTTGAAAGGAATTTTCCCTCTACAGGGTGATGGTGAGCGGCTATGGCGCTCAGGTGTACCCTCACCAAATTAGACATTAGGCCGGCATGCGAGAGGTGCAGCAAGTATTTTAGCACTAGTTGAACGTGGCAGGAGAAAGGGTTCTCCCTTCTCTCTGAACACCAGACGGAGAATCTACTCCATTTGAAAGCGTAAGCCTGTCTGATGGAGGGTTTTCGGGAGGCCAAAAGGATCTCCTCGACTTCTCCTGGGAAACTGAAGGGAACCAAGGCTACCCTTTCAGCAGCCATGCCATCAATGCTAGCGACCCTAGGGTTGGGGTGCAGGAGGGAACCCTCCTCCTGGGACAGAAGGTCTGGATCCTGACCCAGAGAGACTGGGAGCGTCACAAACAGGGGGAGCAGCAAAGGGAACCAGGGTTGCAGGGCCTATCTGGGGACAATCAAGATCACTGATGCCCACTCGCTCTGGATTTTGAAGAGGGTCTTGGCCATCAGAGGAGTTGGTGGGAAGGCAGAGGAGGCCCTCAGACCATGCGATCAGGAAGGCATCCGCTGCTACACTCTCCGGGTGCGGCTGGCATGAGCAGAAGCGGGGCAGCTGCATGTTGTACAGGGAGGCGAAGAGGTCCATCTCGGGCCTGCCTCAGAGGCGGATGAGTCTCTGCACCACCTTGGGGTGCAGACGCCATTTGTGAAGGCGGAGGACTTTGCTGAGCTTGTCTGCCAAGCAGCTATTCTGGCCTGGAAGGTATACTGCTTGTAAGAGCATTCTGTAGCGTACTGCAAAGGGAAGGAGAGCCACCGCTTCCTGGTAGAGGGAGTACGAACCCATGCTTTCTTGCTTGTTCACACAGAACATGGCGACCTGGTTGTCTGTATGGATCAGCACACGACAGTTGCACAGGTGGCAGAACATTCGCAGGGCTAGGAAAATGGGCCGAGTTCCAGGAGGTTCAACTGCAGGAGCGGCGACTCTTGCGACCAGCTGCCTTGAGTGCAGAGGTCTCCACAGTGTGCTCCCCAACCAAGAAAGGAGGCGTCCGTGGTTAGGACCATCTGTGGTGCAGGTACCTGGAATGGCATCCCCTCCTGGCAGTGGTGTAGGGACTGCCACCAGTTGGCGGGCGACTGAACTTGTCGCATAACCTGCCCGTGGCTTGGGTCCACTGGGAGCGGAGGCACCATTGGGCCGTCCGCATGTGCAAGCAGGCTAGGGGCATGATGTGAATTGTTGAGGCCATGTGGCCCAGCAACCAGAGGCGGCAGCGAGCAGGTACCGACTGGCGAGTCTGTACCTTTCTCACTAGCTGCGCGAAACAAAGTGCCCTCTCCTTTGGAAGGGAGGCCTTGACCTATAACGTGTCCAGCTGGGTGCCTACGAACTCCAGGTTTTGGGCTGGAGAGAGGTGGGATTTGGAGTTGACGATGAACCCCTGGTGCTGCAAGAGGCAGATTGCTTGCCCTGCGGCATGGCTGGCCTAAAGGGCTGTGCTGCCTTTGATGAGCCAGTTGTCCAGATAGGGGCCACCAGAATCAGGGAAGCCTTGTCTCAATGGGCCTTGAAGAGGGTCTGCGCTATCAGAGGCATGGGAGGGAAGAAATACAACAGGCTCTCCGATCACAATATGAGGAAGGCATCCGGTGCCACCCAGGCTGGATGCGGCTGTGGGCCACAGAAACGGAGCAGCTGAATGTTGGTCGAGCTGGCAAAGAGGTTGAGGCTTAGTGTGCCCCATTACCTGAAGAGCCGCTGTGCCACCCCAGGGTCCAGGCACTACTCGAGTGGTTGGAGGACACTGCTCAGTCTGTCCGCCAGGGCATTGTCCTGGACCAGGAAGTACACTGCCCGGAGGAACATACCCCGTCTGGTTGCGTACGAACAGAGGGCTAGGAGCCTGTGCCCCCCCCCCCCCCCCGCTTTTTCAGGCAGAACATCGTACCTGGTTGTCCGTTTGAACAAGCACTGACTGATGCTGCATGCAGTGCTAGAAGGCCTTGAGCACAAGGAAAACGGCCCTGAGCTCCAGCAGGTTGATTTGCTGCTGGCTCTCCTCGAAGGATCAGACACCCTGGGTGTGTAATTCCTCACAATGGGCACCCAGCCCAGTAGGGAAGCATCTGTCGAGGACCCTCTGTGGGCTTAGGAGTTGGAAGGGCATGCCCCTTTGGCAGGTTTTGTGGAACAGCCATCAACTGAGGGACACCGTCAGCTGATGATACACAGAGACCCTGTCCCGGAGTCTTCCCCCACTGTGAGCGGAGACACCACTGAGCTGCCCACATGTGGAGATGGGCATGGGGGATGACATGGATCATGGAGGCTAATGTGGCCAAGGAGGTGAAGCACTGACCTTGCTGATACAGTATGACAGTGCTGCACCTTGGTTGCCAGTGATGCGAGTCGATCCACCCTGTCTTGGGGAGGAAAGCCGTGGCCTAGAGGGTGTCCAGCCGAGCCCCCATGAACTGCAAGTCCTGAATTTGGGGCAAGATGGAATTTTGGGTGATTTATCACAAAATCCAGGTGTTGCAAGACCCTGATGGTGCGGCCTGTTGCCTTCAGAGTTTCTGTGGCTGTGTTCCCTTTTACAAGCTAGTCATCCAAGTAAGGGAAGACAAAGGCCCCTTGGAGACTGAGATAGGCCGCCACCACAGCCAGGCATTTGGTGAAGACCTGTGGGGCAGAAGACAGGTCAAAGAACAGTACCCTGTACTGGTAGTGGTTGCCTCTGACCATGAATCTTAGGTACTGTCTGTGACTGGGATGGATAAGTATGTGGGCATAAGCATTCTTTAGGTCCAAGAAGCATAGCCAATCTCCCTGTCGGAGTAGGGCAGCAATATTCCAAGGCAGAGCATCTTGAACTTCTCCCACACCAGGAATTTGTTTAGGTTTCTCAGGTCTAGGATGGGCCTTAGTCCACCTGTTCTTTTTGGGACCAGAAAGTACCTGGAGTAGAACCCTTTTCCTTTCAGGTGGTGTGGTACGGGCTCCACAGTCCTGTCCCTGAGGTGGTGTCCTCAGGTGGGGATCGGTGCCTAGCCACCAGTGGGGACGGATCTGAAGGGAGGTCTCTGTGGGCCAGGGACTCTGGGGACGTCTCTGCGTCGGACTCAAAAGCCGAGTAGTCTGAAGACTTGAGGCCCGGCGGCTCCAAGGGCATCGTTGGCTCTGATCTTCAATGATTCGAGGCCAAGACAAAGGCAGTCACCTACGAAGACCTCACCCCCAAGGAGCGGGAGCGAGATTGAGAGCTTCGCCAAGGATCTACCCGAGGCATCTGACTCTCAGGGATCACTTTGGGGACCTGGGAAGTCCTCAGTATCAAGGTCCCCAAGGTCTCGGCGTGAGCACCGGTGGGACTGAGTCTCGATGCTTGTTGGGATGCAAAGAACACAGAAACATTGTGTTCAAGCATCAACATACGAGTTTCCCACTTGGTGATGGGTTGTCAGACACCAACGCCAGGGTTACCGGGTCTGATGTCGAGGAGGAGAGGGGGTCTTCAGTAGGATGGCCCTCGGGAAACCAAGGTCAATCATAAGATGCCTCGACTTCTGTCCTGGGTACCTTCTGGGGCCGGTCCCTCTTTGACTCCTCAGAAGTCTGTCAGTGGCTGAGGGACCACGCATAGGATTTCCCCTGCTTGTCCATCTCCCAGGACAGGGTCCTCGAGGTCTTTTTCTTCTTACGCTCTCGCTCCAGGGACCCCTGCTCGGAATGTCTGCAAGCCCACTTAGGAACTGCAGGGGATTTATGCGACTCAGAAGATCCGTGTGGGGCCTTTGAGCATGAGGCTACTGGTGAAACCGGAATATACTCCGCCCCGTGGAAGATGTCCGCTTGCTTTTTCTGGTGGCCCTGGATGGCCTTGGTGGATAATATTTTTGCATAGGAGGCATTCCTCCGGGTCATGGTCAGCGCACAGAAACTGGAGGCAACAATCATGAGTGTTGGTGAGTGACATGTTTTTGGAGCACCAATCACATTTCTTGAAACCGATGGCCATTGGGACAAAAAGGACCCCCGTGAGGTCAAAGACCTTCACCACGGACAGTGGTTGAAAAAGGCGCGAAAGCCCTGGAGGAACCTAACAAAAAATAAAACTAAGTTTTGAGACCCAACGCTGGGGCAGCAGGCCTCTTAGGTGGGAAAGGGAACAACGAAGGCTAGAAAAATGTACAAGAGTGAACATAAAACATTTTGGGGGGAGAAAGGGACGGACAAGATGTACATCTGTAGGGCTCTGCGGAAAAAGGGAGACTGACCAAGATGGCACTCTTGGGCTGGAAGGGGACCATGCATGCATGGTGGCATCTCCCAAAGGCTTTCTTTGGAAGCTGGGAAGATGCTTCCGCAAGGGCTCCGTGAGCATCGACATATGTGAGGACTGACTTCCAGCAATGTGAGACTTGCTCAAAAAACATTTTCAAGAAGTTTAGCTACAAAAGATCCATTGAAAATGGGATAGTAATTACCCAGTACAAATAGGTCTATGTTCGGTTATATTAATAATGGAGGAACTATGGAATGATTCCAGGATGGCGGCACCCACTGGTAAGACTCATTGTTTAATCCTAGTATAATGGAGCAAAATTATCCCAGCAAGTTTTTAGTAGTTGAGGGGGTATAACATTGGCTCGATGAGTTTAATGAGCTGAGGAGTTTCACAAGATGAAAATCTGTCAGTGGGGAAAAGCACTGAAAGGTGCTAGAGTGGACATCTGGAAAAATATCTGGAGAAGGCTCAATGGGGATAGCAGGAGGAAAGGAAAACAGCTACAACTTCTTTTTTTCATGAAAAAGTTTAGAATATTCCATATTAAGGAATAACCCAATTGATCTGGAGTAACTTGAATAAGATTAATGGTCTGCAAAACTGTGGGGGCTAATTTACGAAAAATGAGGAAAAGTTCTTTTGGGAAGTTTTTGCGTTTGTAGATAAGGTTTGAATAATAAATGCTTTGGCTTCAATAATAAGTTGTCTGTATTCTCGTTGAAGAGTATTACAAGAAAGCGTAGTTACTCACCTGTAACAGGTGTTCTCCAGGGTCAGCAGGAATCAGTCCTCACATATGGGTGACGTCAGCACCAACGGAGACCTCACAGAAGCATCCCTCAGCTTTCAAAGAAAGCCTTTGGGAGATGCCACCATACATGCGTGGTCCCCTTCCCACCCAAGGGTGCCATCTTGCTCAGTCAGATGACATAGCTAAAAGACAGCAAAAATAAAAGATGGTAAAGGAGCAGCTCCAAGGGGAGGAAGGAGGATTGTGAGGACTGATTTCTGCTGTCCCCAGAGAACACCTGTTACAGGTGAGTAACTGCTCTTTCTCTGGGAACAAACAAGAAGTCAATCTTCACATACGGGACTCCCCAGCTACAGGCTACCAAGAGCCCATAGCAAAAATAGGGGCTCCCTCACGGGGAGCCGCAAGCAGCAGCAATTTAGTCCGTGTACACAGACCATAGTAGGACTCCTGTATCCAATGAACAAGCACTCTGGTAGCCTGAACACAAAAGGGTAGGAGGGTAGGAGTTGCCTAAACCCCGAAAAGGATACGGAGCATAGCCTGGCCGAAGGCACTGTCCCGTCAGGACTCTCTTTCCAGGCAGTAATGGGCTGCAAAGGTATGGACTGAAGACCAGGTGGTGGCCCGGCAGATGTCCACCATCGGGACGGAGAGCAAGTTTGCCACCGAAGCCACCATAGCCCTGACATGGTGTGCCGTGATGCGGCCTTTCAGCAGGAGCCCCACCTGCTCATAAGCGTGAGCGATACAGTCCACCACCCATATGAACAGCATACACTTGGTCACCGCCTCCCCCAGTCTACTGGGGTCATAGGAGATGAAAAGCTGAGAGGCTTTGCTGTGGCCCTGAGTGCATTGGATATAGAAGGACAAGCTGTGGAGGACCGTCTCCGCCCGACTGGAGTGAAGTCTTGGAAAGAAGGTAGGGAACACCACTTCCTGGTTGAGATGGAAGGGCGACACTACCTTCTGCAGGAATTTGGGGTGTGCGCGAAGCACTACTCTTCTTGTAGAACCTGGTATAGGGCGCCTCTGGCCACAAGGGCCTGAAGCTCGCTAACTTTGCGAGCGGAGATAAGCGTGACCAGGAAAGCCACCTTCCAAGAGAGGTAGCAAAGGTAGCAGGTAGCCAAAGGTTCGAACGGTGGGGGAGTGAGCTGCCCCAACACTACGTTGAGGTCCCATTCGGTTGCCAGAGGGCGAGCCAGGGGCTTCGATAAGAGGAGGCCCCAAAGGAAACAGGTCAACAAAGATTGGACCGAGAGGAGCTCATCATCCAACAGATGGTGGTGCGCTGCCAGGGCACTAAGGTGCACTCGGATGGAGTTAGACTTGAGCCCGAACAGAAAGGTGGAGAAGGTACTGTAACACCAGAGCCACCAGGCCGGAGAAAGGGTCAGCCCCGTGTCTGGCGCACCAAACAAAGAATCTGTGCCATTTGAGGGCATAAGCCTTCCTAGTAGATGCCTTGTGAGAGGCCAGCAGAATGTCTTCCACCTCAATCGGAAGGCTGAAAGGGGCCAGTCACCCTCTCAGTTGCCATGCTGTCAGCAGCAGGGACCCCAGGCTGGGGGGCAGGAGAGAGCCCCCCCTCCTGAAATAGGAGTCCCAGGGCAGTATCCAAGGGGATGGGGGTCTCCACAGTCAACTGCAGAAGCAGCGGGAACCATGGCTGCCTGGGCTACCGAGGCGTTATCAGGATGAGCGAGGCCCTATCACGGAAGGTCCCGAACAAGGTCTTGTGATCAGCGGCGTAGGAGGGAAGGCCTTGAGACCATGATACCAGGAACACATCCGCTGCCACACTGGAGGGTGGGCCTGCTGGTAGCAGAAGCGAGGCAACTGAAAGTTGTCCGGGCTGGCAAACAGGTCCATCACAGATTCCCCCCCGAGACAGAAAAGCTGACTGGCTACCCGGGGGTCCAGCTGCCACTCGTGCGGCTGAAGAACTCTGCTGAGTATGTCGGCCAGAAGGTTGTCCTGGCCTGGCAGGTACACTGCCCACAGGAAGATATCCTGCTGGATTGCATACGAGCAGAGGACCAGTGCCTCCTGACAGAAGAAACGAGACCCCATGCCCCCCGTTTGCTCATGTAGAACATTGCCACTTGGTTGTCCGTCTGGAGCAGCACTGGCTGGTGACACAGGTGGTTACAGAAGACCCTCAGGGCTAGGTGTATGGCTCAGAGCTCCAGGAGGTTGATCTGCTGGGTGCTCTCGCCTGGTGACCAGTTTTCATGAGTCCGGACTTCTCCGCAATGGGCTCCCAGGCCGAGCAGGGAGGCATCCGTGGTAAGGACCCTTGAAGGGCTTGGGGTCTGAAAAGGCATGCCTGCCTCAAGATGCTGGGGAGACTGCCACCAGACCAGAGAATCCGCCAATCGGCGGGTCACAGAAACTGTCTCAGAGGTGGCCACTGGTCCCAGAATTACCACTGCGCCACACTCATGTGGAGGCGAGCGTCGGGGATGATGTGAACCGTGGAGGCCATGTGCCTAAGGAGGCGCAGGAGAAGCCAAGCAAGCACCAAGGGACGGTACTGTACGTCCCGAGCCAGAATCCTCAGACGTTAGGTTTTCTTGCCCAGGGACAGAGCCATCGACTGGAGAGTGTCAATCTTTTCCCCTAATGAACTCCAGACACTGTGTAGTTGAGGTAGTTTATGACAAAACCCAAGTGTTGCAGAACTTGGATGGTACGTGCGGTGGCCTGTTGCAACTCTGAGGCCATGCCTCCCTTTATGAACCAGTCGTCCAGGTAGAGAAAGACGAAGACCCCCTGGAGCCGGAGAAGGCAGCCACGACCAACAGGCATTTTGTGAAAACTCTTGGGGCAGAGGCTAGGCCGAAGGGGAGCACCCTGTACTGAAAATGCCTGCCCCCCACTACAAACCGCAGGTACTGCCTATGGTTGGGGTGGATGAGGATATGGATGTAAGCATCCTTGAGGTCTAAGGAGCACAGCCAGTCTCCCTGCTGGAGGTATGGCAGCAATGTTCCAAGGGAGAGCATCTTGAACTTCTCCCTCACCAGGAATTTGTAGAGGTTGTGCAGGTCGAGGATGGGCCTTAGGTCCCCTGTCCTTTTTGGCACGAGGAAGTACCTAGAGTAGAACCCCTTGCCCTTGAGATGGTGGGGCATCGGTTCCATTGCTTTGCCCTCGAGAAGACCTGCCAATTCCTTCAGAAGGTGGTCCCATTGGAGGGGAGACCTGAGAGGCTCTGCCAGGAAATAAGGGGCAGATGTCCGAGTCAGGTGGAGGAAGTAACCCTCTCTGACTACCCGAAGTGCCCAGGAATCGGTGGTGATGGACATCCACCTCTGGGCATAGAGGGCCAGATGTCCGCCTGTGGGCTGCTGATCTCCTTGGGGTAGATAGGCTATGCTCAACGAGTCAAAAACTCTCCCCTTCGGCTGGGCCAGAGCCGGTGCCTGGGGTTTTGGAGCCTTCTGCTTATGCGGGCCATGCCCATGTCCCTTGGCCTGCTGACTCTGTTGGGGAGCTGGGGAGGCCTGATATGGTGGGTAGTTTCGGTAAGCAGCTCCCTTCCTTGGATAAAAGGACTTTTTACCCAAGCCTTTCCGTCAGGGAAGAGCAGCATTCTTTTTGGAGAGCCTGGTCGTCATCACGAACTTGGTCTCCAGCTTGATAGCCTTGTCGGTCATGGATTTGCCAAAGAGGTTCTCTCCTTGGCAGTGGACATCCACCAATTTGTCCTGAACCCACTGCTCGAGTTTGGACGACCGTGCAGCGATGCAAGCTGCCGCTACTCGAGCCGCCGACTCAAACCCATAATAGACCGCTCGAGACAAGAATTTGGAGCATTCACGGACTGCTTTGGCCAGGTTCAGAGAGACCAGCTGAGAACCCGGCGAGTTCCTTCGCCAGGTCTCTCAGGCACATGCCCATGTACAGCTGGTAGGCCTGGATGCGGCTGATGAGCATTGAGCCCTGGTAGCACTTTCTGTCAAGGGCGTCCAGGGTGCAGGCCTTCCTGCCGGGGGGCACCGAGGAGTGCGCCTTCTAGCTTTTCAGCCAACACATGGCCGACTCCACCATCATGGAGTTATGTGGCAGCTGTGACTTTTGGAAGCCCGGGCTCTGGCGGACTTGATACATCGAGTTGAGCCGCTTGCTCACCACGGCACCAAAGCCGATGTCTCCCACATTCGGAGCATCAGCTGTTCCAGGATGGGACATATGGGCACCGTGAGAGATTCCCACGGAGGGGTCTTGTACTGGAGGATTTCCAACATCCGCCCGAGGGTCCTCCTCTGACTCGGTTGGGAATGTCACGGCCTTAGACATGTCCTTGACAAAATCAAGGAAGCCCATATCCTCGGGCAGGGACCGCTGTCGAGGATCCAAGATGGGAGAGTCAGATGGGACGTTGCGGTGGCAACAGGTACCGGGGGACTCCTCGTCCTCTGTTTCCCACTCGGAGCAATCCATTGAAAACTCGGAGGGCTGCTCTGCAGGCCTCGGGGCCCCTGATGCCCTGAAGCCGGTGCCCAACAAACATGCCGGGGAAGACTGCGGTCCTGTCGAGTGGGACTCAGATCATGACCTCGGCCAAGGATCTACTCGGCCTGCAGAGATGTCTTGGATGTCGAGGGCCTGGAAGTCGGGGCGGATGAACCAATCATTCCGGACAACGGCGCCCGCTGCTGGTCCATGAAGGCAGACAAACTGCGCTCCAGAGCTGCCATTCTGGACTTCAAACCAGAAGGTTCTGCAGCCTTCGGTGCGGGCACAGAGGGACTCAGGGCCTGACACCGGCTCCTCCGAAGGGGAATCCTCGATGAGGATAATGTCTGGGAACTGAGGTTGGTCCACGGTCAGATCCTTCCGGGGGATCTTTGCAGGATGCTCCTTCTCCAACAGCTCAGACGAACATCTGGACTGTGGGACCAGGCCCGGGGAGCACCCAGCCGGTCGGAACAGTCCAAAGACGCCGCCTTCGAGGGTTTCTTCTTCTTCCTGGGTTCCCTCAAGGGAAACCCCCTTTCTAGGGCCCACGAGGAGGCTTGGGTTTAGAAGGTTCCACCCTAGATGTTGGGGCATCAGATGAGGCCCTGGGGACTCTGAGAAAAACTTATTGTGCTGCTGCTGGTAGCTCTTGGGGGCCTTACTGGACATCCTCTTGCAGAGACCGCAGGCTGCTAGGTCGTGGTCTAGCCCAAGGCAGCAGAGACAGCAGTTGTGTATGTCTGTCAAAGACATAATTTTAGAACACTAATCACACTTTTTAAAGCCACTGGTAGCCATGGGGGAAAAAAGTACCCTTGCGAGGTCGAAGACTCTCCGGGCTGCCAGTGGGAGAAAAAAGGTGCAAAGACACCAGGAAAAGAAAAGAACTAAAGACTACAAAAATAGACCAAACTCAATGCCGAGGCAATGAGGTCGGTAGGTGGGAAGAGTACTGATGCAATACCGGAGGTGAGTATGAAACGCGGAGAGAAATGTCTGAAAAGCTTCATGGAAAAAAGGAGACTGAGCAAGATGGCACCCTTGGGCGGGAAGGGGACCACGCATGTGTGGTGGCATCTCCCAAAGGCTTTCTTTGAAAGCTGGGAGGATGCTCCTGCGAGGGCTCCGTCGGTGCCGACATCACCCATATGTGAGGACTAACTTCCTGTTTGTTCCCGGAGAAACCTTATTTTCTGTCATTGGTGATTTACACCATTTGTGCTCCGAGTGCCTAATTTTTTTTCCTAAACTCCCTTAGTTTTTGTGAGAACCAGGCATTTGACTGTTTAGTCTCCTAATCTGTTTAAGAGGAGCATGAGAATTCAGGGTTTTCTCTAACAGAAAATTCCAGGTAGAAATCTTCTCTAGCATGAAGCCTGAAAATTCAGATGGGAGGACTAGATCATCTGAAGCAAATTTACCTGCATCAATGTTTTTTGGTATTTTGAAATACTTGAGGTTTATGCTGACTCTCATAGGATGGAGAGAAAAACTCTATCTTAAATAGGATTAAATAGCAATCTGTCTAGGATTTAGGATTATTATTACAGGAATGAGGAGGAAGACTACAGTCTCTAAACAGTTCTAGGTCAAGGCAATGTCCAGAAGTATGGATAGCATCAATGGATAGGACAGAAAAGCCAAGGTCGGAAACGAAGGATGTGAAATCCAAACTGATAGAGAAACTTGAATTATTTGGCTGAATATTAAAGTCAAAGTATTAATAGTAAACTGGTAAGTATAGCAAACTCAGATAACAGTTGTTGTAACTTGCCGTAGGAGGCAGAAAATATAGAAGGAGCTAAGTACAGAAGAAGACAATGGCAATGGCAATAGTGATTTTACGTAAACTAGTAAGATTCTAAGTGTGCAGAAGTACTTTGTGAGATTTCCCAGCAGTGCCAGATTGATGGGATGAGAAGGGCTATTCCCCCACCACATTTAGAGGGATGATTATAAAAGTAGGCGGTAAAGCTATCAGGAAGAATTTGCATTAGTAAGCTGTGTCCTTATCCCGAAGCCATGTTTTACAGGTGACTAGCATCTGTGTCAAAAAGATAAACGCAAAAGAGAGGTGTGTTTATTACTCCTACCTGTGAAAGATAACTCAGAGGATATGGCTTGTATTGCAGATAGCATGGAACTGGAACTAGGATTCTGGACAGAGACATGGAGGAGAAGAGATGATGGACTGGAGCAAAGGACTGCCAGCAGGAGTGGCAAAACAAGAACTGGAATGAGCAGAGAGGCTGGATATGCCATTGTAAGGAGAGTGATGAGCGCCAATATTGCCACAGTAACGAAAGAAATGGACAATATCATAGTTAATTTATAAGGCGTGCAAAGCAGCAAGCTAAGAAGTATGTCCCTTTAGTGTGTGCCCATGGCAACTGCACTCCGCAAACTATGGTTACATGATGCAAGGTTCCACATTAGGAACCACCACCTAGGAAAAAGATTTAGGCGTCATTGTGGAAAACATGTTAAAACCTTCGGCCCAGTGTGCAGCGGCGGCCAAGAGAGCAAATAGAATGCTAGGTATCATAAGGAAAGGAATGGAAAATAAAGCATAGTTACTCACCTGTAACAGGTGATCTCCGGGGTTAGTCTTCACATATGGGTATCGTCGGTACCGACGGAGCCTGCACGGGAATGCTCCCCAGCGTCAAATAGGAAAGCTTTTGGGAGCATCCCACAGCACCTGCGTGCTGCCTTCCCGCCTTTCCCAACTGTCCCTCTCCAGTTGAGTTTAAAGCTGAGACAAAAGAGAGAGGGAAAGAGAGAAAGAGAGATAGAAAAATACAACTCCTAGGGGAGGTGGGTGGGTTGTGAAGACTAAATTCCTGCTGTTCACGGAGATCACCTGTTACAGGTGAGTAACTATGCTATCTCCAGGAACAAGCAGGAATGCAGTCTTCACATATGGGGACTCCCTAGCTGCAGATGCCAGGGAGATGGTCCCAGAAAGTTGTGTGCCCCTGTGAAAGGGCTCCACTTCCCCCCATGGATCTCTGGTATCCTACCAGGGATGGTGGGTAGGAGTTGATTAAGTCTGGAACAGGTGTTGAAGAACAGCCTGAAAAAACAAGGCATCCCGGCGGGAGTCCTTGTCTAAGCAGTAATGGGCTGTGAAGGTATGTACCGAAGCCCAAGTAGCGGCTTGACAGATGTCGTCGATAGACAGAGTGAAGATGAGCCATTGAGGCTGCCATGGCTCTCACATTGTGAGCTGTGACATGGTCTTCAAGAGGAAGGTTCTTACTCTCATAGGCAAAAGATATACACTGAGCAATCCAGCTGGACAGTGTCCTTTTGGAGACTGGAAATCCCAAATGACTAGGATCAAAAGCAACAAAGAGTTGAGAGGATTTTCTATGTTGCTGTGTCATTTGCAAGTAAAAGGCCAAAGCTCTTTTACAGTCCAAAGTATGAAGGTTCCTTTCTGCATTTGAGGTGTGAGGCCTTGGAAAGAATACAGGAAGGTAAACGACTTGGCTTAAATGAAAGGGCGAAACCACCTTTGGCATAAAGTGTGGATCAGTCCTAAGGACTACCTTATCATGATGGAACCTTGTATAAAGAAGATCAGTCACCAACGCCTGCAATTCACTGATGTGACGTGCTGATGTGATTGCAATGAGAACGATAACCTTCCAGGAAAGGAATTTCAAAGAGGTAGTGGCTAATGGTTCAAGGGGCTGTTTCATGAGCCCAAGAACCAGATTCAAGTCCCATGCCAACGGTGGTGGTTTAATGGGAGGCTTTGTTAAAATAAGGCCTCTCATAAATCTCGCTATGAGAGGATGAGAGGAAATAGGTTGTCCATTTAGAGGCTTGAAAGAAGCTGCAATAGCACTCAAATGGACTCACTGAATTGGTCTTAAGCCCTGCATTTGATAAATGAAGGAGGTAGCCCAGTAATGATTCCAGAGGTATCGCAAGAGGGTTAAGACCCTTCTGCGAGCACCATATGGTAAACCTTTTCCACTTGAATGCATAAGAGCATCTTGTGGAAGGTTTCCTGAAAGCATGAAGGATATCCTTTACCTGCTGGGAAAGGTTAAGACCGTGAAGTTCTAGGCTTTCAGCAACCAGGCCCTGAGATGCAGACACTGGGGATTGGGATGCCACAGCATCCCGTCCTCTTGAAAAAGAAGATCTGGAGCAGATCCTAACTCCAGAGGCGGAGCTTGAGAGAGATGTAGGAGCAGAGGGTAACACGGTTGCCGAGGACAACGTGGAACTATGAGGATCATATGACCTCTGTCTCTCTGAAGCTTGAATAGGGTTTTGGGAATTAGGGGAACGGGTGGAAAGGCATACAGGAAGTCCTGACCCCAATGAAGGAGGAAAGCATCCCTGGCCTGAACCTCGAGTCGGAATTCTGGAACAGATCCGGGGAAGTTTGGCATTCAGCGGACTTGCAAAGAGGTCTATGTCCAGGGTTCCCTAAATTTTAAAATTTTTGGCCACCTGGTTTGCATGGAGAGACCAATCGTGTGGAAGCAGAACTCGACTGAGTCTGTCTGCCCAAGAGTTTTGAATGCCTGGAAGATACACCGCAAGGGGATGAATCTGATGCTCTCTGGCAAGGGCCCATAGTCGCAAAGCTTCGTTGGGTAGCGACAGAGAGCCTGTTCCGCCCTGCTTGTTCACATAGAACATGGCTACCTGACTGTCCGTTTGAACTAGGACTGTCTTGTAGCTGAGCTGGGTGTGAAATACTCGAAGAGCAAGGAAGATTGCTCTGAGCTCCAGGAGGTTGATATACAGATAGGCCTCCTGTGGAGTCCAGGTACCCTGGGTAGAGAGGCCGTGCAGGTGGGCTCCCCAAACCACCTGTGAAGCTTCGGTTGTTAGAGCGGCTTGGGGTGGAGATTGCTGAAACGGAGACCCCACCAGAAGATTTTTGGGTGACTGCCACCATTGGAGGGACAAAAATAAGGCGATCTGAATTTGCTATTTTGTCTGACAGGCAACCTGACGCCTGAGTCCACTGAGTGGATAAGGTCCACTGGACTGCACTCATATGGAGGTGAGCATAAGGAACCACATGCACGTTGGATGCCACGAGGCCTATCAACTGTAACATTTCCCGAGCAGTGAGGTGAGGTTTTAGCACTGCTTGGGAAGCTAACTGCACAATGTGAAGGCAGCAGGACTGTGGAAGGAAGGCCTTTGTCTGTCTGGTATCCAGAAGGGCTCCTATAAACTCTAGGGATTGAGTGGGAGCAAGGTTGGACTTTGGGAAGTTTATGATAAGTCCCAAATACTGAAGGATGTATATTGTGCTAGACAGAGCAACCCTGGCCTCTGGCTCTGAAGGGGCTCCAATGAGTCAGTCGTCTAAGTAAGGGAAGACGAATATTCCCAGGGTGCGGAGAAATGCTGCTACCACAGCCATGCATTCTGTGAACACCCTTGGTGCAGAAGCCAGTCCAAAAGGAAGAACCCTGTATTGGTAGTGCTACCCTTGAAACAGGAATCGAAGGAACTTTCGGTGAGTTGGATGGATGAGAACATGAGTGTACGCATCCTTGAGATCTAGAGAACAAAGCCAATCCTGACTCTGAAGGTATGGCAGCAGAGTTCCTAAAGAAATCATTTTGAATTTCTTTCTGAACAGGAATTTGTTCAATTCTCTGAGGTCTAGAATGGGTCTGTGTCCTCCTGTTTTCTTTGGAATAAGGAAATAGGGGGTAGTAAAACCCTGTACCCAGTTGGGGAATAGGCACCTCTTCTATTGCTCCTTGAGCAAGGAGCATTGTGACTTCTTGACCTAACCAGTCATTGGGAGAGGTCTGAGAATTGAACTGTCTTACTATTGTAGGAGGGGGCATGCTGAGGAAATTAAGCTTGTACCCTTCTCGTACAATAGACAAAGTCCAATTTTCTGCTGTTATCTGACACCATCTGGGGGCAAAATGACATAACCTTCCTGGGATGGTAGAAGGTTCTGGGCCGTTCAGGGCCAGGAAGGCAAAGTTCTCTAGATAGGAGTCAAAGCCCCTGTGGAGGCTGAGTCTGCTGAGCCGGTTGAGGTCTAGCTGCTTTTGGCTTCCTTTGTTGCCTAAGTTGTTGCTGTTGTCCCTTTTGGGCAGACTGACCTAAATGATGTCCCTGCTGGGTATAGGAGGGATAAAACTTTCTTCTTGCTGAAGAAAGGTTTCTTAGAGGATCTTTTCCTCGCAGTATCAGCTGTAGATTTGGACAATCTATCCAAAGTGATATTGTCAGCATCTATCTCATTAGCTTTTTCCTGCCAATTCTTGCCAAAGAGATTCTCTCCTCTGCAAGGTATATTCCCCAGTTTGTCCTGTACCCAGATTTCTAAGTCAGATGTCTGGAACCAGGCAATTCTGCATACACCTATGGCAATAGCAGAGGTTCTGCTTATGCATTCAAAGCAGTCAAAGGCTGCACGATTCACAAACTTGGAAACATCCTGAGCATGTTTAACAAGAGTAAGATCATCTTGCATTTTATCATCAGGAAGGAGAGGGCTCATAAGCTCTAAGTCTCCTGTGACTTCCTTAAGGAACATTCCCATATACAAGATATAGGAACTGATCCTAGCAGAAAGCATGGAAGCCTGGAAGGATCAACGTTCAAAGGCGTCAAGAGTCCTACACTCACGTCCTGGAGGATTAGATGCATGCCTTTTTGCACTCTTTACCCTTCTCATGGCTGATTCCACCTCCATGGAATGGTGTGGTAATAGAGTCTTCTGAAACCCAGGACAAGGAGGAACTCGATACATGGTGTCGTGTCTTCGAGAATGAGGTGATATGGTTAGAGGTGTTTCCCACATCCTTAACATAAGATCATGCAAGATCTCATGAATAGGTAAGGTAGCTGCCTCCTTGGGAGCTTTAGGGTATTGTAGGATTTCTAATTCCTTTGCCCTAGGCTCTTTTTCAGGAGCCACTGTGATAGAAAGACCTCGGGCCATATCTCGGATAAAATCCTGAAAGGACATATCTTCTGGTGGAGACATCCTACGCTGGGGAGAAGAGGAATCCTCGGGAAGAAGTACTCTGGAATCGGCAGAGCCTTCGGAATCTTCAGACTCATCCAAGGATTCGAAGTATCTCCGATCCGGGTGATCATACAAGGCACGGTACCGGTACCGATCAAAGTCGGCATTGGAGTGGTCCGGTACAGACTTGTCGATGCCAGATAGAGACGCATGACTTGGTCCCAGTAGAATACCTGCCGATGTTGATGCAGTCGGTGCCGGTACTGGTTGAATTGTCTGAAGCAGTTTCAGGGGCATCGAGGCCGTGAGAAGAGCTGCCAGACTGTGCTCAGTAGCCAAGAATCTCTGGTCTATCGACGCTGACGATGCTTGGGTATCGGTGCCTGTTAAAGCGGCCAGAACCCCAGAGCATGGCACAAGTAATTCTGCCGAGATTGAAGCCTCGAGAACATCCTGGAGCCCCGTTAGTGCTTTGGAAGCCGAAGCCTCCCGCCGGGGCAATTTTGAAGGTGAAAGTCCCTCAAGGGCAATGCTAGAGGCATCTCGATGTTTAGAAGGAGATCTACCCTTTGAGGACCGGCTAGATTTATGTTTAGTTACCTGAGATCCATGGGAGGAGGATGAAGCTCGGGAGGAGGATGAAGCCCTGGAGAACGTCGATGCCAAGGAGGCTGCATCAGAGGGAAAAAGGGTGCTGAGCTTAGCAGCTCAGTTTTGCCGGCCCCTTTTTGACTTCATTCCACAGGCAACACACTCTGAAGTAGAGTGGTCAGGACCTAAACATTTGAGGTACCACTCATGGGTGTCGGTGACGGAAATGGTACTGCCAGACTTAGAACACTTTTTAAAACCCGAAGCGGGTTTTTCCATTTTGAGGGAAAAAGTTGGGCCTAGTGCCCAAAATGGCACGTGGCACCTGAGAAGAAAATCACTGGAGAAAGACTCCAGAAACAAAGGTTTTTTGGTTTTTCTTTTAGAAAAAAAGAAAAGAACCAATGGCAGTACCGGTACAGCATTGAGGGAAGGCAGACGCGACCACAAAGAAGTATAAGAAGGGAATTTTCTGCGGTGACAGGATGTGCGACCTGTCGGCTCCGCGGAAAACGAAGAACTGGGAAAGGCGGGAAGGCAGCCCGCAGGTGCTGTGGGATGCTCCCAAAAGCTTTCCTATTGGACGCTGGGGAGCATTCCCGCACAGGCTCCATCGGTACCGACGATACCCATATGTGAAGACTACATTCCTGCTTGTTCCTGGAGAAAACAAAAGATATTATAATACCTCTGTATCGTTCCATGGTGAGACCGCACCTTGAATAGTGTGTGCAATTCTGGTCGCCGTATCTTAAAAAAGATATAGCGTTATTAGAAAAGGTTCGGAGAAGAGCCACCAAAATGGTAAAGGGGATGGATGGATACTCCTTTGAAGAAAGGCTAAAAAGGTTAGGGTTCTTTAACCTGGAAGAGAGACGGCTGAGGGGAGGTATGATATAAGTCTATAAATTAATGAAGGGAGTGGAACAGGTAAACGTAGATTGATTGTTTACGTTATCAGAATATAGAAAGACTAGGGGACATGCAATGAAGCTACAGGGTAAACTATTTAAGACTAATAATAGAAAATATTTTTCCACGCAACGTGTAATCAAACTCTGGAATTTGTTACCGGAAGATGTAGTAAAGGCTGTTAGTGTAGCTGGGTTTAAAAAAGGTTTGGACAAGTTCCTGGAGGAAAGGTCCATAAACCATTATTAAGAAGGGACCCAGGATATCAAATGCTTGATCCAGTACAAGCATTGTGGAACCTGTGTCTTTTGGGGAAACTGCTAGGTACGTATGACCTAGATTGGCCACTGTTGGAAACAGGATACTGGGCTTGATGGACCTTGGTCTGACCCAGTATGGCATATCTTATGTTCTTATCTTGCGAGTTATAGACCTTCCAGGGGACGTCACCTTCGGCATCAGCATGGGGAGCATGGTCTGGGCAGCAGAAGACAGTCAAACATGAAACCGGGACAGAAACTGAAAAAAAAAAAAAAAAAAAGGAAAAAAAGGCACAAATAAAGCATTAAAGGTAAAAAAAAATATACAGGTCTGTAAGACGCACAGATAACACGGGTCACATCTGGTGGGCTGATTGGACAGTTGTGAGGGGATTTTTTTGGAGTTGTTGGCAGTGTGTAGGGAGTTTGGGGGATTAGCAGAGTACAGAACAGAGAGAGGGAGTTTTAAAGAAGCAATTCCCTTACTGCTATGCTTCACTGTATGTAAGATTCTATACTACAGATACCACCTATAGACATGCATTGCGCTTTTTTTTGGTGGGGAGGGAGGGAGCACTTACATCTCTGGAAGCCCAGGTCTGATTTGGACTACTTTCAAATTTTGTATGTTTTTTTATCAGTTTTCCTCACATGCCAAGTTTCATGCCATTGCGTTAAATTTTGGACAGTAATTTGGTTCCCAGACAAAATTGAGACAGACAGACATTTTCAACCTCTTTTATGTAATTCTTTTAACTTCCTTTGGGTTGGAAAGAATAAAAAGATTATTTTAAGAGGCTCGAGAGGTATTCTCAGGCGTAAAAAAAAATTATAGAATTATTTCCGAACAAGGTTGTGGATGCACTGAATGACATTCCATAGGAATGTATGGCAGCAACAATAGTAGCAGAATTAAGAAAGGGTGGGATAAGCATAGATTTACTGCAATAAAAAAAATGACTGAAAACTTGAGTTCTACTGTATCTTCATAATGGAAGAGGGTGTGGTTTGGGTAGACTGGGTCTACAGTTCTTATCCACTATTACATTCTATGTATCAATATGGAAAGTTTGTGGAGGGGGAAAAAACCCCCACACCATTCCATTCCTTTTTTCAGGAACTTAGCATTACCTGAGATTCCTGCCGCTGGCTGGAGTCATCCCCTTCTTTCTCTACTTCTTCTTTACTTTGTGATCTGGAAACAAATTTGTTTTTGTTCACAGATTCCTCTATCAGCCTCTTCTCTGACTCCTTCATTATTTCCAGCGTTTCTTGGGTAGTGTTACTGTTGGACATCTTGGACACCACAAGAAGGGCAAAAGCCTGCAGAATCCTGCTTTAGGGATAGAGAACAGAAAGCAGCTATTACAAGAGTCAACTCGGAAATGTAGTATCAAATCTCGTCTTCAGCGACTTATCTTCCAATGGGTCCCTGGGGAAACTGACATCTTAAGAGCATACTTATAGTAAGATTGAAAGAGGTCCCCTTGAGTTCAGCCTTTCACTGACTGCCTGCACCCCCCCCCCCCCCAACACTTCATCTGTAGCTTATTCTGCAAGAGAGAAAAAATAAATAGTCTTCCTGACTAAAGTTAAACATGGCGACCAGCCCAAAAATGCTGGATTTCACACTTTTCTCTAGTGTGTATCTGCATTCTTTTTTTCATTTCATCTATTACATTTTGCAGATTCTACCACCATATAGCCCAAAATGACTAACAAAACAGACAAAATTACAAAATACATACATCTTCAATGCCTACATAAAATCCAAAATATTACAGCAAAAAGCCCCATCCCCCATGTTCTGCATCATCATAGTTCACCATAAGCCAGGACAAAGAAAACATGCCTTCACAAGTTTACAAAACATTCTAAATATATAACATTAATTTCACACCCCAGGGTAACATATTCCATAAAAATGCACCAAACAAAAGTCTTATCATGGGTTGAGTATAAAAAAAATATCCCCCATTTCCCAGATGGACCACAACTTCAACCTCCTATCCTGAACTGATCAGAGGAACTGGGTCAGGGAATACAGTTGCACTACTTCCTGCAAATATAGAAGTGTCATCCTCATGAAATCCTTAAATGTCCATACAATAACCTTAAACTGACATATACCCTGCATTATGAGCCAATGCAAAGACTCAAGTACTGGATAACATGCTCCCTAAACTTTACACCTCCACAATAACCTTGCCACAGTACTTTGAACCAATTGGAGCCTATGTAACCCTGTAGTGGCAGGCCCAATCTCAACAAAATCAAAGCTTGAATCACTATGTGCAAATTCTCCATTGACAGATAAGGTATAACTGGCAAATCATGCAGAGTTTCACTGCAGCTGATGCCTGCTAACTAAAAGACTACTGGGAATCCAAATACATTCTAGGATTCCAAAGCACATGACAAAAGAATATATTCCATCCAAAACTCATTTGAAATGAACACAAAACCAGCTAACCTACATACAGAAGTTCAGATTTTTTTAAATGTAAGTTCAACCTATTTGACCTTAACCATTCTTCAGTCTCTGAGAAGCCATTCCTTAATAGCCCCAATTCCTCCCTATCATCATTTTTCACTGGCATCACTTGAAAACCATCTGCATAACTCATCCCTCAAATGTTTTTTGTACATAATGGGGCAACAAAATATTTAAACAAGATGATAAAACAGAGCCCTGTGGTAGCCCTAACTCACCCTATGATCCCAGAACAGCAAATAATCACTACTCTGACACCTCTTTTTCGAAAATGACGCAAACCATGTTAAAAACTGTTCCACTTTCACCATTTCCTTCAAAAGGTACCACAACAAGTGATACCGGACAGTATCAACACAACTCCTCCCACTGCAGCCCTTACTTCCCTCCCCCAGAATAGTGTCACCCAGTCTCGCTCTCTTATCTCCCTACCGTTATCACCCAGTCTTGTTTTCTGTTACCCCACCCTATCATAATCCAGTCTCTCTCTTATCCCTCTCTTTCCTATTAAGTCTCTCTCCCATCCAAATGCCCTCCCTCCCCATCTAGCCAACAACTCTTCATTGCTCAGCCACTTCCCCAGCTAGCCCTCACCACCCTGGAAGCCACTCACAATTAAACCCTCTCCGTCTTCTGCTAGCAGGGCACTTTTCCAAGCCATTAACCCAGCTAGTCAGGTACCCCTCCCAGACTGCATCTCCTCCTCCCCCATCTCCCTTAACAGCACTCATCACCAAGCTAGCTAAATGCTCTTCACAGCCACTGCCTCATCTACACACTCAAGCTGCCATCCCTCAGACTCCCCAGCTAGCCACCACTAATAACCTTGACCTCATCTTGTGGCCTGTCCAAGAGTTTTCTTCTCCTCTGCACCATGCTGCTCACACTCACCGAGAGCCACAAGGTACAAAGGAGAAGGAAATTCCTGTTCCAACAGCACTGGCAGCATTAAAGAAAAACACACAGGATCTGAAAATCATAGGCATCACAGGGATAATTCTAACAGCTATGGCGACTTGGCATTCAGGCTTCGTCAAGCCCTGCCCTAGATATATCAATCAAAATTATACTTCCTCTAAAAGCTAGGCCAGTTTATACTAAAAACTGGTTTAGTGTTGTCTGTTTGTAAAAAGCATAGTTATTCACCTGTAACAGGTGATCTCCGGGAACAGCAGGAATCAGTCCTCACATATGAGTGAGCGTCACCGACGGAGCCCGCGCAGGAATGCTGCCCAGCGTCCAATAGGAAATCCTTTGGGAGCACTCCACTGTGTCTGTCCTTCTAGCCTTCCCAACTCCTCTCCTCAGTTGAGTGTGTAGCTGAGAAGAAGAAAATAAAAGAACCATACAACTCCTAGGGGAGGAGGGCGGGTTGTGATAACTGATTCCTGCTGTTCCCGGAGATCATCTCATACAAATGAGTACCTACGCTATCTTAAGGAACAAGCAGGAATGCAGTCTTCACATATGGGACTCCCTAGCTCCCAGGTACTAGATTGGTATGGGGGGGGGGGGGGCAGGGGAGAGCAGTGCAATCCCTGAGGTAAAAAAACAAACAAACAAACTTGTAGCCGAAGAGTCTGGAAGAATGATGGGCAATTGAACTTGATTCTAGGAGGCGATACTCCCCCAGTGATAGACTGGTATCTTGTAGAATCTGGGATGGAGGGTAGGAGTTGAGTTTAGGCACCAAAGAGGTTCTGGAGTACAGCTTGGTCAAAGACAGCGTCCCGACGGGAGTCTCTGTCCAGATAGTAGTGTGCAGCAAAAGTATGAATGGAGGACCAGGTAATTGCCCGACAGATGTCCTCAATGGATACTGAACGGAGATTAGCTACAGATGTTACCATAGCCTGCACATTATGAGCAGTGACATCACCCAAAGAGTCCTGCTTGTGCATAAGCAAAAGAAATGCAACCGCTATCCATCTAAATAGAGTACGTTTCATCACTAGTAGACCAAGGTGACTAGGATCAAAGGAAATGAACGGATCTTCTGTGATCTTTAGTTCTATTGAAATAGTAGGCCAGTGCTCGCTTGCAGTCTGAAGTGTGTAGCGCTGCTTTAGCCCAAGTTGCATGTGATCTAGGGAAGAAAATCGTGAGGATTACCGACTGGTTTAGATGGACAGAGGAAATTAACTTTGGGAGGAAGTGTGGATGGGTACGGAGAACCACCTTGTCATAGTGGAACAGAGCATATGGGGGGGGGGGGGATCTGCCACTAGAGCTTGCAGCTCACTGATGCAGCAAGCTGAAGTGAGGGCAATAAGAAAGATGACCATCCAAGACAAACTTCAGTGAAGTGGTGATTAAAGGTTTGAAAGGTAACTTCAGAAGTTGCGCCAGAACCATATTCAGATCCAGGCCACCAGAAGCAGCTTAATGGGTGGCTTGGATAGCAAGAGACCCCCATAAAGTGTGCTGTCAAGGGGTGTGAGGAGATAGGTTGTCCATCCACTGGTCTGTGAGAGGCCGCAATGATACTAAGGTGAACTTTCACTGAGTTGGTTTTAAGACCTGCAAGGTTAAGTAGAGGAGATTACTGCAGAAGGAACTCCATCAGACAAGAAAAGGGGTCAATGTCCTTTGGGGAGCACCAGACGGCAAACCTATGCCACTTGAAGGCATAAGATCATCTGGTGGAATCTTTATGTGATCTAAAGAGGACATCTCTGACAGTCTGTAGCAGGTCAAGGTCAGCAAGCACTAGCCTTTCTGCAGCCATGCTGTCAGGTGTAGGAAATGAAGATTGGGATGGAGGAGCATCCTGTGGTCCTGAGAGAGGAGTTCGGGCGCACATACCAGGTTGAGAGGTTGAGTTTGCACAAGGCAAAGAAGCAGAGGAAACCACAGTTGACGAGGACAAAAGGGGGCTATGAGAATCATCGAGCCCTTGTCGGCCTGTAGTTTGAAAAGCTTTTTGGGTATCAAAGGAATGATTGGGAATGGACAGAGCAGTCCCTGTCCCCACTGTAGAAGGAAGGCGTCCGGGGCAGCGATGGAATTCTGAAGCAGAAGAGCAGAAGCTGTGTGTTTTGTGGAGTGGCAAAAAGATCTGCGAGTGAGGTTCCCCACACCTGGAAGATCCAAGTAGCCATCTCCCAATGCAAGGTCCATTCGTGTGAATGAAGGTTATGGCTTAGCCTGTCCACTAGGACATTTAGTTCACCTGGGAGGTACACCGCTCTGAGGGGAATGCGGTGAGAGATGGCAAAGGATCACAGGTGAATTGCTTCCTCAAAGAGGGGACAGGACCCCATTCCCCCGTATGTTCACACAGAACATGGTAACTTGGTTGTCAGTCCTGACTAGAACAGGTTGCCTGGAAAGTTGGGGTTGAAAAACCCAAAGAGCATTTGTCGGTGCCCGTAGTTCTAACAGGCTGATCTGCAGGGCAGACTCCTGTTGTGTCCACATCCCTGTGTGGCTAGGTCATTCAGATGCGCTCCCCAACCCAGCTGAGAAGCATCCGTCAGGGTACATCGAGGTGGAAGCATCTGAAAATGTGACCCAATGAGTAGGTTTTGTGGGAAACACCACCACTGAATGGATTTGATAAGTTGAGGAGTAATGTGGATCCTGTCTCTGAGACACTCCTTAGCTTCTGTCTATTGAGAAGACAGAGTCCATTGCGTTTGTCACATGTGTAAGCGAATCTAGGGGACGACATAGACCGTGGAGACCATGTGTCCTGAGAGTCATAGCTTTGCTTTTGCACCTCCTTTGCCAACTCGATGAGGGGGGCACAGAAATCCTGTGGGAGGAAAGCTCGGGCCTGTTGAGTGTCTAAGAGCTGAAATTTAATGTGGACAAGTGCAAAGTTATGTACCTAGGAAAGAACAACCCACACTATGGTTACACGATGCAAGGTTCCACATTGGGAACCACCACCCAGGAAAAAGATTTAGGAGTCATCGTGGATAACATGTTAAAACCCTCCGCCCAGTGTGCAGCGGGCAGCCACGAAAGCAAATAGAATGCTAGGTATCATAAGGAAAGGAATGGAAAATAAAACAAAGGATATTATAATGCCTCTGTATCGTTCCATGGTACGACCGCACCTTGAATACTGTGTGCAATTCTGGTCGTCGTATCTTAAAAAGGATATAGCGTTATTAGAAAAGGTACAGATAAGAGCCACCAAAATGGTAAAGGGGATGGAAGGCTACTCCTATGAAGAGAGGCTACAAAGGTTAGGGCTCTTCAACCTGGAAAAGAGACGGCTGAGGGGAGATATGATAAAGGTCTAGAAATTAATGAATGGAGTGGAACGGGTACACGTAGATCGGTTGTTTACACCAGGGGTCTGCAACCTTTAAGACATAAAGAGCCACTTGGACCCGTTTCCGAAGGGAAAAAAAAAACTGGGAGCCGCAAAACCATTGCGACATTTAAAACAAATCTAACACTGCATATATTGTTTCTTACCTTAATGCTATATACGACCCCCTACTTTTCCTGTTAAAATATAGGTGTTTGGCCTATACTCGTCGTATAAGACTACCCCTCTTCCTTCGCACACCAAAAAAAATACGCCAGAAAATATCACAAAAACAAGTAACAATATTTGATTTCAAAATTATGATGATTTTGTAGTCAAATCACTAATATGAAATAAAATTATTTTTTCTACCTTTGTTGTCTGACCAATTTATTCTTTGATCATGCTGGTCCCGATCTGAGGCTTCTGCTTTCCTGTCTTCTCTTAGTTCTCTTTCTGTGGTCTATGGTCCATCTGCCATTTCTTATCTCTTCTTTCGTTTTCTTCACTTCTTTCCATCAGCCTATTTCAAGTCCCAGTAACCCTCCCCAATATCAGCCCCTTTCCAGTCCTCACTCCCAGTACCTTCCAATGTCAACTTGCATTCCCATGATTGCCACTGGTGTCCATTTCCTTCCAGTCCCCCTCCTTCCCCACTGACCAGTCCCTTCTAGTACAAATACCATGGCAGCCCCTCTCAGATCCAGTTCCATTCTCCCATCCCCTCATATCAGCCCATTTGTAGCCTTAGCCCCCAGTTATCTTCCAGGGCCAGCAGCTCTATCCTCCCCTCCCCACAATCAGCCCATGCCCAGTCAAAGCCCCCCAATCAGCTCGCTTCCAGTGCTAGCCTCCCCTAATCAGCCCAATACCAGTCCTACCCCCCATCAGCTCATTACCAGTCCTAGCCTCCCCTAATAAGCTCATTTCCAGTGCTAGTCCCCTCAACCCCATTACCAGTGCTCCATCCCTCCATGTCAGCTCCCTCCCTCCATGTCAGCCCGCCTCCCTCCATCCATCCATATCTGCTCCCTCCCTCCATGTCAGCCCCCCTCCCTCCATGTCAGCCCCCTCCATCCCTCCATGTCAGCCCCCCTACCTCCTTCGATATCTGCTCCCTACCTCCATGTCAGCCCCCTCCATACCTCAATGTCAGCCCCCCTCCCTCCATCCATATCAGCGCTCCCTCCCTCCATGTCAGCCCCCTCCATCCCTCCAATGTCAGCCCCCCTCCCTCCATCCATAAGCCCGCCTCCCTCCATCCATCCATATCTGCTCCCTCCCTCCATGTCAGCCCCCCTCCCTTCTTCTGCAGCCGCGGCTCCCTGCCTCTTAGGGAACCGCGGCTGTGCTTTTAAAATCATCTCGGAGCCCTTCCTGTCTTGACGGGCTCCGTGCAGCATTGTCCCGCCTCCAAAACTTCCTTTAGAGGCGGGACAATGCTGCACGGAGCCCATCAAGACAGGAAGGGCTCCGAGATGATTTTAAAAGCACAGCCACGGTTCCCTAAGAGGCAGGGAGCCGCGGCTGCAGAAGAAGGGAGGGAGCTGACATGGAGGGATGGAGGGGGCTGACATGGAGGGAGCCCATAACGCCACGTTTAAATACATCTTTACAACACTATTGCCTGTCACCGGGCGGGCAGTGTGCTCCGGAGCCGCGGCAAAGGTGAGAAAGAGCCGCATGCGGCTCCGGAGCCGCGGGTTGCCGACCCCTGGTTTACACTATCAGAATATAGAAAGACATGGGGACATGTAATGAAGCTACAGGGTAAACAGACAAATAAGAGAAAGCACAGTTACTTACCTGTAATAGGTGATCTCTGGGAACAGCAGGAATAAGTCTTCACATATGGGTATCGTCCAATAAGAAAGCTTTTGGGAGCATCCCACAGCGCCTGCGTGCTGCCTTCCCGCCTTTCCCAACTGCCTCTCTCCAGTTCGAGTTTTAAAGCTGAGACAAAGAGAGAGAGAGAGGGAAGGAAAGATAGATAGAGAGATACAACTCCTAGGGGAGGTGGGTGGGTTGTGAAGACTTATTCCTGCTGTTCCCAGAGATCACCTGTTACAGGTAAGTAACTGTGCTATCTCCAGGAACAAGCAGGAATGAGTCTTCACATATGGGGACTCCCTAGCTGCAGATGCCAGGGAGAGACCCCAGAGTTGTGTGTCCTTGAAAAGGGCTCCACCTCCCCCCATGGATCTCTGGCATCCAACCAGGGTAGGTGGGTAGGAGTTGATTAGGAATGGAACAGGTGTTTGAGAACAGCCTGACCAAACGAGGCATCCCGGCGGGAGTCCTTGTCCAAACAGTAATGGGCTGTGAAGGTATGAACCGAGGCCCAGGTGGCAGCTCGACAGATTTGGTCGATGGACACAGAGTTTAGATGAGCCATTGAGGATGCCATGGCCCTCACATTGTGAGCTGTGACATGGCCTTCCAGAGAAAGGTTCCTACTCTGGAAGGCGAAAGAAAAAAACTGAGCAATCCAGTTGGACAGTGTTCTCTTAGAAACTGCAAGTCCTAAATGGGAAGGATCAAAAGCAACAAAGAGTTGAGAAGACATTCTATGTTGCTGTGTTCTTTGTAAGTAAAAGGCGAGAGCTCTTTTACAATCCAAAGTATGAAGATTCCTCTCTGCACTTGATGCATGAGGTCCTGGAAAAAAGACAGGTAAGTATACCTCTTGATTCAGATGAAAAGGCATAAAGCGTGGATTGGTTCTGAGGACTACCTTATCATGATGGAACCTTGTATAAGGAGGATTAGCCACCAAGGCTTGCAACTCACTGATGCGACATGCTGAGGTGACTGCATTGAAAAAGATAACCTTCCAAGAAAGAAATTTCAAGGAGGTGGTGGCTAAAGGTTCAAAGGGTAGCTTCATAAGCTGGCCAAGAACCAGATTTAAGTCCCATGCCACTGGAGGTGGTCTAATGGGAGGTTTAGTTAAAAGAAGGCCTCTCATGAATCTTGCTATAAGAGGATGAGAGGAAATAGGCTGTCCATTGAGAGGCTTGAGGGACGCTGCAATAGCACTCAAATGGACTCTTACTGAATTCGTTTTAAGGCCTGCATGGGATAGATGCAGAAGATACTCTAGTAACGAATTCAGAGGTATTGCAAGAGGATTAAGACCCTGCTCTGAACACCAAATGGTAAATCTTTTCCATTTGAAAGCATAAGAACGCCTAGTGGAAGGCTTTCTAGAAGCATGAAGAATATCTCTGACTTGCTGAGAGAGATGAAAAACTTGAAGGCCTAGGCCTTCAGCAACCAGGCCCTGAGATGGAGAGACTGGGGGTTTGGGTGCCACAACGTTCCGTCTTCCTGGGATAGAAGATCTGGTGCAGAGCCCAATTCCAGGGAGGGAGCTTGAGAGAGATGCAGAAGTAGAGGGTACCACACTTGGCGTGGCCAGTGTGGTGCTATGAGGATCATGGAACCTCGGTCTCTCTGAAGCTTGAAAAGTGTTTTGGGAATTAGGGGAATGGGTGGAAAGGCATAAAGAAAGTCTTGACCCCAGTGAAGAAGGCAGGCATCCTTGGCCTGAACTCCCTGACACGGAATTCTGGAACAGAACCAGGGAAGTTTGGCATTCCACAGACTTGCAAAGAGGTCTATGTCCGGGGTTCCCCAAATTCGAAAAATCCTGGCTACCTGGTCCATGTGGAGGGACCACTCGTGTGGAAGCAGAACTCGACTGTCTGCCCAAGAGTTTTGAACGCCTGGAAGATATACTGCCATAAGATGAATCTGATGCTCTCTGGCGAAGGCCCAGTCGCAAAGCTTCGTTGCAACGCGACAGAGAGCCAGTCCCTCCCTGCTTGTTCACATAGAACATGGCTACTTGGTTGTCCGTGTGGATGAGGACTGTCCTGTAGCTGGAGCAGGGAGTGGAACACTCTGAGAGCTAAGAAAATTGCTCTGAGTTCCAAGAGATTGATGTGTAGAGAAGTCTCCTGTGGAGACCAGATGCCCTGGGTGGAGAGATCTTGCAGATGAGCTCCCCAACCCATTGGAGAGGCATCTGTTGTAAGGGTTGCTTGGGTAAGTGACTGCTGAAAAGGGGACCCCAGCAACAGGTTTTGAGAGGACTTCCACCACTGGAGAGACCAAAAAAGGCGACTGGAGTTTGCTATTTTGTCTGACAGGCAACCTGATGCCTGAGTCCATTGGGTGGACAAAGTCCATTGAGCTGCCCTCATGTGAAGGCGAGCATATGGAACCACATGCACGGTGGATGCCATGTGGCCTAAGAGTTGTAACATTTCCCGAGCAGTTAAATGGGACTTTAACTGTATTTGGGAGGTTAACTGCACCAAGCGTAGGCAACGAGCCTGAGGAAGATAGGCCCTTGCAGTTGTGGTATCCAGGACAGCCCCTATAAACTCCAGAGATTGAGTAGGGTGAGATTGGATTTTGGGATGTTTATTACCAGTCCCAAATACTGAAGGACACGCATTGTGCAGGTTAGAAAAGTCTTGGCCTCTGACTGAGAGGGAGCTCGAATGAGCCAGTCGTCCAGATATGGGAAAACGAATATTCCCAGGGTGTGTAGAAATGCAGCTACTACTGCCAAGCATTTCGTGAACACCCTTGGTGTGGAGGCCAGACCGAAAGGAAGCACCCTGTATTGGTAGTGCTTTTCTCCAAAAAGGAACCGAAGGAACCTTCTGTGTGTTGGATGGATGAGGACATGGGTGTACGCATCCTTGAGATCTAGAGAACAAAGCCAGTCCTGACTCTGAAGGTATGGAAGCAGAGCACCGAGAGAAATCTTGAATTTTTCCTTGAATAGAAATTTGTTCAATTCTCTGAGATCTAAGATGGGTCTGTAGCCCCCTGTTTTCTTTGGAATAAGAAAATAAGGGGAGTAGAACCCTGTGCCTTGCTGAAGAAGGGGTACTTTTTCTACTGCCCCTTGGGCAAGAAGGGTGGCAATCTCCTGACCCAGAAGGTCGAGGAGAGATGTTGGAGAATTGAACTGTTTCACTATGGTGTGAGGGGGAAGGCTTAAGAAATGAAGCTTGTACCCTTCCCTTATGATAGAGAGTGTCCATTGCTCTGCTGTGATTTGTTCCCATCTGGGAGCAAAGTAAGTCAACCTTCCTGGAATGGTAAGGGGCTCTGGTTCTTCCAGAGCCAGAAAGGCTAAGTTCTCTAGCTGCAAGTCAAAGGCCCTGAGGAGGCTGAGGCTGCTGGATCATGGCAGGCCTAGCAGCCTTTGATTTGGCCTTTTTAGGTGGTTGCTGACGCTTTGCAGCAAAACGACCTGCAGAAGATGCCTGCTGACTATAAGCAGGATAGTACCTTCCCTTTTTTGGAAAAAAATGTCTTTTTGAACAATCTTTTCTTAACAGGAGCAGAGGTAGACTTTGAAAGTCGATCCAAAGCAGAGTTTTCAGCATCCATCTGATTGGCCTTTGCTTGCCAATCCTTACCAAAAAGGTTTTCACCTGTACAAGGGATATTCCCTAATTCATCTTGTACCCAGAGCTCCAAATCAGAAGCTTGTAACCAAGCAATTCTGCGTGCCCCTATGGCAATAGCCGAAGCTCTGCTTACACACTCAAAAGAGTCAAAGGCTGCACGGTTGGAAAATTTGGAGGCATCTTGGGCATGTTTGAGCCAAGTGAGAAACTCCTGCCTTTTATCCTCTGAAATAAAAGGGGTTAAAGTCTGCAGATGATCTGTGACTTCTTTTAGAAACATCCCTATATAGAGACTATAGGAGTTGATCCTGGCAGCTAGCATAGAAGCTTGGAAAACCCTTCGGCCAAAAGCATCTAGGGTCCTGCATTCATGCCCTGGAGGATTAGATGAGTGTCTCTTTGCACTCTTTATTTTTCTCATGGCAGACTCTACCACAATAGAGTGGTGAGGAAGCTGAGTTTTGTGGAAGCCAGGACAAGGAGGGACACGATACATGGTGTCTAGCCTGCGAGAATGAGGAGAGGTGGTAAGAGGTGTCTCCCACATCCTCAACATGTGATCATACAGAATCTCATGGATAGGTAAAGTAGCTGCCTCTTTAGGAGTTTTAGGATATTGTAAAATATCTAACTCCTTGGCTCTGGGTTCTGACTCAGGGGCCACTGTGATGGAGAGGCCCCTAGCCACTTCCCTAATGAAGTCTTGAAAAGACAAGTCTTCTGGAGGAGACATTCTTCGTTTAGGAGAAGGCGGCTCCTTGAGGAAGAAGTATTGATGCCTCGACAGAATCCTCAGAGTCATCTGAGTCTTCAGAGGAATCGAAGTATCGCCTGTCTGGATGCTCCTGTAGAGCCCGATAGCCGTACCAAGTAGGATCGGTATCGGGAGTAACCGGTACCGGTTCGGTACCGATGGGCATCATAGGACAGGGTACCGTTGCAGTCAACACCGAAGCCGATGCAATCGGTACAGGCACCAGGAGTGATGCCAGTGTCGGAGCCGGTACCGACAAAGGGGATTGTTGCGGTACCGGAGGCGTCGCAGCCTGTATGAATGCCGACAGGGTGCGCTGCATGGCCAGAATCTTCTGATCCATCGATGCCACCAATGTCTGGATGTCGGTACCAGTGGGAGCCACCGGTACCCCAGAACACGGCAACAGGTGATCTGTTGAGGACGAGCCATCGATGTCAACCTGTGACCCCATAGATAACGCTTTGGAAGCCGGAGCTTCCCGCTGGGGTAATTTTGCCGGTGCGGAATCCTCGAGGGCAAGCCCAGAAGCATCTCGATGCTTGGAGGGAGATCTACCCTTCGAGGACCGGCTAGATTTATGCTTGGCTACCTGAGATCCATGGAAGGAAGAAGCAGCCCTGGAAGACGTCGATGCCACCGAAGCTGCATCAGAGGGAAACAGGGTTCTGAGCTTGGCTGCTCGGTTCTGCCGACCTCTTTTAGACATCATGGTACAGGACATACAATCCGTGATGGAATGGTCAGGCCCCAAACATTTTAGACACCAGTCATGGGTGTCGGTGACAGAAATAGTACCGCCACATTTTGTGCACTTTTTGAACCCGGAGGCGGGCTTCTCCATGAGGAAAAAACTTTTTAGGCCTAAGGCCCAAAAACTGAAAATGCACAGTGAAGAAAAGAAAATTTTTTTTTTTTTTTTGAAAGAAAGAAAAGAAAAGACCGGCGGTACCGGTCTGAGATCGAAGAAGGCAGACGTGACACAAAAGAATTAAGAAAAAAAAAAAGAACTTCTGCGGTGACAGGAACACGACCTGCTGGCTCCTCGGAAAAGAAGAACTGGAGAGAGGCGGTTGGGAAAGGCGGGAAGGCAGCACGTGGGCGCTGTGGGATGCTCCCAAAAGCTTTCTTATTGGACGCTGGGGAGCGTTCCTGCGCAGGCTCCGTCGGTACCGACGATACCCATATGTGAAGACTCATTCCTGCTTGTTCCTGGAGATATTTTTTCTCTCAACGTGTAATCAAACTCTGGAATTTGTTACCGGAGGATGTAGTAAGAGCTGTTATTTATTTAGACAGTTTTGTATACCGCCTTATCCTTCAATCAAAGCGGTCACAACACAATTGGGGGATACATTTAACACATGGGGATATGAGACACATACACTAATACTTACAGAGAACATGGGCAATGGAGGGTTAAGTGGCTTCCCCAAGACCACAAGGAGCATCTGTGGGACTAGAAACCCCAGTCCTTCCAGCCCAAGGTTGCTGTCCTCTAGTGGGATTTGAACCCCCGACCTTCCGGCCTGAAGTACCTTGCCCCAACCACTAGGCTACTCCTCCCCTATTAGTGTAGCTGGGTTTAAAAAAGGTTTGGACAAGTTCCTGGAGGAAAGGTCCATAAAGCATTATTAAAAAGGGACCCAGGATATCAATGCTTGACCCAATACAAGCATTGTGGAACCTGTGTCTTTTGGGGATACTGCTAGGTAGTATGACCTAGATTGGCCACTGTTGGAAACAGGATACTGGGCTTGATGGATCTTGGTCTGAACCAGTATGGCATATCTTATGTCCTTATGCTCCACTGAACTTCAGTCATTGGGTTGGAGCGAGGTGAGATTTTGGGAAGTGTATGACAAAGGCCAGGTGTTGGAGCACCTTGATGGTACGATGAAGAGAGTCTTACCTCTTGAGGGGATTCTCTCTTGATCAGCCAATCGTCTAAGCAAGAAAAGACAAATACCCTCAAGGTGCGCAGGTAGAAAGACTACTGCCATGCATTTTGTGAAGACCCTCGGGGCAGAGGCTAGACAGAAGGAGAGAACCCAGAATTGATAATGGTTTCCTTTAAACATGAAGTGCAGATACTGTTTGTGTAAGGGATGTATCAGTAAATGTGTGTACGCGTCTATTAGATCTAGAGAACATAGCCAATCATGTCTCTGGAGGTATGGTAGAAGAGTTCCTAGAGAAATTATTTTGAATATTTCTCTCAGACCATGAACTTGTTTAGGTCTCTGAGATCCATGATAGGATTGAATCCTCCTGTTTTCTTTGTAATGAGAAAATATGGAGAGTAGAAGCCCATCCTTTCTTAAGGAGGAGGAGGAGGAGCTCTTTTATTGGCGCCTTGGGACAACAGAGTGGTCACCTCTTCTCTTAAGAGAGTGCTTTGAAGGGACTGTGTGGGATAATCCCCTATGAAGCAGGTGGGGGGGGGGGCAAAGTTTCAAAGTGAAGATAACACCTTTGGACAATCTGCAGTGTCCACTGCTCTGATGTTATGAGGTGCCACCTGTGGTCATAGTGACAAAGTCTGCCTGCTATGTGGAAGGGCTGGGGACCCTCCAGGGCAGACTGGCAATGCTCTCTAGGAAGGAGTCAAAAAACAGGTGCAGGCTGTGCCTGTGCAGCTGGTTGGGGCTTAGGAGCCTTGGGCTTCTTGAGTTGGCGAGAGCCCTGCTGTCTCTGTTGAGGCTGTTGAGGTTGATAAGCAGCAGAAGGCAGGTAAGGATAGTATCTCTTCTTAGAGCAGAAAAATTTATTGAGAAGGGCCTTCCTTTTGAATGGGTCAGCTGGAAAGGTGCTTTAACGAGATCATCTGTTTCAATCTCCCCTGCTTTTCCCTCCAATCTTTGCCAAAAAGGTTTTCTCCAGTACATGGGATATTGGTCAGTTTATCCCAGACCCATTGCTCGAGGTCTGATGCCTGCAACCAGGCCATCCTGCATGTCCCAATGCAGACTGCTGAAACTCTGCTGGTGGATACCCAAGGCATCGAAAGAGGCCCTGGTAAGAAACTTATAAGTGTTTTGGCCCTGTTTGATAAGTGTCTGGAAGGCACTCCTCTTATCAGGAAGTATGGAGGCAAAAGTGTTGAGATCCCTGGTGATATCCTTCAGAAAAATGCCCATGTACAGCATGTAAGAGTTAATTCTGCAGGTCCACATGAAAACTTGGAAGCATCGACACCCAAAGGCATTGAGTGTCCTTGGGTCTCTGCCAAGTGGTGTGGAGGAATGGTTCTTTAAACTCTTTATTCAGAATATTGCCGATTCCACTACCATTGAGTGATGGGGGAGCTGAGGTTTAGGAAGCCTGGACATTCTAGTACTCTGTACATGGTATCGCGTCTCTTGCTGACAGGGGGAACCGTGAGCAGAGCCTCCCACATGCAGAGCATAAGATCCTGTAGGATAAAATGTGATGAACCAGTAGTGTAGCCACTTCTTAGGGTGTGGGAGGGTATTCCAACACTACTCCCAAACCGGTGACATAACACAACCCAGCATACCGCCCTCCCCCCATCATTCATGATGACACCTTCACTTCACACACTTCATGTCAACTCATCATACCCAACAATACGACAGCTAGACCTGTAAATAGTTATAAGAACGTGTCACTTGACACAAACGGTTCCGCGACGCTAGTCGCTCAGTTGTATATAGTTTGTATATAGTTACCCCCGTTGATACCCAAGTTGTAATACCTGTTCTTTGTAAAGCATCAATGTATGTTCAGTCCACATTGTAAGCAAAGAATGTTACTTATAAACCACACTGATGCAAAATAGCGCAGTATAGAAAAGATTTAAATAAAAATAAATTAGAGTATCTTCAATTTCTCTACCCTCTGTTCCTTCTCTGAGACTACTGTGATGGAGAGCACGCTGCCATGCCACAGATGAAGTCCTGAAAGGGCATATCCTCTGGTGGGGACAGACGCCATTCCTGAGAAGGCGAAGGGTCCGAAGGGATGTCTGGAAGTTCTTGGGAATCGAGTGATCCTCCATCAGAATCTGAACAAGTTGAATCAGTCTGGTAAGAAATCAAAGTATCGGCAGTCCTGGATTCAACGATGCTTCATGGACATCAGAAGTCGATGCCAATGCAGAAACTCTGAGGTATCAGAACCGAAAGCCATGGCTGTCTGAGTCTGTTGGATACTAGGGGCATCAACTAGTTCCAATGAAGGTATCGACATCGGGGGTTCAGACAATGCCGGCTCGGGTGCCGGCATCGGGCCCGATACGCACGGTTGTAGGTTCAATGCCTGTTTGAGGGCCAGCATTGGGCCCAATATACATAGCTGTTGGCTCAGTGCTGAAGCCTGCTCGCCTGAAGCTCTTGATGTTATCAGTTCCAAGACTGCCAGGAATGCTGCCAAACTCCTCTTGAGAGCAACATGCGCTGGTCTAGGGAGATAGCTGATGTCTGGGTGGAGTTACCTACGGGGTTTTGAGCCACCGTTCCAGAACATGGAACCAGTAGCTCTCCAGAGATTGATGCCTCGGGAACATCCCAGAGCCCCACCTATGCTTTGGAGGACAGATCTTTCTGCCAGGGCTGTTTGGCTGGATGGTCTGCATTGGAAGCACATCTAGGGGACTCGAGATGCTGGTGGCTGGGACTTCTCTATGGCCTTGGTATCTGTCTTCGATGCGGATGGTTTGGAAAAGGCCAGAGACTGACATACTCTGATGTTTGGACTTCGAAGAGGTCTGAGAGCCATGAGAAGAAGTCGATGTCCTCGATGAGGTGGAAGCCACTGAGAGAATCAGAGACGAACAACGACCCATACTGTCTGGCTCGGTTTTTGTCATTTGTTGGCACAAAGGACAAGAATTGGGCTGATGATCAGGACCCAAACATTTTAGACACCAGTCATGTTTATCAGTGACCAAAATGGTACCAGCACACTTGATACATTTTTTAAAACCACTAACTTTAAAAATGTCTGAGACTGAAGAGAAGGCGATGAAGTAGGCCTAGAGGCCTAGTCTAGCAGTGAAACTGCAATGAAAATGAAAAGTAAAGAAAAAAGGAAAATTTGAAAAGAGAAAATGAAAGATTTATCGGGACCGGTGTTGGATTTGATGGAACCCGTGTCGACAGGAAGACAGAAGCACGCTGTCCCACAAAAAAAGAGAAGTTTTACGGTGGCAACATGATGAAGTGTCCTGCTGGCTCCGTGGAAAACAAAGAACTGAGGAGAGGAGTTGGGAAGGTGGGAAGGCAGGCACAGTGGAGTGCTCCAAAAGTCTTTCCTATTGGACGCTGGAGAGCGTTCCCGTGCAGGCTCAGTCGGTGATATTCACTCATATGTGAAGACTGCATTCTTGCTTGTTCTGGAGACTGCCACATAATTTTACCACTCTGAATAAAGAATCTCTTCTTGAAATTTTAAACTGTTTGTTATAGTGCCATTTGAACAATAAGCAACCAACATAGCAGTTTACAACAGTAATGGAATTGGATCCAAGAGGAAGCCCTCTGGAATGGTTTGATTCTCCTGGGATAAAAACATCACTTCTTAAAAGATTCCTGTAGAATGGAAATAAATCTACCCTCTAACATTTTTGTCTGATGTAACTAGCCGTATATTGGTGGGCCTTTTCACATAAGCAAGTCCTTCTTTCGGTCTTTTCTCATCTTGACTTTTTTTTTTTTTTAAGTGGATACCCAAAGCACCCTGATACTTCAAAAGTGACCAAATGCCTTGCACTGAATGACATGGTGTAAGTTTTAGTTCAGTAGCTCAGCTTGCATCCCAGCATTACAATCTATGCAGAATAGAGTTTGGACAGGTCATAAGAAGGGGGAGAAAGCAAAGGGGAATGAGGGTAAAGATGGACAAGAGAAACACAGAAACAAAGGAAGAAATGCTAAAGAAGTTTAAAAAAAAAACAGCCAAAGACTTGAAAAGAAATGACACATGAAGAATAAAACAGACATAATTACAAGGGCACCCAAGGTGCTTTACTCCTATAAAGCACCTTGGATGACCTTGTGCTAGAATGGTGGATTATTAACTTCTATAAAACATACATGAATTAAAAAACATTGAAATAAATGAAAATGAAAAAGGGCAACCAAATGAAAGAATAAATCAGTTGGAGGCACATAGAAAAAAAAAAAAAGATTGTTTTTCAAAGGAAAGGATTCTACCTCTAGTTCACGAAGCAATGAAAACTTGGCTCTTCTCCCAAGCCTCTAACTCACTGGTTCCCAAAACTGTGGGAAACAACCCCAAATGAGGACGCAAAATCCTCATTTGGGGTTGCTATTGCACATTGTGCTCAGGGGAGGGGCTGTTGCCCTGTTGGGCATTCAGATAGAGAAGAGGTAGCACAAAGCACAAAGTAAGGCGATTGATTCCTCTCAACATCAGTGGCCGACTCACTTCAACTCCAGTCCTCATCCCCACCAGTCAAAAACAGCAAAGGCACGGAGCCTTACCAATACAGGCACGTGCATCTCTAAGACCCTTCTGGCCATCCCTGTCCTGTCCCCTCTGAAGCGACAAAGATGCATCAAAGGGGGCGGGAAAAGGAAGGCTGGTAGGGCCTTAAGAGGCATGTGCATGCCTGTATCAGAAAGGCCCCACACCTGCGCTATCTTTGATTTCCACTGGCGGCAGTGGGGATGAGGGCTGGATTGGAACATAAATGTCTTAGATAGTGTTGGGGAGGAGTCTGCTGTCTTGGTACATGTCGGTACCAATGACATAGGAAAATGTGGTAGAGAGGTTCTGGAGGATAAATTTAGGCTTTTAGGTAGGAAGTTGAAATCCAGACCTTCCAGGGTAGCGTTCTCCAAAATGCTTCCCGTTCCACATGCAGGACCCAAAAGGCAGGCAGAGCTCCAGTCTCAATGCGTGGATGAGACGATGGTGCAAGGATGAGGGTTTTGGATTTGTTTGGAACTAGGGAACATTCTAGGGAAAGGAGGGGCTCTTCCGAAGGGATGGGCTTCACCTTAACCGGGATGGAACCAGGCTGCTGGCATTAACCTTTAAAAAGGAGATAGAGCAGCTTTTAAACTAGATAATAGGGGCCCAAGAGCACAAGGTTCGGAAGAATGTATCCTTGAAGGATACTACCAAAAGCAGAGAGGTTCCAAAAAAGAGTAAAGTAGCCCAAATGCCCTTGAGTATGGAGCAGACAGAGCTTAAAGATTCCAAATTACCCATGCCTACCAATAGCCAGATTAATATGAATAAAATACAGTCTCTAAAATGTTTGCATGCAAATGCTAGAAGTCTAAAAAATAAGATGGGAGAGTTAGAATATATAGCACCAAATGAGAGGCTAGATATGATTGGAATATCAGAGACATGGTGGAAGGAGGACAACCAGTGGGACACTGTAATAGCTGGGTACAAACTATATCGTAATGATAGAGCTGATTAAATTGGTGGAAGGGATGTGTTCTATGTTAGAGAGAGCATTGAGTCAGAAAGGATTAAAGTTTTGCAGGAAACAAAATTTGCTGTAGAATCTCTATGGATTGAAATTCCATGTAAAAAGGGGAAGGTGATGGCAGTAGGGGTGTACTATCGACCGCCTGGCCAGAATGAACAAATGGATGATGAAATGCTCAAAGAAACCAAGGAGGCTAACAAAAGTTACAGCACAGTAATAATAATGGGTGATTTCAACAACCCCAGAATCGACTGGGTCAGTGCCACGGCAGGGCATGCTAGGGAAATAAAGTTCCTAGATGAAATGAATGACTGCTTCTTGGAGCAGCTGGTTCATGAACCGACCAGAGGGGAAGCCATATTGGACCTAGTCCTTAGTGCAACACCAGATCTGGTACAAGAGAAGGGTGTTGGGGCGACTTGGCAATAGTGATCATAGCATGATCATGTTTGATTTAATTAGTGGAGGAGGGATGGGTAAGGAAATCCACAGTACTACCCTTTTAATTTTCGAAAGGGAGACTATGATAAAATGAGGAAAATAGTTAAGAAAAAACTAAAAGGAGCAGTTGCAAAGATTAAAGTCTTACATCAAGCCTGGGTGTTGTTGAAAAATACTATCTTGGAAGCCCAGACAAGCTGTATTCCACTCTTTAACCCTTTCCAGGCCGAGCCCAAAACTCTCGGGATCCAAAATTCTGACTAAATATTCCTATCAAATGGTATATAATACATGACCATAGCAGAAGGAAAATCACTATTAGAACATATTGAATAAGACGGGTACAATTTTCCTGAAATATGCAAAAATTAACCTGGCTGCAGAATGTGGATTAAAATTTTAAAGTAGGACTTCAAAGGGTTAAGAAAAGTGAAAGGAAGTCCAAAAAAATACCAGCATGGTTTAAAGGTGAGGTCAGAGAGGCTGTTGTTGCCAAAAAAAGCATCTTTCAGGAAATGGAAAAAAGAGCCAAATGACAAAAACTGGAAACACCACAAGCACTGGCAAGTTAAATCACTGATAAGGCAGGCAAAAAGAGAATTTGAGAAGAAGCTTGCTGCGGAAGCAAAAATGCATAATAGACTTTTTCGAGTACATTCATAGCAAAAAAACTGTGAGAGTCAGTTGGTCCATTAGATGATAAACGGGTTAAAAGGGGCACTAAGAGGCGACAAGGCGATAGTGGAGACTCTGAATGAATTCTTTGCTTCGGTCTTTACTGAGGAAGATGTAGGGAAGTTACCCATGACTGAAGTGGTATTTAAAGGTGCGGAAGAATTGAAGGAAATATCGATACATCAGGAAGATGTATTACAACTATTTGATAAACTGAAGAGTAGCAAATCACCTGGACCGGATGTGATGTGAACTATCATTAAAATCATCTCTAATACCTGAAGATTGGAGGATGGCCAACGTAACGCCAATTTTTAAAAAGGGTTCCAGGGATGACCCGGGAAACTACAGACTAGTGAGCCTGACGTCAGTATCGGGAAAAAAGGTAGAAACCATCATAAAGAACAAAATTAGTGAACATGTAGATAGTCATGGCTTAATGGGAGAGAGTCAACATGGCTTTAGACAAGGAAAATCTTGTCTTACTAATCTGTTATGTTTTTTTGAAGGTGTGAATAAACAGGTGGACAAAGGTGAGTCGGTTGATATAGTGTATTTGGTCTTTCAGAAATCCTTTGACACGGTCCCTCATCAGAGACCTTTGGCAAAACTAAAGAGTCATGGGATAGGAGGAAGTGTACTATTATGGATCAGGAACTGGTTAAAAGACAGAAAGCAGAGGGTAGGGCTAAATGGCCAATTTTCCCAATGGAGAAAGGTGAATAGTGGTGTACCCCACGGATCTGTGCTGGGTCTGCTGCTTTTTGACATATTCCTAAATGACCTGGAAAAGGGACTAACGAGTGAGGTTATCAAATTTGCAGATGATACAAAACTATTTAAAGTTGTTAAAACCCATGAGGATTATGGAAAATTGCAAGAGAATCTTGATAAATTGGAAGACTGGGCAGCAAAAATGGCAGTTGAAATTTAATGTGGACAAGTGCAAAGTTATGCACCTAGGGAAGAACAACCCAAACTATGATTACACAATGCAAGGTTCCACATTAGGAACCACCACCCAGGAAAAAGATTTAGGCATCATTGTGGACAACATGTTAAAACCCTCCGCCCAGTGTGCAGCGGCGGCCAAGAGAGCAAATAGAATGCTAGGTATCATAAGGAAAGGAATGGAAAATAAAACAAAGGATATTATAATTCCTCTATCGTTCCATGGTGCGACCGCACCTTGAATATTGTGTACAATTCTGGTCACCGTATCTTTAAAAGGATATAGCGTTATTAGAAAAGGTTCAGAAAAGAGCCACCAAAATGGTAAATGGGATGGAAGGATACCCCTATGAAGCAAGACTAGAAAGGTTAGGGCTCTTTAACTGGAAAAGAGACGGCTGAGGGGAGATATGATAAAAGTCTATAAATTAATGAATGGAGTGGAACAGGTAAACGTAGATTGATTGTTTACGTTATCAGAATATAGAAAGACTAGGGGACATGCAATGAAGCTACAAGGTAAACTATTTAAAACAAATAAGAGAAAATATTTTTTCACTCAACGTGTAATCAAACTCTGGAATTTGTTACCGGAGGATGTAGTAAAGGCTGTTAGTGTAGCTGGGTTTAAGAAAGGTTTGGACAAGTTCCTGGAGGAAAGACCCATAAACCACTATTAAAAAGGGACCTAGGATATCAATGCTTGACCCAATACAAGCATTGTGGAACCTGTGTCTTTTGGGTTAACTGCTAGGTAGGTATGACCTAGTTTGGCCACTGGAAACAGGATACTGGGCTTGATGGACCTTGGTCTGACCCAGTATGGCATATCTTATGATTATGATCTTATGAATGGAGGGCAAGGAGAAGAAAGAAAAATGGGAAATCTGTGATATGGGAGGGGAGGGAGACCGAGGAGATGCTGGACGGAAAGGGTGACAGTGGGTGATAGAATGGTCATACTAGACATAGGGAGGAATATAAGGAGACAGAGAGGTGATGTTGGACATCAGGGGAGACAACGGGAGACAGAGGAGTGATGCCAGATGTGGGGTGTAAGGGCTAAACGAGATAGAGATGCAGAGGCTAAGGAGATGCTAGATGTGGGGGAATAGGAAGAGTAAGAGAGAGAGAGGAGAAAAATGGGCAGATAAGGGTGGGGAAGACATTGGGCGAGAGTTAGGAAAAACTGGGAAATAAGAGGTTGAGGAAAGAGGTGGAGAATGACAAGATAGGGTGAGGATTGGAGAGCTATGACAGATGCAGTAAGAAGTGAGGAAATAGGGACTAGACGGTTAGGAGGAAAGGGAGTGAAATCTGGGTGGACAGAGTGAGAAATTATAAATGGAAGAAAGCTGAAAGAAAAAGATCAACGTTCAGAGATGGCTTTAGGAGAACAAGGGAAGGAGGGGGATAGATGTGACAGATGGGCCCAGGACCAAGGCAATTAGAAAAAGTAAAATAGCCAGCTACAAAGGTAAAGAACTTATTTTCAGTTTAATGACTGGAATATATACACACACACATATATATAGTCAAAGGCCCTCACCACTCGCCTCTAGTTTTAGAGGGGCGTGGTGATTGGAGGAACTTTCCCCTATCAGCCTTAGCAGCCTGTTTCCTTGTGGTGTCTTCTGGGAAATGTAGTACTGCTAAGATGTGTTTGTGCTTCAGGTAGAAAGTTGTAGTTAAGGCCACCGAGGTAAGGCATATTACAGAAAATTTATTTTGCACAAAAAGATTCAAAGTACCAGATACAGGATTATTTCTATAGGATTTGCTCAAGGTACAGCAGATGGTTGGCAAAGTAAACAAAAGAACCCAAAAATGGCTTTTAAAGTCTTCTTACTTTCAGAAGCACAGCCTTTGATAGCAAGGCTGCCACCTTCCTTTTAGTCCTTGCTAATTACAGCATAAAGTCCAAACAAGCTTAATCTTCTGTGGCAGTTTGGCTTCTATCAGTCTCAATTCCTTCTAGGCTTCATTTCAGGTACAACAGAACTCAAAAGAAGCAGCAAACATTCAGACTGCCATCAAAAACTCAACAGGCTTGTCACATAACAGAGGAGCAAAGAAAACCTCTTCTAGCAGGTAAATTGGCTTCTTGCCGTTTCACAGTTCAAACCACAGGTGGATAACAAGCATGAATCACAGCTTCCTGCTTATCCTTAAATTTCAGTATTTATTTATTTTTTATTTATATTCTCTTATATACCGCGCTATTCTGCATCAGTGCGGTTTACATTGAACAAACTGAAATTACATTGAACAGGGCATTATAACTTGGAGATAACTATTTTACAGGGAACATGGGCTATGGAGGGTTAAGTGGCTTGCTCAAGACCACAAGGAGCACCTGTGGGACTAGAAACCCCAGTCCTTCCGGCCCAAGGTTGCTGTCCTCTAGTGGGATTTGAACCCCCGACCTTCCGGCCTGAAGTACCTTGCCCCAACCACTAGGCCACTCCTCCACTCCGTAAACTTCCCTTTTAAAAACATATGGGAATTTACCACCACATTGCCTGTTTCTTATGGTTACCTTTTCCAGGAGGATAATTCTTTCGGGGCTGGCTCTTCCTCAAGACTACATGTCTAAAGCTTGGCACAGAGAGCAATCCATAAGGATGTCTTCTTCCCCCAACTCTGCCACTGGCTCTCCCAGCTCCATGGGTTCTGACTCACCCACCCAGTCAGACTGCTCAGCTGACAACCTCTCCGGTGCTCTGAGAGCTTCTCCACTTCCTGGCTCCAACCTCTGCTGCCACCCTGTTGCAGGGAATTCAGCCCTCTCAGCTCCTGGTAGCTCGGCTCTTCTGCATGAGTCAGCACCTTCTCTACCTCCTTCTCTTCTCCAGTCTCTGCCTTCTCCTCCTTTCTTCCTTTCTGTATACTCTAGCATAGGCTTATACCTCCAAGGTTCTAGCCCCGCCTCCTTCCTTCCCAGGTGTTGGCAATCCCCCTGCCTTCTGGTATTTGAGTAATCAGGGAACTTGTTGAAGTAAGGGTTTTGGACCTCGTGCCCATAATCTCTCTCTTACTCTATAAGACACTGCATGAAACCTGTTCCAGCTGGGGGTTTTCTGGTTTTTAGGTGTGACTGTGGCTTTCTCACCCTGCATTCCTAAAAGGGGACCCTTTACTAGGGTGAATTCTTAATGTTTCTCACCTCCTCCATACTCAGGATAGATGACCTTGCCACAATACATATACATATACATATATATATATAGTCATGAAGTGGGTATCAATAAAAATGCAATCCTGAAAAGAAAGCACAGTTACTTACCTGTAACAGGTGATCTCTGGGAACAGCAGGAATAAGTCTTCACATATGGGTACGTCAGTACCGACGGAGCCTGCATGGGAATGCTCCCCAGCATCCAATCAGAAAGCTTTTGGGAGCATCCCTCGCGCCTGCGCACTGACTTCCCGCCTTTTCCACTGTCTCTCCTCAGTTGAGTTTCATAGCTGAGACAAAAGGAGAGAAAGAGGAAGGAAGATAGATAGATAGATACAACTCCTAGGGGAGGTGGGTGGGTTGTGAAGACTTATTCCTGCTGTTCCCAGAGATCACCTGTTACAGGTAAGTAACTGTGCTATCTCCAGGAACAAGCAGGAATGAGTCTTCACATATGGGGACTCCCTAGCTATAGATGCCAGGGGGAGATCCCATAAAATGCATGTTCCTGGATCAGGAGTGCATTTCCCACACAGGAATCTCCGGCATCCCATGAGGGAATGGAGGGTAGGAGTTGAGAATAGAAGAGCTGTAAGGAAAACAGCAAACCCAAGGACTACAGAAGAGGAGTCCATGGCATGTATGATAAGTACCATTAAAATTATTTAATGAACAGTTATAATATGGAGCTTACCTACTGGATTGTAGGAAGTAGAAAGCGTGATGGAGTCTACTGGATATGCAGTAGCGGAATCCTCAAGGTGACCTCACAGCAGTGAGGTGAAGGTCCAGACCTGGAATTAGCAGGTGATCCAGGTGTCAACTGGGGTAGGATTAGAACGGTAGGTCTTCAATGGAAAGCTTCATGGGAAAAAGCTGAAAACTCTTTTAGGTACAGAGTCATTAACACTGAGGACTAAAAGAAGAAGACTGACCAATTTGGACAACTAGCCCAGTCCTGGAGGGAAGAAGGGGTATGGAAAAAAGCCCATATTCCCAAGGAGAACAATGTGTACTCGAAATAATGAAGATGTACACTGTCTTTCCTAGCTGATGAGAGATAGGAAAGATATTGAAGCTTGAATCTTCAAGGATAGGGAGACCTAGAGCAAAGCGGAAGCTGTTATTACCACAGTAGTGGTTGTGTGCATAACAGTCCCCACATACTAAGGAACAGTATGAAAAAAGGGAGCTCACTGTCTGTAACCTCGAAGAAGGTACAAATTGCTATAGCATAGACAGTGAAGAGATAGTATGTAATACATATCGATCTATAAAAAGTCTCCCAACACATATATATATATATATATATATATAGGGAGATATATATACCTATATATATGTGTATATCTGGATATGCAGAAATATGTATCAACATATATATATAGGTGGATATATATATATATCTATGGGGGCATAAATTATGCACACACAGCTTACAGACATATGTATGTAGAGGCATATATAGAGATATTTACATACATGACAATAAGTCTGAAGATACACTAAGCCCCATAAGAACATTCACATGGGGAATATGAAGGGAAAAATTTCACCTAATAACAAGAGGGTGAAACCCACTTGACAGATATATAGAGAATTTATTTCCGTGGGCTAAAAGGATGCAGGAATGCAATCCAGCAAAAATAACCAGGATGGTTGCGTGAAAAACAGAGGAGAATATCAGTCTGTAAAGAGCAAGGCGGGAGTCCTTTAGAACTCTGACATGGCAGATGTACAGAAACGCATAGAGAAGATACCAGGACGACCCACTGGAGGGACAAAGGGGTATCATGCGGTACTAGTAGCCTTGGATATTCACGCAGAAAAGCTTATATTCTGTATTATAACAGGAGACAAGAGGGTGTGGAGAACCCTCACAGTCATGGGAATGATTTATAAGCTTTTTTTCTACTTATAGAATAGCCCTCAGAGACAAATTCAATGCTCTGTAGCAAGGGCCCATAGTAGAAAGCTCCTCTGAAGATTGCAGAGAGCATTGTGCAGGAGAATTATGAGATAAAACTGACTGAAGTCAGGTGTGCTGCCACATCCTAGGAAAAGGAGATGGCCAAAAAGAAGATGTGAGAAGCCTAAAGTGAGTAGGAATGTCCAAGATAGATGAGGATTAGCTTGGAATCACTACTGAGGCTAGACAAAAATTGTGGAAGATGGACTGGCACTTGTGGAAAAGTACCAGTGGTTCAAACACTGGAACTCCTGCATGCACAGAAGCTGAAAAGACAGCAGAGAGGATCTTCCTGTGCAAAACAGAGAGGAACAGACAAAGGGAGAGGAGATATTCCTGTCCCTGTCTGATGAGTTATCTTGAGAATGTATTCAAGAAAACTAAAAAGGTCTACACTGAAATGAAAGGCTAGAGAAGCTTTTCAGTATGGTACCACTCAGACAGGGAAAATCCTGGATAAGAGGGTAGAGAAAACAGGTAATTGGAGGGTGACTTACCCATATGGCGAGTCAGCTGAGGGAAAAAATGTTCATGTTGGGCCAGAAACTATCATGGGATAGTTGTAACCTCCCTTCTTAATAGTAAGAAGAGGAGAATTCTGTAACCCATGGACAATATCCTGACAGCTTAGCATACTGAAAAAGGAAAAACCAGTGTAGCTTTAAGAAAAAACAGTGAACAAACTTCTGTTAAGAAAAAGTTAACTGTAGATTGTAACCTTCAGAACCTATGGTTGCTGGGTAAGTTGAGACTGGCTAGAGTTTGGAAACTTCAGACTAGGACGAGGTGTCCCTTGCTTGGGCACCTCTGGATGATGGGCAGGAGAAGAGTGAAACCTTCTTTTCTTAGGGAAAGAAGGCTTGGTAGGACATTTCCTACCTCCTGGGGAAGGCGGCGGCTTAGAATGGTCTCCAGAACCAGGGAAGTCAGTGGAGCAATGAGCAACCTGACGTAAAGCCTCCTTATTGAAGAGATTTTCTCCAGTACAAGGAGAATTACCCAGTGTATGTTGTGCCCATCTGCTCAAGTCTGAAGCTTGGAGCCAGGCTCTACGACGTGCTCCAATGGCAATAGCAGAGGATCTGCTAACAGACTCAAAAGAGTCTAGAGAAGCACGAGAAAGAAACCAAGAGATATTCCGGCTATGACTAAGAAGCAAGGAATAGTCAGCAGCCTTAGGCTCTGACAAAAAAGGAGTCAAAAGAGATAATTTCTTTGTGACCTCCTGGAGTGTTAGACTCATATAAAATATATAACAAAATAATTCTTGATGCCAGCATAGATTTTTTGAAGGTTTGACGTCCAAAGGCATCAAGTGCTCTAGAAGCACGACCTGGCGGATAAGAATGCTTCTTCTTGCTTTTTACCTTCCTCATTGCTGATTCCACTACAATGGAATGATGGGGAAGTTGATTCTTTTGAAACCCTGGAGAGGGGGGCACCTGATACAGAACATTAGTTGCTGTAGAAGGTGAGGGAACCCTTAAAGGTGATTCTCATAGTCTCAGAAGAAGATCCTGCAAAGAATTATGTAAAGGAAGCATTATATTTCCCTTTTCTGCAGGAGAGCCTTGGTTAAGATTACAGCCAGGGATAGGAATAGCAAGAAAGGTTGCCATGTCAAGGAGAAATTTCTGAAAAGAAGGATCTCCAATGGGAACCATCCCTGGGAAGGCTAAGGTTGAAGATGCAGCCTGAGCACCAGAGGATGTACTGGTCTGGTGCAGAAAAAGAACCTTACTAGATGGATAATGATACTGGCAGTCACGATTTGAGGCAGTCAGTACTGCATCGTCCATGCCAGGTATCGATTCCAAACTAGGCATAGAAAGGATCGATGGTACCGATGTAACTGCAGGAATCGACATCGATACCGATACCAGTAATGGCATCGAGGCTGTCATTGGAGGCTGCTCAAGCGGTACCGAGGTAACCAGAGAGTCTTGGTGAGTATCCTCGGTACTGCGTATCCGGAAACGATAAGGGTCGGTTCCAAGGCGCGTCGGTACCCAGTCATCTAGACTAGATATCGATTTCAGACTCGGCATCGAAGGGAGCGAGTCTATCGATGCATGTCTAGAGTGCACCGACGTCGGTGGTGGTACCGGCGATGCTGATACAGGGAAGTCAATCTGGGTCGTATCGATCGGTCCCGAAGGTACCGAGGACGCCAGATGATGATCCCTGGTGAAGAGTGGAACACTCGACACCGGTGCCGATGCCGGGGTATCGGTACCGCTCGAAGCGGATACCACCACCAAGCATGGCTTAGAAACAGGAAAGTCAATCTGGAACGTATCAATCGGTCCCGAAGGTACCGAGGACGCCAGATGACGATCCCTGGTGAAGAGTGGAACACTCGACACCGGTGCCGATGCCGGGGTATCGGTACCGTTCGAAGCGGATACCCCCCCCCCCCCCCGAGCACGGCTCAGGTATGTTCTGTGAGGGGTGAGCCCCACGAACAACCTGAAACCCCTGAAATGCTTTGGAGCCCAAAGACTCCCACCGGGGTTTAAATGCCAATGGGGTCTTGAGGGCAAGGCCGGAGCCGTCATCATGCGTGGCATGAGACCTACCACTCAAGGATTGGCAAGTCTTAACAGACTGTTTGTGGGTTACCTGATCCTGTAGAGAAGAAAAACCCGGTGCCCTCACTGCAGGAGGGAAAACGGTATTGAGGGAAACTCGAAAGAGGGAAGGTCTTCTCTCAGTATTGCAGCCTGATAGTTCAGGGGAAAAAGGGTCAGGACCCAAACAGGTTAGACACCAGAGATTGGAGTCTAAAAAGAAAACTGTGTTTCCACAGTGAAGGCACTTCTTAGGAGAAGGCGGCTCCATGATGGAGAGGCCTTGTAGGCCCAAAAAAGTTAAGACAGAAACAGAGGGAAAAATCTCTCTGAGTTTAAGAAAAAAGAAAAGAAAAAAACACCGGCGGTACCGGTGTCGGCGGGAAAAACAGCCGCGACCACAAGAAAACAAGAAATGAAGTATTTAAAGAAAAAAGTTTCTGCGGTGACAGGAGGACGTCCTGCCGGCTCCGCGGAAAAACGAAAACTGAGGAGAGACAGTGGAAAAGGCGGGAAGTCAGTGCGCAGGCGCGAGGGATGCTCCCAAAAGCTTTCTGATTGGATGCTGGGGAGCATTCCCGTGCAGGCTCCGTCGGTACCGATGTACACATATGTGAAGACTCATTCCTGCTTGTTCCTGGAGATACCCTGTTTCTCAGAGAAATCTAGATGTGCAGTTACCTCAAGGCATAGCTAGAGGGGGCAGGAGTGATCATACAGGAGCTAATGAGCCTAAGAGAGCTAATGACTTGCACCTGGGAATGAGCCCGGGAGTTTTCAAAGGAAAGATTCCTTTATAAGCAGAAGCTTAATGCTAGCAGAGGAGGAACACCTCTATTGGGAGGAACAGCTCCATAGAGAGAACAGAAGAGAGGAACACCTCAAAGGAGAGGACAGAGAGAAGGAACAGCTCTGAGGGAAGGAGCAGCTCTAAGAGAAGGAGGAGGACTTGGATAAAGAATCCTACCTGAGCAAGCCTAAAGGAACAGAGTTCACAAAGGTGGAGTTCAGAGGGAGCAGCTGTTCAGAGGGAGTCTGCTGGAGAAAGCACTAAGGCTAGAGAGTGTGCCACTCCCTGTTCCCACAACGTTCCTGATTCAAAAGCAGAGAGACGTATCCAGAGAACCAGAGAGATAGGTTTGGAGGAAAGCCTGCAGTCTCTGGGAAATACTAGTCAAGTTTTACCAGGCACCAAAGGAAAAGCAGTTTCTGACAAAGCTAAGTTCTTACCGAAGCATAGTTGAATCCACACCAGGTTTTACCAAGCTGCCAGAAAGCACAGCCCTGCCTAGAGCCTGTCGGCAGAGAACCTATTGCAGGAGAAACGTTTCTGGAAGAGAAAGTTCCACGGATTCAAACCACAGAGGCTCCAGGTATAAAAGCTTTATTCATGATACTGAATGCTTAACTCCTAGAGGCACTGCTAAAACAAATACTCAGTTTGTAAGGAAGAAGAAACCAGGGTGGTTTCAGAAAATTCCCAGAGAACTTAAAACACAGTCTTATTGGAGGCAAGAGCCTAGGGACACTTCACGTAGACCTGTAGCAGACAGGGACAGTGACTACTCTGATGATGAATGTAGTGGAGCATAATCCATGGAAATTGAATACATAAATGCTGTTCCCATTCCTCCACCAGAAGAGATGGATTGTGGTTTGTGCATGGCCATGAGCCTAGAATCTGTACCCACTGTATAACTGAGAAGAAGTTTGTTTAATTCTTATTGTGTTGGAATGAAGTGAATTCCTCTGATTAACCCTTGCACTAATTGTGGAGTTTAACAATTAGTCAGCTTGTTAATACTGGTACCTTTTGAAACAAAGGACATTCTTTTGATTTCTCAATGTCTTATTTGAACCCTTGCACAGACGGGGAATAAAGCCTTGTTTTCCCTACACTTGGTTTGATTATTGAGCTCTCATAGGAAGCTGGAAATAAGTAAGACCATTTCGCCATTCGTGGACCTTACATTTCATCACGCTCCCTAAATAATTTCTATCGTGGAGCATGCCCATACTTCGAATGGTCACCAGGGGATGCCCTCACGACTATATATACACACACACACACATATATATACACACACACACACATATATATATATACACACACACACACACATATATATATACACACACAGGGTGGCCCAAAAAAAGTGAGAACATTTCGTAAATTAAAAGCTTAAATAGCTTACTTATTTACCTTTTTTAGCTATATAACGTCTTTATTTCGACAATTTCCGGTCGCCATCTTTTTTTTTTTTTCCTCAATCGTTTACATCTATCAAGAAAGTATGGATCCTTCATGGATATCTAGCATCAAAAAATTCCAGGATGGAGGGTGCATCCCAGCTGGACTCCTTGTCAAGACAATAATGAGCAGCAAAGGTATGTGGCTGCTTTGCAAATTTTGTCAATGGCAACAGAACATAGGTATGCCATGGAGGCAGCCATGGCACGAACATTTTGGGCAGTGACATGACTTTCAAGGGATAGTCCTGCCTTATCATAAGCAAATGAAATGCAATCTGCTATTTAGAAAGGGTAGATTTGGATACTGGCAACCCCAAGTGACTGGGTTCAAAAGAGATGAATAGCAGAGCCTTTACGGTGCTCAGATGTCTTTTGAGGATAGAATTTAAGGCCCATTTACAGTGAAGGGTATGGAGGGCTGCCTCTGCCCTAGAGGAATGTGGTCTAGGGAAAAAGACAGGATGGTAAACCGATTGACTGAGATGGAAAGGAAATACCACCTTTGGCATGAAATGGGAGCGAGTCCTAAGGACCACCTTTATCATGGTGAAACTGGGTATAAGGCGGGTCTGCCACCATCGCTTGGAGCTCACTGAAGCATCTAGCTGGAGTAAGTGCAACAAGGAAGATGACCTTCCAAGAGAGAAACTTTAGTGAGGTTGTGGCTAAATGTTTAAAGGGCGGCTTAAGGAGCTGTCCTAACACAACATTAAGATCCCATGCCACCAGTGGTGGCCTCATGGAAGGCTTGGTCAGTAACAGCCCTCTCATGAAACGCATCACAAGCAGTTGTGAAGAGATAGACTGCCCATCCAAGGGATGGTGAGAAGCAGCAATTACACTGAGGTGAACCCTCACAGAGTTTGTCTTGAGATCAGAGGATAAAAGATGAAGGAGATACAGAAGGAGAGCTTCCACAGGAGCTGAGAAGGGATTAAGATCCTTCTGGGAGCACCAAGTGGAGAATCTATGCCACTTGAAGTCATAGGAACATCTGCTGAATGGTTTCCTTGAGGCTAGCAAGATCTGCTTTACTTCTGAGGAAGGTTAAGGTCTTGCAACACTTACGCTCTCTGCAGCAAAGCCATGAGATGGAGAGACTGAAAATTGGGATGGAGTAGCATCCCTCCTCCTGAGAGAGGAGATTGGGAGCCGACCAGAGACTCAGGGGGCGAATCTGGGACAGACGTAGTAGGAGAGAAAACCACGGTTGATGTGGCACCTGTCTGCTTGAAGCTTGAGAAGTATTTTCAGAATCAGGGGTATGGGAGGAAAGGCATACAGGAAATCCTGACCCCAGTGAAAGTGGAAAGCATCCTCTTGTTGGCGCTCAATATCGGGGTTCTGGTGCAAAAACGAGATAGTTTGGCATTTTGCAGAGTGGCAAAAAGGTCTATCTTCGGCGTTTCCCAGGTCTGAAAGATGTAGGAGACTGTCTCCTGATTGAGGGACCATTCGTGCGGAAGGAGGATCTGACTAAACCTGTCTGCTAAGACATTTTGCTGTCCTGGCAGATACACTGCTTGGAGGTGTATTCAATGAGAAATGGCAAAGGACCAAAGATGGAGAGCCTCCCTGCAAAGGGTCCAAGAGCCCATTCCCCCCTACTTGTTCACGTAGAACATAGCTACCTGATTGTCCGTCTGGTTGAGAACTCTGTTGCCTTGTAGTTGTTGCTGAAACACCGAGGGCATTGAAGCTAGCACAAAGCTCCAGTAAATTTATCTGGAGCTGACACTCCTGCTCCATCCAGCGATCCTACGAGAAGATTTCCTGGGATAGACCACCACAGAATGGAGTCAATGAGACCGTCTGTGACTTGGATCTGATCCCTGAGGGCCCCGGAGACTTGCTTCCACTGGGAGGCAAGAGTCCATTGAGCTATCCGCATGTGCAGACGGGCATATGGAACTACATGCACTGTGGAGGCCATATGGCCTAGAAGTTGAAGCATCTCCCTCATCGAGAGATTGTCTCTGAGCCTTACTTGAGATGCTAGCTGCACTAGTTGAGTACAACGGTCCTGGGGTAGAAATGCCCTTGACCAGTGAGTGTCTAGAAGAGCTCCTATGAATTCTAGTGCTTGAGTGGAAACCAGATGGGATTTTGGAAGATTTATCACAAATCCAAGATCCTGCAGGACCTGCATTGTACAAAGGAGGGATAGATGAACCTCCTGTGAAGTGGCTGCCCTTATTAGCTAGTCGTCTAAGTAAGGGAAGACAAATATTCCCAAGAGTCCTTAGATATGCGGCTACAACCGCCATACACTCTGTGAAGACTCGGGGGGCAGAGGCGAGTCCTAAGGAAAGAACTCTGTATTGATAGTGATTTCCCTGGAAGATGAAGCATAGATACCTCCTGCATTTTGAATGAGGATGGGAGCATATGCTTCTTTTAGATCTAGAGAACAGAGCCAGTCCTGACTCTGGAGATAAGGTAAAAGGGTTCCTAGTGAGACCATTTTGAATTTCTCTTGGACTAGAAACATTTTTAGGCTCCTGAGGTCTAAGATGGGTCTGTACCCTCCATTTTTCTTTGATATGAGAAAGTAAGGAGTATAGAACCCTATCCCCTGTTGGGATGTTGGAACCTTTTCTATGGCACTCTGGCAGAAGAGAGGTGATCTCTTGCTGCAGGAGAGCAGTGAGTGGGGGGCTGAGAATGATATTCCTGCACTAGAGTGAAGGGGGGGTGCTTTGTAGATGAAGCTTGTACCCTTCTCGCAGTATGGTTAGTGTCCACTGCTCTGAGGCAATAAGATGCCACCTGTAGGCATAATGGCAAAGTCTGCCTGCTATGTGGAGGGGGTTGGGGTTTTCCAGATGCAGGGTGGCTATGTTCTCTAAGCAGAAGTAAAAAAACAGGCGCAGATTAGGGTTTAGGAGCCTGTGGCTTCTTCTGTTGCTTAGGAGGCTGTCGCTTCCTCTGGGTACCCTGAGGTTGGCATTGAGAACCTGGGGAGTAAGACGGGTAAAATTTCTTCTTACCATAGAAAGGCTTCTTTGCAGCTGCTTTCTTCTTAGCAAGGTTGGCAGTAGCTTTGGAAAGCCTATTGAGGGTAGCAGACAGAGCGCCTTATCTTGCCAATCCTTTCCAAAAGGGTTCTCACCAGTAAAGGGAATATTACCCAGCTTATCTTGAACCTATTGTTCAAGGTCTGATACCTGGAACCATGTAATCATACGTGCACCTATAAAGATAGAAGTTGTTCTGCTAGTGCATTCAAAACAGTCAAAGGTTGCCCTGTTGACAAATTTGGAAACATTTTGGGCATTTTTGACTAATGTAAGATAGTCTACCCTCTTATCATCCAGGAGAAGAGGAGACATTAATTCCAGGTCCCTAGTTACCTCCTTAAGGAGCATACCCATGTAGAGTATATATGAACTTATCCAGGCTGGAAGCATGGAGGCTTGAAAACATCGACGCCAAAAGGCATCGAGGGTTCTCAAATCTCTGCCTGGGGTATTAAAGGAGTGCACCTTAGAGCTCTTAATTTGATGCACAGCCAATTCTACTACCATTGAGTGGTGTGGAAGCTGCGTTTTCTGGAATCAGGGGCTTTCCGGTACTCAATACATGGTATCAAGTCTTCCGGTATGGGGAGAAATGGTGAGGGGCGTTCCCCATATCTGGAGCATAAGATCCTGGCGTATATGGTGAATAGGCAGAGTAGTCACCTCTTTAGGAGCTGTAGGGTATTGGAGAATATCAAACTCTTCTGCTCTTGGTTCTTTCTCTGATGTAGGAGTAATGGATAAACCCCTTGCAATATCATTGATAAACTCTTGAAAAGACATATCTTTGGGAGGGGTCATGCTCCATTGTAGTGATGGTGAGGGTTCCTCCGGAAGACTTCGCATCTCTCGGGTACCGATTGATTCATCATTCAAAGAATTGGAATCTGTAGAATCAAAGTCGACGGGAGCAATGCTCCTGTTCTTGCAAGGTCCGGTACCGATTGAGAGACTTGCAGTACCAGTATCTCGGAACCGGGAACGGACTCAAGAGCCAGTATGGGGGAAGTGTGCTGAGCGGCATGAAGCCCGATGCAGACTGCATGGGCATCGTTGACAGTACTAGTACTGACGATACCGCCAGTAATGTTCTAACCGGTACTGACACACTAACAGAGCATACGCTGATCCATAGAGCTTGCCGATGCCTGAGTATCGGTACCAGAAGCATGGGTTACCGTTCCAGAGCATGGCACCAGAAGCTCTCCAGAAGTAGAGGCCTCTGGAGCATCCTGGATCCCTTTTGCAGCTTTGGAGAGGAGGCCCTCTTGCCGGGGTTGTTTGGCCAGTCGATCCAACTCCAGGGCAATGCTCGAGGCATCTCTATATTTAGATAGAGATCTACCCTTGGGAGGATGGCCTGGCTTGTGTTTCGATACCTGGAGATCCATGTGAGGAAGACAATGCCCTCGATGATGTCGAAGCGAGTGAAACCGTATCTGAGGCAAAAAGGGAGCAGAGTTTCACGGCCCGATTCTGTAGGCCTCTCTGTCATCTTCTTGCATAGGGGACGTTCAGATGGCTAGTGATCTGGGCCGAGGCATTTAAGACACTTGGAACATTTTCTATAACCACCGATTGCTTTTTCCATCATGTCAGTAGACTGGATGGAAGGCCTAAGATGGCGTTGATGCGCCTGAAAGAACTAAAGTTCTTTTTTTTTCTTTTTTCTTTTTAAGAAAGAAATAGAATCGAAGAGATCAGTTCCGGCATCAACGGGAAGGCAGATGCAACCACAAAAAAAAAACAAACAACATTTTTCGCAGTGACAGGATTTGCTTCCTGCTGGCTCCACAGAAAAAGAACTACTGAGGAGAGAGAATCACAAAAGCGGGAAGGCAGTAGCGCAGGCACAGTGGGATGCTCCCAAAAGCTTTCCCATTGGAGGCTGGGGAGCATTCCCGCGTGGGCTCCATCGGTACCGACATCACCCATATGTGAAGACTACATTCCTGCTTGTACCTGGAGATGACAGGATATGCTGGACATGGGGGAGGGGGTACAAGGGAGACAGAGGATAAACTGGACTGGGGAGGAAGGGAGGTAGACAGGAGATGCCCGACATGTGGGGGTACTGGGCAGGGAGACAGGAGATGCGTGGCATGGGCGGGAAGATGACTGGTGAGACAAAGGAAATGATTGGCCTTTGGAGGACAGCTAGGGAAAGCATAGTTACTCACCTCTAACAGGTGATCTCCGGGAACAGCAGGAATTTAGTCTTCACATATGGGTATCGTCGGTACCGATGGAGCCCGTGCAGGAACACTCCCCAGCGTCCAATAGGAAAGCTTTAGGGAGCATCCCACAGCGCATGCGTGCTGCCTTCCCGCCTCTGTACCTCTCTCACCACAGTTGAGTTTATAGCTGAGACCAAAGGAGAGAAGTAGAGAAAGAGAGAGATAAAGACAAACTCCTAGGGGAGGTGGGTGGGTTGTGAAGACTAAATTCCTGCTGTTCCCGGAGATCACCTGTTACAGGTGAGAAACTACGCTATCTCCAGGAACAAGCAGGAATGTAGTCTTCACATATGGGGGACTCCCCAGTTGAAATATGCCAAGGGGTGACCCCAGCTAGCTGCGAACCTAGGTGAGATGGGTCAGGCTTCCTCCCATGGACCTTAGGCATCCAAACTGTGGATGGTGGGTAGGAGCTTTATTAAGTACGGAAGAGATGTTGTAGAACAGCCTGGCCAAATGAGGCATCCCGACGGAAGTCCTTGTCTAAGCAATAGTGGGCTGTGAAGGTATGCACAGAAGTGGCTGCTTTGCAGATGTCATCAACAGAGACAGAACGAAGGTTAGCCGTTGAGGCTGCCATTGCTCTCACATTGTGAGCCATGACATGGCCTTCGAGAGAAAGTCCCTTACTCTGATATGTATAGGATATGCAATCTTCAATCCAATTTGACAGAGTTTTTAGAAACTGGAAGTCCCAAATGACTAGAGTCAAAAGCCACAAAAAGTTGAGAAGATTTTCTATTTGGCTTAGTTCTTTGGAGATAAAAAGCCAAGGCTCTTTTACAATCCAATGTGTGAAGATTCCTTTCCGCACTGGAGGCATGAGGCCTAGGGAAGAATATAGGAAGATAAACAGATTGGTTTAAATGAAAAGGCGAAACCACCTTTGGTAGGAAGTGAGGATGAGTCCTGAGGAATACTTTATCATGGTGAAACCTTGTATAAGGAGGGTGAGCTACTAACGCCTGTAGTTCACTAATGCGTCTTGCAGAACTGATGGCAATTAGGAAAATAACTTTCCATGAAAGAAACTTTAGGTCTGAAGTGGCTAAAGGTTCAAAGGGTGGTTTCATAAGCTGACCAAGAACAAGAGATCCCATGCCACCGGTGGTGGTTTAATGGGAGGTTTTGTTAAAAGTAGGCCTCTCATAAATCTTGATATAAGTGGATGAGAGGAAATAGGTTGTCCATCAAAAGGTTTATGAAAAGCAGCAATAGCACTAACTGAATTGGTCTTCAGATCAGAAGTTGATAATTGTAGAAAATACTCTAGTAGCAACTCTACAGGTACTAAAAGGGGGATAAGTCTCTTTTGTGAACACCAGATAGAGAACTTTTTCCACTTGAAAGCGTAGGAACGTCTTGTGGAGGGTTTTCTGAAAGCCAGAAAGATATCCTTTACTTGTTGAGAAAGATTAACATCCTGGAATTCTAGGCTTTCAGTAACCAGGCCCTGAGATGTAGGGACTGGGGATTGGGATGCAGTAAAGATCCATCCTCCTGTGAAGGAGATCTGGAGCATTCCCCAACTCCAGAGGAGTGGTTTGAGAGAGATGCAGAAGAGGAGGATACTACGTCTGCCATGGCCAACGTGGAGCTATGAGTATCATACAACTTCTGTGTCTCTGAAGTTTGAATAAAGTCTTGGGAATGAGAGGGAAGGCATAGAGGAAGTCCTGTCCCCAGTGGAGTAGGAAAGCATCTCTTGCCTGACAGTTTTGAGCTGGAACTCTGGAACAGAATCGGGGAAGTTTGGCATTCTGTGGACTTGCAAAGAGGTCTATATCTGGTGTTCCCCATATTCGAAACACTCAAGCAAGCTGGTATGAGTGGAGGGACCACTCGTGTGGCAGCAGTATTCGATTGAGTTTGTCTGCCCACAAGTTTTGAATGCCCGGAAGGTATACCACAAACAGGTGAATTTGTAACTCTCTGGTGAGGGCCCATATTCGCAAAGCTTCGTTGCATAGCGACAGAGAACCTGTTCCGCCTTGCTTGTTCACATAAAACATAGCTACCTGATTGTCGGTTTGGACCAGAACTGTTTTGTTGCCGAGATGGCCTTGAAAGACTTGAATAGCACTGAAAATGGCTCTCAGCTCTAGGTGGTTTATGTGAAGGGAAACCTCTTGTGAGGTCCAAAGACCCTGAGTGGAGAGATCATGTAAGTGGGCCCCCCAAACCCATCTTGGACGCATCTGTCGTCAGAGCGGTTTGGCATAGAGGCTGCTGGAAAGGAGAGCCTACAAGGTGGTTTTCCAGGGATTGCCACCATTGCAGGGGCGAAATCAGACGTGCAGTAGTTCTGATTTTGTCTGTTAGTCGACCCGAGGCTTGTGATCACTGAGAGGAAGGGTCCACTGGGCTGCTCACATGTGGAGGCGAGCATAGGGAACCACATGGACAGTGGATGTCATGTGTCCCAGCAGTTGAAGCATCTCCCGAGCAGTAAGGAATACCTTCATAGATGCTTGAGATGCCAGTTATATTATACATAGACAGCCTGGCTGAGGCAGGAAAGCCCTTGACTGCCGTGTGTCTAGACGAGCCCCTATGAATTCTAGAGACTGAGAGGGGGTGAGATGAGATTTTGGGAGGTTTATGACCAGCCCCAAGTATTGAAGAATTCTCATTGCTCGAGAGAGTGCGAAGCTGGCCTCTGGAGCTGTCGATGCTTGAATGAGCCAATCATCTAAGTAAAGGAAGACGAATATTCCCAGAGTCCTCAAATGCTGCTACCACCGCAATGCATTTTGTGAAGACTCTTGGAGCAGAGGCTAGTCCGAAGGGAAGAACTCTGTACTGCAAGTGTCTTCCTTGGACCAGGAATCGAAGGAACGTCCTGTGATCTGAGTGGATAAGAATATGCGTGTACGCATCTCTTAGATCTAGAGAACATAGCCAGTCCTGACTTTGGAGGTATGGTAAAAGTGTGCCGAGGGAGATCATTTTGAAGTTTTCTTGGAACAAATATTTGTTTAATTCTCTGAGGTCTAATACAGATCTGTGTCTCCCTGTCTTCTTTGGAATAAGAAAGTAGGGGGAGTAAAGCACAGTTACTTACCTGTAACAGGTGATCTCTGGGAACAGCAGGAATAAGTCTTCACATATGGGTACATCGGTACCGACGGAGTCTGCGCAGGAACGCTCCCCAGCGTCCAATCAGAAAGCTTTTGGGAGCATCCCTCAGCGCCTGCGTGCTGCCTTCCCGCCTTTCCAACTGTCTCTCCTCAGTTGAGTTTCATAGCTGAGACAAAGAGAAAGAAAGAGGAAAGGAAAGATAGATATAGAAATACAACTCCTAGGGGAAGTGGGCGGGTTGTGAAGACTTATTCCTGCTGTTCCCAGAGATCACCTGTTACAGGTAACTGTGCTATCTCCAGGAATGAGTCTTCACATATGGGGACTCCCAAGCTAAGATGCCTGGAGCCCTAACATGTTGAAGATTGAAAATATGCTACACCTCATATGGCCAGGCATCCTGAGGATGGAGGGCAGGAGTTGAAAAGAGAGGAGCTGCAGAAAAAACAGAAAGGACTACGCACAAGGAGTCCTTGTATGTATGATCATTATCAAAAGATATATTGAAATGAACAATCACCATATGACGCTCACCTACTGGATTGCAGGAAGTAGAGAGGCTGATGGAGTCTACTGGGGATCCAGTAGAATAATGTTCAAGGTGACTTCACTGGAGCGAAGGTGGAGGTCAACATCTGGAAGTGAGAGGCGACCTCAGGATTCAATTGGGATAGCACAAACACGGCAGGTCTTCAGTGGGAAGCTTCATGGAAAGCTGAAAACTCTTTTGGCTACAGAAGTATTCAGAGGTAGGAGCAAAAGAGGAAGACTGACCGATCTGGACAAACAGACCTAGTCCTTGAGGGAGGAAAGGGTATGAGGAGAACCCCATACTCCCAAGAAAGGACAGATGTTTGATGAATTGAATTTGAAATCCACTGAAGATCCACCATGTCTTTCCTAACTGGTGAGAGGTAGGAAGACATTGGGGCATGGAGCTTCAGGGATATGTAAACCTAGGATACGGTAGGGCTGTCAGTACCACAGCAGTGGTTGTGTGCATAATATCCGAAACATACTGTGGAACAGTATGAAGCTGTGCAAGCCCACTGTTAGAAACATACAGGAAGGTAGAAACCTTTATGAGCATAGACAGTCAGAGAGATAAGTATGGAAATACATATCTACCTATAATAAGTATCTGGATAGATACACACATATATGTAGATATATGTGTATGGTATGTGTATGTGTGTGTGTGTGTATGTGTATATATATATATATATATATATATATATATATATATATATATATATATATATGTATGTATGTATGTATATATATGGGTATATAGAGAGATATTTATAATGAGATCCAAAGGGCATAGCATATGCACACTTAGCTGACAGATACATCTACAGAGATATATATATATATATATACCTGAATATATAGGTCTAAAGATAGATGCCTGCAACTAAGCAGACAGAGCTATGCATACCAGGACATTCACATGGAGATGTGAAGGGAAAAGATTCATCTAAGAACAAGGAGGTGAAACCTACTTGAGAAGATATATAGAGAATCTGTTCACCCAGAGATGATGGTAAAGGAATGCTATCCAGTGAATAACCAGGATGGTTATGTGAAAAAACAGAGGATAATATCAGTCTGTAAACAGCAAGTCCGGAGTCCTGTGGAACTCCAGCATGGTAAAAGGACAGAAACGCATAGAATGAGATACCAGTTTGACCTACGTGAGGGACAAAGGAGGTATCAGGCGTTTTCCAGATTCATATGTGCTGTCCTTGAAGTACTAGGATACCATGAGGACAAGCTGCAAGAAAAAAAAAAAAAAAAAAAAAAAAGAGTATATTCCCTATAGGAATGGGATAACTCTTAGACTTTCACGTGGAGAAGGCTGATGTCCTTTTCCCTCTTTTTTTTTTTTTTTATAAAAAGAAGATAGTATTTATTTATTTATTTTATTTATTTTATTTAACAGTTTCTGCTATAGTAGGGTATGAAGAACCCTATAGTAGGGTATGAAGAACCCTATAGTAGGGTATGAAGAACCCTATAGTAGGGTATGAAGAACCCTATAGTAGGGTATGAAGAACCCTATAGTAGGGTATGAAGAACCCTATAGTAGGGTATGAAGAACCCTATAGTAGGGTATGAAGAACCCTATAGTAGGGTATGAAGAACCCTATAGTAGGGTATGAAGAACCCTCACAGTCATAGGGGATGACTGAGGAAGCCTTTTTCAACCATGATGGATAGCCATTAGAGAAACTCTATGCTCTCTAGCAAGGGCCCATAGTGGAAAGCTTCTCAGTAGGATTGCAGAGAGCATTATGCAGGAGAACTGGGATGTAGAACTGGCTGATGAAGAAAACCGACAGCCACGTTCACTACGTTGCCAAACCCAGAGATTGGAGATGGCAAGGTAGAAGATAGTGCAAGAAGCCTGTAGTGAAAAGGATTATCCAAGAAAGATGTAGAAAACGGTCTTGGAATCACTACTAAGGCCAGACAGGAGTGGTGGAAGACAAGACTGGGACTTGTGGAAAAGTACCAGTAGTCAATTACTGGAACTCCTGCATGGGCAGCTACTGAATAGGACAACAGAGAGAGTCGGTCTGTGTCAAACAGAGAGAACAGACTGAACAAAGAAAGGAAGCTGTCTCTGTCTGCAGAGCTGCCCAGATAAAGAAGGGAGTTTACTCAGGAGAAGAAACTCTACAGTGAAAAGAAAGACAAGAAAAGTCTTTCAATGGTATGGTACCACTCTTACAGGGGAAACCCTGGCGAAGAGGGTAGAGATAGAAGCTGAAGAAGGACTTACCACATGGTAAGTCCTTGGAAGGAAAAATTCATGCTGGCACAGAGAAACTATCATGTGATAGTTGCTAACCTCTCTTCTAGTCAGGAAAAGGTGGAAAACCCTGTAATTTATAGACATGAATATCCTGACAGTTCAGCATACTGAAGAGTAAATGGATTTCCTGAGGATAGGAATCCCTGAGCAGAGTTTTGAATGGAAAAAAACAGTGAAAAACTTCTGCTGAAAAGTAGTTAACTGTAGTTATAAAAAGATTAATCAGAAACCTATGGTCACTGTGTTTATTCAGCCTGGCTAGAGTTTGGATTCTTCAGACCAGGGCGAGACTTCCCCTGCTTGGGAACATCCGAATGATGGGCAGAAGAGGAAAACCTCTTTCTTTTAGGGAAAGAAGGTTTGGTAGGGCATTTCCTACCTGCTGAGGAAGGAGAGGGCTTAGGATGGCCCTCAGAAACAGGAAAGTCAGTGGAGCAATGAGCAACCTGACGTAAGGACTCCTTATTGAAGAGATTTTCTCCAGTACAAGGAGTATTACTCAGTCTTTGTTGTGCCCATCTACTCAAGTCTGATGCTTGGAGCCAGGCTTTACGACATGCTCCTATGGCTATAGCAGAGGTTCTGCTAACAGACTCAAAAGAGTCTAGGGAAGCACGAGAAAGAAACCAAGAGATATTTTGGCTATGACTAAGAAATAAGGAATAGTCTGCAGCCTTGGGCTCTGAAAGAAAAAGAGTCAAAAGAGATAAATTTCTTTGTGATCTCCTGAAGGGATAGACTCATATAGAAAATATATGAGAGAATCCTTTTTGCCAGCATAGATGTTTGGAAGGTTTGACGTCCAAAGGCATCCAGTGTTCCAGATGCACGCCCTGGCAGGAAAGAAGAATGTTTCTTCTTGCTTTTTACCTTCCTCATTGCTGATTCCACTACAATGGAATGATGGGGAAGTTGAGGCTTTTGAAATCCTGGAGAGGGGGGCACCTGATACAGAAGATCAGTTGCTGTAGGAGGTGAAGAAACCGTTAAAGGTTTTTCCCATACTCTCAGAAGAAGATTCTGCAAAGAGTGATGTAAAGGAAGCATTATATTTTCCTTTTCTGCAGAAAAACCCTGAGAAGACTCATAGCCAGAGATAGGAATATTAAGGAAGGTTGCCATGTCAAGGAGAAATTTCTGAAAAGAAGGATCGCCGATGGGAACCATCCCTGGACAGGCTAAATTTGAAAAGGTAGCCTGGGCACCGGAAGATGTAGCTGACCGGTGCAGAACAGGATTTGTAATGGATGGACACTGGAACTGGCCGTTATGAGTTGAGACAGTCAATAGTGCATCATCCATGCCAGGTATTGACTCCAAACTAGGTATAGAGAGGAGCGATCCAGGTGAAAAAGGCATGGAAGGAGCTGGTTCCGATGATACTGCAGGTACCGGTATCGATACCGATACCGGTAGTTGTGCCGGAATCAAAGGCGAAACCGACACCGAAGCAGTCATCGGAGGCTGCTCAAGCGGTACCGAGGTAACTAAAAACCCCTGGTGATTATCCTCGGTACCGTGCATGCGGAATCGGTGAACATCGGTTCCGAGACGCGTCGGTACCCAGTCCTCTAGACTAGAAATCGATTCTAGACTCGGCATCGAAGGAAGCGAGTCTATCGATGTATGCCTAGAGGGTACCGACGTCGGTGGTGATATCGGCGGTACTGCTGATACTGGAAAGTCAATCTGGAACATTTTGATCGGTCCCGAAGGTACCGAGAACGCCAGATGACGATCCTTGGTGAAGAGCGAATCACTCAACACCAGTGCCGATGCCGGGGTATCGGTACCGCTCGAAGCGGATGCCACCACCAAGCATGGCTCAGGAATGTTCTGTGAGGGGTGAGCCCCAGGAACAACCTGAAACACCTGAATTGCTTTGGAGCCCGAAGACTCCGGCCGGGGTTTTAATGCCAATGGGGTCTTGAGGGCAAGGCCGGGGCCGTCAGCATGCTTAGCATGAGACTTACCACTCAAGGATTGGCTAGTCTTAACAGACTGTTTGTGGGTTACCTGATCCTGTAGAGAAGAAATGGCCGGTGCCCTGCCATAGGGAGGGAAAACGGTATCGAGGGAAACTCAAAAGAGAGAATCTCTTCTCACAGAATTGTATTCAGGGGAAAAAGGGTCAGGATCCAAACAGGTTAGACACCAGTCATTGGAGTCTAAAAAGAAAACAGTATTTCCACAGTGAAGGCACTTCTTAGGAGAAGAAGGCTCCATGATGGAGAGGGCCTTATAGGCCCAAAAAATTGTAAGACAGAAACTGAGGGAAAACTCTCCCTCAGTTTGAGAAAAAGAAAAGAAAAACCCCACCGGCGGTACCGGTGGCGGCGGGAAAAGAGTCGCAACCACAAGAAAACAAAAATTAAAAAATTAAAGAAAAAAGTTTCTGCAGTGACAGGAGGACGTCCTGCCGGCTCCGCGGAAAAACGAAAACTAAGGAGAGACAGTTGGAAAGGCGGGAAGGCAGCACGCAGGCGCTGAGGGATGCTCCAAAAAGCTTTCTGATTGGACGCTGGGGAGCGTTCCCGCGCAGGCTCCGTCGGTACCGACGTACCCATATGTGAAGACTCATTCCTGCTTGTTCCTGGAGATAACCCTATCCCCTGTTGGGGAATGGGTACTTCTTCGATTGCTCCTTGAGCTAGAAGTGATGTGACCTCCTGCCACAAGAGGTCAATGGCAGGGCCCTGAGAATTTAACTGTTTTATTATTGTAAATGGGGGCAAGTTGAGAAAATGAAGCTTGTACCCCAGTTGTACAATGGACAGAGTCCAATTTTCTGATGTTATTTGTTGCCATCTTTTGGCAAAAAAGCATAGTCTTCCTGGAATGGTCAAGGGTTCTGAACCTTTTAGGGGCAGAATGACTAAGTTCTCTAGATAGAAGTCAAAGACCCTGAGGGGGCTGGGTCTGTTGAGCCAGTTGAGCTTTTTGAGCTTGCGGCTTTCTTTGCTGTCTGTTCTGTTGTTGCCCCTTCTGGGGAACATGGAGCGGACAGTGAGTTTGATGGGTGTAAGATCGGTAAGGCTTCTTTTTCTTACTGAACAAGGTTTTTTTGAATATTTTCTTCTTTACTGGGTTGGCTGTAGACTGACAATCTGTTTAAAGTAGCATTGTCAGATTCAAGCTGATTAGCCTTGTCCTGCCAGTCCTTGCCAAAGAGATTTTCTCCTGTGCAAGGAACGTTTCCCAGCTTTTCTTGCACCCACTGTTCTAAGTCTGATGTTTGAAGCCAAGCAATACGACGTGCTCCTATGGATATAGCAGAGGTTCTGCTAATACATTCAAAGCAATCAAAGGTAGCACAGTTCATGAATTTTGAGACATTCTGGGCATGCTTGACCAGAATAAGGTAGTCTGCTCTTTTTTCCTCCGAAACACAAGGACTAAGAAGCTCTAAGTCTTTTGTGACTTCTTCCAGGAACATTCCCATATAAAGAATGTAGGCACTAATCCTGGCGCCTAGCATGGAGGATTGAAAGCATCGACGGCCAAAGGCATTGGGAGTCCTGGATTCACGGCCTGGAGTATTAGAAGAATGTGTTTTAGCACTCTTGATCCTTAACATGGCCGATTCCACTACAATTGAATGGTGTGGTAACTAAGTTTTTTGAAAACCAGGATAACTTGGCACTCGGTACATAGTGTCAAGGCATCGGGAATGTGAAGATATTGTTAAAGGAGTTTCCCACATTCTCAACATTAGATCATGTAAGATCTTGTGAATGGGAATCATAGCTGCTTTCTTGGGAGCCATAGGGTATTGTAGAATTCTTAATTCTTCTGCCCTAGGTTCCTTTTCTAGAATCACAGTGATTGCAAGACCCTTTGCTAAATCACGTATGAAATCCTGGAAGGACATATCCTCTGGAGGAGACATTCTGCATTGAGGAGAAGGAACTGAATCTTCAAAGAGATTCGCTTTGGTACCGGTAGAATCATCAGAGTCATCGGAATCAGTAGACTCACGCACCGGGTGCTCCTGTAATGCATGGTATCGGTACCACTTGAAGTCGGTACCGAAATGTCTCGGTTCCTGATCCCCGATACCGGAGATCGACATGGGGGAAAGCAGTCCTGTCGAAGCAGGTACTGTCGGTACTGGTACTGATGTCAGTACTGATACATGCTGAACCGTCTGTTGCAGTCTTAGCGGTACCGAAGCCACTAAGAGGGTCACTAGACTGCATTCAATAGCGAGGATTCTGTGATCCATCGCTCCTGCCGATGACTGGGTGCCGGTACCGGTACCGGTGGAAGCAGCTATGACCACAGAACATGGCACCAGTAGTTCCGCAGAGGTGGAGGCCTCTGGAACATCCTGGAGCCCCGTTAGTGCTTTGGAGCCCGAAGACTCCCGCTGGGGCTGTTTTGCCGGTGAAGTATCCTCGAGGGAAACACCAGTGGCATCTAGATACTTTGAAGGAGATTTACCCTTCGAGGACCGGCTAGTCTTAGAAGACTTCAATTTGGTTACCCGAGATCCATGGGAGGAAGATGAAGCCCTGGAAGACGTCGATGCAACTGACATCGTGTCGACAGCAAAAAGGGTACCGAGTTTTGCAGCTCTATTCTGCGGGCCCCCTTTTGGTCATCCGCGTGCAGGAGAGACACTTCGTTGGACAATGTTCAGGACCCAAACATTTTAGACACCAATCATGGGTGTCTGTGACAGAAAAGCACAGTTACTTACCTGTAACAGGTGATCTATGGGAACAGCAGGAATTAGTCTTCACATATGGGTACGTCGGTACCGACGGAGCCTGCACGGGAACGCTGCCCAGCTTCCAATCAGAAAGCTTTTGGCAGCATCCCTCGCGCCTGCGCGCTGACTTCCCGCCTTCTCCAGAGCCTCTCTTCAGTTCAGTTTCAAAGCTGAGACAAAGGCGAAAGAGAAAAGGAAGAAGATAAAGAGATGCAACTCCTAGGGGAAGTGGGAGGGTTGTGAAGACTAATTCCTGCTGTTCCCAGAGATCACCTGTTACAGGTAAGTAACTGTGCTATCTCTAGGAACAAGCAGGAATGAGTCTTCACATATGGGGACTCCCTAGCTGGAGATGCCAGGGGGAGATCCCATAAAAATGCAGGAGCCTGGAGCAGGGGTGCATTTTGTTTCCAGGAATCCCCGGCATCCGATGTGGGATGGAGGGTAGGAGTTGACAATAAAGGAGCTGTGAGGAAAGAAACAGCATAGCCAAGGACTAGAGGGTCATACAGACTACAGGAGTCCTTGGCATATATGATGAGTAGCATTAAAACACATTTAATGTACACTCAAAATATGCAGCTTACCTACTGTATTGTAGGAAGTAGAAAGCATGATGGAGTCTACTGGATAAGCAGTGGCGGAATCTTCAAGGTGACCTCCCAGCAGTGAGGATGAAGGTCCAGACCTGGAGGTAGTAGACGATCCAGGTGTCAACTGGGTAGGATTAGACGTCAGGTCTTCAATAGAAAGCTTTATGGGAAAAAGCTGAAAACTCCTTTAGGCATAAGGTCATTAACATTGAGGACTAAAGGAAGAAGACTGACGGAGTTGGAGAACTAGCCCAGTCCTGGCGGGAAGAGGGGGACTGGAAAACCGCTATTCCCAAGGAGAACAGCTGTGTACTCAAAGATAAAGATGTACACTGTTTTTCTTAGCTGGCGAGAGATAGGAAAAATATTGAAGCTTGATGCTTCAAGGACTTAAAGAAAAAATGGCAGATGTTAGCACCATAGTGGTTATTGGTGCCTAACAGTTTCTGCATCGTAAGATGGTATGCGAAGTAGGGCGATAGACTGTCTAAAACCTCTAGGAGGTAAAACATTTAGTATAGACAGTAAGGGTGATAGTGTGTAAGACATATCAACCCTTAAGAAGCCCCCCGACATATATATATATATATATATATGTATGTATGTTGATGGAATATATATATATATATACATATGTCCAGATGTGTATATTAGGAGATAGATAGATAGATAGATAGATAGATAATATAATATACGTAAATATAGATACATTTGAGGGGCATGGTTTTGCACCACCAGAGTAATGATATAGGTATGTAGACATATATGGAGATGCTACATACAAGACAAGAGGTTGAAGATACATGTCTACCACCCAGCCCCATAACTGTACATGGGGAATATAAAAGAAAAAGATTCTGCGCTCTACAAGAAGGTGAACCCACTTGGGATATGTATAGAGAATCTATTTCCGTGGATTGAGGGATGCAGGAAGGCAATCCAACCAGATAACCGTGATGTTCGCGTGAGAACAGATGATCATATGAATCTGTAAGGAACAAGGCGGGAGTTCCACAGAACACTGACATGGCAGATGTGCAGAAAGGCAGAGAAGATACCAGAGGGACCTACTGGAGGGACCCAGAGGTAGCATGCGTAAACATCAGCCTTGGATTTTCACGCAGAAGAACTGATATCTCGTGTTAACACCCCAGGCTAGAGGGTGTGGAGAACCCTCACAGGCATGGGAGGGGTTTATAAGCTTTTCCCTACTAATAGAGAAGCTTCAGAGACAAGGTCAATACTCTATAGCAAGGCCCTCCTAGTAGAAAGCTTCTCTGAAGACTGCAGAGAGCATTGTGCAGGAGAGATATGAGACAAACTGACTGAAGTCAGGTGTGTTGCCATATCCTAGGAGAGGAGATGGTTAGAATAATGTGAGAAAGCCTAAAGGAGTAGGAGGATCCAAGATAGATGACGAATAGCTTGGAATCACTACTGAGGCTAGACAAAATTTTGAACAAGGGACTGGAACTTGGAAAAAGTACCAGTAATACAATTACTGTAACTCCTGCAGGCACAGCTGCTGACGGAAACAGCAGAGAGATTGTCCTGTGTCCAATAAAGAAAAACAGACAAGAAAAAAGAGGAGATATCCCCTCTCCTTGTCTGAGGAACGAGCTTGCTAGAGAAGCTTTTCAGCATGGTACCCCTCAGTCAGGGAAAAAACCCGGTTGAGAGGGTAGAGTAAGTAATTGGAGGGTGACATACCCATAGGGTAAGTCAACTGAAGGAAAAAATGTTCAGTTGGGATAGAACTATCAGGGGATAGTTGCAACTGCTCTTCTAGAGAGTAAGAAGAGGAGAAGTCTGTAGTCCCTGAACAAAAATTTTCCGACAGGTTAGTACACTGAAAAAGAGGAGCACAGTGAATAAACTTCTAATGGGTAGAAGTGAACTGTAGATTACAATTCCCGGCCCCTATGGTTGCTGGGAATGCTGAGACTGGCCAGAGCTGGAGGACTTCAGGCTAGGCTGAGGCGTCCCTTGTTTAGGTACAGCCAATGATGGGCAGGAGATGAATGAAACTTTCTTTTCTTAGGGAAAGAAGGTTTGGTAGGACATTTCCTACCCCTTGAAGAAGGAGGTGGCTTAGATTGGTCTTTAGTGGAAGGAGAGTCAGTGGAGCATTGAGCAACCTGACGTAAAGCCTCCTTATTGAAGAGACCTTCTCCTGTACAAGGAGAATGAGCCAGTATAGTTTGTGCCCATCTGCTCAAGTCTGAAGCTTCAAGCCAGGCTCTGCAACGTGCTGCAATGGCAATAGCAGAGGATCTGCTAACGGACTCAAAAGAGTCTATAGAAGCACGAGACAGGAACCAGGATATATTCCGGCTGTGATTGACGAGCAAGGAATAATCAGTAGCCTTGGGCTCTGGTAAAAAAGGGGTCAAAAGAGACAATTTCTCTGTGACTTCCTGGAGTGTTAGACTCATGTGAAAAATATATGAAAGAATTCTGGAGGCCAGCATAGAGGTTTGGAAGGCCTGACGACCAAAAGCATCGAGTGTTCTTGAAGAACGACCTGGCGGATAAGAAGAATGCTTCTTCTTGCTCTTAACTTTCCGTAGTGCTGATTCCACTACAAGGGAACGATGAGAAAGTTGAGGCTTTTGAAACCCTGGAGAGGGTGGCACCCGGTACCGAACCTCAGTGGTTGTAGAAACTAGAGGAAGTCGTAAGGGCGATTTCCAGACCCTCAGAAGGAGATCCTGCAGAGCAGGATGTAAAGGAAGCATCATATTTTCCATGTGTGCCGGTGAGCCATGAGTAGCATCACAACTAGGGATAGAGATATTAAGAAAGGTTGCCATATCCAGGAGAAAAGCCTGAAAAGACTGATCGCCTATGGGAACCATCCCTGGTAAGGCTAAAGAAAGAGGCTGAGCACCAGAGGACGTACAGTGGTGTGAAGAAAGAAACCTAGTAGATGGACAGGGATACTGGCATGTTAACTTAGAGGCAGTGGGTACTGCATCAATGCCAGGTATCGGTTCCAAACTAGGCATCGGTGGAATCGGTGCAAGAACAGGCATCGACATCGATACTGATACAGGACCAGCAGTTGAAGTTGCCATCGGGGACTGCTGCAGTGGTACCGAGAGCATGAGAGAGTTATGGCTAGGATCTTCGGAACTGCCTATCTGGAAATGACAGGAGTCTGTTCCGGGACGCGTCGGTACCCAGTCCTCTAGACTAGATATCGGTTCAAGACTCGGCATCGAAGAAAGCGAGGCTATCGATGCATGTCGCGAGGGTTCCGACGCCGGTGGCAGTATCGGCGATGCCGATACCACTAAGGCAGCCTGGGTTACATCGATCGGTACCGATGGTACCGAGGATACCCGATGACCACCCCTTGCAAAGGGTAAGGCGGTCCACCTCGATGCTGATGTCAGGGTATCGGAACCGATCGACGCCGGTACCGTCCCGGAGCATGGCTGAGATATGGAAATGTCCATCGGTATCGTATCGACCGGCCCCAAGGGCGCCGAAGATGGTAGAGGACGATTCCTGGTGAAGAGTGGAACACTCGACACCGAAGCCGATGCCGGGGTATCGGTACCGCTCGAAGCGGATACCCGCACCGTACAGGACTGGGATTGAGGGAAGTCAATCCGGTGCATATCGATCAGTCCCAAAGGTACCGAGGATGCCCGATGACAATCCCTGGTGAAGAGTGGAACACTCGACACCGGTGCCGATGCCGGAGTATCGGTACCGCTCGAAGCAGATACCACCCCCGAGCATGGCTCAGGTATGTTCTGTGAGGGGTGAGCCCCAGGAACAACCTGAAACCCCTTTAACGCTTTGGAGCCCGAAGACTCCCGCAGGGGTAATGCCAATGGATTCTTGAGGGTAAGGCCGGAGCCGTCACCATGCTGGGCATGGGACATACCACTCAAGCATTGACTAGTCTTAACAGACTGTTTGTGGGTTACCTGATCCTGTGAAGTGGAGAAACCGGGTACCCTCACTGCCGAGGAAAAACGGTATCGAGGGAAACTCTAAAAACTGAAGGTTTCCTCACAAAATTATCCCCTGACAAGTCAGGGGAAAAAGGGTCAGGACCCACACAGTTGAGACACAAACTATTGGTGTCTAAAAAGAAACAGGTGTTTCCACATCGAAAGCACTTCTTAGGAAAAGAAGGCTCCATAATGAAGAGGCCTGGTAGGTCCAACAAGTTAAGGCAAAAAATTGAAGAAAAAGTTTCTCAGAATTTAGTCAAAAATCCACCGGCGATACCGGTGGCAGCGGGGAATACAGCCGCGACCACAAGAAAACACAAACTAAAGTAATTAAAGTAAGTAAAAAGAAAAGTTTCTGCGGTGACAGGAGGACGTCCTGCCGGCTCCGCGGAAAAACGAAAACTGAAGAGAGGCTCTGGAGAAGGCGGGAAGTCAGCGCGCAGGCGCGAGGGATGCTGCCAAAAGCTTTCTGATTGGAAGCTGGGCAGCGTTCCCGTGCAGGCTCCGTCGGTACCGACGTACCCATATGTGAAGACTCATTCCTGCTTGTTCCCAGAGATTGGTACCGCCACATTTTCAGCATTTTTTGAAACCACTAGCTGGTTTCTCCATGCTTGAAGAAAAATGGGCCTAGTGTCCAAAATGGCACCTAGCACCAGAAGCAGGGAAAGATCCCTGAAGAAATACAAGTTTTGTTTTTTTTGTTTTTTTAAGGAAAGAAGAAGAGAACCAGCGGTATCGGTAGGCGTCAGATGAAGGCAGACACGACCACAAAAAGCAAGAAATAAAGGTAAATTTTCTGCGGTGACAGGGTTCCACGTCCTGTCGGCCCCACGGAAAACGAAGGACTGAAGTGAGAGAGGTACAGAGGCAGGAAGGCAGCACGCATGCGCTGTGGGATGCTCCCAAAAACTTTCCTATTGGACACTGGGGAGCGTTCCCGCGCAGGCTCCATTGGTACCAACGATACCCATATGTAAAGACTACATTCCTGCTTGTTCCTGGAGATATAAATAACACTCATGGGGGGAAACTATGGAAACAGGAAATACTGGACATGGGAAGGAGATGACAGAAGAATGACACTGGTGAAGTAACTGGGGAGGCGAGAGAGAAGATATACTAGACATGGAGGTGCAATGCTGGTGAGACTGAAAATTAAGGGTGGGGTTAGGGAGAAAGATAGAGGAGATACTGGGTATGGGCAGGGAGACAAGATATACTGTGAATGGGGGGGGGGGGAACTACAGAGACAAGATGCTGGACATGAGGGTAGGGCTAGGGAGACAGAAGAGATGCTGGAAATGGTGGGGAACTAGGGAGACAGAAGGGATACTGGATATGATGGCAAGGCTGAGGAGATGCTGGACATGTATTCTGGGAACTAGGGAGGCAGAAAGGAGTTACTAAACATGGAACAGAGAGGAGATAGACCAGGATGGGGAAAGGTGAGAGAGGAGAAAGCAAAGATACTGGACAGAGATGGAGAGGGGGGAGAGTCAGTGAAAGAGATGGGCATTAAGAGGCTTGTGAAGGACAGAGAGAGAGATGGGAATGAGAGGGCTGGATTAGGGAAAGTGATGGAAAGCTGTGGATAAATGCAGTAAACAGCAGGAGACTGACAACTAAATAGTAAAAGGAGAAGAAAGAAAACGGAAAAGAAGAGATCACGTCACCACCTACATCAATCTGTAACACCAGAGGAGAAACTGCAAATAGACAGACCTCGAAACAAGAGTTAAGAAAAAAACAGAGGAAAGCAGAAACCAGAGCCACACAATTAGAAAAATAAAAGAGACAGAAAACAAGGCAGAAAAAAATAATATTTTCTATTTAGTGACTGGAATTTGTGTGCTGTTGGAACGTACATCTGCCAGGACTGGTGATAGATATCGCTCAGGACCAGCTTAGGGAAGTGATAATTTTATTTTATTAGAATCTGGAGTAACATGAATTTTCTTCCTTTAAAATGGGGTCACACCAGAAAAACGTTTGGGAAGCACTGATCTAACTAGCTAGTAGGTCACCATAGCCATTACTCATACCACATCAAGACTAGCTTGCATACGTCCTCTGAGACCAGTCGTACATACTTTATTCAACTGTACATACCATTTACCTTCAATCTCTACTCACCCATTTATTCCAGAACTCTTTTCTTATCCAACTTGTCTATATGCCAAATACATATGCCTCCTCTGCTGCCTATTAAGAAGTCTAATTTGTATTTTGCTGACAGTGTTATATTTCTATTGTATAAATGTTCTACTGTGCTGTTTTACTGAATACCTTACTAAAACTAGTATTGAAATGGGCATCGCATGGCTAATTTGCATATCTGCCCCATCAGTATTTCGATGGCATCAGGGGTGATTGAGGCATCGGGAAAAGTCCCCAATGCCATCAAAATACTGTCAGGGGCTGGTGCCCCGACAGAAAGCGACTGCCCGCTGGCCTAGCGGCCCCTGAACCCCCACTTCACTCCCACCCAATACCTTTCAAAGCGGGAGAGCTGCCTATATGCTCTCGCTCTCGGTCCACCGTCTTGAAAAATGGCAGCGCCTGGCCCTGCATAGTACATCCTGGGATGCACCAGGAGTCACCGGGATACCACCAGGGAGTCACTTTCTGTCAGGACACTGAACCCCGACAGTATTTTGATGGCATAGGGAGCTTTTCCCAATGCCGTGATCACCTCCGATGCCATCAAAATACTGATGAGGGCTGATACACAAATTAGACACGCGATGCCCGTTTCTCTGGATGAGCATGCCAAACTAGTGCAGATTTCTTGTGTGCATTACCGTTACGAAGGGCAGTATATCAAGTTAATAAACAATGTGTTTGGCTTGCTCTCTCAGTTTAACGCTGCTATTTTGCGCCCAGTTTAAGGGGTAGCTCATTTGCATGTGCATGATTTAACGCATGTCTAATTTGCATGCTCGCCCCTTTCTGCATGGTTGTGCTGAAGTCATGCGCTATCAGTGTGCTGCAAACAGGAATAAAAAGCTGGTAGAATGCAGCTTCAGTGCCTGCTTTCTGCATCAGCCTGTTTGTGTGTAATAAGGAGAGAGGAAACAGGAAGTATGAAGTATCAATTTTTTAACTGCTATCTTTCAGCGTATCAGTATTTATATGCTGCAGCAGCTTAATATTTTTCCATAGAAATGCATTGTGTCAGTTTTTGGAGAAGCTTACTTCTCTGGAACCCCCCAATCTGATTTGGCCTTTCTTTGAACCTTGCCTCTTTTCACCAGTTTTTCCCCAGGCTATTCTAGCCCTTTAACTTTTGGGTGCTATTTTGCATACAGATAGCAATTATTGATCTCTTACTATAATTTATTTCCAACATTTGGCTGGGATGGAAATAAGTGGGGGACAGAATTCATTTCTGACCTTTGAGAGTGAGAGCATAGGTGCGCATGCATGATGATATCTGGATTATTTTTGCTCTCTAACCTGGAGAGTAGAGGGGATGAGTGGTTCCAAAACAGTCTGTTGGTTTGGAAAGAATAATAAATATACCACCACAATTGATTTCATCTTAACTATTAGATGTCACTGTTAGATTTCAAAGGATGGATATTACAGTTTAATCACAGGGTGCCACTGTCCCAAGGCAAAAGATATTACTATGCTTTTTCCACTGCTACTGGGTACTTATATGTCCTGCTACCTAGTAAACTGTATAGTTCAGTCACTAGATTTCATAACAGAATTTACAAGAAACAAAATGAAACATTTGAATCACAAAGAACCAGTCCAGCAAGGATAATTGGTATAGCAGGAGGAGAAAAGTGGTAGGAATGGATGCAGAGCATCCTCATTGAATTATTTGCAATACCTCTGGCATGCATGCCTATGTGTGTCTGAGACCAGGGAGGAAGTTTTTTTGGGGGGAGGACATTTAAAAAGGTATAGCTCTCTGCTATGCAACAGTTTATCAATGTATGCTGCAGCTATTGGAACTGCTTCTCCCAAAGAAATGCATTGAGCTTTTTTTGGGGGGGGGATGGGGGATTATTTCTATGGATCTCCTGGTCCAATAAGGTACAATTTTAACCTGATGCATCTTTCTATAGTTTTTCCTCGGTGCCCAATTTGATCCTATTCTATTACATTTTTGAAAACAAAAACCCCAAAGTATAAACCCAAGGTAGAAGAGGGGCAGAGCATGCCACACTGCAAAATGGCTGCCTAAGGGAATTGCTCCCGCCACAAGCGCAGAGTCCTAGCCCTCTCTCCCTTTTCAGATAAAGTTAGCAAACTTGTATGAGACGTAGGGTAAGAGGAAGATGTCATCTTTAAAGCCAACTAAACTTGAGTTTCAAAAAGCTACAGGTTTGGCGGCAAAACATGCAAAACAAGAAGCACTGTCTCCAGAGAAAATGGCGTCAGATAAAGAAGCAGCGGATGGCCTTCGTGAAATTCTTGGTGAACTGAGGCAGGTAAAGGAGTTAATAACTACCAATGCAGCGACACTAAGTCAAATGCAAGAAGATTTACAGGAGGTAAAAGGAAAGCTGGAGGATATGAACGGGCGCTTGAACAAAGTAGAGGCACGAACACAAAAGCATGAGAATATGCTGAATCAAGCGGGCCCACTTGCCAAGCGTCTAGCAGCGTTAGAAGCTCAAATGGAGGACCAAAGCAATCAGGCAAGAAGAAATAATGTCCGAATTACAGGTATCCCGGAAGGAATGGAAGGGGCAGATCCGTTTCCGTACTTAGAAAAATTGATACCAGAATTATTGCAAACTATATTCCTTAAGCCTCTAGAACTGGAATGTGCACATCGAGTTCCCTCGCACACAACCGATCATGCTAGACATCCGAGACCATTTGTGATTAAAGTGCTGCAATACCCACAAGTATGCAAATTCTTCAAAAGGCCAAGCAGAAAACTTTGATGCAACTTCACGGCCATAGAATTGCCTTCTACCCGGACCTTAGTAAAAGAACGGTTGAGCGAAGAAAAGAACTATTAGCATGCAGACCGCTGATGCAGAAGCTGCAGGCGAGATACGGCCTCTTCTACCCGGCTAAAATGCGAGTAACAATAGACAATACTACACGCACCTTTGACAACGCCTCAACACTTCGTACTTTTCTGCAAGACTATGCTCATATGGAAACAGGAAGCTGAGTTGAAATGACGGCAAAGCAACTGGATAGCAGGCAGCTAGAGGTAGTACAGCTTGGAGAGACGAGACAACGAATCCTAAGTTTGGACTTAAAACTTGATACAAGGCATATGGGTTATACAGGAGCTGTATAGTGCATATATATGATGACTGCAAAATGTAATATAACCAAGAGCTAAAAATGTAGATTAATGTATAAATAAGAATGTTGCTAACAGTATCGGTTAAGAGGGGGGAGAGGTGAGTGACTTGTTTAAGTGGTAGTTGGGGGGGAGGGGGTCTTGGGGATCCTGCTCGCATAGTTTGTAGTATGGACTCCACCACACAAGAGTTAATAGTTAATATGGTTATGAAGATCCGGCTATATAAATTGAATGGGAAAAGTAGAGTACAAAGAAATATGATGTTCCAGGTAACAAATATTACTATTAAAGGGTATAACAACGGTCAATATGGCTAGCAATAAGTTAAATGTATTGACTCTAAATGTAAAGGGTATCATAAATCCAATTAAGCGAAAAAAAATCTTGACATACTGCCAACAGCAGAATGCTGACATAATTTACATACAGGAAACCCACCTCTCATTGTCCGAATCATACAAAGTTGGATCGGGAGTGTATCAAAACATACTAGCTGCGCCAGCAACAAAAAAAGAAAAGGTGGTGTGATTATATTGGTGTGGGAAGTGCTGGCACCGATAACACAGGTACACTAAAAAAAATTTTTTTTAAACTGCCTCTAATGTTTCGATTGATTTTTACGTTTTTTGGTGCGCTGAATCCAAATCTGGTAACCAATTTGCTCCATCACGTACAGATTTTTTGCTACATTGGGTTAGCAGTTTGAGGTGAACGTTTCAGATTGGGCCCGTTTCTTCTTCCCCCGAATGCTTCTCTTGGTGCGCTGCTTGGCGTATTTTTCATCTGGGGTTTCCCGCAGCAGCAACCAGCAGAAATCAGCCATCATAGTGGTGTTCCATCTTCCTTGGTACCTTCTCTCTGCGTCCTTGATGTCCTGGTGAAACCTTTCACCTTGTTCTTCACTGTACGCCCCCAAGTTTTCGGGAAAGTAGTTCACATGGGAGTGCAAGAAATGGACTTTCAGGCTCATGTTACAGCCTTGTTCTTTGAAGGCATTGAGCATCCTGGCAACAATATCCTTAAAGTTCTCATCCCGCCTGTTCCCCAAGAATTTGAGAACATCATCCTTGAAGGAATCCCAGGCTTCTTTTTCCTTCTCAGACATCGTTTCAGCGAATGCTCCATCTGAAATGAGTTTCCTTATATCAGGGCCAACAAACACTCCTTCCTTTAGCTTTGCTTCAGAAAGTCGGGGGAACTTTGAGCAAAGGTACCGAAAGCACTCACCATCTTTTGGAAGGGACTTGATGAATTGCTTAATGAGACCCAACTTAATGTGGAGAGGTGGTAATAGAATTTTATCACGAGGTACCAAGCTCTCATGAAGAACATTTTTCTCACCGGGTCTCAAATACTCCCGAATTGGCCAGTCTTTTTTCCCCCCCAGTGTAGGTCGCGGGCCCGGCTATCCCACAAGCAAAGGAAGCAGGGATATTTGGTGAAACCGGATTGCTGCCCTAATAGCATGGATAGAATTTTAAAGTCTCCACAAATCATCCACTTATGCTCATCATAACGAATCTTCTGAAGAATCAGGGCCAAATTCTCGTATTTTTCTTGGAGAATAACAGAGTGAGCAATAGGAACTGAAGCGAATGTGTTGCCATTATGAAGACCACCACCTTTTATGCTGTCTTTTGACGAATCAATGAACAGCCTCCATTCAGCAGGATCATACTTGAGTTTAAACTTTTCCATCACTCCGTATATATCGTTGCAAAATACCAAATCTTCCTCTTTGCTGAAATACTTCAAAAATTGTGTCTCGCGGTTGCGGTACCAATAAAAAGTTGTTCCGGGTGACAATAGATTTTTCTGTTTAAGCCGAGAACCTAGCAGTTGGGCAGCATCTTTTGGGAGTCCTAAATCCCGGACTAAATCATTCAATTCAGCTTGAGAGAAAAGTTCAGGTTTCGGATCTGGTTCAGTTTCAAACTCGGAAGTACTGGACTCATCAGGAAAAGCCATCTGATGAGTCTCATCATGATCAGAACCATCCACACAAATATGATCCAAAGATTTTGGTGGTTCAGGCACAGGTACTTCGTTGCTATGAGGCATAGGCCTAATTGCTGAGGGAAGGTTGGGGTAACTTATTACGTTCTTATTTTTTAAGTTGTATCCCTTCACAATGCAAGAGCAAAAATAGCAGTCACTGCTGTGGTCTCTTTGTTCACGCCACATCATAGGTATTCCGAAACGAAATGCTTGTTTTTTACCTTTCATCCATAAGCGTAGATCTTCCTCACATGTCTTGCACACTTTGTGAGGAGCCCACGGTTTGTCTTGATCGCCTAACTTCAAACCGAAATAGGCGAAATATACTTTTTTAATAAATGCAGAAATGTTCCTCTGCCGCTTTTTCACGGTATATTCCCCACAAATAAAACAAAAACTGTCCAGAGAGTTGACGCAACCTCTGGCTCTGTGAGCCATCACAAATACACAGCACTGCAAACTACAACTGTAGTGAACCACTTCGGAATAAAGCTGGATTACGACTGAGCAAACAAAATGTAATAATGAACTTGCAAGAAACTGAAATTTGACAGGAACGTTCATGTCGCAACCACCGTGTTTGAGCGAGCGAACGAGGCGAGGCGAACAGGAAAGAACATGCGCCAGCGCGAGTACTGGATTTAGCCCCCCGCCTCCCAATTGTCCTGTTAATGTATAAAATGAATACAAAACACTCTAAAATATCATGAGGGAGTGTTTCTAGTTAGTTAACCATTACAACCTCTATTTTGGGCCAAGAAAATAAACTGCAGTCGGCTAAAAAGAAATTATGTGAACATTTCTTATATGGGTAAGAAATCTAATTTTGCAAGAAAACGTGACGTGATGGAACATTTTGGCTATTTTTCCTGGATTCAGCACCCCAAAATCTATAGGAATCAGTTGCAAAACTGGAGGCAGTTTTTTGGTAGTGTACCTGTGTAATTAAAGAAACTAAGATAGAACCTTGCGAGAGATGGGCCAAAGTCATAATACAGTTAGGTCAAGAAACATATACATTAATGGTGGTGTATGGCCCTAATCAGGAAGAACCGAATTTCTTTGAACAGTTGACAATGGAATTAGTGGAGGCGGTATCAACACACATAATCCTTGGAGGAGACTAATATTACACAAGATCCCCTAGTTGATCGGACTCCATATAAACAACAATCTAAACCTAGATCGAGTAGAGTATTACAGAATATGATAGAATCAATGAGGTTGATAGATCCATGGAGACACTTACATCCGAGAGCGAGAGAATACTCATTCTACTCTCTCCCCCATAACTCTCAGGTGAAAATTGATTTCTTCTTAATATCAAAGATGCTGGTACCACAAGTGTTGGCTGCAGAAATATACACAAAAACAGTTTTGGATCATGTGATGCTCACTCTGGACATGAAGTCGACACGACGGACCCAGACGAGATGGCAATTTGACAAAGCATGGTTGACTGATAAGACCTTTCTTAGTCACATACAAAAAGAAATCTCAACTTATTTTGAACACAACTTAGAATCAGAAACATCAACTTGGGCTTGGTGGGAAGCCTTTAAAGCTACTATTCGAGCGCATATAACAACATTTGCCATACAACAGAAGAAAGCCAAGAAGAAAGAATTGCATGAAATAAATCTACAAATACGCACTGGAGAAAGGCTTTTAACTAAGCAAATGGACCCGATGAATTTGATAAGGCTGCAAAAATTACGCTATCAATATAATTCAATACTAAATTGTGAAGCACAACAGCAAATTAAATCACAACAAAGTGTGTACTATCGTGAGGGCAATCGTGCGAGCACGCTTCTCTCCCACACATTGAATGCTAAGGAGGCGGTATCACGTATTGGAGTGGAGGAGTGGCCTAGTGGTTGGGGCAAGGTACTTCAGGCCGGAAGGTCGGGGGTTCAAATCCCACTAGAGGACAGCAACCTTGGGCCGGAAGGACTGGGGTTTCTAGTCCCACAGGTGCTCCTTGTGGTCTTGGGCAAGCCACTTAACCCTCCATAGCCCATGTTCCCTGTAAAATAGTTATCTCCAAGTTATAATGCCCTGTTCAATGTAATTTCAGTTTGTTCAATGTAAACCGCACTGATGCAGAATAGTGCGGTATATAAGATAAAATAAATAAATAAAATACAGAATTCAAAAGGCAAGTTAGTTACAAAGGATGAAGAAATATTACAGCAGTGCAGAGAATTTTATGCAAAATTATATCAAAGGTTGAATGTGATGAAGGATCTTTTGAAAAATTAGTCTCCACCGTCGGACCAAAACTCTCTGAAAGACAAGCATCATCATTGGAAGAAGACATTACTAACAAGGAGATACAACAGGCTATAAGACAACTGGCTGAGGGCAAAGCGAGTGAACCAGATGGACTACCATTAGAATTCTATGCTACATTTGCAGAGCAGTTGGTGCCTAAACTGCAGACATATTACAGTCGGCTGTATGAAGAACATCCTGACATTGGGGCACTGGCAAAAGCTATCATTGTTATACACCCTAAGCCAGGGAGAGATCCCCAGAAAGTGGAGAATTATCGGCCTATATCACTACTAAATGTAGATTACAAAATATATGCTAAAGTGCTAGCCAATAGGCTAGGGAAAATCCTTGATGTGCTAATCCATCCAGATCAGTGTGGGTTCATGCCGGGTAGGTCTACTACGGATAATGGTCGACTATTAGCTCATGTTCTGACACAGGCACAGCAAACAGATGACCCAGTGGTCGGATTAGCAATAGATGCCGAAAAGGCATTTGATAGGTTAGAATGGTCATTTTTAATTTAGAACATTGAGATGGTTTGGAATGAAAGATACATTTGGGAAGAGAATTATGCTATATACCAAACCTTCAGCATGGGTGGCAGCAAACGCAACATTGTCAACGGCCTTTAGTTTATTCAGAGGAACGAGACAAGGATGTCCCTTGTCGCCGTTGCTTTCCAATTTAGCACTGGAGTCATTAGCATTAAAAATTTGATAACATAACGATATCATAGGCATAGATATTAATGGCTGCCAATGCAAGCTATCAGCCTATGCCGACGACCTGTTTCTGTTTTTGAAACCCAGTTCGTTGGCAGCGGTGCTAAAAGTTATAGCTGAATACTCAGAAATATCAGGATACAAAGTGAATTTAACAGACTACAATACCTCTTAACTCTCATGTTCCGTTGTCAATAATGAATCATTACCCATTTCGGGTGGAACAGTTCTCCTTCAAATATTTAGGTAGCATATATGGGATTAACATGCAAGAGACTAGCTCAAAATATGGCACTGTGAAAAAATAGTCAGGGACTATGTGACTAAATGGTCCCCGTTAAATTTAACCTGGTGGGGAAGATTAGAAACCATAAAAATGGTTATTGTCCCCAAGATAAACTATATCTTAAGTATGATATCGACTCTATTTGTCCAAAGCTTTTATAAGAAATTAGGCAAGTCGATATTATCTTTTCTATGGCGTAATAAAACACCAAGAATAGCGGCATGGAAACTCAAGTTACCCAAAACAAGAGGGGGCGTGCACTTCCCAGATTTTTATTGGTTTCATGTAGCCGCATTACTGAAACAAGGAATCCACTGGACTGAAGAGGAGGCATTAGAGGATAGCCCGCAGTGGTTACAGACAGAGCTGACCATAAATAAACCAATACCGTTAAGATGGCGTATTGGGGCGGGTTGTACCCCGCAGAATCCGTATAATGGAATCATCAGGGCCACTCAGCAAGCTTATCAAATGATAATATCATATGTAGAAGGTGCTCAGAAATACACACAGGACGCACCCATTCGGCTAAACCCAAAACTCAGAATCAATAGTCAACGTTTTGTATGGAACACATGGATGAGTCATGGCATATACAATTTGGGCCAACTGATTTGCAATAATACTTTTAAATCCTTCCAGATACTGCAACAGGAATATAGTCTACCGGATAAATGTATGTACCAATGGTGTCAGCTAAGGCATTGTCTAAGTAAGGCCGGGGTCTCGCCGATTTCAATGTGCCCTGGTTGGCCACTGTTTCAGAAGATGCAAGAAATGAAAATGGGATCTCAACTAATATCTAGGCTTGTGACTTTAATACGAGAAGGGGAGACAAGAAGATGCAAAGGCACGCAATTAAACAGAAGTTGGTGAACTGGAGAATACTAGAATGTGGGATGCCTTTTGGGGCTCACAGATAAGGATTATGCGGGCAGCTTCTCTGACACAAACGCTGTATTTCCTGGCCCATCGAGCATACTTAACTCCCTTGAAAATAGCAAAATGGCAATCCCAAATAGGGAATCGATGCTGGTCATGTGAGAATGATATCGGTACCCTGTCACATATGATTTATTATTGTCCAAAATTGAAGATATACTGGCAGCAAGTTTGGCAACGAGTGACCCAACTACTGAAAATGCATACACCACTCACGTATCGTATAGTAGTATACAAGTCGCAAGCCAAAATTCCTGACTTAGGGAAACAAGATTGTTTGATTTTTGACTTGATGCTAAATCTAGCTTTAAAAGCAATCCTTGGTCATTGGAAGGACTTTTCAAATTTGAATGTGGAATATTGGTGGAATTTACGGTGTATTCACCAGACATATGAAAGAGCATATGTGGGCCAAAATCTGTATCTTCAAAACATGCTAAAAAAGTGGGATACCCTTAATATACAATTACTACACAAGTAGTTATAGCAAGTGACAGTTGGATGAGGTAATATTTGTTACCAATTGAATTAGTAAAGGTTATAGTCTAATGGGAAAAGTTAGGTAGAAATGGAGCTCTGAACAATACATTTAGTAACTACAGAATTCATTGATAATGGCCAGTAATGTTTGTAATATTTTGTAATGTATTTGTGTTTCATTTTCTTTTCTGTTTCTGCTGTTTAAATTGTTCACTTGTTTCAAAATATTAAATAAAAAAAACCTAAAAAAAACAAGGTAGAACAACCGGTAACAGAATCAACAGAAAATCAGGCCACTGGAGCTAATAATTCATCAATGTCAACGAAGTCAACACCTTAAAAATGATTTTTTTTGTTGGACTGTTTGTGCTTGAGGAACTATCCCTGTTACCAACATTCCATTTTACCAATTTTTTAATTATAAAGCACGTGCATATATAAAGTTCATTTAGCTGAAGCAGAGTCATTCAAAAGCATGATAGCAGCAGTCCTGTATAAGTCATATTGACGGAGTACCACATTTCAAACCAAAGTCATTCAAAGATTCTGCATCAGGAAATCTTCAGAGGTCACTCCAAATAATACCGGTAGTCATCACAGCCATTCATCTTTCACGCATGAGTAGACAATCTCAAGTAGTGCTTAAAATGACATACCATGCTTTCCTAACAGGGGCTCTACAGATCAACCAACAATACCTAAGCTCCACGAACAGAACAATGGCTGGGAAAAATCGTATCGCTAAAGCTGTTGCCCCCGTTACAGCTTTTGCCTCAGTCCAGACAGAGGTCCTAATGCCAGTTGAAGGACCAGTTCCATGTGCAGGGTGCCTGCATGCTGAAGCTCTGAGGAAACAAGTGGAGGAATTCAGAGAGGAGGTGGCAAGGCTGAGGAGCATTCAAGACAGTGAGAAGTACATTGATGAGATGCTTCTTGCAGCAACCAAGCTCTCCAGCACAGGAGAAGATGGGTGCCAACAGAATGTCGATGGTTGGACACAAGTCACCAGGGCCTGAAAAATAAATACCTCTGCAATAATGTTGAAGAACTACTTTGTGGATATCCTTTATACTGTGGAGCCCAACTATAAAATAAAATAAAACAAGGACTTCCGGTGATGCGGTGAGCCGGAGCAGACGCATGCTGCTCGGGCTCTGGGCCCCTTCACCCCTCCACCACAGATTTATGCGGTGATCGGGGCTGCATTCGGGGTTCTTCGCCCCCCCCTGGGCCCCCCCGCAGAAGCCGCTATTGGGGCCGGTGCCCCGGAGCCCTCCGTCTCCCCCGAAGAGATGATGCTTGGAGGCGGCCTGGATCTCGGCGGCAGAGGCCGCGCGGGGAGTGCGGCTGCAGTGTGAGTGAGGTGAGGTGGTGCGGGGGTGATTCCAGCGGCGGTCGGAGCGGGGTTCTGCGGCGGCGGCGGCCCTCGGACTGCGGTATCCTGCCCCCCCCCCCCCCGCATGTATCTACCAGCCGGGCCCGGCGAGTGGGGCCAGTGCGGCAGCTGCTGAGGGGACCGGGGGCTGTTGCAGGGCCTGGATCGGGGGCACCACTTGCCTTCCAGCCTCTCTGAGAGCTCCTTGAGGGCAGAGCAGCCCACCAGAAGATCAGAGCACCCACTAGAGGGCTCGTGGGCCTGATACAATCCTCTGTCTTCACCACGCAGACGTCTGGGTCCTGAGCCTGGCCTTAGGCACACTGAGTTCGAGCTGCACCCCCCCCCCCCCCTGCCTCTGGTCTTCGACGGATGCCCTGTTGCTACTGCGCCTCCGGCCCGCGACAGCCTTTGCCCCGCACTCTGGGGCCCCCCCCGGCACATCGGTTTCTGAGACCTGAGCCTCCTGTCCGAAAAGTCCGAGCCGGTGACTTGTGTCCTCCTCTCAGCACTCCTGAGCCTGTGACCTGCGCCCTGCCCTTGGCTCTTGGAGGATTGCGACCGCTCACTACATTCGACACCCGAGAGTTGGGGACTCCTTCCTTGCCCCCCGGCACCTCGACGCCTGTGACACGGGCTCCCCTCCCCCCTTCTTCTAGCGAATAGCGGCCCGAGACCTAAACTCTTTCTCCAGCGCTCGGGGGGACTTGAGCGCACCAGAGGCCTCGGAGATGGCGGCGAAGGGAGGCCGTCGGGTGGAGAGGGAGAAGACCCCCCCTACCGCCAAGGGGGGGGGGAACAGTCCTCGCCGCTGAAGGGAGGGGCCGGGGCTGCAGCGGGGATGGTGGACGAAATCTCCCTGGCCGTGGCGGGGGTGCTGTCCGCGCAATTCGACGACCTGCGGGGCCGCATGGACCTCATCCAAACCTCAGTGGAGGCCCTGGGCGGCCGACTGCAGGAGGCGGGACCACCGGATAGAGCGGTCCGAAGAGCATGTGCTGGAGCTGCAACAGGAGATGGCCCGGATGAAAAAGTTACTCCAGGGGCAGGAGGCCAAGCTAGACGACCTTGAAAATAGGTCCCGCCGGAATAATCTGAGATTTCTTGGAGTTCCGGAAGTTATAGAGGACCGGGACCTACAATCCTACGTAGAGGACCTGGTGAAACAAATTCTGGAGAACGACCCCGAGGGCACTTTAATCCAAATTGAGAGGGCACACCGGGTCGGGCCTAGGAGAACCAGTGAGGGCCGACCTAGAGTGGTTCTAGCACGGTTCCTGCGATTCCAACAGAAAGAAGCAGTCCTACGGGCCGCGCGAAAGAAAGGGACTATTCAAAAAGACAATGCCAGGCTACGTGTTGTTCAGGATTACTCAGCGGCTCTGGGCCAGCGGCGACGAGAGTATGGACCTTTGTGCCAGGTTCTGATAGACAATAATATCAAATTTATTGTGCAATACCCTGCCCGGCTGATCTTTACTCATGGGGGGACCCGTCGGTCCTTTGACTCCGCGACAGCAGCAACGCCCTACGTGGAAGAGATACGGCGGAGGGCTGCAGTGGCAGCCGAGACTTGAGGTCCGGAGGGGAGGACTACCGAAGTGCGGAACAAGCCCGGAGTTTCCATTATGGACTTTAAAGTGATGGTGATGGTAACTGGGGTGGGGGAGGGTGGAGGATGGGGCCTGTTCAAACTATTGCTACATGGGGGGTTGGCTGTGTTCCAGAGGTGTGGGGGGCGGGTGAGGAATGGCCTGAGTAGTCGGGGGTGGCTTGCCGGGGGGCGAGTGGGGGGGGAGTGGTTCGGGGGGGGGAGAGCTCCTAGGGGGCTCCCCCCCGGACACTTTTGTAACGGGGCTGGTATAATGGAGGGGTGAGGGGGTCCCTTACGCATCTAGGAATACTTAGAGAAGGGGAGGAGGATGGTAGATGGGATGAGGGTTGGGAGCGGGGAGGAGAGGGGGAGGGGATGGGTGGGTGGGAGGGGGGTGAAGGGATGGGAGGGTGGGGGGGTGGGGGAGGGTGGGGGGGTGGGGAAGGGTGGGCAGGGGAGGGAGGAAGGGGGAGGGGGTGTAGGAGGTGAGCAGTATTTTCAGGGACTAATGGAGGGGTGGACGACGGGAGGGAATTTCCTGGTGAAGAAGAGGGAGGACCTCAGGCTGGGGGGGTCCCTTCCTCAGAAAAGGTATGGTTTATGCTGTATTATAATAAGCCTACTTTTGTATTACATGCCGCTTAAGATAATTTCTTGGAATGTATGTGGTCTGGGCAGCCCCATTAAACGGGCTAAGGTCCTCCAGGCTCTGGCACGGCAGAAGGCGGACATCGCAATGCTCCAGGAAACCCACCAGACTGCTGAAGAACACCGAAAATTATGCCGGGAGTGGGTGGGACAGGTCTGGGGGGCTCCAGCTCAGGGGAAGAAGGGGGGAGTAGTCTTCCTGATTCATAAACGGGTGAGGCTGGAGGTTGTCCGGGATTTTGTAGACCCGACTGGCAGATTTGTCTTGGTGCAGGGAGTCCTCGAGGGGAGGCCTGTTATCCTGGGCAACCTGTATTGTCCAAATGTACTTGACTTGCCCCTCTTTGCCCGCTTTGCCTCCAAGATCGAGACATTGCCGGAGTCCCCCCTGATTTTGGGGGGGGACTTTAATGGGGTCATGGATGTTGACCTTGACACTTCCAAGGGGGGGGAGCAGAGAGACAGAACTGCGACGGTTCGGGCCCTGCGACGTTTATGCTCTCGACTGGGCTTGGTGGACCCCTGGCGGCTGCTTCACCCGACCGAACGGGATTACACGCATATATCCCGGGCTCATGGCACTAGTGCCCGTATAGATTACCTGTTGATTTCTACAGGCCTGTTCGTTAAAGTGGCGGATGCGCAGATAGGGCCTATGGAGATATCTGACCATGCTTTCGTTTGGCTGGACGTCCATTGGACTGGGACCTCTCCCCGCCCCCCGACGTGGCGATTCCCGCTCGAACTATATAGGGACGCGCAATTTCGCTCCTTTCTTCAACAACGCTGGCAGGAATTTGAAGCTGATCATAGGGGTCACCGGGATGACCCCGAACTGCTCTGGGAAACTGCAAAGGTGGTTCTGCGGGGGGACATAATAGGGTTCCTTGCCCGGAAGAGAAGACTGCGGGCCGAACGTATTATTGGTTTAGAGAAGTTGGTGACGCGATTACGGCGGCAAGGGGCTCAAAACCCGACTGCAGGGCTTAAAAAGCAGCTGTGGGACTCTCAAATGGAATTAAATGAACTTCTGCACCAGCGGGCAAAGAAATCTGTGTTATACTACCGGTACCAACTTTACCGCTATGGGGATAAGCCCGGGAAACTCTTGGCCAGATGCCTCCGGGGACCTAGGGGCTCCAAACTGGTGCCGGGTTTGCGGGATGATTCGGGGGTGTTACACCGGGAGAACTCGGAGATTGTGCGGGTTTTTCGTTCCTTTTTCCAGACCCTTTATACTGCGGAGTCGCCTTCCCATACGCAGATGGAGGAGTATGTGGGGGCTTTGGAGTTACCGCGCTTGACCGCGGAGCAAAGAGCGCAGTTGGAGCAGCCGATAACGGTGGCTGAGCTGCAGGGGGCTATTTCCAAGGCCAGCTGTTATAAATCCCCAGGATCCGACGGGCTTGGTGCGGAATTTTACAAAATCCTTAACGATTTGATCTCCCCAACGCTGGCTGCCGTGCATAATCAGAGGGCACAGCAGGGATACTTTCGCTGGGGAGCTAATCACGCCCATATTGTCCTTATTCCTAAACCGACGAAGGATCCCCTCTCCGCGACTTCGTATCGTCCTATCTCACTACTCAATTTTGACCTTAAATTGATGGCCAAGGTTTTGGCAGACCGCCTGGCGGAGTTTCTGGGGCTGTTGGTGCATGATTGTCAGGTTGGGTTCGTGAAGGGGCGATACGCAGTTCGCAATCTGCGCAAAATTGTGGCGTCCTTGGAGTGGGTCCAGCATAGACAGTTGCCCTCACTGCTTGTTAGTTTTGATGCGGAAAAAGGCCTTCGATCGGGTGGATTGGCAATATTTGCAGTACATCCTTCCGCGCTATGGTCTCGGGCCTTTATTTTGTAGTATGGTTGCGAGCCTGTATGCCGATCCGACGGCGGCGATACTTTGTAATGGGGTGGTATCAGAGAGGTTTACTTTGCAAAGGGGGACCCGTCAGGGCTGCCCCCTCTCTCCTCTCCTTTTTGTCCTGTCGTTGGATCCTCTCCTGCGGAGAGTGGCGGGTATGCGTTCCATAAGGGGGGTGAGAATGGGCGCTCATGAATTTAAGATATCTGCCTTTGCAGATGACCTGTTGGTACATTTACTTTCGCCAACAGACTCCTTGCCGCTTCTTTTAGACGAGCTCCGAACCTTTGGACAATTTGCGGGGCTACGTATTAACAGGGACAAATCTGAGGCCATGGACGTGTTGGGGAGCCTTCGGGGTAGTTGGCCGGGGGGCTTCCCTCTTCGATGGGCCGGGGATCAATTTGTATACTTGGGGATTGTATTGCCTTGCCATCCAGGACGATTGTATAGGTGCAACCTGCAGCGAATGCTGACCAAGGTGCAAGCCCAGGTGCAGGCCTGGCAGCCTCTCCCCTTGTCCCTATTGGGAAGGATTGCGGCGATTAAACTGGTGCTCTTGCCCCGGATCCTGTACTGGTTGCAGACCCTCCCTGTTTGGCTCCTCCGGAGGGATGCCCGGCTTTTTGAGGTGGAATTTCGGGGCCTCCTCTGGGGGGGGGCGAGAGCTCGTGTCCCCTACAGTTGGCTGGTGGGGAGGATGCGCAATGGGGGGTGGGGGCTCCCGGATCTCGGAGCTTATGCTTTGGCCTGCCAGGCGCGCCATTTGGGGGACTGGCTAGGTGGCACTGACCTTTATACACCCACGGCCTTGGAGTAGGAATATGTGGCGCCCCACTCTTTGCGGGCCCTCTTGCACCTGGAGGTCAGCCAGTGGGCCACCCACTTAGCTGAGAGTGTGTTGCTGCTGCTCCCGGTCTGTAAGACCTGGCGGCAGTTGAACACCTATTGGGGCCGTAATTGGAAGGCATCAAGTTGGCTGCCCCTTCGGGGCAATGCCAACTTTACCCCGGGGACGGAGACCGCGGCCTTTCGTTTTTGGGGGGAGAAAGGTGCCCATAGTGTGGGGAACGTGGTAGACCTGTCCGGGAGGACCAAACCCTTTTCTGTGCTCTCTCCCGCGAGTTCGACTTGCGGCCTCATCATTTCTTTGCATATATGCAGGTGGCCCATTATGTGGCCTCCCTCCCAGGAGAGGAGTTACATGGCGATCGCTCGGTCCAGCTTATGGGGTTTTTTGGCCTGGATGATTCGACACGACCGTCGATCCGGGGTTTTCACCTCCGGTTGGAGCAGCTTCGCCAGCGCCCAGACTACTGCAGAGTAGAACAGGCTTGGGGGGCAGAAATGGGGCGGGAAATCCCCCGGGGCACTATTTTGGCGGCCCTACGGCGCGCGGTGAGCCTGGTGGAGGGGGCTCGTTGGCGGGAAATACAATTTAAATGTCTTACTAGGATCCACTTCTCACCGCGGAGGGCCCTTCGTTGCCACCTGTGGATGGCGGTTGTCCGCGGTGTGCGGCGCCCATGGCGACCTTGTTACATATGTGGTGGGGCTGCCGCAGGCTTCGCCCTTATTGGCGGAGGATTGCCCTGTACATGGCCGATCTGCTGGGACAACCTATTCAGTGGGATGCAGCCTTGGTGGTCTTGGATGTTCTGGCCCTTGCCTCTCCGAGGGGGAAGTGGGGTCGCTGGCTGGTGCGTAAGGCATGTCTGGTGGGTAAGGGACCTCTGTTGAGGCGATGGAGGGAGACACGCCCTCCCTCTTTTTGGGAGTGGCGGAACTCTTTCCATCAGCTTATGCTCCTGGAGTGTAGGGCTGCCCGGGGCCACGTCCAGCGATGGTCCGCCTTCTTGCTAATTTGGGACCCATACATTCAAAATCTGAGTGCCCGGACTCGTAATACAGTCTTGCAGTTGGGTTGTTAACACCCTTATCTATTGTTTTGTTATTCGGGGGACAGGCGGAACCTCCAGATGGTCCTGTGTGGCTTTGACATGTATGGGGGGGGAGGGGGGTGGGGGAGGGGAGGGGGTGGGGGAAGGGGGCGTGGGTTATTACACTTTGAAAAATCCATGTAACCGTCAATGGGTATGGCTCCTGGGGATAAGAGCTAACCCCAGAGAGTGGTGATTTTCTGTGTGCTATGTACCTGTTTACTGTTGATGGTTCTAAATAAAGTTTTGAAAAAAAGAAATAAATAAAATAAAACAAATACAAAATGATACTAACATCTAAGGAGAAACTCTTATACATAAATAAATAAATGACCGGAAGAGAACAAAAGAAGAGGGGAAGGCAGGAGCGTCTAGTGAAAATGATACTTTCCTAAAAAAAGGGGGTATATGTGCATAATAAAGAATAAAACACTCAGGACTGTGCCCATCGGGTAAAGGAGTAACTATCTGCTATAAAAATGTGAACACAAATAATACACTGGTATTACTGACCAGGGGAAACAGCTGCTATAATGAACAATGTGTGAGCCTGACAACAGTGTACATAACCTTAATAAAGTGTGAATACACTAAAAATCAACTTAAAATTCAGGTAAAAGAAAAATTAAACATAATGAATCAACCAAAAACCAACCGAACGTAGTCTGATGTTAGGATTGATGACTAATGCACGCAGTATCATTTTCACTAGACGCTCCTGCCTTCCCCTTTTCTTTTGTTCTCTTCCGGTCTTTTATTTATTTATGTATAAGAGTTTCTCCTTGGATGTTAGTATCATTTTGTATTTGTTTTATTTTATTTTATAGTTGGGCTCCACAGTATAAAGGATATCCACAAAGTAGTTCTTCAACGTTATTGCAGAGGTATTTATTTTTCTTAATGTTGATTGTCACATTCCAGGCTCTTCTCATCTCAGTTCTGGTATTTATATGCATATGTCCTGTGTTTTATGATTTTTTATGTTTATATGTATTGATAAAAGGGTATTTATCTGTTTATGACTTTGCATCCACACCTTTTACCCTCCACAACACAATGTCTTGGTTTATTTATTTTTTATTTTTTAATATGAGTTAGAAGCTAATATTTTATGCAACAACATTTAATGAGACTCATTTTTAATATGTATGTATTTGTATTTATGTTATTATCTGTTCTTTTATGTGTTTTTAATAATTACACAGGTACACTAAAAAAAATTTTTTTTAAACTGCCTCTAATGCAGGGGTTCTCAACCCTGTCCTCGGGACCCACCTAGCCAGTCGGGTTTTCAGGCTATCCACAATGAATATGCATGAGATATATATGCATTAGAAATAGCCTGCCAAACTGACTGGTTTGTGGCCCTGCAGTGCTGGATTTGGGGACCCCCGCCTTACACCTCTGTCATTTAAGATTGTGAGTGGGCAAGGTACAGATGTCCAAGACATCAAAAAGATTAGATAGAATATGTCACATACCTCCTCGCTTCTCACCACCACCAAAATATTGTCTATTAGACAACTTTTTGGTGGTGGTGAGAAACGAGGAGGGATGTGACACATTCTATCTACCCTTTTGATGTTGAGGACATCTGTACCTTGCCCACTCACAATCGTACATTACAGAGGTGTACGGCAGGAGTCCCCAAATCCAGCACTGGAGGGCCACAAACCAGTCAGTTTGGCAGGCTATTTCTAATGCATATATATCTCATTCATATTCATTGTGGATAGCCTGAAAACCCGACTGGCTAGGTGGGTCCCGAGGACAGGGTTGAGAACCCCTGCTCTAATGTTTTGATTGATTTTTACGTTTTTTGGTGCGCTGAATCCAAATCTGGTAACCAATTTGCTCCATCACGTACAGATTTTTTGCTACATTGGGTTAGCAGTTTGAGGTGAACGTTTCAGATTGAGTGCGATCGAGATAAAAGTTTCTTGGATGAATTCTTTATACTAATTGTTTAGTAGTTATTCAAATAAGAATAAAGAAAATTGTAACAAGGCAGCACATAAGAATAGAGTAATGTCAACAAAACACACTGTGATGGTTAATTCAGTATCCTTTCTGAAATTTTTAAATTGTCTGATAGTATTTAGTTTCACCATCTACCTGGAAGTTCATTTTGCTTAAAACACTGTTTAAAGACACTTTCCACTGGTGAAAGCAATGAGGACATTCCCCAGAGAGCACCTTGTCTATAATTTCCCCTGAAGAATCCCATGAGGGAGAAACGCGTAGGAGTGCGACTAAGACAGCGTTGGGAGAAAGCTTGAAGACACATCTACTGATTGGGAATATTTGTTTAATTTTGGAGTGTCAATATTTCAATTTTTCAAACTTTATTTGTCAAAGAAGATTGTGTAAAGAACAGTATTTGTCAATATGACATTTATATAGGTAGAGAGAAAGGTTAAAGGATTCGATGTGATATTGTATGATTATGTATTTTAGACATTGAGGAGTGTAAACCTGTTATATATATATAAAAAAATTAATATAAAAAACTATAAAAATTGGATAACTGGCCAGGAAATAGGCAGGTCGTTGATGCAAGTTGGCGCGGTCCTGTTGGCTTGCCGACAGTTGGCCAAATAAGCGTCGGGAAGTCTGAGACCTTGCCAATTTAATCTGGTGCAGTTTTTGTTTGAAAAAGGATTCTAAAGTTTAGGGGCAGCATAGTTTTGGAGCGCAAGCGAAAATAAATAGGTATTGATATACGCTCTGTTAATATTGCGTTTAGTGACGAAATTTTTATTGCTGGCAAAGAGGTCTATTTTAGGGGGTCCTCCAAGCTTACAAGATGCTCTGCAGGGCTGTTGGTTGAACTCTGTCCAGGCTACTGGCAGTCTGTTATTGAATACAAAGGTGATAAAATGCTTGGGTTTGAACTGTAATTGGTGATAACAAAATTAAAAATCTTTGCTGCTTCCTAGCAGATGCACAGGGATCCCACATCGTCCTGTTTATAAACATAAAATATGGCAACTTGTTTATCCATCTGAATAGAAAGGTGCCTCTGAGATGAACAAAGACTTGAAGGACAAAATATTGCTTGAAGTCTGATGCGACTGTTATGAAGACATCTTTCAAACTTTGAGCATATGCCCTGGATGAGCTCCACCCCACCCCCATCCCCATTAGAAACATCTGTTACTGGGAAAATGAATATACCAGCAGAGCAAAAGGGTATCTGTGGTCAGGTCTGGCATGGATATCCACCACTGAGGGCTGGTTTGGAACTGCAGTCAGGAATGAAGAATGGCAGAAAGAGGTTGAGTATACTGGTTTCCATGGAACTTGAGAAGACTGTGTTTTTATCATTTCAGTTGAGCAAGAAGAACTACATGGACAGCTATGGCCATATGGCCTAGGATCTGTAAACAGGCACTGGCCTTGACTGTCATGGACATTTGAATGTTGTAAATATGAAGTGTCAGAGCTTACAATGTGTAACTGGTGAAAACACTTTGGCTTGCACCATAAAAAAATACCACTCCAATGAACACAATCACATTTGTAGGATATAAGGCTGATTTCTGGAGTAAACATGAAACCTAAATTCTGGAGAAGATGATTTGTTTCATATATGAAGGCCAGAGATAGTTTTAAAATGTATTTTATTTCATTTCATTTATGTATTTACATTTATGAACTGTAAATTAAAAGCCGCCCAGTACGGTGTCCAAAATAAAACAAACCAAAATACAAACAAATCACAAAACATGACCTTTTTCAACCACAACCCCACCCACCCCTCAACCCATCCTCATTTCCAAAATTGTCAAAACCTTCAGACAACCCTCTCCCCAAACACCTTTTTTGAACACATTTCTCCAGTTCCTTTTGGGTGGAAGTTTCCAGGAGTCAATTGTTGAGATAGGGTAAAACTAGAAAACCTCACTTGTGGAGATGGGTGGTAGCCAGGAACCAAAGAGACCAAAAGGAAGAAAGGATCTTGCATTGATAGTGATCCACATACAATAGGAAGCAGAGATAGATACTCTGGCAAGGATAGAGCGAGTTGTGTGTGTAACCATCACTGACTCCAGTTTCAGTACTTTATGACTGGCAGAATAGAGAAGATGAAATTAGACTTACCTGCTAATTGTTGTTCCTTGAGGAACTCCAGTCCAGTCCCAGAACCTCTGGGTTTAGTACCTCCTCCAGCAGCTTTCGAGACTGAGTACATCATCCTTTTGATGACTCTGGTATAAATAGCTGAGGATCGCCTCTCCTCACCAGTACCTATTGACAAAGCAGACTACACCAGAGCTACAAATATGTTTATAGTAAACATTAAATGAACGCCCACCTTTTAAGAGGGTATCACACCGCATGCTGCACAGGTCTGCCCCTCTGCCTCCCCCGAAAGACAGTGGACCAACCCAATTCCCCTTACCACCAAACTCTAGCCCTTCCCTGAAGAGACTACTCCAACAAACGGAAATTTTCAGCATACTCTCATCGCCACTCCGCTTCAGGCAACAGTCTCACCAGTGTGGGATCCGGGACTGGATTGGAGTTCCTCAAGGAACAACAATTAGCAGGTAAGTCTAATTTCACCTTCCTTATCGTCCCTCCAGTCCAGTACCGGAACCTCTGGGGATGTAACAGAGCAGTAAAGATTAACGGGAGGGACCTGCCAGACCAGCCTGAAGCACCGCCAATCCAAAACAGGCATCTCCTGCCGCCTGAACATCCAGACGGTAATGCTTGACAAAGGAACTCAACGTCGACCAAGTTGCCGCCTTACAAATCTCACTGGCCGGCACCAAACTATACTCCGCCCATGAAGCAGCCTGCACCCTCGTCGAATGCGCGCTCAGCCCTTCCGGAACCAACCTTCCCTTCAAAAGGTATGCTGAAGCAATCGCTTCCTTGAGCCATCTGGAAATGGAAGATTCTGCAGCTGCTTCCCCTTTCCTAGGCCCTCCAAATAACACAAACCATTTATCTGATTTGCAGAAAGAGGCTGTAACCTTAAGATACTTCCTAAGAACGCGTCGAACATCTAAGAGCCGCAACTTTCCGTTAGAGTCGTTGCCACCCTTGAATACCGGTAAAGAAACTACCTGATTCACATGAAAAACCGATACCACCTTGGGCAGAAAAGATGGCACCGGTCTCAAGACAACCTTCTGTTCCGAAAAAGATAGAAAAGGTTCACGACATGACAAAGCTTGTAACTCCGAAATCCTCCGAGCGGAACAAATGGCTACTAAAAACACCGCTTTTAGCATAAGATCTTTAAGAGAAGCCTTCCCCAAAGGCTCAAAGGGTTCTCGGACCAACGCTTCTAACACCAAATTGAGGTACCACGATGGCACCGCCACTCTACATGGCGGCCTCAAGAGAGACACCGCCCTCAAAAACCTCTTTATATCTACATGTGCACCTAACACCTCACCTTGCACCTTCCCCCTATAACAGGAAAGCGCTGCCAACTGTACCCACAGAGAACTAGCCGCCAAACCTTTCTCAAAACCGTCCTGCAGAAAAGAAAGAATCTGCGATATCGAAGCCTTTGAAGACTGAAGCTGTCTGTCAGCATACCATGCTTCGAAAATACACCACACACGCACATACGCCAATGTAGTAGACCTACGTCTGGCTTTCAACAAGGTGGACACCACCGTTGTGGAATATCCTCTGGACCTCAACCTTGCCCTTAGCGAGAAACGATCCACTTGAGGCATACGAAGTGGACCCTGCATTAAGAGATCCTTCCATGACGGAAGATGCCATGGCCGGTCCACAAGCAGGCGAACTAGATCCGCATACCATGGTCTCCTTGGCCAATCTGGCACGATCAGGATCACCAGAACACGGTGCCACTCTATTCATTGAACCACTAGCCCTATTAAGGCCCATGGTGGAAACACATATAGGAGACCTTCTATCTGAGCCCCCCCCCCCCTGCATTAGCGCATCGAGGCCTTCTGACATTTGTTCCCGCCTTCTGCTGAAGAAGCGACTGGCCTTTGCCGACTCGAACGTCACCATAAGATCCATTATTGGCATCCCCCAACAGCGTACTAACTGTGCAAACACCTCTGGTTGAAGAACCCACTCTCCAGGATCCACTCGGTGTCGACTCAAGAAATTGGCCTCCACGTTGTCCACTCCTGCCACATGTTGTGCCGACAAAGCAAGCAGATTTTCCTCGGCCCAAGCTAACAGCTGATCGGCTTCCTCTTCCAATTGCACATTTCCCGTGCCTCCTTGCCGATTGATGTATTCTACCGTTGTTGCATTGTCTGAAAGAACTTGAATCGCCTTTCCCTGCAAACAAGCTTGAAACGCCTAGAGTGCCAAAGTACTACTCTCATCTCTAGTCTGTTTATGGACCACTCTTTCTCCAGGGAACTGCACTGCCCCTGAGTAAACTGTCTCTCGAAATATGCTCCCCATCCCCCCAAACTGGCATCTGTTGTCAATGGTTTCCAGGATGGGGATTCTAGTGGCATTCCCTTCTCTAGACAACCCGGTCTTAGCCACCACCGAAGGGTTAACCGCACCTCCGACGGGCAGAGGAGCCTTCGAGATAGAGAGTCCGACTGATGTGACCATCTGCGAAGCAACGCCCTTTGTAAGGGCCTGATATGGGCCCTCGCCCCCAGCACAAGCTCGAGCGTGGCTGCCATCGTTCCTAGAAGCTGTAGATACTGCAACGCCATGGGAGCCTTTATGTCCAGAAACTTGCACACTAGGGTTCGCAATCCCTGCGCTCGCCCCTCTGGAAGAAAGCACAGTTACTTACCTGTAACAGGTGATCTCTGGGAACAGCAGGAATAAGTCTTCACATATGGGTACGTCAGTACCGACGGAGCCTGCGCGGGAACGCTCCTCAGCGTCCAGAAAGAAAGCCTTTGGGAGCATCCCACACGCATGCGCGCTGCCTTCCCACCTAAACACTTCCCTCTCATCAGTTGGGTTTGTAGCTGAGACCGAAGGAGGGAAGTAGACAAATCAGAAAGAGAGAGAGAGAAAGAGCAACTCCTAGGGGAGGTGGGTGGGTTGTGAAGACCTATTCCTGCTGGAACAAGCAGGAATGAGTCTTCACATATGGGGACTCCCAAGCTAAGATGCCTGGAGGAGGCCCCAGCATGTTGCAGATCCGATGGATGGGCAATGCTTATCCTTTAGAACCCCAGGCATCTAAGGGCTGGAGGGTAGGAGTTGAATCAGAAAAGAAAAAAGGGTGCTGTGGAACAGCTTGACTAAACAAGGTATCCAGAGGGGGGCCCTTGTGTAGATCATAACTGTTAGAAAAAATTGAATCCCAATTTTCTAATGTGGATCTTACTCAAAATATTGCAAAAGCATTTGTTGAGGCCAATATGGGTCTGTGATTGAGAGCCAGTATATTATCCTCAAAGAAATTCTCTCCCTGTGAAGTAGAGGAAAAATACATTTTGCAATACAGGAAGAGATAAGAATTCTTGATGGCTAGAACTAACCCCAGAATAAGAAGTGGGGAAGTTTAATGGGGTTGGACTTTAGAGAACTAGGTAAAGCTTCTGTAAAGTCCAAGTTTGAACTCTTTGTCCTGGGAGCAGAATAAGGCCCTAGGCAAGAGTGGAGATAAATCTGACTGGTTTGGATGAAAAGGTAGAAATACCCCTTACAGAAAAAAGGGGTAGGTCTTTAAGACCCCTTTAATACAAAAGAAAAACAGTTATTTGTATTAGGCATTGGGCCTCCAACTTCTTGAAGATCAGTAAAAATCTTTCATAAGTGATGTCACTTATGATAATGACTTTACATGAAGAGCTTCAGATGTGACGTAACCGAAAAGGTTACGGTATTTCCCAATTTACCAGAGAAATTGGTTGTCCATTAAGTTTTATGATATGCTGGACAGCATTAATATGAACAGTAAACAAATCTTTCAAAGTCAGATATTGTATAGAGATTGACTCAATGACAAGAAGGATTAAGACCTACTTGAGAATATTGATGGAGAATCTCTGCTTGGTTAAAAATGGAAGAACTATAGGGAAAGTTTTGTCGAAACTGGTATTATGTTCTTCACTTACAAGGAGAGGACTAGATTTCTTTAAAAGATCTAGGTCCTGAATAACCAGATCTGGAGACCTACGTGAAGGAGTGCAGAGGAGATCCTTAGTCTTAAGACAGCAAGTCTGGATCCTTCTATAACTTAAGGTAGTAGCTGGAGAAAAAGACACAATATAAGGAGATACCATGTTTGCCCCTCCATTAGGGCAATATGAGTATCATGCATCTTTTTTATTCATTATAAGCTACAATGAAGTATAGAGAATTAGAAGGAAAGTAGTAATTAAGGACCGACTGCAGTGAAAAGAATGCATCCCTGTTGTAGGAGTTCCAGTGAAATGTGGAACAATCCAGGGAATTGAGTATTGGGTTTTTTTTTTACACCGTCGCGTGGTCTAAGCCCTGGTTAGTTTTCCTTAAAAGAACATTTTTAAGGAAGATGGTAAGAGTAGGAACAAACCAGTCATGTAGGAGCATTACTGGGTAGAGTCTACCAGCTGAAGCCCTTTTAACCATCTGGAAGCTACCTGCTAGGAGTAGCTCTTAGGCTCTCTGGCAAGGCCCATAGTTGCAGAGCTTCCTTATATAATGGCAGAGAGCATGTTGTAGGTTGGTTAGATCTGGCTGTTTAATTGCCAGTGTGCAATCTAATCTATTCTGTTGGAGCCAAAAAGAAATGAGGATGGCTAAGAATAGTAGACAGGCCTGATGCCTGCAACAATAAAGTGTAACCTCTCTTGGAGTTATCTGTTATTAAAGCAGCAGAAAAAGTAGGTCCTATAGGTTGGAGAGGACCGACAGACATAATTTGGAGTGGTAATACTCAATTTCTGTCTGATAAGCTGCCGTAAAGAAGTATCTGAGATACATAGAGAAGATGATGAACCACAAAGGGGAAGAAAACTCTGTATGGAAACTACCCACTGGAGTAGGTATTGAAGAAAAAATCCTATGGGCTTAGAGAAAAAGCCCTCCAGTTGATTAGTAGTACTCTTAGAGACTGAAAGTCTGGACTAAGAGGGATAGAAGTAATACAGAGTTGAAGGACTTACAATTTGGTAAGTCTTTGAAGAGGTAGGGTCCCCTTGCAGTTAAAAGTATAAGATATCCTGGTACAGAAAAACTGTCAAGGTGAAGGGTATAGCTCACCTTGTTAGTTGTTAGTTCTCCCTTTCTTTTAAAAGGAGCAACCTGTTATCTCTAGGTATGATGGTCTTCAATAGTTCTTGGAGCTAAAAAGATGGATTTCCCTTGTAGAAAGAGATTCATGCCTAGAGTCGAGGACTGAGTCAATATATGACTGGTATCTCAGCATGGATGAGATGAACCTTAGATGCTTCTGTTAAAACGAAGAGGCTCAGAGGTTCTAAACCTCACACAGAAAAACAGAGAATAGAAATATCAGAAACCCTGCAACTGCTGGGCTTGCTGAGGCTGTTGAGGTCTTGATTTTCTTAGCCTGGTTTGATGTTGCCTGTCTTTGGAAACATCTGCATGATGGGTAGGAGATGGATAAAACTTTTTTCCCCTAGGGGGATAAAGCTTTTTAGGAGAGTTTTTATTGGCTGGGATAGAGGAAAGTTTTGACAATCCTCTGACAGTAAGAGCATCAGTATTTAACTGAGTAGCTTGAAATAAAGCATCCTTGTTAAAGAGATTTTCACCAGTACAAGGAGTATTTCCCAGCCTTTCTTGTACCCATCTGTCCAAGTCTGAAGCTTGGAGCCAGGCCAGGCGTCGTGCTCCTATGGCTATAGCAGAAGTTCTGCTAATAGACTCAAAACAGTCTAGGGAAGCACGATTAAGGAACCTAGAGATATTTTGAGCATGATTGACTAGTATGAAATAGTCTGCTCTCTTATGCTCTTGAAGAAAAGGGTTCAAAAGCTTTAAGCTCTTTGTGACCTCTTCAAGAGACAATCCCATATAGAAAATATATGAGACAATTCTTGCTGAAAGCATGGATGCCTGGAAGCATCGATGTCCAAAGGCATCTAAAGTCCTAGACTCACGACCTGGCGGATAAGAGGAGTGCTTCTTTGCACTCTTAATATGCCTCATTGCTGATTCTATAACAAAAGAATGATGAGGAAGTTGAAAACCTGGAGAAGGTGGCACTTTGTACCTAGTTTCAAGTGTCTCAAAATGTGGTGATACCGTTAAAGGAGTTTCCCACATCTTTAAAAGTAGATCTTGTAAGATCTGATGCAAAGGAAGCATGATTAGCTCCTTTGGCAACCAGGGGGATTGCAGGGTCTCTGAACCCCCTGGTAAGGATTCTTCACCAGGTATAGAAATGGCAAGTAACCTCACCATATCAAGCAGAAAAGCTTGAAAAGAAATCGCCCCCGAGGAGGACCCTCTAAAATGAGGGGTAAAGGCTAGACTTGTTGAAGATTCAGCCTTGGTACCGATGGGCTCATCCCAGTCATCGGTATCGGAAGACTTGAAAGGATGAAGCATCGGATTTTCCCTAAATCGATGTCTTTGGTACCACCCGAAGTCGGTACTGAATCATCCATGCTAGGGATCGATTCCAGGCTCGGCATTGAAGGAATCGAGTCTGTCGAAGCAAGTATGGACGGTACAGACACCGATGCCAATACCGGTACCGAAGGCAATATCGATACTGGAGGAACGGTCTGCAGGAACTCTAACGGTACCGAAGAAACCAAGAGAGCTAGACTACATTCATCGGTGAGGAGTGTTTCATCCATCACCGTAGCCGATGCCGGGGTGTCGGTACCGCTCGAAGCGGCCACAATCACCGAGCATGGCCCAGGTATGTTCACCGAGGTGAGAACCCCGGGAATGACCTGAAGCCCCGTTAATGCTTTGGAGTCAGAAGACTCCCGCCGGGGCTTTATTGCCAAAATGTCCTCGAGGGCAAAGCCGGAGCAATCTCGATACTGGAAAGGAGATCTACCACTCGAGGACTGGCTAGTCTTTACAGACTTTTGTTTGGTTACCTGATTCTGTGGAGATATTCTAGCTGGTGACAGAGTGCGATGTGAACCGGGTATCAAGCTGTGCTTGATTCTGAAGATTTCTTCTGTGTGAACTCCAGCAGGAAAGACACTCCAGTGAGCAATGGTCAGGACCCAAACATTTTAGACACCAAGTATGGGCGTCTAAAAGAATATTTGTACCGCCACACTTAGAGCATTTCTTAAGGTTAGTGGCTGGCTTTTCCATAGCGGAAAAAAGGGAGGCCTAGTGGCCTAGAAACTGTCAGACACTAACAGGGAAAAAATTTCTGTCGAAAAGAAGAAATTATTTAGAAAAAACAAAAGAAAAGCACCGGCGGTACCGGTGGCGTCGAGGGAAGGCAGACGCGACCACAAAAAAGTAAGAATAAAAAGAAGAATTTTCTGCAGTGACAGGAATACGCCCTGCCGGCTCCGTGGAAAACTGATGAGAGGGAAGTGTTTAGGCGGGAAAGCAGTGCGCATGCCGTGGGATGCTCCCAAAGGCTTTCTTTCTGGACGCTGGGGAGCATTCCCGCGCAGGCTCCGTCGGTACCGACGTACCCATATGTGAAGACTCATTCCTGCTTGTTCCTGGAGATATACCTTTCCTCTGAACGTGTCGAAACGAGCTCCCAGGTAATCGAGGCTCTGCGATGGGGTCATTCTGCTCTTGGGAAAATTTACCACCCAACCTAGGCTCTGGAGTAGTTGCACCACCCGGGCCATGGCCGACACGCTCTCGCTCTTTGACTTTGCGCATATCAACCAGTTGTCCAAATAGGGATGAACCAGAACTCCTCCTTTGCGCAGTGCCGCCGCCACTACCACCATTACCTTGGTAAACGTTCATGGGGCTGTCGCTAGACCAAACGGTAACGCTCGGAACTGAAAATGACCCATCGGCACTGCAAATCTGAGGAATTGCTGATGCTCCTGCCGGATCGGGAGTTGAAGGCAAGCCTCCGACAAATCCAAAGACGTAAGAAATTCGCCCTTTCTGACTGCCACTATCACTGACCGCAGCATTTCCATTTGAAAATGGGACACTCGAAGACAGCGATTTACCCACTTCAGATCTAAGGATGGGCCGAAAGATACCCTCTTTTTTCTGGAGTATCGACCGTAACCGTACTGCTCGGGGGGCACCGGCAGCACTGCCTTGAGATGTAAGAGTCTGTCAAAGGTTTCTTGAACTGCCACTAGCTTGGCCTGCGCCTTGCAAGGCAACTGAACGAACAAACTGACTACTGGACGTTGGAACTCTAGAGCATACCCTTCTTGAATCACCTCCAACACACACTGATCTGATGTGATTTGGACCCAGGCCAGATAAAAATCCCGTAGCCACCCTCTTATGGGTTCCAATCCCTCCTGGGCCCTTCTCGCTTCACTGTGTCTTTCTAAGGTTTGAGGATGAGGGAGCAGCAAACCCTCTGTCTGCTCCCCGAAAGCTTTGAAACCCCCGATTCCAGGTGGGAAAAAGTCCCCTCTGAAACTGACCAAACCGAAGAGACCGAAAACGTCGAAACTCTCTTTGTTGCCCCTTTGGCATTGTAGTAGACCTATTCTACTTCTGCCTATCCTCTCGAAGACGCCCTCCCTTGGACTCTCCCAGGTCCTTCACCAACTTGTCCAAGTCCTCTAAAAAAAGAAGCCTTCCTTTGAAAGGAAGCTTTTATTCAACCGAGCCTTCAAGGACGTATTGGCCGCCCAGTTACGCAGCCACAAATACGCCTGGCTGCCACTACTGAGGCCATACTCTTCGCTAACCCTCGAATAAGGTCCATAATGAATATCTGCAAGGTATGCCGCCCCGGACTCCAACCGAGCAACCTCATCCACTTGTTCTACTTCCTGATCTAATCGAACGCGCTGTGACCAATGAAGGCCAGCTCTAGCCACCCATGCCCCCGATATAGAGGCCTGCATCAAAAGGACACTGATGTCAAACACCTGCTTCAACAAGGTATCTAATTTCCTATCTTGGACATCTTTCAGAGCTGCACTATCTTCCACCGTGATCGTCGTCTTCTTGGTGACCGCCGAAACTGCCGCATCAACCTTTGGAGAGCGAAACACATCTCAATCCTGATCAGACAGGGGATAGAGGCAAGCCATAGCTCTGGAACCCTTAAGACATGCCTCCGGCATATCCCATTCCTGCTGAATCATGTCACGCACTACTGTGAATTGGAAACACCTTTTGGGTCTTATGGAAGGCTTGCAACAGATCCTCTAAAGCAGCCTCCTCCGATGGAATATTAGAAGGCATGTTTAGTGTTTTAAGCGTCTCTGCAATGAGTGCTGGCAACTCTTCTGGCCTGAACACTAACTATTCTAGCTTGTTCCTCTGGCTCTGCGAGCTCACCTTCCTCTAAATCCTGTTCCAAATCAAAGTCTTGATCGCCCTCCGCAGAACACAAAGCCTCGAAAATCTCCAATCGCTCTAGATCCGCCCCCAAGCGCCTTGGCTTCTTAGAGGGGACACTGCCTGCCTCCACACTAACTGGGGACCCCGGCCGCTTGTTTCTCTGTTTCAGCTCAGCGGGAACACCCTCCAGTCCCCGCTGCCGTAAACAAAAGGCTTGGTGAAGCAATAAAAAGACGTCAGGAGGAAATATTGCAGGAATTCCTCCCTGTCCTAAAACCGGTAGTGAGGCTGGACCCGGCACCGTCGAGGGCCCCGCCACCGGTTCCCGAGATGGGGTGGGAGTAACCATGGACTCAGGGAGGCTTATACTAGGCTCCTTCTGAGCTTCCGCTCTCCCTTCCAAATTTGCTCCTGAATGCAACCTCTACAAACGCCTGTCTCTGAAACTGCTCCTCATCTCGTACCACACACCAGACACTGGGGCCTGGAAGGCATTCCTTCCTCCGGCTAAGCCCCCCAGAAATCCCCTCCAAAAATACTGACACTAAAAATTCTAAAAAAAAATTCCAACACCTGCCAGCTACCACAGCACACAGGCAATAACTAATCCAAACACCACCTTCCCTTTTTTTTTTTTTTTTTTTTAAACACTGCCTTAAACCAAGCACACTTTAACAAACCTGAATTATGTAATCCTATGCCCACTAACTTATGTATCCTGAGCTAGACTACCCCCGAAAAAACTGCTGTCTCCGTTTTCCCGCGTGCCAACCACGCAGTCAGGCTTTGGCCTGCACGGCAACGTTTGCGCCCGCCTAAAATGGCCTGCCTTCAAACATGCCCGGTTTGAACGTTCTCGTTCCTCTATCTTCCTTCCCCGGTCTTACCTCCGTTCACCGACGGAACTCTCTGCTGCCGCTGATGTCGTCGTGGTTCTCACCAATGCGCTCAGCCATAGTTGCGGCTTCAGCGCTGAGGGAGAAACACCGCTGCCGACGGCCCTTCTTGAAATCGCCGCCTCAAAGAGAGCACTTCTCCCCCATGTCCTGAGCCTTCCACTGGCTCCTCGCCCATTAGCGTGGGTTCGGGAACCGGGAGGCTATCCGCTTCAAAACCCCCTCTTCTAGTCCCCTCCGACGAGCAGTGACAAGGGGGGGGGGGGTTAGCAGAGCGAGAGAGAGCAGACCTGATCTCTGCAGCTCCTCAGCCCTTTCCCTTTTCTTTTTTTTATAGAATCTTAAAACTTAAAGGATCACCCTAAAACCCTACACTACACTCCTTAGTTGTCTTCCAGTGAGTCCTGTGCTACAGGCTCACTACCTCTCCAGCTGCTTGGAGACTGAGACTACAGGTGAGAAGAGGCGGTCCTCGGCTATTTATACCAGTCATCAAAAGGATGACGTGCTCAGTTCTAGAGGTTCCGGGACTGGACTGGAGGAATGATAAGGAAGTATGCATTTCTCTTTGCAAAGACTGAGGTTTTTGAGGACCTTCATGGGTTGGAAATCAGTTATTTTCTGATTTAAAAAAAAAAAAAAAAAAAGGAGACAACTGTTTCTTTCCTATGGTAGGACTCTCTCTATTACATAGGAGGAGTAAGAAATTGACTCCTTCCTGAAATATGGCAAGCGAGTCCACTGAGGGATCCAAATTGATAGCTGGGTAAGGAACCTGTCAGACTGTTTTTAGCCAATTGGGGGCCCAGGCACCCATGGTGAACTGTTCCCAGCACCAAACGAAGATGAGCCACCCCCCCCCACCCCTAGAAGTAGAGCTAGGATGTATGATCTGAAAAGACACTGATTGCAATAGCAGGTATTGGAGAAAAAAATGATTCTTTTTTAGGTTGAGCGGTCATAGCCTGCTGATTTTGAACTCTGTCTTGTTGTGAGGGTTTAATGAAAACAGGATGTTGCATCTGTTGAGTTTCTCTGGTAGGGCCTTCTTATTATAGAAGTTAGCTAGAAAAACTGATCAAATGAATTAGTGAAACATCAGAAAGATACCGCTTTTTCCAGTTCTCAATTCACAGCCTCTAGTGGTATGGAGGTGTTCATATGAACAGAAGGCACACAGCTAATAGCGACACCTCCCTGCCAGGGCAGAAGTTGAATCCACTATCATAGGCTTTACATATAAAACCAGACTGCACAGGCTCTGCTAAAATAGAGATTAGTTGAGGCAAAAATATGCCTCAGAAGACAGAAAGCCAGACAGTCTCTCAAAATGTTAGGAATTTATCACATACTGAAATAAACTAATGCAGCGCAGGTATGTTGCGCTGCCCTGTGGTTCAGCACCTGGCTCAGACAGCATGAGAACTGTTGGAGATAGGTGGGTGTTCCATGCTATATTCTAAGTTGTTTGGCATACATTAATTTATTTTAGTCTAAGGGGGATGCTCCGAAGGGCTACATGGATTTTTGACCGACCACAGTGGCTACATGAAGCAACATGATTCAGTCTCTCATAAAGCACAACTGCAAGAGCTCCAAAGAGTAATGAGCGTGTGTATAGGTTTTTTGCCTGTAGACAAGAAAGGTTATGGACACAGATTTTAAATGTTGAAATTTTGTGACAGCTTTGCAATAACTGTTGCCAAACTCATTGACCATGTGCTGGAGGAACAAGTGAGTTGATCAGAACTAGATCTGCACAGCTTCTGATAGAACTGGACAGGGACCTGGCTAGGACATACGAGTCTGTGATTGTTGCAGTATCTATCTCCATTATGCTTGTGCTGTAGCAACCGGTAGTAGACTAGCACTAACAGGGAGAGAGAATATCCTGTGCTGAAGAAGAATGTAACCAAACTACACAGAGGATAAGCGGGGGAGAGTGAGCTCGTAGAGACCACCAAATCTTCACTGAAAGTAGAAAATGAGTACAGTATGGGCAGGTTTGTTGCACTGCCGTGAGGCTGGTTATCCCGACAGTGTGCAGAGGATGCCAGCTGAAAACGTCAATGCTGAAGGGGTTATTAGGATCTTGCACTGTTGCAGCACCACTGAGAGGCTGACTGAGCAAGACAATACGCTGAGGACATGAGCCAGAAAGTTCAGTACAAATGGGATTATCAAAATACTGTGCTATTAAGGGGGCCAGAGAGCACACTCCTTCCCAGGCTTGTGCGAGTGTTATTGAGATGAATTCACTTTCAACCTGGTAACCTCCAATGAGCTCTTCTGTCCTATGAATAGAGCATCTTGCTCCTTTGTCACTGGATCTTGGAAGGGAGGGCACTGTACAGGGATGGGGACGTATATTATAAGAAAAATGTCATTTAATTTATTTGCAAATAGCCACGTTATGGCCACGGCCAAGCAATACGGTGTACATGTAGGACTAACAATAAAAAAAATAGCTACACAAACAAGGAAGAGCAAACCACCCTTCCTCCCAAAACCCAACAACTTTACAAATCCCTCCCCGGGGTCCAGTCAGATATGACTACTCCAAACCTCCAACACCCACCTCTTGCCATCATCCCCCAGAAAAGAAGACAGTCTTCAGCAGCTTGCGAAAAGCAAGCAAACCACTAACTGCATGCAAATCCAGGGGCTACAAGCTCCACAGCTCAGCCCCCACAACTCTAAAGATGTGCACTTGCCCATGCACAGACAGCCTCCTCTAGGCCAGAAATCGTCAGAAGATGGCCTTACAAAGACCTCCGTGCCCGTTGAAGCTCATACCAACTCCAAACCCCCTGCAGGTAGCCCGGACGGCCCTCATGAAGTGTGCAAAAGACAATAACCATAAACTTAAACCTGCAATGTTCCTGGATAGGGAGCCAGCACACAATATACAAACCAGTATGTAGAGTCACATGCCCTTTGCAGCCAATCCCTGTCACTTCCAAGTCCCCCTTGCTATCCCAAATAGTTACAACTTCTTCTCATCCCCCCATGACCTCCCCCTTAGATTCCTCTTTACCGCAAACAACGGCCTGCCTTGTCAGGTCCTTCTCATCACTATGATCCTTCTCTAACACTGCTTACCATCGCTGATCCAGGCATCGCGAGGACAACAGCATTAGCAGCAGGGCAGTGGGCTGCATACTCCTGCTCTGCTGTCCAGGACCCAGTATCTATGTGGGATACCATGATGCTACATGTCTCAAAGCAGAAGTCAGATCCTGGGTGGCAAGAAAAGGATGAGGATGACATGGCCCAATGCACCGTTACTACTTTTATCACCCAGGTACAGTAGGTACTGCCCAAAAAAAAACAAATACATTGGAGAGGGTGCCAAAAAGACTAAATGCCCCTGAGTACCATCAACAGAACAGCATCAGGTGTAAAGCGGCAAATCTTCAGCCTGCCTGCCACCCACCCACCCCCAGGTTTCTGCTGCTCTAGGCACAGGCCTGGTATGGCCACTGGAAAATCCAGGCCTGTATACAGCATTTGTTAAAATATTAGCAGTGTAAAGTAGGTCACAATGTACTGTGTGCTCTACTTAAAATATGAATGAAACAATGAACAAATGTGCAAATGTGCAAATGAAGTCTCTGACTAGATGTGTGAAAAAGGCAGTTGGTGTTATAGGGAACCAAAACAGATCAGCTTATTAAATAGCACATAAATCTTCTGGAGAAATAAATGTGCACAAATATTTCCTCTGTCAAAACATGTCATAAAACATTTTGTTGATGTCCATCAGCTGAAGGCATCACAATATTGTGAATTTCATCATGATATAAAACAAACTCAAGAAAGGGCAGTATGGCTCTGTCCTCTCTGGAGGAAGTCATACCAGCAGCATCCTTGCGTGCTCCCTCTTCCTCCTCCTATGAAACCCCCTTGCCTCCCACCACATCTGCACAGAAAAAACACTGGCTAGTAAGAACGCAGGCAATAATGCAATTGAATTTATAGGCTGCAGAGGTGTGAATGAAAGGCAGATTCTTCTCAATGGAAAGAACAAAGCAGCACACAAAAGCAGACCTGGCTATGCCAATTTATGGCAGATCGGTCAGCCCTGGAGATTCACAGTGCTAAATTATAATACCAGAAAGACAAGACAAGCTAGATAGGTTTAAAGAAAGGAAGGAGCCCTTTCATCACAGACTTTCAACACAATCAGGCACTATGAAAGCCAGATTCAGATAACTATCAAAAATATTTTACATACTGTATGTTGCCAAAGTAATACATTTAATAGTTAAGGTAGTTCTCATGAATACAATCACTCAAAGCACCTGATTTACTAAGTTCCCCCTGTCCCTATAGACCAAGGGTTCCCAAACCTTTGAAGAGAATGGCCCTATTGAACATTTCACATTACTGAAAGGTTCAAGGGTTGTGGGTGTGCCCCTCAATGGTGAGAGACCCTCTATGGTGAGAGACCCTCTTGATGATATGAGATGCTGGGGAAGGCGGAGGAAGGGGAGAGTTCCCAGATGTGGCATCCTGCCAGTAATAGCATTTCTATATTTTCCTGAAACTAGCAACCTTGCCTATAGCTAGGTGGCAGCCACAGGTGCTTTATAAAGAGCATATTCCCCTGCTGCTGCTGCCACTCTTAAGCTAGCATTTAATTTTCTCACAGGTCACTCTGTGCATCACAAGATCAGCAGGTAGGTAATGCCAGAAGCCAAGTGCTATTCAGCCACAGGCTTGATGTGGCACATATGCCATAGTTTGGAGACCCCTTTCAGATAACACAAAAAACTAAACGAACTATAAAGCATAGTTACTCACCTGTAACAGGTGATCTCCGGGAACAGCAGGAATTTCGTCTTCACATATGGGTATCGTCGATACCGACGGAGCCTGCACGGGAACGCTCCCCAGCATCCAATTAGAAAGCTTTTGGGAGCATCCCACAACGCCTGCGTGCTGCCTTCCGGCCTTTCCCAACTGCCTCTCTCCAGTTGAGTTTAAAGCTGAGACAGAGAGAGAGAGGGAAAGAGAAAGTGATAGATAAAGAGATACAACTCCTAGGGGAGGTGGGTGGGTTGTGAAGACTAAATTCCTGCAGTTCCCGGAGATCACCTGTTACAGGTGAGTAACTATGCTATCTCAAGCAGGAATGTAGTCTTCACATATGGGGACTCCCTAGCTGCAGATGCCAGGGAGAGACCCCAGAAGTTGTGTATCCCTGTGAAAGGGCTCCACTTCCCCCGATGGATCTCTGGCATCCAACCAGGGATGGTGGGTAGGAGTTCACTAGGTATGGAACAGGTGTTGGAGAACAGCCTGACCAAACAAGGCATCCCAGCAGGAGTCCTTGTCCAAGCAGTAATGGGCTGTGAAGGTATGAACCGAGGCCCAAGTGGCTGCTCGACAGATGTCGTCGATAGGCAGAGTGCAGATGAGCCATTGAAGATGCCATGGCTCTCAAATTGTGAGCTGTGACATGGCCCTCCAGAAAAAGATTCTTACTCTGATAGGCAAAGGAAATACACTGTGCAATCCAGCTGGACAGTGTTCTCTTGGAGACTGGAAGTCCCAAATGAGAAGGATCAAAAGCAGCAAAGAGTTGAGAGGACTTTCTACGTTGCTGTGCTCTTTGCAAGTAAAAGGCTAAAGCTCTTTTACAGTCCAAAGTATGAAGATTCCTTTCTGCATTAGATGCATGAGGCCTTGGAAAAAACACAGGCAGGTAGACCGCTTGGTTTAAATGAAAAGGCGAGACCACCTTTGGCATAAAGTGTGGATGAGTCCTAAGTCCTAAGGACTACCTTGTCATGATGGAACCTTGTATAAGGTGGATCAGCTACTAGTGCCTGCAACTCACTGATGCGGCGTGCTGATGTGATTGCAATGAGAAAGATAACTTTCCAAGAAAGAAATTTCAATGAGGTAGTAGCTAAGGGTTCGAAAGGTGGCTTCATGAGCTGACCAAGAACCAGGTTTAAGTCCCATGCCACCGGTGGTGGCCTAATGGGAGGCTTAGTTAGAAGAAGGCCTCTCATAAATCTTGCTATAAGAGGATGGGAGGAAATACGTTGCCCATTTAGAGGCTTGAAAGAAGCTGCAATAGCACTCAAATGGACTCTTACTGAGTTAGCTTTAAGTCCTGCATTGGATAAATGAAGGAGATACTCCAGTAATGATTCCAGAAGTATCACAAGGGGGTTAAGACCCTTCTGCGAACACCATATGGTAAACCTTTTCCACTTGAAAGCATAAGAGCGTCTTGTGGAAGGCTTCCTGGAAGCATAAAGGATATCCTTTACTTGCTGAGGGAGGTTAAGATCATGAAGATCTAGGCCTTCAGCAACCAAGCCCTGAGATGCAGAGACTCGGGATTGGGATGCCATAACATTCCGTCCTCCTGAGACAGGAGATATGGAGCAGACCCTAACTCCAGAGAGGGAGCTTGAGAGAGATGTAGAAGCAGAGGGTACCACACCTGCCGTGGCCAATGTGGAGCTATGAGAATCATACGGCCTCTGTCTCTCTGAAGCTTGAACTGGGTTTTGGGAATCAGGGGAATGGTGGAAAGGCATACAGGAAGTCTTGACCCCAATGAAGGAGGAAAGCATCCCTGGCCCGAGAGCCCTGAGCCAGAATTCTGGAACAGAACTGGGGAAGTTTGGCATTCAACAGACTTGGCAAAGAGGTCTATGTCCGGGGTTCCCCAAATTTGAAAAATCTTGTCCACCTGGTCTACATGTAGAGACCATTTGTGTGGAAGCAGAACTCGACTGAGTCTGTCTGCCCAAGAGTTTTGTATGCCTGGAAGATATACTGCCAGGAGATGAATCTGATGTTCTCTGGCGAGGGCCCATAGTCGCAAAGCTTCGTTGCAAAGCGACAGAGAGCCTTTTCCCCCCTGCTTGTTCACATAGAACATGGCTACTTGATTGTCTGAGTGAATGAGGACTGTCTTGTAGCTGAGCAGGGTGTGGAACACTTGAAGAGCAAGGAAGATTGCTCTGAGCTCTAAGAGATTGATATGTAGATGAGTCTCCTGTGGAGTCCAGGTGCCTTGGGTGGAGATATCTTGTAGATGAGCCCCCCAACCCATTGGCGAAGCATCTGTTGTGAGAGTTGCCTGGGGTAAAGGTTGTTGAAAAGGGGACCCCAACAGGTTTTGAGTGGACTGCCACCATTGGAATCTTACAGTTCAAAAAGCAGCTGCCCCCACACAACCCACACATAGACAGTTAAAAAAAACAGAAAAATGGTTCACGAAAGAACTAGTGAACCTTAAAAAACAACTGAGAAAACAAGAAAAGAAATGGAGGAAAACTAAATCTGCTGAGAATAAATCCCAATACTTAAACACACTCAACGAATACAAGAATGCGATTAATAAATCAAAAAAGGATTACCACTCCAAGGTAATAAACTCAGCTATCAATCGCCCCAGAGAACTATTTGCAATTGTAAATACACTGACAAAAGTCAAAAATCCAGAACCAAAACAATCTGCAATAAGTATACAAGCCCTTGCAACCCACTTTGCAGAAAAACTAAAATGCAAACTTAATACTACACCAACACTAACCCACACAAACACCGAAACTAATAACAACAGCTGGACAACCTTTCATACGATAGATCGGAAACACCTCCTCAGGATAATAACAATTATCAACACCACAACTTCCCCACTCGATCCATGCCCCGTATCATGGATCAAAAATACTAAGGAAGAACTAGCTGGAAACATTCAATACATAGTAAATCAATCCCTCTCCCAGGGCATTATGCCTGATGCCCTAAAACTCACAACAATCCGCCCAATAATAAAAAACAATAAACTCGACCCAAAAGACCCAAACTCATATAGACCAATAGCCAGCATTCCATTTATGGCTAAAATAATAGAAAAAACTGTTCAACTTCAATTGCAAGAACATATAGATGACCACAACTCCCTTGACTCCCACCAATTCGGTTTCCGCCCCTTCCATGGGGTAGAAACCCTATTAATTACTCTGATGGACTTCCTCATAAGACATACAGATGATAACACCCAAGGCCTCCTACTCCTTTTCATAGACATTTCCGCTGCATTTGACAACATCAACCACTTTACACTGATTAATAGATTAGAAAACTTAGGAATAGGTGGGACTGTCCTTAATTGGTTCAAGTCCTACATCACACACAGACTAATACGAGTACAATTAAACCAGGAAGCATCGGAAACCTTCCCCCAAGGTCAAGGAATACCACAAGGATCAGCCCTTTCTGCTCTCCTTTTCAACCTGTACCTGCAACCCATCACAAAAATATTTAAAAAACACAAAATCAATCACTTTATCTATGCCGACGACATCATGCTCGCCCTCCCCATAACCACGAAAAACCCTAATTATAACACTCTATCCGAATGCATGGCGGAAACCTCATCCTGGATGGGAACCAATTTCCTCAGCATCAATCTCAAAAAAACTGAGGCAATGTTTGTATCAAGATCACCTGTGGCTGAAGATACCTACCCAACAACAATCTCCATCAATAACACAACGATACCTGTTAAAAAAGAGGTAAAATACCTAGGCGTTATAATCGATCACACACTCACCATGCTACCTCACATAAAACAGACGGTAAAAACTATATTCTACAAACTCAAAACTATTCAACACTTAAGGCTCCTCCTTGACACGCATGACTTTAGATCAGTCGTTAGTGCCCTCATAACCCCCCACTTTGACTATTGTAATAGTCTCCTAACCGGCCTCCCACAAAAGAATATCTACTTATTACAAAGAGCACAGAACATTTGTGCAAAAGTAGTCACTAAAGCCCACCTAACAGACCATGTAACCCCTATACTGCTAGATCTACACTGGCTCCCCATAAATTATCGAATCAAATACAAAATACTACTAACAACCTTCAAACTACTAAACGATATTGCCCCCTCACATCTATCCACACTCCTTCACGTCCCAAATGAATTAAGAGCCCGCAGACTAAATGCAACCCTCTCACTAGAGCTGCCAAAAACATTCACGAGGACCAAAAACTCCACCAGTGCCAGAGCCTTCTCATTCACCGCTCCCACACTTTGGAATGACCTCCCAATAGACATCCGAATCATAAAGGACCTCTCCCAATTCAGGAAAGAACTCAAGACATACCTATTCTCTGAGCACTTCGGAATCCCCTACCCTCCAAGTCCAGACACACAGCGTCCACAGACACACAAACAAAAAAACCCGCAGAAACACAATTAACTGAACACACAACTCCTCTTCTAACAGCCCCCAAAGACACCCCAAACAACCCACGAAAAAATGGAAATAAATTCCATCACACACAAACCCACTCACATACACACACAAACACACGCACACTTATACACACACACACTCACACATACATACACACACACACACCTGAATAGCGAATCATGTATTCTTGTAAATAATTTCTATAAATAGCAATGTCAGCTCGCTGACATTCCCCTGTAAATTCAGCAGTATACAAAAGTATACACCCTGTAAATAGTTCTGACAATTTACTGTTCTGTTATATGTAAAAAGTTAAGAAGTTCTTGTTCTATGTAATGTTATGCAAATGTATGCAATTGTTCCATGTAAACCGCCCCTGATCTCTGGAAGGGGCGGTATAGAAGAAATAGATAAATAAAATAAATAAAATAAATAAATTGGAGGGACAAAATAAGGCGATCTGTGTTTGCTATTTTGTCTGACAGGCACCCTGATGCCTGGGTCCATTGAGTGGATAAGGTCCACTGGGCTGCTCTCATATGTAGGCGAGCATAAGGAACCACATGCACTGTAGAAGCCATGTGGCCTAGTAGTTGCAACATTTCTCGGGCAATGAGATGAGGCTTTAGCATTGCTTGAGAAGCTAACTGCACCATGCGAAGGCAACGGGCCTGAGGAAGATAGGCCCTTGCTTTTCTGGTATCAGCAAAGCTCCTATGAACTCTAGAGACTGAGTGGGAGTTAAGACTGGATTTTGGGACGTTAATGACTAGACCCAAATACTGAAGGATACGCACTGTGCAAGATAGAGAGTTCCCAGAGAAATCATTTTGAATTTCTCTTTGAACAGGAATTTATTCAATTCTCTGGGGTCTAAAATAGGTCTGTATCCCCCTGTTTTCTTTGGGATAAGGAAATAGGGGGAGTAAAACCCTGTACCCTGTTGATGAATGGGTACTTCTTCTATTGCCCCTTGGGCAAGAAGCATAGTGACCTCTTGATCTAACAGGTTGATGAGAGATGTCTGAGAATTGAACTGTCTTACCATTGTGGGAGGAGGCATGCACAGAAAGTGCAGCTTGTACCCCTCTCTTATAATGGAGTGTGTCCAATGCTCTGCTGTTATCTGCTCCCATCTGGGGGCAAAGTGACATAACCTTCCTGGAATGGTGGAAGGTTCTGGTCCATTGAGGGCCAGGAAAGCTAAGTTCTCTAGATGAAAGTCAACGGCCTTATGGAGGCTGAGACTGCTGAGACGGTTGAGGCTTAGCAGTCTTTTCTTTCCTTTGTTTAGGTGGTTGCTGACTCTTTCGAGCAGGCTGACCTGCCGAACGTCCCTGCTGGGAGTAAGAGGGATAAAACCTCTTCTTTTTTGAGAAGAAAGGTTTCTTGAAAGATTTTTCTCGCAGGATCAACTGTGGCTTTGGATAACCTATCCAAAGTAGAATTGTCAGCATCCAACTCATTGGCTTTCTCTTGCCAATTCTTGCCAAATAAATTCTCACCTGTACAAGGAATATTGCCCAATTTGTCCTGCACCCAGAGCTCCAAATCGGATACCTGGAGCCAAGCAATTCTACGTGCACCTATGGCAATGGCAGAGGTTCTGCTTATGCACTCAAAACAGTCAAAAGCTGCACGATTGACAAACTTAGAGACATCCTGGACATGTTTAACCAGTGTGAGAAAATCCTGCCTTTTGTCCTCAGGAAGGAGAGGACTTAAAACCTCTAAATCCCCTGTGACCTCTAAGGATCATTCCTATATATAAAATATAGGAACTGATCCTGGCAGAAAGCATGGAAGCCTGGAAAGTATGACGTCCAAAGGCATCCACGGTTCTACACTCACGTCCTGGAGGATTAGAGACAGGTCTCTTTGCACTCCTGATCCTTCTCATAGCTGACTCCACTACAATGGAGTGATGAGGAAGCTGAGTTTTCTGGAAGCCAGGACAAGGAGGGACTCGATACATGGTATCCAGTCTGCGAGAGTGAGGAGAGGTGGTAAGAGGTGTCTCCCACATTCTCAACATGAGATTATGTAAAATCTCATGGATAGGCAAGGTAGCTGCCTCCTTAGGAGCTTTGGGATATTGTAAAATCTCCAACTCCTTAGCTCTGGGCTCTGTTTCAGGAGTCACAGTAATGGACAAACCACGAGCCACCTCCCTGATAAAATCCTGAAAGGAGATATCTTCTGGAGGAGACATCCTGCGTTTAGGAGAGGAAGGCTCCTCTGGGAGAAGTATTCTGGTACCGGCAGAGCTGTCAGAATCCTCGGAGTCCTCCAATGATTCAAAGTACCGTCTGTCCGGATGCTCTTGAAGAGCCTGATACCCGTACCGACCGAAGTCGGTACCGGGGAGAATCGGTACCGGAGTATCGGCACCGGAAGGCATCACAAGACTAGGTACCGGCAAGGCTGATATCGATGTCGATGCTATCGGTACCGGTACCAATACCAGTGTCAATGTCAGTACCGGTACCGGTTGAACTGTGACACGGTTCAGAGGGTGTCAATGCTGCAAGGAGAACCGCCAGACTGTGTTCAATAGCCAGGAACCTCTGGTCTATCGACGCTGCCGATGCCTGGGTATCGGTACCGGAGGTAGCCGGTAGCCCACAGCATGGCACCAGTAGTTTTGACGAGGTGGAGGCCTCGAGAACATCCTGGAGTCCCGATAATGCTTTGGAAGCCGAAGCCTCCCGCCGGGGCAATTTTGCCGGTACAGAACCCTCAAGGGCAACTGCTTGGAAGGAGATCTACCCTTTGAGGACAGGCTAGTTTAGTTACCTGAGATCCATGGGAGGAAGACGAAGCCCTGGAAGACGTCAATGCCACAGAAGCTGCATCGGAGGGAAAAAGGGCACTGAGCTTAGCAGCTCGGTTTTGTCGACCCCTCTTGGACATCATGACACAAGCCATAGACTCGGTGATGGAGTGGTCAGGACCTAAACATTTAAGGCACCAGTCATGGGTGTCGGTGATGGAGATGGTACCGCCACACTTGGTGCACTTTTTGAAAACCGAAGCGGGTTTTTCCATAGTGGAGGAAATTTTGGGCCTAACACCCAAAATGGCGCATGCACCTGGGAAGAAAAGTTTGGAAAAAAATAAGATTTTTTTTTTTTTTTTTAAAGAAGAAAGAAAAGAGAACCAGCGGTACTGGTATAGCGTTGAGGAAGACAGACGCGACCACAAAAAAAAAAAAGAATACGGGAAAAATTTTCTGCGGTGACAGGAACAACGACCTGCTGGCTCCACGGAAAACGAAGAACTGGAGCGAGGCAGTTGGGAAAGGCGGGAAGGCAGCACGCAGGCGCTGTGGGATGCTCCCAAAAGTTTTCTAATTGGATGCTGGGGAGCGGTCCCGCGCAGGCTCCATTGGTACCGACGATACCCCTATGTGAAGACTACATTCCTGCTTGTTCCTGGAGATAATGGGTCATTGTGGGTCCATTTTACCTTCCACGTTTGTTTTCTGCTTTATCAAGTCTGGCACAAAAAAAGCAGGGTCATGTATTTGGGCTGCAAAAATCCAAGGGAGATGTAGTACAATATAGGGAGTAAAGTACTTTTGTCCACTAAAGAAGAGCGGACCAGGGGGTGGTAAGGTCATCAGAAACAAAGGTTGCTAAACAAGTAGATACGGCAATGGTGAGAGACAGAAGAATGCTTGGGTCCACAGGGAGAAGAATGATCAGTAGGAAAGAGGAGGAGATAGTGCTTCTGTAGAAGTCTTTGGTGAGACCTAACAGAGTACCGTATGCAATTCTGGAGACCACATTTTCAAAAGGATATAAACAGGATGGAGCAAGGGTGGCTACCAAAATGGTCAGTGGGCTTCATCATAAGGCATATGGGACAGATTTAAAGATCTCAATACGTATATTTTGGAAGAAAGATGGGAGAGGGGAAATATGGAGACATTTAAATACCTCCATAGCATAAATGCACAGAAGAAGAATCTCTTTCAATTGAAAGAGATCTGCAATTTATTTATTTTTTTTATTTATTACAGTTTCTTATATACCGCACTATTCGGTATCAGCGCGGTTTAGGTAAAGGTGAAAGGGGAGAGACCTGGGAGTAATTTGCAGAAATATTTCTTTATCAGAAAAGTGGTAGATGTGTGTAATAGTCTCCTAGTGGAGGTAGTAGAGACAGACTGTATCTAAATTCAAGAAAGCATGGGACGACTACAAAAGATCTCTAAAGGGAAAAAAGGGATTGTAGAGCTTAGTAATTGGTATGGATAGGTCTAAGGGGTCTCTGCCATCATGTTTTTATGTTTGTCCCCTGCAAGAGACAGGAAAGAGGGAAGGAGGGCCTGGATTTGAAAACAGAGCAACTTTTATATATCCCATTCTGTCAATTCCAGCATCTTCTCTTCTCCTGCTCTCTGCAAGGGACATGATGAAAAACTGTAACAGAGCTCTCGGATAAATGGCAAATTGAATAATTAGCCAGCACTGCCTATTATACTCTAAGGTCATGCTGCCCCCCCCCCCCCCCACAGGGGACCAAAGTGATTTACATCAAATAAAATAAAAGTCGATGTAATACAGTTTGACATATTTTTAAAAAAATACAATCCTCACCTCCACTCTTACTAAATGAGGAACATCACAAGAATACAAAAAAAATACTTACTCCCAATTTAATAAACAGCAGTATATTTATTTACTTATTTAACATTTCTTATATACTGCCTTTCATGATATCAAGGCGGTTTACATTGAACAAACTGAAATTACATTGAAGAGGGCATTATAACTTGGAGATAACTATTTTACAGGGAACATGGGCTATGGAGGGTTAAGTGGCTTGCCCAAAACCACAAGGAGCACCTGTGGGACTAAAAACCCCAGTCCTTCCGGCCCAAGGTTGCTGTCCTCTAGGGGGATTTGAACCCCTGACCTTCCAGCCTGAAGTACCTTGCCCCAACCACTAGGCCACTCCTCCACTCCCTAAATCCAAGACATATCATCAAAAATAGATAAAACTGGAAGCATCACAGTAAACATAAGAAAACACATTACCCCATGCCCATCTCCTATTAACTACCAGCAATTCACATGTTATTGTTCCCCCCTCCCCCTCCCTTTTTCTTGTCTCTCTGGTCCTTGAAGATGGCCTCAATCCTCCCTGGCTTCTAGACTCTTATTTTAGTCTCATCTTTGTTTTTGAATAACATGTAACGCCTTCGCTATATATTAATTCTTACTCTGTTCCCCATGCACGCTGGATAAAATGCATCCATGTTAGAAAGTCAGATGGACTGCAGTATGGTAACCTGACCCTGGCAAAATTGTGTGGCCCATGCAAGAACAGGTAACTGAACTCTGAAAGGGCTCAGGGCCAAAGAGACAGCACTTCTCTGAAAATCAGCATCTTTTATTGCAGCTGAACAAAAAACACACCAACTAAAATCATTTTCCTACTTTTCCCACCTGCATGATTTCAAGGTGGTCACCTTATACAAGCTGCTGTACAAAAATAGGAGGTCTTTCAATTACTCTTCCCTATCCTAAAAGTTAAAACCTGACAGAGCTGGCATTATGACTCAGTAGATGTGTTGCATGCTGACCTATGAAAAGGACCTGTATTTGACTAGTCTGGCCAGTCATCCACCATAGGTAATTTGAAGTCTGAATTGCTCTGGGGTCAGTATCAAGAAATAGTAACATCTAGTGACCACAATTGGAGTGGAGGAGTGGCCTAGTGGTTGGGGCAAGGTACTTCAGGCCGGAAGGTCGGGGTTCAAATCCCACTAGAGGACAGCAACCTTGGGCCGGAAGGACTGGGGTTTCTAGTCCCACAGGTGCTCCTTGTGGTCTTGGGCAAGCCACGTAACCCTCCGTAACCCATGTTCCCTGTAAAATAGTTATCTCCAAGTTATAATGGGGAGGAGGGGAGGAGGTAGAGTTATGAGGACTGATTCCTGCTGTCCCCGGAGAACACCTGTTACGGGTGAGTAACTACGCTTTCTCCGGGAACAAGCAGGAAGTCAGTACTCACATATGAGACTCCCCAGCTACAGGCTACCGAAAGCCCATAGCAAAAATAGGGCTACCCTAAGGGGAGCCGCAAGCAAGCGAGTCCGTGTCCGTAGACCACAGTAGGACCCCCTGTGTCCGATGAACCAGCACTCCGGTAGCCTGAACACAGAAGGGTCAGAGGGTAAGGAGTTGCCTAGACCCCAAAAAGGTTACAGAGCACTGAACCTGTCCCGTCAGGACTCTCTTTCCAGGCAGTAATGGGCTGTGACGGTATGGACTGAAGACCAGGTGGTGGCACGGCAGATGTCCACCATCGGGTCAGAACGCAAGTTGGCCACCGAAGCTGCCATGGCCCTGACACGGTGCGCCATGACGCAGCCTTCCAGCAGGAGCCTTGGCTGCTCATAAGTAAGGGTAATACATTCCCGCCACTGGGGTCATAGGATATGAGAAGCCTTGCGGTGGGGCCCCGAGTGCGTTGGATATAGGAAAAAGCTTTCTTACAGTCCAAGGTGTGAGGACCACCTCCACCCGACTGGGATGAGGTCTTGGGAACAAGGCAGGAAGCACCACTTCCTGGTTAAGATGGAAGGGCGACACTACCTTCGGCAGGAATTTGGGGTGCGTGCAAAGCACCACTCTGTTCTTGTAGAACCTGGTATAAGGCGCCTCCACCACAAGGGCTTGGAGCTTGCTAAATCTGCGAGCAGAGGTGAGCGCAACCAGGAAAACCACCTTCTAAGAGAGTAGCGAAGGTGGCAGGAAGTCAGAGGCTCAAATGTTGGGTGAGTGAGCCTGCCCCAATACTACTTTGAGGTCCCATTCGGTTGCCAGAGGGTGAACCAGAGGCTTTGATAACAGCAGGCCCCGAAGGAAACGGGTCACCAACGGTTTGACTGAGAGGGGTTTACCATCCACCGGATGGTGGTGTGTCGCCAGGGCACTAAGGTGTTCCCGGACGGAGCTAGACATGAGCCCGGACTGAGAAAGGTGGTGAAGGTACTGTAACACCAGAGCCACCAGACAGGAGAAAGGATCAGTCCCGTGTTGGGCGCAGCACGCAGTTAACCTGCGCCATTTGAGGGCATAAGCCTTCCTAGTAAATGCCTTGCAAGAGGCCAGCAGAATGTCCTCCACCTCAACCGGAAGGTTGAGAGGAGCCAGAGTCATCCTCTCAGCAGCCACGCTGTCAGTGAGAGGGACCTGAGGTTGGGGTGCAGGAGAGCACCCCCTCCTGAGATAGGAGTCTCAGGGCGGCTCCACCGTCAACCTCAGAAGCAGCGGGAACCACGGCTGCCTGGGCCACCAAGGAGCTATCAGGATAAGTGAGGTCCTGTTGTGGAGGGTCCTGAACAGGGTGATCAGCAGCGTCAGAGGGAAGGCGTACATGAAGCCTTCAGACCATGAGACCAGGAACGCATCCACTGCCACTCTGGAGGGATGGCCCTGCCAGGAGCAGAATCGGGGCAACAAAGTTGTCCGGACTGGCGAACAGGTCCATCACAGAGTACCCCCAGAGTCGGAAAAGCCGACTGGTTACCCTGGGGTCCAGCTGCCACTCGTGCGGCTGGAGAACTCTGCTGAGTCTTTCGGCCAGCAGGTTGTCCTGGCCTCACAGGTACACTGCCCACAGGAGGATACCCTGATGGATTGCGTACGAGCAGAGGACCATTGCCTCCTGACAATGGGCAGGAGACCCCGTGCTCCCCTGCTTGTTCATGCAGAACATCGCCACCTGGTTGTCCTGTTACTAGAACTGGTTGTCCTGTTACTAGGGCATCCTATAGAACCACTTGTTTGACATCGTTTGTAGTATATATGATTGTTTGCCCATGTCTTTTAAAGTATGTGGAGAGTACATCTCGCCCGATGAAAACACGGTTACAAGAACATCGATCACGACTGAATATTAAAGTATTATCAGCACTAATAGTACCTCATTGTACTGCTCAAAAACATACTTTTCAAGATTTAAAATGGAGACTTATTGATTTTGTCTCTGTGAATTTAAAGGGGGGGGTGACACTGGCTCGTTTACAATACTTGGAACAACAATGGATTTTCAAATTACAAACAGTTACGCCTTTTGGCCTTAACCTTGAAATTGATTGGTGGAGTCTGCTGTTATTCACATTGATCAGATTATGTCTTCAACTTCTGATTGACTGACTTTTGACTAGTTTCCCTCATTGGCAAATAAGTATCAACTTGAGCTGTTTCTGATTCGCCTGAAGAAGGAGCAGTGAATGGAGCGGCGGCTTGAAACATGGCGCTATGACGTGGTGTGGTTTAACGGTGTGATTTACTTGAAGCAGCTTACAGGCAATGACGGTTTTGTATGCCCGAGTCTGGGGGATGAAAGCGGCGTTCATTTGCAAAAGCTTTTGGAGGAGAGTCTAGCCTACCTCACAATAATTATGCTGCTTCCTGGATTGAGGCTTTTAACAAACGGATTTTCATTGCTTCATCTGGTGGACAAAATATACCAGGGTGGGTTGAGTTGTGCAATTCCTCTCGTTTTTTTACTATTATTTCTAATAGTTTTGAGCTGTGTATTAGGCTCATAATAAAGTATAAAAGGAGTGTGTTACAAGAGAGGTTTCCTCTCATGGCAAATGGTCCAACAAAAATTAGATTCTGAAGGTTTTGTCAATTACAATTTTGAAGCCTATGAAAGGGGTTTTGAACAAATGTTAAAGGAGTTTTGTTTGATCATTTAGATATTTTTCTCCTTTGTGGTTTTTGATATTACTACTACTACTACTGAGCATTTGTATAGCGCTACCAGTCGTATGCAGCGCTGTACAGACATGTAAGAGACAGCCCCTGCTCGTCAGAGCTTACAATCTAGTCAAGACAAATACAAGACAAAACACAGAAGGTGTAGGCAGGGATAAAACTAGGGAAAAGGGGAAGGAAAAGGAGATCTGGTGAGTCAGGATCCAAAGGCAGCAGCGAAGAGGTGAGTTTTCAACTTGGATTTGAAGAGGGCCACAAAGGATGCCTGGCGTACAGACACAGGTAGTTTGTTCCAGGCATAAGGTACACCAAGGTGAAAGGAGCAAAGTCTGGAGTTAGCAGTAGAAGAGAAGGGCACAGATAGAAATAGTTTGTTGGAAGAGCGGAGTTCCCGAGGGGGGTTATAAGGAGAGATAAGAGAAGAAAGGTACTGAGGAGCCCAGACTGAATGTATTTATAGGTCAGCAGGAGAAGTTTGAACTGGCTGCGGAAACGGATAGGGAGCCAGTGAAGTGACTTGAGAAGAGGACTAATATGGGCATGGCGAGGCTGGTGGAAGATTAGTCGCGCAGCAGAGTGTTGAACAGATTGAAGGGGAGAGAGATGATTCAAAGGGAGACCAGCAAAGAGTAGGTTGGAGTAGTAAAGATGGGAGGTGATTAAGGAGTGGATAAGCGTTTTAGTAGTGTGTTCAGAAAGGAAAGGGTGGATTTTGCTAATGTTATAGAGAAAGAAACGGCAGGTCTTAGCTACAAGCTGGATATGTGTGGAGAAAGAGAGAGAGGAGTCAAAGACAACCCCCAGATTGCAGGCCGAGGAAACAGGAAGGATTACAGAGTTATCCACAGAAAGGAGGAAGAGGAGGGGAGGTTTTAGGGGGAAAGATAAGAAGTTCAGTCTTGGCCATGTTCAATTTCAAACGGCGGTGAGACATCCAGGCAGCAATGTCAGAAAGGCAGGCAGAGATCCGGGTCTGGATTGCCAGAGAGATTTCAGGCGTAGAGAGGTAGATCTGGGAGTCATCGGCATAGAGATGGTACTGAAAGCCATGGAAAGAGATAAGCGCACCAAGGGACTGGGTATAGAGAGAGAAAAGGAGTGGACCCAAGACAGATCCTTGGGGTACACCAACTGGGAGCAGGGTAGCAGAGGAGGAGGAGCCACCAGAACACACACTGAAAGAGCGATGGGAGAGATAGGAAGAGAACCAGGATAGTACAGAGCCACCAAAACCAAGCGAGGATAGGGTAATGAGGAGAAGGTTGTGGTCAACAGTGTCAAAAGCAGCAGAGGGGTCAAGAAGGATGAGGACAGAGTAAAGGCCCTTGGATTTAGCCAGGAACAAGTCACTGGAGACCTTGGCAAGAGCCGTTTCAGTAGAGTGTAGAGGACGAAAGCCAGACTGTAAGGGATCCAGGAGGGCATGAAAGGAGAGGAAGTCGAGGCAGTGGCAATGAACCACCCGTTCAAGTAGTTTAGAAATGAAGGGAAGGAGAGAGATGGGTTGATAATTAGGAGGGAAATGCATAGCAACATATAAATGACAGCAGACACATGAACAGCATGGCCCATCCAGTCTGCTCAGTAAGGTGTTTTAGTTGTAACTGCTACTATGTCCAAGTTATTTCCCCTCATTTTTGTTTAGAGTTGTAACTGCTACTCCGTGTCGCTTACCCACCTTGTGCCTATCCTCAGTGGTGTTCCAAGCCCCCTCGACACAGCCAGCAAAAATATCTTGCTTCAAAAAAAGGACAGATATACTCGTTAAAGATGTACTTGGGATATGTGAGATATGCATAAACACTCAATAAAGAAATGTTTTTGCCATTTTACATAACTAAAATATATTGTTTTTACATAAATTAAGACACACACACAGCGACATCCATTCCTACTGGTTTCTCCCTCATGCTTTCATTTAATTTCCTGGTAGAGCTAAGTAAGCGCAATCCATCCCTCAAGACATGCAGCTACTGCACCCCCCCCCCCTCTCTGCACACACGCCTCATTACCATCCCATTAAACAAGAACCCAATCACCCACACAACCAAACCACCCCAAAAAAACCCTCAACTGCATCTTCATTAATACACGCTCGTCAATAAACAAAATCACCATCATATGAGACGATCTCATCACGCAAAACCTGAATGTCCTATGCATCACAGAGTCCTGGCTCTCGGAAACAGACAAAGTCTTCTTGAACCAAATCAGACCCCCCAGCTACAGCCTCTTCCACTGCCCACGCACCCACTGAAAAGGAGGTGGCGTCCTCATCCTCACCAAAACAAACCTGAATTTTAACAAACTAGCCACAGACAGCACCGCATCTCTGGACACCCTCGCCATCTCCAACTATTAGCCATCTGCCTAGCCTACCGTTCACCATCCGCCCCAACTAACCACCTCTCAGACCTCCTGCACATCACACTCAAAAACAAGAAAAACAAGGACCTCATCCTAATAGGATACCTCAACCTCCAATCAATTTCAATGCAACAGCAGCCTTCCTGCAAGACATGGCTGCAATGGACTTCTGACAAATCAAACTCTCCTACCCACAACAAAGGCAACACCCTCAACCTCATCCTCATAAGCAAAAACCCAGTCCACATTGACCCATTCCCACCAATCCAGATCCTCCCAGTACCCTGATCTGACTACAGCCTAATAAGCTTCCATCTTCCCATCAGCGCATCTCAAAAACAAACCCCATCTTCTAACCAACACACAAGACGCTTCAAGCAATTCAACAGAGAATCATCTCTCTCACACATTTCCCCAATTCTCAACACCGAAATACTGGACTTGGACACCTACCTTGACCTCATGGAACCGAACCCATCACTGAATCAGCCACAGCCTCGGTCCTCCCCCGATCTCCAGTGCATAAACGGACCTCATGGTACACCCCTGACCTCCGTAAACTCAAATCTCAACTCCAGAGTCATGAATGCAAATTGAGGAAATCTCACCTACCCTTAGACCAATCCTGTTACATGGCCCTACTAAGAAAATACAACCACGGCATAAACTGCTCCAAGCAAAGCTACCACACCAAACTAATTCAAAGACCATCAACCAACCAAGGGAACTATTCACCCTCATAAAAGAGCTCATGAAATCCCCCTGCAAAGACACCTCCAACAGCTCCATCACCCCACAACAGCTGGCTGACTAGTACTCCATCCATCACCCCCAACCCCCAACTCAATCAAACCTATCACCCCAACCTGCCCCCCAAATTACTCATGGACCATCTTCGACCCCATCACAAGCGAAAACATAGAAAGCATCATTTCTTCACTGAACACTATACAACATCCCCCCTAGATCCCTGCCTGATGAGCTGGACCAATGCCACCAAGTCCAAACTCTCTCCATTTCTTGCCAAACTCATATAAAACTCCCTATAGCATGGAGAAATTTCATCCTGTCTAAAACCCTCTTCAATCCCCACCTGGAACTCACTGACCCCTACTCCTACAGACCCACAGCCAGCCTACCACTTATAGCCAAGATAATCGGGAAGGCAGTCAACTACAAGAATACCTCAATACCCATGCCCTACTAGACCCACAACAGCATGGATTCCGGCCCCACCATGGAGTGGAAACTCTCCTAACCTCCCTCATGAACTCATAAAAGGAATTCAAAACACCAACCAAGGTTTTATATTAATCTTTCTCGACATCTCAGAAGCTTTCAACATGAATAACCATAAAATCCTCCAACGCCTACAGTCAATGGGAAACCAAGGTCTCATACTAAGCTGGTTCCAAGCCTACCTATGCAACAGACTCCAATGGATAAGGATCAGATGACTGTCATCAATCCTCAGACTCAAGGCATCCCCCCCAAGGTTCTACCCTCTCAGCACTCCTCTAACATTTACATGCAAACACTCTGCTCAATCATCCAATCACACAATATCAACCATCACATCTACGCCTATGACATCATGCTATATGCACCATTCAATCTAAACAAACCCATCTACAATGAGCTACAGCAATGCTTCGCAGATGTCTCTCAATGGCTGACCATAAACCACCTATCCATAAACCTCAAGATAACCAAATCCTTATTCATCTCTAAGAACGAATCCTACACCCCCACCTATATCCATCACCTTCAACAAGACAGAAATCCAAGTCCAGCCTGAAGTAAAATATCTGGGAAGCATCCTAGACCGTCACCTCACTCTGAAGAAACACATAATTAACATAGCAAGATCAATTTACCTCAAAACATAAACCCTCCAGCACCTCCGCCCCCTCCTCGCACCATCAGACTTTTGTTCCACCCTACAAGGCCTCATTATGCCACACCTCAACTACTGCAACTCCATTTACCATGGACTCCCACAATTGACACTCCTCCACCTGCAAACAGCCTTCCACACAACAGCCCGGATCATACAAGGTGCCTCCTGATTCGACCACATCACCACCATCTTCAAACACCTTCACTGGCTCCACAACAGAGAATACAATACAAAATCCTCTTAATCATATTCAAAACGCTCAACCACCTCTCATCCTTCCATCTTCAAACCCTCTTGGACCACTCCAGACAAACTGACCATGAAGATTCTCCACAAGGAACACCCTAACCATCCCCCAAGCAATAACAAAAAGCACTCAGCAAGCATGCACCAGGATCCTTTGAGCTCTACATTCCCAAATCCTAGAACTCCCTCCCCAACACATTGAGACACACCAATGCTAATTCTCACATTCTGCAAGCTCCTCAAACCCCACCTGTTCACCCTGCACTTCGCCGCCACCCCCCCCCCCCCCCCGAGATAAACACCACCTTGTAAATAGTTTAAGGCAATCTGCCTCTGCCTAATATTATTGCAGAAATTACAGTTCCTGATACCACCTGTAAATAGTTGCTATTCTTTGTAAACATTGTTTAACCTTTCCAAAGTTCTGTGTACACCACTTTGACCATTGATATGGTTTGACAGCACTGCACCTCGGTCGCCAGGCCTGTGAGACGATCTTCCCTGTTTTGGGGGAGGAAAGCTGAGCCCTATGAACGAGTCCTGAATAGGGGTGAGATGGGATTTTGGATGATTTATCACAAAACCCACGTGTTGCAGGGCCCTGATGGTGCGGCCTGTGGCCTGCAGCGTCTTTGCGACTGTGTCCCCTTTTACAAGCCAGTCGTCCAAGTAAGGGAAAATGAAGGCCCCTTGGAGATGGAGATAGGCCGCCACCACGGTCAAGCATTTGGTGAAGACCCGTGGAGCAGAAGCCAGGTCAAAGGGAAGTACCCTGCACTAGTAGTGGTCACCTCAAATCATGAATCTTAGGTACTGTCTCTGTGTGACTGGGATGGATAAGACTGTGGGTATAAGCAACCTATAGTTCCAAGAAACATAGCCAATCTCCCTGCCGGAGGTAAGGCAGCAATATTCCAATATTCTTCTCCCGCACCAGGAATTTGTTTAGGTTTCTCAGGTCCAGGATGGGCCTTAGTCCACCTGTTCTTTTTGGGACCAGAAAGTACCTGGAGTAAAACCATTTTCCTTTTAGGTGATGTGATATGGGCTCCACAAGCCCTGTCCCTCAGAAGACCTGCGAGTTCTTGCATGAGCAGAACCTGGTGCAGGGGAGACAAAGGATGCTCCCCTGGAAAGACGGGTAGAGGCAGTTGACCCAGGTGGAGGAGGTAACCCTCCCTGACCATCTGAAGCGCCACGAGTCGGTGCTGATGGAAGGCCACCTGTGAGTGAAGTGGACCAGACACCCCCCGTGGATAGATGATCCTCCAGAGGGAGAGGCTATGCTGGGGGCATCAAAACCCCGACCCAGGCTGGGCTGGGGTTGGAGTCTGGAGCTTGGGGCCCTTGGGCTTGTGTGGGAACTGACCTGCTCCCTCTGCTGAGGAGTCTGGGCAGATGGGTATGGAGGATAGCCACGATAGGGTTGGCCCTTTGGAAAGGGGGCTTCTTTCCTGGGAAGAATGGACGTCTTCCTCAAGAGTCAAGTCCGAGTCACATACTCTGTCTCACTCTTGGTGGCCTTGTCCTCCATGGATTTGTAGAAAAGCTGCACCCCAAGGCATGGGACGTCAAGGAGCTTTTCCTGCACCCATTGCTCAAGACTGGTTGTCTGGAGCCAAGACTGGTGTCGGGCCCCGACGTCCGCAACCGCTATCCGCACACTGGACTCGAAGCCATCGTAGGCGGCCTGGGAGAGGTACTTGGAACACTCCCCGATGGACTTCATAAGTGTCTGGAAGCGCCGGAGGAGACCCCCATCGAGGCCAGCTGCGAAGCCTCTGAGTTCCTTCGACAGGTCTCAGAGGAACATGCCGATGTCAAGTTGGTATGTCTGGATGCGGAAGGCAAGCATCGAGCCCTGGTAGTATTTTCACCCAAGGGTGTTGAGGGCACAGGACTCCCTGCCCGGGGGCACCAAAGAGTGCGTCTTCAGGCTCTTCCATTGACGCATGGCTGACCTCACAACCATGGAGGTTTGGGGGAGTTGGAACCTCCGGAAACCTGGCCCGCGCTGGCCCTGGAACACCGTGTCCAGGTGGCGGCTGACAATTGGCACCGAGGCCAGGGCCTACCACATCCAAAGAAGGAGTCTGTTAAGAATGGAGAGGACCAGGACTGTCAGGAGTCTCTTTAGGTGGCGCCTCATAGTGAAGGATGTTGAGTTCCTCCATACGAGGGTCCTCCTCCGACTCCGTACTGAGGGAGAGGGCTCGTGCCATGTCCCGGAGAAACTCAAGGAACGAGGTGTCCTTGTGTGGGGATCGACGCCTAGCTACCAGCAGGGATGAATCCAAAGGGAGGTCCCGGTGGACCCAGGATTCCAAGGATGTCTTGGCATCGGATTCCCAAGTCAAGTAGTCTGAGAAAGACTCGAGGCCTGGCGGCTCCAAGGATGCCATTGGCTCCAGTCTTTGATGCTTTGAGGCCAAAGCATGGCCAGAACAAGAGGCACTCGCTTGCGAATACCTCACCCCCGAGAAGCGGGAGAGAGATCGAGACCCTCGCTGAGGATCTACCCAAGGTGTCTGGCTCTCAGGGATCACTTCGGCAGCCCAGGGAGTCCTTGGTATTGAGATCCCTGAGGTCTCAGTGTGAGCACTGGCGGGGCCAGGTCGCGATGCCTGTTGGGATGCGAGGAACACAGAAACTCGGGGGGTGGCAGTCAGAAACACCGATGCTGGGGTTACTGGGTCTGGTGTCTAGGAGGAGAGGGGGGTCTTTGGCGGGACGGCCCTCGGGAGACCAAGGTCCGTCGCTGGATGCCTTGACTTCTGTCCTAGGTACCTTAAGGGGCCGCTCCCTCTCTGACTCCACGGAGGCCCGTTGGGGGCTGAGGGACCGCACACGGGATTTCCCCTGCTTGTCCGTCTCCCAGGACGAGGTCCTCGAGGTCTTCTCTTTCTTCTTACGCTGCTGCTCCGGGAACCTTGCTCAGAATGACTGCAAGCCTGCTCGGGAACAGCAGGGGTCCTACGCGACTCCAAGGAGCTATGCAGGGCGTTTGAGCATGAAGCTACCAGTGAAACCAAGGTCAACTCCACACCCTGTGGAAGGATGTCCTCTTGCTTTTGCAGGTGGCTCTGGATGGCCTTGGTGGACTTTTTTTTTTGCACAAGGGGCATTCCTCCGAGTCATGGTCAGCGCCCAGACATTGGAGGCAACAATCATGAGTGTCGGTGAGTGACATGTTTTTGGAGCACCGATCACATTTCTTGAAACCAGTGGCCACTGGGGCAAAAAAGGACCCCTGCGAGGTCAAAGACCTTCGGTGTGGCCAGCGGTTGGAAAAAAGCGCAAAAGCACTGGAGGAACCTAACAAAAAATAAATAAGTTACGAGACCTGACACCGGGGCAGCGAGCCTCGAAGGTGGGAAAGGGACCAGCAAAGGCCAGAATAATAGTAGTACACAAGAGCGTACCAAAAAAAAAAAATCAACTTTTTTCCAGAGGGACAAGACATTCATCTCTAGAGCTCCGCAGAAAAAGGGAGACTGACCAAGATGGCACCTCTGGGCGGAAAGGGGGACCACGCATGCATGGTGGCATCTCCCAAAGGCTTTCTTTGTAAGCTGGGGCGATGCTTCCGCGAGGGCGCTGTCTGCATCAATACTACCCATATGTGAGGACTGACTTCCTGTTTGTTCCTGGAGAATAGGGGGCTTATCTGTGTATTCACAGTGTGAAAGATTATTTAGTGGCTTTTTAGCTGAATCCATTTGATGACACAAATCACAATTTTCCAATGTCAGCCCTTTCTTCAAGCCCCAGCAACAAGATCAGCCCCCTTCCCATGTATGTTATTGCCCAGCCCAGCATCTGCCACCTTTCCCATTTACCTCTGAGTCAACCATCTCCCTGAGGGCTGATAGCTTTTTTTTTTTTTTTTTTTTTTTTTTTTTTTTTTTTAAAGAGCTCCTTCTTGGGCTGCTGGAGCATACGGCTCTTATTAAAACACTTCACTTCCAATGTGTGGAGGCATTTTCAAAAACAAAGCTATGCATTGAACGTGAAATATTCAATGAGACACATGCCTCGGTGACCTGGGAAGGAGTGGATCACGCCAGCCCTGGGCATTCAGCTTGGAAGTCACATGAAACTTAACTCTTGCAACTTTTGGCTCAGATGATGTCACCCAGCTGTGACAGCAGCTGGCAGGTGAAGTCATCGTAGCCTCAAGAAAGGGGTCATTTATCAGGATTTTCCAGTTATAACCGAAAACCCCAATTTTCCTTGCAGGTGTGTTTTATCAGGGTTTTTGGTTATAACTGAAAATCTGATGCCCTATATATACACCACAGAGGTCATGCAGCCCAGCATCCGCAACATGTTCTATACTGATATCTGCAGACTCCTTTGAACTATTCCAATGATGCAACGGAGGTTGGTGACCCTTGCCTAATGAGAGATTTGCCTGAGCAAGACTGGCATTAGAGGGTGGAATTAGAAGGCAATTGCCCCGAGCCCCCCCAGCCTGCCTTAAAGTTGGATAGCCTGCAGACAAGCTTTGGGGCCCCCTCACCAGTTTCTGCCCTAGGCCCCTACATGTCTAACACTGGCCCAGTGCGCAAACGGTGTCTAACAGAGCTCTCATAAATTCCAATTAAGTTAACAGGCTTAATTGAACTTGGGATAATTTATGACAGCACCTGGATGGTTAAGTATATGAATCCCCGAGTTCCTTCCATAGTTATGCTCTTGACCAATCAACCAGATAGGGAAGCACATGCACCCCTCAAGTCTGTGTAGATATGCTGCAGCTACTGCAAGGCATTTTATGAATATGCATGAAGCTGACAAAGCCAAAAGGCAGTACACAGGACTAGTAATAGTGTTCCCCCTATTACGAATCTTACATACTTCCTAGGACTGGGATGCATCTGAATGGGGCCACATGCATCCTTTAAGTCCAGAGAGCATAACCAGTCATCCTTTTGGAGGTAGGGAATGAGGATGCCTAAAATCACTGTGAACTTTTTTCTTATATAGGGTTTGTTTAGAGCCCTTAGGTCTCAGACGGGACAGAATCCTCCTTCCTCCTCCTCATTTTCATTGAGAACAGGAAGTACGTGGAGTAGAATTCCTTCTCTTCTTCCTCTGGTGGAATAGATTCAACCTCATAGGTCTCTAGAAGGAAAGGTAGATGGAATTTTAGCAGTGGCATATTGACTCCAATCATTTGGTTTGGGACCCTTACCCTAACCCACCCACCCCCTCCCAAGTCCTCACCACCAAAACCAATTTCATAGGAGAAAGATGACTCCCATCCTGGGCACCCTTGTTTACCATCACCAGATACTCCCCCCCCCCCTTCATTCAATCCATGCCATACTTTTCCCACAGCCTCTTTACTACTCATAATCAACAATTATTCCATATCCCCCCCTCCAGACACTCATATATCCTCCCGCATCCCCCATAAGCCCACTCACCAAATATACTTAGAGTCCCTTCAAGCCATCTGGATCGCCTCACACTGCCTTCATGTTTCATATCAGTCCCCTTTGCCTCTTCCTCTGCCCTTGGTAGGGAAAACCTCCACAGACACTTGCTCCTATGTCCAACCGGATCCAATGCAACGCGGGTATTTTAGTCCTAGATGGCTGCAGAAATCTCTTAGCCTCTTCCGGCAACTCACCAATTTGGGCCTCCTGCAGCAGGGCCCATGCCTCTAATAGGCCTCTCATTTTTTGGCTTGTCATTCACAGTCATCTGTAGAGCAAAGGGAAATTGCCATTTACACTTGATACCTTTCTGTTGCAGAAACCCAGTCACACGTCAAAACTCATCTTTTCCGTACGATGAGAGCAAAGATGTCTTGGTATCTCAATCGACTTCCACTCAGCAAGCCTCTTCTGTGCAACATAATTTTTTCTTTCAGGGCATAAACATGTAAGCACGCAATAATGTCCCTTGACCTGTTCTCTCTCTTCTGACCAAGGCTCTGGTGTGCTCGATCCACCTTAATCTCCTCCACTGTAGCTCCCTGGTTCTGATCTTCTGCCAATAAACAAAGAGTAGCTGCCAGTGGTTAGAGCAACAGCCTAGTACCCAAGAGATCTGGGTTTGATTCCCACTGGCATTGCTTGTGACCTTGGGCAAATCACTTAACCCTCCACTGCCTCAGGTACAAACTTAGATTGTAAGCCCTTTGGGGGACAGGGAAATACCTACATACCTTAATGTAACTCACCTTGAACACCCTTGGAAAGGCATGAGCCAAATACTAATAAATAAATAAATCTGCTACACCAGAGTTACACAATTTTTCAAGCAACCCATCTTGGAAACTCCTCTAATTCTTAAGTTGTTATGCCTTGATCTGTTTTCAAAGTCTTCTCACCACACCTCCCACTCACTTTGCTGATTTACCAGGTTCAGGACCTGTTTCTGGAGATCCGCATACATTTCATCGAAATGCTAAAGCTCCTCCATTCACTTATTTCTACTTTAAGCTCCTCCATTGCTTTCTTTATCTCGTTTTTCAGCAAGACAAATCTCATGCCTCAACAGCTGTAGCAAGTCCACCTCTCACCAACTCAAAGGGTCATCACCTTTGCCCCCGCTCTCACAGTCATCCTCATCTTTGAAGCTCCAGCTGCCCACCACCATCTTGCCACTCCTACATAGCCCTGCACACAATTTAGCTTTGCAGCTTTCCATGTAAGTCATCACATCTGTGGTAATTGCCTGCCTTATTACAGCTGCATCTGGAGGATCTTAAGGAAGGTGGTACAGCGTTAATTTATCAGGCTCCCAACAGAGCTCACGTCACTACCTCCCAAGGCATGAGTTTCTAGGATTGGCTTTACTTCTCAATCCACCTGTACCAAAGCTGACGAAACAACTACCTCATACTGCGCAAAGAAGCCTTCCATCCTTTCCTTGAATCACTTCATGAGGAAATGGTTATAGCTACATGAGTGATAAACAGTTGTTTCTTTCTATATAACATCAGCAAAATTCATCCCTTCATTCCTGAACACACTACTAAGACACTTATCCACTCTTTAGTCATATCCGGTTTAGACTATTGCAACCTCCCCCCTTGCTGGTCTCCCTCTGAATCAACTTCCTCCCCTTTAATCTGTTCAAAACTCAGCTGCACAGCTAATCTGCTAGCCTCGATATGCTCATATAACCCCTCTGCTCAAATCGCTTCATTGGCTCCATATCCATTTTCCATATCCAGTTCAAACTTCTCCTACTGACCTATAAGTGCACTCATTCTGCTGTTCCTCACTACCTTTCATCTCTTAGCTCTCCCTATACCCCTCCTCGGAAACTCTGTTCTTCTGGTGGATCACTTCTGCCTGTGCCCTTCTCTTCCACTGCCAACTCCAGACTTTGATCCTTTCACCCTGCTGCTCCTTATGCCTGGAACAGTGCAGCACAAAGTTCACCTTAGTAGCGATTGTACAGATGTAAATAGTTACCCAAGTTCTAGTACCTGTTAATTGTAAACGCAGATCAACCAGTTTGAAATGTGTATATAGTTGTTCATGTAAACCGCACTGATGAGGAATAGCGCGGTATATAAGAGAATGTAAATAAAATAAACAAACTATCCAAGGCTGTACGTCAGACTTCATCTCTGGCCCTTTTTCAAATCCAGGCTGAAAACTCACCTCTTTGAGGCTGCTTTTGGATCCTTATCCGCTTAGTCTCCTATGTGTTTCCTTACCATACCCCTAAATGAATCCTTGGCCTCAGCTGTTGTGTTGTCTGTCTTAACTAGATTGTAAGCTCTGAGGGACCGTCATTTACATATGCCTGTACACTGCTGTGTACGTCTTGTAGCTCTATATAAACAATCAGTAGTAGTAGTAGGGTCTAAAAGCAGCCTGACTGAATGAGAAGAGCGTGTAATGACGTGTCCATATGGCTCCACAGAAAAATGAAGACTGAGAAAGTTTCACATGGTAGCGGTAGGCAAGAAGTGGCGCACATGCGCCGAGATCCATTTCCAAAAGCTCCTAGAACTACTAAGCTAGGAAGCTACTCCTGTACTCAGGCTCTGTAAGAGATGTCACAGATATGTGAGGGACGCTCTATCCTGCTTATCCATGAAGAATAACCAAACACAAATGTCCCAAATCCTTCAGGTAACCCAGATCAGCTTATCCACTGAAATTCTGTTTGAGGTATTGAGCACCAACTTATTTCACCTCAAACATGCAACAACCAACTCCAAACAATTCTGTACTTGTAAAGCCATGTCATCTGCATAAATTCAGAAATCAAAACCATGTCAATGAAGTAAAGCTGCAAAGGGCACAAGATAGATACTGAATAACGCTTTTAAAGATGGGCCCTGAGGAGCTCCACACTTTTCCACTCAAACTCCTGTGCCCACTTCCATTTGATATATATGCCCCCCTAATGAAAAGAGCAAAACCATAACAAAACTATTCATACCCAATACTCTGCAGCCTAGATTAAATTTAAAAAAAGTTATCAGCTAGAGTCATATATTGGACGAAGGTTTGAGAAGCACTGGGCTTGGGACTCCATACCACTACGAATCATTTGTATAGTGCTGCAAGGGGGACACATTCTCTGTTCTAGGGAATTAACAATTTCCAACACTCCAGACTAAAGAATGTTAGTAAAAACTGTTGAAACAAGTTGCTTTTGCTTGCATTAAAGAGAAAAATGTTGAGAAATTGTGACTACTTGCAAGACTATAGGGGGTAGATAGAAACATAGAAACATGACGACAGAAAAAGACCACATGGCCTATCTAGTCTGTCCTTCCATATCAACCACTACAACAGTCCCCCATTTTTCCTTTAAAGATTCTCTGTGTTTGCCCCATGCTTCTTTGAATTCAGATGCTGTCCTCATTTCTACCACCTCCACTGGGAGTCTATTTCCACAGATCCACCACTCTTTCTGTAAAGAAATATTTCCGCTTATCACTCCTGAATCTAATCTCCTTTCACCCTCATCCCATGTCCCCTCGTAGGAGAACTTGCTTTCAATCGAAAGAGCCTCTCCTCCTGTGCATTTATGTCACGGAGGTATTTAAACGTCTCAATCATATCACCTCTATTCCACCTTTCCTCTAAGGTGTACATATTAAGATCCTTAAGTCTATCCTCATATACTTTATAATGAAGACCACTAACCATTTTAGTAGCCACCCTCTGTATAGACTCCAGCCTATTTATATCCTTTTGAAGGTGCAATCTCCAGAATTGCACACAATACTCCAAATGAGGTCGCACCAAAGACTTATACAGAGGCACTATCACCTCCTTTCTTCTGCTGGTCATTCCTCTCCCTATGCACCCAAGCACCCTTCTAGCTTTTGCCGTTGCCTTTTCTACCTGTTTAACTACTTTAAGGTCATCGGACACAATCACGCCTAGGTCCCACTCTTCGTTAGTGGACAAATGTACTTCACCCCTATACTATATTGCTCCCTTGGATTGCTGCATGACCTTGCATTTTTTAACATTAAATCTCAGTTGTCAAATTCTAGACCATTCTTCAAGCTTAGCTAGATCCCTCCTCATGTTATCTACACCTTCCTGGGTGTCTACTCTATTGCAGATTTTGGTATCTGCAAAAAGGCAAACCTTATCCGACAGCCCTTCCGCTATATCACTAACAAAGATAGAAACATAGAAATATGACGACAGAAAAAGACCACATGGCCTATCTAGTCTGTCCTTCCATAACAACTACAACACAGTCCCCTTTTCACCTTTAGAGATCCTCTGTGTTTGTCCCATGCTTTTTTGAATTCAGTTACTGTCCTCATCTCTACCACCTCCACTGGGAGACTATTCCACGGATACACTATTCTTTCTGTAAAGAAATATTTCCGCATATCACTCCTGAATCTATCTCCCTTCACCCTCATCCCATGTCCCCTCGTAGCAGAACTTGCTTTCAATTGAAAGAGGCTCTCTCCCTGAACATTTATGCCATGGAGGTATTTAAACATCTCAATCATATCACCTCTATCCCGCCTTTCCTCTAAGGTGTACATATTAAGATCCTTCAGTCTGTCCTCATGCTTTATAATGAAGACCACTAATCATTTTAGTAGCCACCCTCTGCACCGACTCCATCCTGTTCACATCCTTTTGAAGGTGCAGTCTCCAGAATTGCACACTATACTCCAAATGAGGTCGCACCAAAGACTTATACAGAGGCATTATCACCTCCTTTTTTCTGCTAGCCATTCCTGATGTTAAAAGATAGCCATTCCAAGATGTTAAAAGATATAAGAAATAGCTTGAATCCGAGATCACTATGAAAGTATGACTCTTAAAAAGCCGACTCTCTACCTCACTTTACAATTTTTTTAAAATGTTCGGATCCCTCTTAGCAGTGGGAAGAGCGCGCGCGCGCACACACACAGTGATCTTATAGCCTGCTTCCTAATAGTGATATTCCACCAGGTCGCTTATGTGGAACCTTTTAAAACTCATTTCCTTTTCCCCCAGTGCAACTGGAGTAGAAGGAGAAGACCGCCACTGGTCTCCATTCTCCTTTTTGTTTAAGAAAATTACTACTGCTTATCTTCTGTAATGAAATTAAGGCTTTTTAAAGTAGGTGACCAGCAGACAGTCAACAAGGGAAGGTGAGCCAATCATGTGCATTATCCTGTACACTACAATCTATATAAAAGCCTTGGTGGTGGCTTTCTGTCATCTGTGCTGTTTCTTTTAGCCCATCTGGGGGGGGGGGGTGGCTGTGAGCTTTTGAAAGTGCACACTGCCATCACTGGAAGACTGCTGCAAGGACCGAGATGAGAAGGTAAGGAAGGAGAGAGAACAAGAAGGGAAAAGGTGCAGGGAGCAAAAAATAAGGGAAAGAAAAAATGCATTCCATCACAAAATATTTTGCTGATTACACATAACATATGAATAAATGATTCTGAGATTGTCCTGCTTTAAAATTTAAAACAGAATGGCACAAAAGAGCAAAGTCAATTACCAATCAAAACTACAAAGTTTTGCTCCAGCAAAATTATCCTTGAAGGTAGTGGATGCTTCATTGGAAGACAGTCTAGGATTGGTTTTAATCCTGTGATTGGGATTCTAACCAAGAACCTAAGAATCATGCAGGCATGAGCCTGTGGGATTTCCGAAAACAGACAGGCATTTAGACCACCATATGCCTGATATTACTGTTATAGGAAAGGAAAAAAGGTATGCTTTATAGATATGGCACTCCCAGGTAAGACACAAATTAGGACAAAGAATGAGAAAAATTGACAAAATATAGAGACCTTCAGATTGACGTTGAAAAGATTTGGAAGAAAAAATCTACTGCAATACCAGTTATGGTTGGAGCTCTCAGGCCTATACCCAAGGGATTCCCTAAATATTTACAAATTTTGGACCTACCAGATTTGACTCCGCAAATCCTACAAAAGACTATCCTTGTAAGTATAGTGGATTCTTCATTGGAAGACATGGTCTAGGACTGGTTTTAACCCTGTGATTTGGGTTCTAACCAAGAACCTAGGAATCGTGCAAGTATCAGTGCAAGATGTAAGCCAATTAGGGTAGTCTTTTGTAGGATTTGCGGGGTCAAATCAGATAGGTCCAAAATTTGTAAATATTTAAGGAATCCCTTAGGTTTAACTCCGAGAGCTCCAACCACAACTGGTATTACAGTAGATTTTTTTTCTTCCAAGTCTTCAATTTCAATCTAAAGGTCTCTATTTTGTCAATTTTTCTTGTTCTTTGTCTTGAATTTGGGTATCACTTGGGATTGCCACATTTATAAACCATACTTTTTTCTTTTGTATAGTAGTAATAGCAAGTGTAATCGGTTCTAGATGTCCAGAGTTTAACTATTCCCATGTTAGGGTCTCCTTCACCTTTCCTTTAGTATTTCTAATATATTGGCCATGCAGTGGCTTCTCTTTCCAACTGTCCATTCTAGTCTGGATTAATTATTTTTTGTATTCTATTTGTGTTTTCATTGTTTTAAGGAGCTGTTATTTGCAAATTTCCACAAGTAGCGCTTCTTTCCTTGGAAGTATATTATTATTATTTAAAATTTGCTTTACCACCCTGGAGTCAGGGCCATACCAAGGGCTATGTAGAGAAGGGGGAGCAGACATCATTACCGGGCTTCTAAGAAGCTCAATAAGAGCAAGATACTGAATGTCACTGGGTGGAGGGGGAGCACCAGATTGTTGATTACACAGGGCACATTTCTAGCTAGATACAGTCCTGGCTGGAGTTGCTGGTTAGAAAGAAAGAAGAAAACATTGTGAGGAAGGAAAACAAAACAAATTCCTTCTAAAGTCATGCTCTTCACAAATGAAGCAAAAAGCTTTCAGGTGCTGCTGAAACATAACCCTACTCATCTGATTTCAATGAACAGCAAAGCATGATAAGCAAAAAAAAAACCCCACACCAGGTTACAGGAGAGGGGGGAAAATCAGCATTTAATAGCATTTTATTCCCCACATGAAAAGAAACAGTTTAGAACTAATGCTGTACCTCACAAACTAGGAAAACGCAAATCCTAGAAAGTTCAATGACAGTGTTTGGGGATTCTATTTGTTCATTGGCCTCTAGGTTGGCCACTCAGAAACAAGGCTCCATGGCAACATGTTCTATCACCAAGATCAACCAAACAAGGGACCCACCTCTTTTCATTTACAAAAACTGCTGAAAACCTTGTTCTTTTTTTTTCAGGTTGCATTTTTATAAGCAGTTAGGGTGCAGAAAACTGTCTTCACATGACATGCCTATGTCAATAGAGGCAGCAAAAAGCCCAACTTAGCTGGGAATATATACATATCCTAAAGAACGAATTGATCGATAAATTTTATATATAATCACACAAACAAAACATTAATTCACTCATAATCGCATGCAACAAGAAAATGGGCATCAATAAATCTAATCAGATGCAGCAGCAAAATGGAAGTAAGCAAAGAATCTACAAAAAGTAATTAGATCTTACCTGCTAATTAGTGTTCCTGAAGGAACGACAGTCCAGTCCCTTTACTTCTGGGTTACGCAACCCTTCCAGCAACTTGGAGGCTGAGCCCTACCTTTTTGGGGATGGAGCGGTATAAATACCACTGGAACCACCCACAGACCCCAGTATTCGAATGAAAAAGCAGACTTAACGAACTTCCATTAATAACCTACATAACATAACACTGCAAAGGAATATTTAACAACCAACTTTTTTTTTGTAAGGAATAGGAGTAGGAGAGGAGGAAGGGCAACGGGAGGAGGTGGTTTACATGAGTCTGACCGAGCCGTCTTTCACCTGCACTCCTTCACCCAGAACTGGCCCCACGCTCGGTACGCAGCTCCGCCCCTGACTAATAGGCCTTAACATCCGACGGAAACCGGGTGGGATCAGGGACTGGACTGTCGTTCCTTCAGGAACACTAATTAGCAGGTAAGATCTAATTACTTTTTCCTTATCGTCACTCCAGTCCAGTCCCTTTACTTCTGGGATGTAATAGAGCAGTTCAATCCTGGGTGGGATCCGGCATACCGGACTGAAGCACCGCCAGACCAAACCGAGCGTCCGCTGAACTCTGTATGTCCAGCCTGTAGTGCTTGGTGAAGGTATGCAGAGAGGACCAAGTCGCTGCCCTACAAATATCCAGAGGAGGAACTAGACTGAATTCTGCCCAAGAGGTAGCCTGTGCCCGAGTTGAGTGCGCACGCAGTCCCACTGGAACCTGCTTCCCTTTCAGGATATAGGCGGAAGCAATCGCTTCTCTGATCCACCTGGAGATGGAGGCCTTGGCCGCCGCCTCCCCTTTGTGCGGGCCTCTGAACTGAATGAATAGTCGGTCGGATTTCCGGAAAGGTGCTGTGCGGGAGAGGTAACGCTTCAAGGCCCTCTGGACGTCTAGGAGGCAAAGCTTGCTATCCCTACCTTCTTGCCCCTCGGCCGAAAAGGCCGAGAGAGTAACTGTCTGGTTCACATGAAAGGGGGAGATAACCTTGGGCAAGAAGGAAGGAACCGTGCGCAGGACCACCTTGTCCTTGAGAAAGGACAGAAAGGGGGGCTGAGAAGACAGCGCTTTTAATTCGGAGACCCGCCTGGCCGAACAGATAGCGACCAGAAAAACTGTCTTCAGGGTTAAGTCCTTTAAGGAGGCCCTCTTTACTGGCTCAAAGGATTCCCCGATCAAGGCATTTAGCACTAGGTTGAGATCCCAAGGGGGGATGACCGACCTCCGTTGAGGACGCAGTCGTCTAACCGCTCTTAGGAACCTGGACACGTCCGCGTGGGCCCCTAGGGACTTGCCGCGAACCTTACCTCTATAGCAAGCGATGGCAGCCAGCTGGACTCGTAAGGAACTGTGCGCTAGACCCTTGTCAAATCCTGCTTGCAAGAATTCCAGAACCTCCGGAACCGAGGCCGAGAGGGGTTTCCTTCGGTGTTCCGCACACCACGCTTCGAAGATGCGCCAAACTCTTACATAGGAAAGACAGGTCGAGCGCTTCTTAGCATTCAACAGCGTCGTGATTACCGCTCCTGAATAACCTCGCTTCAGGAGCCGCGCCCTTTCAATAGCCAGGCCGTAAGCGAGAATCGATCCACGTGAGGCATCCGAACCGGGCCTTGCCTCAGCAGGTCCCTTTTGCAGGGAAGCCGCCAAGGCTGGTCGGCGATCAACCTCACCAGATCCGCATACCAGGGGCGGCGAGGCCAATCCGGAGCTATGAGAATTATCAATCCCTGGTGAGCCTCCACCCGCTGGAGAACCTTTCCGATAAGAGCCCAAGGAGGGAACACAGAGCAGACCCTCCGAAGGCCACTTCTGGGACAGAGCATCCAGGCCTTCGGACATTCTTTCCTTCCACCGACTGAAGAATCGGTCCACCTTGGCGGACGAGAACTGCGCCATGAGATCCATGACTGGGAGCCCCCAACGGGCCACTATTTGGTCGAAGGTCTCCTGCTCCAGTTCCCACTCTCCGTGGTCTATCTTGTACCTGCTGAGGTAATCGGCCGTGACGTTGTCCGTGCCGGCCACGTGCTGAGCTGAAAGCGCTTCCAACCGAACCTCCGCCCACTAGAATAGAGCGTCCGCCTCCTTCTCCAAGGCGGGACTGCTGGTGCCGCCCTGGTGGTTGATGTAAGCCACCGCAGTGACATTGTCGGAGAGAACGCGAATTGCTCTTTTTTGCACTAAGGCCTCGAGAGCCTTGAGCGCTAGGACGACGGCCCGCAATTCCAGTCTGTTGATGGGCCATTGAGACTCCAACGGTGTCCAGCGACCCTGGACGAACTGGTCCTCGCAGTGAGCTCCCCAGCCTGCCAGACTGGCATCCGTCGTCAACAGTAACCACTGATGAGGCTCGAGGGGCATCCCGCGATCCAGATTCCTTGGGCACCGCCACCAGCGGAGGGCCTGTTTGGTCCGCGGAGCACAGGGTAACTGCATTGACAAAGGATGATGCTGAGGGGACCACCGACGCAATAGAGCCCGCTGCAACGGCCGCATGTGAGCCCTGGCCCATGGCACTACCTCTATCGCCGCCGCCATTCTTCCCAGTACCTGAAGATAATGCCACGCTGAGGGGTTTCGTCTGCCCAGAAACTGCGTGACTAGAAGCCTTAGGTCCCTTGACCTCGTTCGGGAAAGGAACACTCTGCCTCTGCTGGTGTCAAACCTTGCTCCGAGATACTCGAGTTCCTGGGAGGGAGTCATCCTGCTCTTTGTTCGATTGATGACCCACCCCAACTCCTCTAGAACCTGAACCACTCTGGCCGTTGCCGAGCGACTTTCCTCTTCCAACTTTGCTCGGATCAGCCAATCGTCCAGGTAAGGGTGCACTAGTATTCCCTCTTTCCGTAGGGAAGCCACTACTACCACCATCACCTTGGTGAAAGTCCTTGGAGCCGTAGCTAGGCCGAAGGACAGGGCCTGGAATTGAAAGTGGCCTCTTGGCACTGCGAATCTCAGGAACTGTTGATGGGACTTCCTGACCGGTATATGCAAGTAGGCTTCTGTCAAATTGAGGGACGTTAGGAACTCTCCGCCCCTTACGGCTGCTATGACTGATCGTAGGGTTTCCATCCGGAAGTGTGGTACTCTGAGACAGCGATTGACCTGCTTTAGATCCAGGATCAGACGAAAGGACCCATCCTTCTTTGGTACCACGAAGTAAATCGAGTACCGACCAGAGCCGCACTGGTCTGGTGGTACTGGGACCACGGCCCCGAGCGCTATTAGTCGGGCGAGAGTTGCCTCTATCGCCGCCCTCTTTGTAGGCGAACCGCAGGGAGACTGAACAAAGGCTGGAAGTATTTGTTTTGCAAATTCGAGAGCGTAGCCCTCTCTGATCACCTCTAGGACCCACTGATCGGACGTGACCCGGGACCAGGCGGGAAGAAACTGCCTTAAACGTCCGCCCTCCGGCAGCCCGTCCCCCTGGACCCCCGTCATCTCATTGTTGTTTTCTAGGTCCCGAGGAGGAAGAGGCACCAAAACCTCGACCTGCTCCTCGAAACCCTCTAAAACCTTGCCCCTTAGAGGGAAAATGGCCCCTGGGAAAAGGGTTTGACCTGGCTGAGCGAAACCTCCGGGGGTCCCTAGGTTGGTTACGCACTGGGGGTAGGGAGCGCCCTTGCTTCGGTCTGTCTTCCGGAAGCCTGCCTCCCTTAGACTCGCCAAGGTCCTTTACCAGTTTCTCTAAATCCTCTCCAAGTAACAGCTTCCCCTTAAAGGGAAGTCGACTCAGGCGTGCCTTCGAGGAGGCATTGGCTGCCCAATTCCATAGCCACAAATAACGCCTGGCTGCCACCACCAAGGCCATGTTCTTGGCTAGGCTTCAGATGAGGTCATACTGACTATCCGCCAAGTAGGCTGCTCCGGATTCCAACCTAGCAGAGTTGGCCTGTGCCTCGTCTGCGGAGCCCTCCGCTGACTGAAGCTGTTGTGACCACCTTAAACAGGCCCGTGCCACCCAAGCTCCTGAAACGGAGGCCTGCAAGGCGAGAGCACTTACATCAAAGGCTTGCTTCAGGAGCTTATCCAATTTTCTGTCTTGAGAATCTCTCAGGGCCGTGCTGCCCTCGACTGGGATAGTAGTCTTCTTAGTAACTGCTGATACCGCTGCATCCACCCTGGGAGACCTCAGCAGCTCTTTGTCTGCCTCTGGAAGAGGATATAGGCGAGTCATGGACCGGACACCCCTTAAACTTGACTCTGGTTGATCCCATTCTTCCTGGATCATCTGACGCACCACCCTGTGGACAGGAAAAACTTTCTGTGATCTCCTAATGGCCTGGATTAATGGATCCTCCAACGCCTCCTCCTCTGCTGGCGTGTCTGAGGCTACATTGAGAACCTTCAGGGACTCATTAATTAATGCCGGGAGCTCCTCCCGACGAAAGACTCTAATTATACGGGATTGATCTTCTTCTGGGATCTCCCCTTCAAGCTCCTCCTCTTCCTCGTCCAAGTCCTTGTCAGAGTTCTCCTCCTCCGGGGTACCCTGTGAGAGGGACGTGAGGGGCTCCTCCCAACTCAGACGGGGGCGCTTAGGCGGAATGCCAGATTCCGGATTGCTTGCTCTCATGGGTCTGGGCGACTTGTCTTCCGCCGACGGACCAGCATCTCCTGTCCCTAAGCCCTGCTTACGCAAGCAATAGGCCTTGTGAAGTAAGAGGATGAAGTCAGGGGGAGAAAAAATCCCCGGCCCCTCCCTTCTCCTGCGGGGAAGGGGGAAAGGGGCAGAGGAGGAGTGGGTAAATCCGAGGACGTAGAAGGAGGGAACTGTGACCCCCCCTCCCCTTCTAGGGGGTCTCTGAACCCCTGAGAAGACTGCGCCATGGCCAAGTTAATTTCTTGTTCCACGGAGGCAGCCACTGCAGCACAACCCTTGCAGATTCCTGCCTCCGAGGAAGTACCCCTGCGGGTGCCACAGGATGGACACCGAGACTTGCCCGTCATGTCCTTGATAAAGGTTACTGAAACCCTTCCTACTCCGAGGCTTAAACAATTGGCCTAACCAAAAAAACTGTACAGTTCAGATACAGAGGATGACCGCCTTTTTATTAACTGTGTGAGTGTGTGCTCTCTCCTCTAGCAGTTTAACAGTTCCCCAGAAAAAGAAAACTAACAAAAAAGGATTAAACTAAAATCAAAATTAAAATCAAAATTAAACTAAAATTAAATGAATATTAAAGAGAGAGCAGAGGGATTAAATAAATAAACTCCAATCCCTTTTCAAACCCCAGTACTTGCGGTTTATGGCTTCTTCTGTTGAGATGTCTGGGCCCGACTCAGCGATCACTGCCCGTTGGCTCTACACGTGGTAGGCCTCACCACGTGGAGACCTAAACGGGGGACCGCGAGTCTGCCCTCCGGTCCGTTCTTCACGCCATGTGCAGCACAGAGCTGGGAACCGCGCTTCACTCCGAATTGAAAATCGCCGTTTTAAACAGCTCCCCCGCAGGAATCGGGGGCTCCGGAGCTCGCCTCCGCGTCCTGCTCCGGGACGGGGCCGGCGGTAAGAATTGAACTGCAGCGTTGCCTCAAGCGCTCAGCCACCAGGAGGGATTCGGCGCGAGGCAGGGCAGGTCTGCGGGGAAATTGTGCAGGAGCCGGCCGGATCAGCAGCAGAGGAGATCTGAGAGGTCCTCCTCGCTGCTGCATACAGAAACCACCTCCGATACCCGGCCCGGCCGGGGGGGGGGGGGGGGGAGGAAGGAGAGAACAGGCAGGAGAAATTAAAGGTACAGGACCTGAAAAAACGAAAGAAACCAAAAGGTAAATAAGGTAAATAGAAATAATAAGGAAACTAAAAAGGAAATTTAAATAAAAAGGAAGACTGCAGTAAGCCCTAGGCTTACGGAACCCTCCAGCTGCTTGGAGGCTGAGAATACTGGTGTCTGTGGGTGGTTCCAGTGGTATTTATACCGCTCCATCCCCAAAAAGGTTGGGCTCAGCCTCCAAGCTGCTGGAAGGGTTGCGTAACCCAGAAGTAAAGGGACTGGACTGGAGTGACGATAAGGAAGACGCTGTTCTTTATCTTGGTGCCATGCATTCTGGGGAATGCAGTGCATGCCATATTAACAAGACTGCAATCCTTTAAGTACAGGTATGAGCCGCCTAACATCCATTCGGGCAACGTCCAACCGCATATACATCCGTGGTCCCATAAGGTTATAATAGAATTCAGAAATCCCGATGAGAGAACAGGATGCAGCGGACGTAACCAGACATAGCAAAAGCAACAGGTAACCGAACATAGCAGAAGCAACAGCTTCCCACACGCAACACGCTACATTACCTGAAATAGCAATACTGTACACATACAGTACTGTATTACGTCAATACAGGTACACTATAGTATCCCATATAACTTTGCTAAGTACAGTATATAGCATGGTGTTCGCACAACATCCAAATCACATAACGTCCTATTACACAGAAAATATTGTGGACATTAAGCGACACATAGGTGTATTACTAAACGGAGGAATACTACCCCCTTCCCTCCTACCACACACACACAGATTTTGTTCTGGTAGAGCAGTGTGTTTAGTCCTATGGCATTTGCATCCTGAGGTTTGTAGGCCTCAGACTGAAAACTGAAGGACTGCAAATCTTAGAATGCTTTGGGACACACCAAGTTAGAGATTAAGGACAGGAACCGTCACAAGCTGCAGTATTTAGACGTTTCTGCAGTAACTGGGAAACAAATGATAGGAGGCCTTAAGGATCACCCATATTTCTTGCATTCCATTTACACAAACATACTCCAGGTTTTGATCCACATCAGAGAGGTTTACTGATTAATGCAAAATCAAAAGCAGAAAAACAGTACTTTAAACTACCAAATCTGACAAGTCCACATTTCAAGTTTTCAGTAATGCACCACCACTGAAGTGGAAAAGCACAACACAGTTTTCTTAGGAATGCCTGACTGAGATCAGGGTCTCCCTATGCTCCTTCTGAGGTTTTCTGTCACCAAGGAAATTTCAGAAGCACTTCGTTATATTCCAAACATACTTTACTCCAATACCTGTTGTTGCAACAAGTTCAGAAACAGGGCACAATCCTTTTGGACTTCCCAATTCTCATTCTCCAGGGCCCAGGTCCCAAGATCTTTTAGACTCATTTTGCTACTTAACAGACTCTCTCCCCTTCTTTCCTGGGAAAGCCCCGAAAGCACAGCCCTCCTGGCTGTCTTGGATACAGGACACCTAGGGATCACTAACCCCTTTTCTATATCACTACTCCTCTCTGTGGGAAATGAGAGATCCTTCCCTTTCTACTTACATTGATTTAACACCATTTAACAAACAAGAAGCTTGGAAAATTCCTCATTTAAAGTTATAAAAATACCATCTGGGGGGTCCGAAAACAAAATATGGCAACATGCATTTGAATAGTATTCACTGACTGTTCTACCCACTTTCATCCATCCATAACAATGCATTACATGTGGCACTCTGTGCTAGGTCATAGTCACACAAAAAATTTGTAACCAGGATAAGATTAATCTTTTAGTGGACTCTACACAAATAAGTTCATTGGGCCCCATCCTTATATAAATACAATGAACAAACGTGTGAGCCTCCACTTCTAATTATGTCACTCTTCTAATCTTTCCACCCATCCTAACATAAAAACATTACCCTTTCATCCCAATGCCCAAGACACTATTATATTCATCATGCACTCTGATTCCTCCCAAGCAGGAAGGAGTCAGCAGGGTTTCTTACCTACTGCTGCCTTTTTATTCTTTCCAACCCATCAGAAGTTGAAAAGAATTCTATAAAAATGGGTTGAGAATGTCTGTCCATCTGTCTGGGGGAAAGATAACTCTGAAAATTTAATGGAACAGGATGAAACTTGGCATGTGGGAAAACCTAGTAAAAAGAGAGAGTCTGAAAATGGGCCAAATTGGGTTAGGAGTCCCAGAGAATTAAGTCCCCAAAAAACTAGCCCAATGTATTTCTATGGGAGGAGTTCCAGCTTCTGTAGAATAGATACTTACATATACAAATACAGCAGTTAGGGAATTGCTTCTTTCAAACTCACTCTTCCTGTCTGTTCTCTCCAACCCCAAAACTACCACTACTACCAAATAATGCCTCCCAACTGCCCCTACCATACTGCTCCCACTCCCAAAAATACTCCCTTACAACTGGCCCTACCGACCTGCCATATATAGCTACTCAAAATAATATCCCTCCCCATAACCGCCTCACCACTCTGTATATGCCCCACTCCCAAAAACTACACACCCTCATAACTACCTTACCACAAACTGCCCCACTCCATTAATTAACCTCCCACAACTTTCCCACCGACTTTTGCACACTACCCCACCTCCAAAAACATACCATCTCACAATTGCCCTTCCCACCCAACAAACTGATCCATAGCTAACAAAATCCCCTGCAACTGTCCCACCACCCCGCCAATGCTTCGCCCCATAGAACTACCCACTGCAACTGCCCCACCCCCAAGAACTACCATGCTGCAACTGCTCCACCACCTCACGGTGCTCCACTCCTAAGAAACACTCCCTTGCAATAACTATCCTACCACCCCTCAATGTGCCCCACCCCTAAAAATCACCCCAACTGCCCCACCAATTCACAAAAATGGCCCACCCCTGAAAACTGCCCACTATAACTGCCCCATGACCTTGCAAACTGCCTCCACACACAAAATATGCTGCCCCACAAATACCTCACCCCAAAAACTACACCGCAATTACCCCGCCAGCTTGCTCCACCCACCAAAAATATCCCCATGACTGCCTCATTCTCACAGAAATCTTCCTATGCAAATGCTCCACCCCCAAAAACTCCCCACCGTAACTGCCCCACCATCCTGCAAATTATCCTGTCACCATCACCTCCCCACAACTGCTACCAACCCATGAAAGTACATCCTCCATAAATGCCCCACTACATTCAGCTACCCCACCACAGACGCAACACATGCACAGCACACACAGAACACACAATAAAGATACAAATACACAAACACTACACACACACTGGGATTAAAAATAATTCCCTAGCTGTAATATATTGCATTTCATTTGGTGTTTTTCTTCTTTGCAACGCCAAGGGGAGCTGGAAAGAATTAACTGAATTGTACTGCTTTATTGGTTGATAGCTGTACTGTCAGCTAGTATTTGTTGCCATGGACAGGGCTAGGACTAGATTAAGGAAATGAGCATACCAATGGTCCAAAGTTTGGGAAGGGATGGTACTATCAGATGTGCTCGGCAGTCAGGAGGTGAGGACTGACAAGTGTTTGGTTTTTATGAAAATTAGAAGCTAGAAGAAAGATTTAAATTCTGAAAATATGCAGACATTTTAAACTATCTGCAGTTCTCTAATCGTCCCCGGTGTGTGACCCTGCTCTTTCTGCTTCCATTGTAACTAGCAGCAGAGAGTGTGGATAGGGTCTAACCAATGGAAAAGCCTATAGGGCGGAGCATTAGAATGCTGCTTTAGTCACAGAAAGGGAGGTGGTGAATTGGGAGATGTTCCTGCACTGTATAGGTTAAATTTCTGCATATAATGTTTATATTTATGTTTATTATTAAGGGAAATTGCCTCAATGCATCTCCCTAGGAAAAGCAGCTCCAATAGCTGCAGCATTAACACTGATTCACAGTAACACAGCAATTGTACCTGTCAAACAGCCCTCACCTCTTATCTCCTCTCCCACTCACAGACACAAGATAGCACAGTTACTTACCTGTAACAGGTGATCTCTGGGAACAGCAGGAATAAGTCTTCACATATGGGTACGTCGGTACCAACGGAGTCCACGCGGGAACACTTCCCAGCGTCCAATCAGAAAGCTTTTGGAAGCATCCCAACACGCCTGCGCGCTGCCTTCCCGCCTTCCCAACTGCCTCTCCTCAATTAAGTTTTACAGTTGAGACAAAGAAAGAGAGCGAAGCAAGGAAGGGAAAGATAGAGATATAGAAAAGCAACTCCTAGGGGAAGGAGGGTGGGTTGTGAAGACTTATTCCTCCTGTTTCCAGAGATCACCTGTTACAGGTAAGTAACTGTGCTATCTCCAGGAACAAGCAGGAATGAGTCTTCACATATGGGGACTCCCCAGCTCATATGCCCGGAGGGAGTCCTAGCATGTTGCAAGTCTAGAACGAGCCATGCTATACCTCAGGACCTCAGGCATCCTGGGGGATGGAGGGCAGGAGTTGAATATAGAAAAAGGAGCTGTAGAACAGCTGGCTAGAACAAGGCTTCAAAAGGGAAGACCCTGTATCGAGGGCATTTAGTAGTAAAATATTGTGATCTGGACCTCCTCTGTTGGCATTGCACAGGTGCACTGAGCTCCATATGGATCTGATAAAAGAGCCAGTGAATATGCTCAAGAGGTACCTCACTGTAAAGTAGAGGTAACAAAAGTAGACCAAAAACAAGTGGAGGCCAGAACCCTTCAGGGTTAGAAAAAATAGCCCCAGGGGAAAAACTGGGGTAGTATAAAAAGTAGAGCTTCAGCAGAGACGCAGAAGGTACTATTGAATTAAAGCTTAAGCCGTTTTGGTTTAAGAAAAAAAATGAGTCTGACCTAATTGGACTGGGGTTGGATCAGTCCATATAGGGAGAAAGGGTATGGAGACCCTTGTATCTGATAAGAAAGTAAGAACAGACTCAGAAGCGCTAAGCTTAAGAGTAACTGAAGCTCCACAATGTCTTTCCTAAATGGGGTCACCTAGGAAAGAGAAGATACATGGAGAGCTTCAGGAGTACCTAAACCGAAAAGGGTAAGGTAAAGAAAAGGGTTATTACCACAGGAAGTGGTTATAGGTGTAGCCCCCTAAATATGCCGGAACAGCATTGATAGGGGTAGTGCCCATCTGTCAGGATCATATAGGATGTAAGGATATCCGAACCTAACAGATAGATAAGTAGATGGATACAGATCTATCTAAAAATATATCTCATATGCTTATAAATATATATATATATATGTATATATATATATATATATATATGCATATATCCATAAGATATATATATATATATATGGGGAGAAGAAACACAGATAGATATAGATAGTATATATCTGTATCTATATATATATATATATATACCCAGAAGAATAGGTCAGCATAGGGAGACATGTCTCCAGGTATATGGATGGAGAGATGTTCAAAGATCCCCATCACCCTTATAGGGAGAGAGGGAGATTCTTCTGACAAGAAGGTTGACACCTACTTGAGTAGATAAACAGGAAAAAATCCTCTCCTCCTGGTTATGACTGTTATAGTCAGAGGAAGGTTGTCCTTGACAAAGGAGTGGCTTAATTCTTTGTAGAATTTGAGCTGTTGAATAACCAGGAGGGCCTACCTGAAGATGGCAGAGGATAACATTAGTCTGCAGACCAGAAGTCCAGATATCTCCAGAATTGTGGTATGGAGATTGGATAGAGAAGGCTACTAGAGGAAGATACCCTAGCGATCCGCCTATGAGGGCAAGATGGATATTAGATGTCCTCTAGTTGCCAGAAAAAAATTTATCCCTGATGGGAAAAATCCCAGGCAATATGGGCCAAGCCAGGGAGTTGGCCCCTCTTTTAGGCTTTCGGGAAATGAAAAGCCTGAGGCTTATGCCTTAACAGAGATTTAAGATAAGATGGAAAGGGTAGAATACCTGCCAGGCATGAATATGACTGGGGGAAACCCTTTTAAACCATCTGGGGTTATCTGCTAGGCAAGATACTGATGCTCTCTAGCAAGGGCCCATAGTGCAAAGCTACGCTGTAGAGTTGCAGAGAGCATGCCGCAGGTTGGTTAGAAGAAAAACTGGCTGTGGACGATACCTGGTGAGGAATGTGGACAACCAGCAGGTAACCAACTATTCTGCCAAGGACAAAGGGCAAAGAATAGAAGATAACCTAACCAAATTGTGAAACGGGGTTTCCCAACGAGGTTGATAACCTGTTTGGGACTTAGTACTGAGGTTAGGAGGATTGCTAGTGGCGAGGAAGCCCTGGTTGTGTGGTGAACAAAAACCTGTGGCGTAACCACTAAAACTTTTCGCATCTGCAGCAACTATGAGGGCAGCATAGAGAATTTCTTTCCCCTACTCTGTAGATTGGGAAAAAGGAAAAACCAACAGACATGGTAGGACTTCCTACTGTCTGAGGAGCTGCCCTAAAGCAACAAGGGGGAGACAACTCCAGAAGGGAGAATCCCCCGGTAGAAGAGGTAGAGGATCATAGGGGCTTATCCGTATAAAAAGTCACTCTTACAAAAGCAAATGTTGTAGTAAGAGGGAGGTAAGATAGAGTTGCAGGAGACCAACTATGGAGGAAATCTCCGACAGGTGAGATGATACATGCCAGTAGATGGAAACAACTGTCTATTGATAGTTGTCACCTCTCCCTCTCCTCCAAGAGGAAGAGGAAAATCTGTTAAGTATGGGCATGATCATCATGAAGATTCTTAAGAAAAGATGTCTCATGAAGAGATATCTAAGTAGGTTAGGATAAACTTAGTGCAGATACTTCAAGTGAAAAGAAGCAGACTGCTATCCCAACCCCCCAAACAAAGGGGCAATGATCTATTTAAAACCCTGCAACTGCTGGGTTTGTTGACCCTGTTGAAGTTGTGGATTGCTCAGACTAGAACGATGTTTCCCCTGTTTAGGGACATCTGAATGATGGGCAAATGATGGGTAAAACCTTCTCCCCTTAGGGGTTGAAAGTTTGGTAGGACATTTCTGACCTACTGGGAAAGAAGGCGGCACAGAGCAGCCTCTGGAAAAAGGAAAGTCAGTGGAGAACTGAGTAACCTGAAGTAAAGACTCCCTGTTGAAGAGATTCTCTCCAGTACAAGGAGTATTTCCCAGTCTTTCCTGTGCCCATTTGTCCAAGTCTGAGGCCTGAAGCCAGGCTCTACGTCGTGCCCCTATAGCTATAGCAGAAGTCCTGCTAACAGACTCAAAGGAGTCTAGGGTAGCACGAGTAAGGAACTTAGAGATATTCTGAATATGACTAACTAGTGAGGAATAGTCTGTACATCTGGGCTCCTGAAGAAAAGGAGTCAAAAGATGTAATTGCTTTGTGATCTCCTCAAGAGATAGACCCATATAAAATATATATGAGAGAATCCTTGCTGAAAGCATGGAGGTCTGGAAGGTTTGACGTCCAAAGGCATCTAGTGTCTTAGACTCACAACCTGGCGGACAAGAAGAGTGCTTTTTAGTACTCTTCACTCGCCTCAATGCTGATTCCACTACATGGAATGATGAGGAAGTTGAGTCCTTTGAAACCCTGGAGAGGGGGGCACCTGATATAGGAGATCAGTTGCTCTGGAAAGTGGGGGTACCTTTAAAGGAGATTCCCACATTCGTAGAAGGAGATCCTGCAAAGAATGATGCAAAGGAAGCATTATATTTTCCTTTGCTTCGTTAGGAACAGAGAGGTATTCTGTACTCCCTTGTGTAGGATCTTGTCCAGGGACAGGAATGGCAAGTGATTTTGCCATATCCAGGAGAAAAGTCTGGAAAGAAAGATCCCTGGAGGGAATTCCCCCTGGATAGACTAGATCTGATCAAGAACTAGCATTGGCACCAAGGGATCTATTCCAGTATATAGGAACAGAAGATCCTGAATGGTGCAGAATGGGATCCTTAGATAGTAGTCGCTGGTACTGGAGGACAGAACCAGCAACAGTTGGTAACATATCGTCCATGCTTGGCATCGATTCCAGACTCGGCATAGAGGGAAGCAACCCTGATGAGTGAAGCATGGAAGGTACCGACTGTAAAGGTACTGTGGATGTCGGTACCGATCTCGGTACCGAATCTGATGACGGAGGAAGAAAACCAGCCGGTGGCAACTCTAATGGTATCGGTGGAACAGAGGGTTGCGGATCCGAGGTATCGGAACCGAGCCTTCGGTACCGACGGGAGTCGGTACCAAGGCGAGTGGGTACCCCGTCCTCCAGACTGGAGATCGATTCTAGACTCGGCATCGAAGGAAGCGAGTCTATCGATGCACGTCTGGAGGGTACCGACGTCGGAACTCGTATCGGTGTCGATACCGATACTGTGAAATCGATCTGAAGCATATCCACCGGCCCCGTAGGTACCGGAGACGCCAGACGACGATCCTCGGTGAGGAATATTTCATTCAACACCGGTGCCGATGCCGGGATATCGGTACCGCTCGAAGCGGATGCCACCACCGGACATGGCTCAGGTATGTTCTGTAAGGGGTGAACCTCAGGAACAACCTGAAACCCCACACAGGCTTTGGAGGCCGAAGACTCCCACCGGGGTTTTGAAACCAGTGGATTCTCGAGGGCAAGGCCGGAGGCATCTCTATGCTGTGCATGAGAACTGCCGCTCGAGGACTGGCTAGTCTTGTCTTAATAGACTGTTTTTGGGTTACCTGATCCTGTGTAGAAGAAGATATAGTCGGTGCCCTGAAGTTGGAAGGGGACCGCGTGTCGAGGGAAACTCGATGTTGAAAACTGCTTCTCACAGTACTGGTGCCCGAAGGCTCTGGAGGACAATGGTCAGGAGCCAAGCAGGTTAGACACCAATTGTGAGTGTCTAAAAATAAAGTTGTACCGCCACAGTTTGTGCATTTCCTGGGGAGAATGGCTGGTGATTCCATGAGGAAAAATGGAGAGGCCTAGAAGGCCTGAGAACCGTGAACACTAAGAAGAAATTTTATATTCCTTAAGGAAAATTTTAAAAGAAAATAAGAAAGAAACACCGGCGGTACCGGTGGTGTCGGGGAAGGCAGCTGCGACCACAAGAAAACTAAAAAATAAAAGAAGAATTTTCTGCGGTGACAGGAGAACGTCCTGCCGGCTCCGCGTAAAAATGAAAACTGAGAAGAGGCAGTTTGGAAGGCGGGAAGGCAGCACGCAGGCGTGTTGGGATGCTTCCAAAAGCTTTCCGATTGGACGATGGGAAGCGTTCCCGCGCGGACTCCATCAGTATCAACGTACTCATATGTGAAGACTCATTCCTGCTTGTTCCTGGAGATCTAACGTACACACATTCAAGAATGCACAGACACACACATATAAGCACATATACAGTAACATACAAACACAGATATACATACACACAAACAAAAGAGATACAGAAACAAAAGCCAGATAAACATACAATCAACATCACGAAAACTGAAATACTACACATCAAGAGAGACCCCAGCTTCAAGCCCCCCACATCAGTAAAATTAGGAAATGTCATCATCCAAGTCAAACCAGAAATCAAATACTTGGGAATCACACTGGACTGAAAACTAAGCTTCAAAGACCAAATCAAAAGCACCACCAACTCCATATACTATAAGCTATAAACCTTAAAGAACCTACGACCCCCTCCTGGATCCAAAAGACTTTTGCTCAGTCTGCCAAGACATAATCACCCCCCTGCTTGAATACTGCAACTCAGTCTACCAAGGATTAACTAAACATGTACTACACCTCCTGCAATTAGCACAGAATACAGCAGCACGACTCATCCAAAAAGCTCCACGACTGACACACATCACACCCATATTGAACCCACTCCATTGGTCCCCGCCACCTCAAGAATCACATAAAAAAACATAATGAACTTACACAAAGTACTACAACATCTGCAAACACTCCTTAACTTACCTAGGAGTGACAGACCAAGAAGACAGAACACCCAGAACCTTCTCAAAGTTCTACCCCAGTTAAACAAGAAAATAAAAGCATGTGCAAGAGAGCATTTTCTCTTTATGCACCAATCATCTGGAACTCACTACCTCCCACTAATACTGAGGAAACCAGAGACTTCAGAAAGAAACTAAAAACCTACCTCTTCCAAGAGTACTTCGGCACAAAACGCCCATAATGTGGACACTGTCAACCCACCTCTCTTCCAGAAACTGTCACAAATCTTATCCCACCATTACTACCTCCACAACCCACCTCACACGAGACATATTGTATCCCCAACAATCCCACCCCACACTGTGCATAGCTTAATCTCCTACACTTCAGCTTGCAATGAACGCAACCGCCAGAATACTACACGGAGCCTCCAGGACGGATCACGTAACCCCAATCTTGAAACACCTCCATTGGCTGCCAGTCCACTGCAGATTCTCCTTCAAAATACTACTGAAATACTTCAAAGCCATCCACAAGTGCTCCTCCACCTCCCTCACGGATCTTGTCCACCTCACTCCCCCCAACAGAGCCAGAAGGTCATTCGCCGCCAACACGCTGATAATCCCAAACACAATCACAAAATGCTCTCGAGCAACAACGAACAGAGCCTTTGTGTTCTATGCACCCACATGCTGGAACACCCTCCCATCCACAATCCGGTCCATCACTGACCTCACCCAATTTAGGAAGGCACTTAAGCACCATCTATTCCTTCAGTACTACTCCCACTCTAGCAACGACTCACAACCAGACATAACTAACAACCAGACCACCACCACTAGTACACCCACATCACACTGATGCGGGGCCATCCATTAGCACAACCGGACACCCTATATACTGAATGTGTCTAACTGTAAATAAGTGCCAAGCAGCTCCGGCCAACTCTTGCACCCGTGACTGAACTGCTGACCTGTATATATAGTACTTAACATTGTAAATTATATATAGTTATTGTATATAGTTACTCAACATTGTATTACTTAACATTGTAAATTGTAGCCAAGCAGACCTGGTCAATACTGTATATCCATGACCAGATTGCTCAGCATGTACAGTTACCCCAGTTAATCCCAATTGCAACACCTGTTCTTTGTAAGTACAATACAGGTCCCGCCTGCTCTGTACAACTTATTGTTGACTGTAAACCACACTGATTCTAAAGAGCGCAGCATAGAAAAGACATTAAATAAATAAATACACCCACTTTTGACTCTCCAAGTTTATAATTCCCCTGTTGTATGTAAAAATTATTCTGTTCAAAGTTTTATGTACAACACTTTGTTCCATGCAAACCGTTTTGGCTAGTAGAAAAACGGTATTAAATAAAAGTAAAACAAAACAGATATATAAATGCATGCATGCACATACACTCATACGCACCACATTCACAAGAGACACACATATACAGGCAGTGCTGATACAGACAGACTAGTATGTGCATGCACACGCATACACACAGTGTTGGAAAGAATTTCATGAGCTAAACTCTGCATACTTTCCCCACTTGTTTCTGAAGTCAGAACTTTATGTGACTGACATGTCTCGAGAGACTTCACAGTCCTGTGCAGCTCTGAATGCAGAGAAAAGTTGGCAGATTAGTTAACAGTAGGTAAAATGCACTGCTTGCAGAATCCTCTTGCTAGCTATAAGACCATGTGCAAGGAGCGTGAAGACGGGCAAAGCCTTCCACAGGCAGCTCTAGCCTACCCCCGGGCCTTCTTTCTGCTAGGTGATGGTTGACCTACCAGGACAAAAATCTGCAGGCATACCTAAAGATAGTGGTTAGGAACCTCTGTATTAGCATATCTGACAGGGCCCCCTTCTTCAAACTTTTGTTCCTTAAAACAACTGTCTGCACAGCCAGATTTCTAGGCAACAGGAGGTTGCTGTTGTGCTTGGCCTGCAGAAAGGGAATAGGGGATAAAAACAAATACAGCATCAAGTTCTGCTGATGAGAGAGAGATGAGAGAGAGGGAGGCCATGCATGATTCCTCTGATGAGAGCATGGTGGGAAGTGAACATCACTAAGGACTACCTGATGAGAGCTGGACGAAAAAGGCAAGATCAGACCAAGTATAATGGCTCTCTGATTGAAACTGGGCAAGGACTCAAGCAGTGAATTAGGGCTACCTATTATGCGCTGGACAGGGAAGGTGTAACCCTTAGCCAGGGAGCCACCATGCATGGCCTTCCCATTTTTTCATTTCACATGTTTTAATATTGTAGCTCACATGCATACTGCTTTCTTTGCTGAAAACAATTTCAGAGTTTAGTGCATTATTTCTAACATCCCCAACCCCAATAATTACTGGATCTCACAAAAAGAAGGTTGTGGCAGCACAAATTCAAAGTGCAGTGTTGCAAGATTCTTTTCCCTATACCCTTACCAAAAAAAAAAAAGCCCTCCAGCTGTACTGAAAATTTTCACTTTATAATCTTAATGAATAAATTCAGGGATAATATCAACAGCCTTAAAATGGTCTTATTTTAGCAAAAGTGTTAATTGCCTTTGTTTAGCAAAGGAAAAAAATATTTAAATGTAATCACTCTAAAACATCATTCTCTTGTCAAAAGAGATTTCAGTCTGAAGTTCTTCCTCATCTGATTCTCCTACTAAAGCAGCAGTACTGACAAACACAGACCTTTTTTTCCTTTATAAAACTTAATTCAGTTGGGAAGTAAAAAGAAAATAACTTAGACCTTTCCCTTCTCCCCCCTCCCAAAAAAAAAAACCAAAACAATTTGTTGTTTCTATATCCAAAGCAGTATGAAGGATCTAATCTTTTGGAAAAACAGTTTGAGAAAACCCAGGATGTTGCTATGCCGATTCCCCTCAGAACTCAAAGCACTCATCACTCTGATCTACTTACAATTGTGGTCAACATTATTAGCACCCTTGCATTTTAAGTATGGTGTGTTCGATATCTTGAGAAATAATTGGAAATTTATCAATTGTATGTCATCAAAATATTTTAATATGTTCAAATGTATACAATAAAAAAAAGTCTGTGCAACTTAGAAGCAGTAATTTCTGAGAAAAAAAAACATGACCTACATAAGAACATAAGATATGCCATACTGGGTCAGACTAAGGTCCATCAAGCCCAGTATCCTGTTTCCAACAGTGGCCAATCTAGGTCACAAGTACCTAGCAGTTTCCCCAAAGGACACAGGTTCCACGATGCTTGTATTGGGGCAAGCAATGGATGTCCGGGTCCTCTTTAATAATGGTTTATGGATCTTTCCTCCAGGAACTTGTCCAAACCTTTTTTAAAACCATCTACACTAACAGCTTTTACTACATCCTCCAGAAACAAATTCCAGAGTTTGATTATGTGTTGACTGAAAAAAATATTTTCTCTTATTAGTCTTAACTAGTTTACACTGTAGCTTCACTGCATGTACCCTAGTCTTTCTATATTTTGATGACGTAAACAATCAATCTACGTTTACCTGTTCCACTCCATGCATTAATTTATAGACCTCTATCATATCTCCCCCTCAGCCGTCTCTCTTCCAGGTTGAAGAGCACTAACCTTTTTAGCTTCTCCTCATAGGGGTAATCCTTCCATCCCCTTTAACATTTTGGTGGTTCTTCTCTGTACCTTTCCTAATAACGCTATATCCTTTTTAAGGTACGGTAAAGCGTAGTTACTCACCTGTAACAGGTGATCTCCGGACGGAGCCCGCGCAGGAACGCTATAGGAAAGCTTTTGGGAGCATCCCACTGCGCCTACGTAGCTGCCTTCCCACCTTTCCAACTTTCCCTCCTCAGTTGAGTTTGTAGCTGAGATAAAAGGAGAGAGAGGGAGAGAGAGAACTACAACTCCTACGGGAGGAGAGTGGGTTGTGAAGACTCAATTCCTGCTATTCCCGGAGATCACATGTTAAAGGTGAGTAATTACGCTATCTCCAGGAACAAGCAGGAATGTAGTCTTCACATATGGAACTCCCTAGCTTGGAGATGCCAGGAAGATGACCACAGAGAGAGCAGTAAAGCACAGGCCTAAGTGGGTCATATATCCTCCAAGGATGTCTGGTATTGAAACCCGGGACGGGAGGTAGGAGTTGATCTAAGTCTGAAAGAGATGCTGGAGGCATCCCGGCAGGAGTCCTTGTCCAAGCAATAATGGGCCGCAAAAGTGTGGACAGAGGACCAGGTTGCTGCTTTGCATATTTCATCAATCACCACTGAGTGTAGGTTTGCCGTGGAGGCAGCCATTGCTTGCACATTATGTGCTGTGACATGACCTTCAAGGGAAAGTCCTGCACTCTTATATGCAAAAGATATACAGTCTGCAATCCATTTGGAGAGTGTTCTCTTGGAAACTGGTAGACCTAGATGACTGGAATCAAAAGCAACAAAAAGCTGTGAAGCTTTCCTATGCTGCCTAGTTCTCTGTAGATAAAAGGCCAAGGCACGTTTACAATCCAGAGTATGTAGGTTTTTTCCGGCACTAAAGGCATGAGGTCTAGGGAAGAAAATAGGAAGGTAAACAGACTAGTTTAAATGAAGAGGCGAAACCACCTTTGGCATGAAGGGGGACCCTTATCTAATTGGTTTTGAGTCCAGAGGACGAGATGTGGAGGAGATACTCAAGTAACACTTCCACGGGAACGAAAAAAGGATTAAGATCCTTTTCTGAACACCATATTGAAAACCTTTGCCACTTGAAGGTGTAAGAACACCTTGTAGAAGGTTTCCTTGAAGCCAATAGGATATCTCTAACCTGTTGAGAGAGGTTGATGTCCTGGAGTTCTAAGCTCTCAGCAGCCATGCTGTCAGATGTAAGGACTGCAGGTTTGGATGCAGAAGCGTCACGTTCTCCTGAGACAGGAGATCCGGAGCACATCCCAACTCCAGAGGTTTGGCTTGAGAGAGATATAGAAGCAGTGGATACCACGTTTGTTGTGGCTAACGCGGGGTTATGAGGATCATGTAGCCCCTGCCTCTCTGGAGTTTGAAGAGAGTCTTGGGGATAAGGGGACTGGGAGGGTAGGCATATAGAAAGTCCCGACCCCAGTGAAGGTGGAAAGCATACATCGCCTGACTGTGTTCTAGAACAGAAGCGGGGAAGTTTGGCATTCTGAGGACTTGCAAACAGATCTATATCTGGGGTTCCCTAGATTTGAAAAATTCGAGCAATCTGATCCGCATGAAGAGACCACTCATGTGGCAGTAGTACTCGACTGAGTTTGTCTGCCAGGAGATTTTGTTTACCAGGGAGATATACCGCTAGTAGGTGGATCTGATGGCAAATGGTAAAAGACCATAGATGTATGGCTTTGTTGCACAATGCTTGAGAACCTGTTCCACCTTGCTTGTTCACATAGAACATGGCACCTCTGTGTCCGTCTGGACTAGAACTGTTTGGGAGCAAAGGTGGTCTTGGAACACCCTGAGAGCATTGTGGATGGCTTTGAGTTCCAACAGATTTATGTGAAGTCGTGCCTCTTGCTGAGTCCAAAGACCCTAAGTGGAGAAATTATCCAGATGAGCTCCCCAACCCAATTTGGACGCATCCATCATCAGGGTAGATTGGTGTGATAGCATCTGAAAAGATGACCCTACAAGGTGGTTTTCTGGCGATTGCCACCATTGGTGAGACGAAATTAGACTTGCAGTGATCATGATTCTGTCCCCCAGACAACCTGATGCTTGGGTTCACTAAGAAGCCAGGGTCCATTGAGCTGCATGCACATGCAGACGAGCATAAGGAACCACATGTACAGTGGAAGCCCTATGGCCCAGCAACTGAAGCATTTCTCGAGCAGTTAGGAAAGTTTTCATACCTGCCTGAGAAGTTAGCTGAACAATTTGAGCACAGCGGGCCTGTGGTAGAAAAGTCCTTGACTGCTGCGTGTCTAGGAGAGCCCCTATGAACTCTAAGGTTTGAGAAGGGGCGAGTTGGGACTTTGGAAGATTTATTACAAATCCCAAGTGTTGAAGAATCTGCATTGTGCGGGAGAGAGCAGAGCTGGCCTCTAGAGCTGTCGCTGCTCGGATGAGCCAGACATCTAAGTAAGGGAAGACAAATATCCCCAGAGATCTTAGGAATGCTGCCACTGCTGCCATGAATTTTGTAAAGACTCTTGGGGCAGAGGCAAGGCCAAAGGGTAGAACCCTGTATTGGCAATGTCTTCCTTGAAAGAGGAATCGTAGAAACCTCCTGTGTTCTGAGTGAATAAGGATATGGGTATATGCATCCTTTAGATCTAGAGAACAAAGCCAGTCCTGACTCTGGAGGTAAGGGAGAAGAGCTCCAAGAGAGATTATCTTCAATTTCTCTCGGAGCAGATACTTGTTCAATTCTCTGAGGTCCAGGATGGGCCTGTATCCTCCTGTCTTCTTTGGGATAAGGAAGTAGGAGGAGTAGAAGCCCAGGCCTTGCTGAGAGAGTGGCACCTCCTCTATCGCACCCTGAGCGAGAAGGGTGGTAATCCCTTGGGAACAAGAGTGGTGAGAGGAGGCCGAAAGCTGAACTCTCCTGGAGTAGAGGGAGGGGGCATACTTTGGAAGTGAAGTTTGTACACCTCTGCTACTATGGAGAGAGTCCAATGTTCTGATGTTATCTCGTGCCACCTTTGGGCAAAGTAACAGTTTGCCTGGAATGTTGACTGGCTCTGGAACAGCTATGTTCTCTAGAAAGAAGTCAAAGACCTTGAGGAGGCTGGGTCTGTTGAGATGGCTGAGCCCTGGGGGTCTGAGCCTTCCTTTGTTGCTTCGGTTGTTGCTGTCCCTTCTGGGAAGCATGGACCGGACAGTGCACAGTGTGGGCATAAGAAGGGTAAAACTTCTTTTTCTTGTTGAAAAAAGGCATCTTTATAGTCTTTTTCTTAGCTGGGTTGGCAGTGGTTCTAGAAAGCCTATTGAGAGTGGTATTCTTGGATTCCAGCTGAGAAGCCTTGTCCTGCCAATCCTTGCCAAAAAGGTTTTCCCCTGTGCAAGGAATGTTCCCCAGCTTATCCTGTACCCACTGTTCAAGATCGGATGCTTGTAACCAAGCAATCTGACGTGCACCGATGCAAATAGCAGAAGTTCTGCTGATACACTCAAAGCAGTCAAAAGTTGCCGTGTTCATAAATTTGGAAACATTCCGGGCATGTTTTACAAGTGTCAGATAATCAGCCCTCTTGTCATCAGGGAGAAGAGCAGCCATTAATTCTAAAAACTTAGCAACCTCCCGAAGGAACATACCCATGTAGAGAATGCAAGAACTTATTCTGGCTGATAACATGGAGGCTTGAAAGCATCAAAGACCGAAGGCATCAAGAGTTCTCGCCTCCTGGCCCAGAGTATTTGAGGAATGTGTCTTGGCACTTTTAATTTGACGCATTGCCAATTCCACTACCATGGAGTGGGGTGTGGTAACAGTCTTCTGGAAACCGGAACACTGCGGTACCCGATACATGGTATTGAGTCTCCGAGAATGTGGAGAGACAGTTAAAGGTATCTCCCACATCCTAAGCATGAGGTCATGCAATATCCAGCGACTAGGTAGGGTAGCAGCGTCCTTCGGCGCTGCTGGATACTGAAGAATTTCAAGTTCTTCAGCTCTCGGTTCTTTCTCTGAGGTCACCGTCATGGAGAGACTCCGAGCCACGTCCTGTATAAAGTCTTGAAAAGACATGTCCTCCGGAGGAGACATACGACGTTGTGGGGAAGGAAAAGGATCTTCCGGAAGAGCCTCCATTTCCCTGGCACTGACTGATTCAGACGAGTCTGAATCGGAGGACTTGAAGTATCGGCGGGCCAGGTGCTCCCAGCCCAGCCCATCGACGGTATCGATCAAAATTGGCATCGGAATACCTTGGTACCGGACCCTCGATGCTGGACACTGATTCTAGGGCCAGCATGGGTGGAAGAGTGGAGAGCAGTGCAATGGTCGATGCAGATACATTCGGTACCAGCGTTGGTACCGATGGCTGCGGAACCATTTGCAGAGGCTTTAGCGGTACCGAAGCTGCTAGCAAGGCCGCTAAACTCCACTCAATGGCCAGGATACGTTGATCCATGGAGCCAGCCGATGCCTGGGTATTGGTACCTGAACAGTGGGCCACGACCCCAGAGCATGACACCAAGAGCTCTCCGGAGGTGGAGGCCTCGGGAGCATCTTGGGACCTGTTAACGCTTTGGAGGCAAGGGCCTCCCACCGGGGTTCTTTGGCTGGTGTATTCCCCTCCAGGGCAACGTCTAAGGCATCTCAATGCTTAGAAGGAGATCAACCCTTGGAAGACCGGACAGCCTTTGAGGAAGACTTGGGTTTTGATACCTGAGATCCATGAGAGGAAGATCAAGCCCTCGACGATGTCGATGCAACCAACATTGCATCGGTGGCAAAGAGGGTGCTGAGTTTCGCAGCTCTATTCTGCAGGCCCCTCTGTCATCTTCCTGCAGAGAAGGCATTCCGAAGGCAGGTGGTCTGGTCCCAAACATTTGAGACACCAGTCGTGGGTGTCGGTAGCAGAGATAGTACTGCTACATTTGGAATACCTTTTGAAACCACTAGCTGGTTTATCCATCTTAAAGGAAAAAGGAGCCTAAGGACCAAAATGGCACCTAAACACCTGGAGGGGCAAGGTACCCTCAGTGAAAAAACTGAAGGTTTTTTGTTTTTTGCTTTTTTAAAAAGAAAGAAATAGAAACAGAAAACAGAAGAAACGCCGACGATGCCGGTGCTAGCTTCGACGGGAAGGCAGACGCGACCACAAAAGTAGTACATTTTTGCAGTGACAGGAATTGCTCCCTGTTGGCTCCGCGGAAAAAAAAGGCGGGAGAATTGGAAAGGCGGGAAGGCAGCTACGCAGGCACAGTGGGATGCTCCCAAAAGCTTTCCTATAGGATGCTGGGGAGCGTTCCCACACAGGCTCCGTCAGTGCCGACATCACCCATATGTGAAGACTACATTCTTGCTTGTTCCTGGAGATCCAGAATTGCACACAATATTCAAGGTGCGGTCGCACCATGGAACAATATAGAGGCATTAGAATATTTTGTTTTATTCTCCATTCCTTTCCTTATGTTTCCTAGCATTCTATTTGCTTTCTTGGCCACCGCTGCACACTGGGAGGAGGGTTTTCACATGTCATCCATGACGACGCCTAAATCTTTTTCCTGGGTAGTGGTTCCCAATATGGAACCTTGCATCGTGTAACCCGGAGAGAATTAATGTAACCCTTCACTAATATTTGGCTGCACAACTTTTGGGAGTGATGACAGCCTCCAAACGTTTCTTGTAGCCATCTATAAGATTTGTCAGGGCCAGCCAAACCACTAGGCGGCCGCCTAGGGCAGCAACTTCCAGAGACCAGCAAAAGCAAAGCATTCAAAACTAAATAATAGATTTTGACAGAGAGAGTGAGTGTAAAACTTGAGGTTACACCTAGGGCATCAACACTTTGAACCATCTCTAGGGCCGGCCCTAAGTTTTGTATATCTGTCTGCTGGTAGTTTCTCCCACTCTTCAACTGTGATTTGTTCCAGCTCATGAATGTTTACAGGATTCCTTTTATCAATGGCAGATTTCAGCTCTTTCCAAAGATTCTCGATTGGACTGAGATCAGGGCTCACTGCTGGCCAGCTTAAAACAGTCCATTTTTTCCTTTTTAACCATTCTTTTGTACTTTTGGATGTATGTTTTGGGTCATTGCCCTACTGAGGGACCCATGACCTTCGAGACAAACCTAGCTTTCTGACACTAGGTAACACATTTCGCTCCAAAATACCTTTGTGGTCCTCTGACTTCATGATTCCTTTAATATGTTCCAGGCCTCCAGTTCCTGATGCAGTTAAACAGTTCCACAATATTATGGAACCTCCACCATATTTAACTATAGGAAGGGTGCTTCATTTCCCCTGCAAACGTACAACTGGTCTGAACTGCCAAAGAGCTCAAGTTTAGTTTCATCTGTCCACAGAACATTTTCCCAGAAGGACTGTGGTTTCTCAAGATGGGTTTGGGCAAAGATTAGGCGTGCCTTTTTATGTCTCTTTGACCAGTGGGGTCCTCCTAGGCCTTCGCCCATGAATTCTTTCTTTGTTTAGTACACATCATATGGTGCGGGTTGAAACCACCATTCCAGATTGCTTCAGGTCAGCCTTAAGCTCTTTAGATGTTGTACATGATGTTTTTCCAACAGTTCGCTCTAACCTTCAAAGACTTCTTGGATTCATTTTCCTCTTCTCACCACATCCTTGGAGGTTCTTGACAATTCCTTGAGCAGAAAACTTTTTAACATTACAAACTATAGACAGAAATCCCAAGGTCTTTGGAGATGGCCTTGTACCCCCCCCCCCTTTGAAATTTGATATTTGTTAACAGCTTTTGTGACAGTCTTGGGCAGCTCTCTTAACCTCACCATTGTGAAAATGGAACAGGGCGTGAATGTGGCCATTTTAAACATTAAAGCCATCATTTGTTGGTTGATTCAAGTCATGTGAGTACTCACAATTGCTCACAGGTGTGTCTAGTTTTACTGCAATGAGAATGTGGTTTTTCTATTCAAATTGATTTAAACTGTTATAAGGGTACCAATAATCATGTCCTGGCAATGTCCCGGATTTTATGCTATTTCCTACCATTTCCTTTTTCAATTGGTCTTGTTTTATTTGATTCTTTTGTGTGTGTCAAATATATATGCATATATGGTCCAAAGCCATTTTCCTGGACACTTTTTTTTAAAGAAGATATTGGACATTAAGAGTTGAACTGCAAGGATGCCAATAATTTTGACCAAATGTATTTGGCAAGAATTAGACAGCGGACTCAATATTTATAATATGGAGAGGGGAGGGAGAAGGAAAGAGTATACCATGAAAAATGAAAGATGCACTTGCTACATTCCTAACAGCATAATAAACATATACACAAAGTAGCATAGTAAGGAGTAATTAGGCCTTACCTGCTAATTGTCTTAACTTGAGTTCTCTCCAGGCCAGTCTAGGAACCATAGGGTAGTCAACCTCCTCTAGCAGCTGAGGACTGAATTCTCAAAGTCTTGCTGACAGCCTATCCAGCTCCCCCTGCTGTCAGAGACTCGGTCTTCTATTGTCAAAGCAGCTTGACCTTCTCTATATACTACTTCCTCCTAACCCAATTCTACAGAAAAATAAAAACTTTGAACTATCCTCTACGATCTAACCGCTTCCTGCCTTTCCTAACTTTCTCCATTTTTTTTTGTTACGTTTCAGAAATGGCCCCTACTCCTCCTCCCCCGACCCCGGGAGGGAGCCCCACAGCCAGCGCCGTCCCGAAACACCTTGGACGCTAGACCAAATAAAACCCATGGCTATCCTTCACTTTAGCCACCTCCAGTCAACAACGAATTCACCAACCAACAATCTCTGAATTAACTGCCGTCACTAGCCCCCCCAACGAAACCCACAAATGAACTGGATGGGCCCTGGACTGGCCCAGAGAGAACTCAAGGAAAGACAATTAGCAGGTAAGGCCTAATTTCTCCTTCCTCTTCGTCTCTCCAGCCCAGGAACCGTAGGGAAGTACCAGAGCAGTACCTAATTTCGGGAGGGCCCCGCGAGCCCCGCCACTATGGCTGAGGCCCCTACATTTACACCTCCCCTTGCTTGAACATCCAATCGATAGTGCTTCACAAAAGTGTGGAGAGACGACCAAGTAGCCGCTTGACAGATATCCACAGGCGGAACCCAATGCGAATTCGGCCCAAGAAGCCGCCTGGCCCCAAGTAGAATGAGCTTGGAGACCCTCAGGAGGCGACATCCCACTTGCCTTATATGCTGCTCCTACAGCCTGCTTCACCCACCAGGCAATTGAAGCCGTCTCACCTTTACGTGTTCCCTCAAAAAGCATGAACAACTTGTCCGTCCTCCAAAACGACTCCGTCCTCCTGAGGTACCAACGGAGCACTCTTCCCAGATCCAGCTTCCGAAGCGAAGGATCCATTCCATCCCTTTCACGACTCTGAAAGGTCAGAAGCAAAATTGGCTGATTTAAGTGAAAACCAGACACTACTTTTGGCAGAAAGGAGGCACCTTTTCCACTGAAAATTGAATGTACGGCTCCTTACACTAGAGCGCCTGCAGATCAGAGATCCTTCCTGACAAGCACAACGCCACCAGGAAGGCGATCTTCCAAGAAAGCTCTCTCAGAGCCACTGCTACCTCGGACTCAAAGGGTGGCCTGTAAACGGGGGCGCTGGTCGTGAAGGGCCACAGTCTTGGCAAAGGCAAAATTTTATTATGACTTGCAAAGTATTGTGGAGGATGTAGTTCATTCATACCAGAATCAGCCGTTCACAAAATAATGAGTTGTGATGCTCGAGTGTAAGCAAAGAAAAACAGATTTTATTCATGGGGTTAATTCTCCCACACAGATTTACTTGGCAACACAAAAGGACACTTGCTTCAAGTACTGTACTCAGGAAAAACAAAACATGTTATAAGGTAACTGAACTTCTTAAGCAATAAATCAATAAAGACCTTGATGGGAAACAGAAAAGGTCTTTTTGATGGCTCCTGCTAATGACATTCTTAGCAGTGCTTCAAAAGGCAAAAACAAAACCTAAAAGTAACAAAAAAAACCTGTTCTTTATCAAGGATAACTTTCTTCTATTCACACACACAAAAAAAAAAAAAGAGAAAAGTTTCCTTCCAGAGCTCACGTGCACTTGTGCCTGGCTCAATCACCAATAATTAGCCAGCTGCAAACCCCTTTGCTGGTTCACTCTCTCTACGTGGCTCAATCCTACCCTAAAGCTTTCTTGCAGAGACTTTTCTGGGTAGATAAAAGAACAAGTTACAGTTCCTTTTGGTGGTTGTTGTATTAGTGAGAAAGTACTTTAAAACAGCAGCCTAGACAGAGAGCAATCCATGTATTCATTCTGATCATTTGATATATCTCCTTCTTCCTCAAATATCATGGAATCAATATCAGGGTCTGGCTCAGAGGAATTCCTTACTTGATCATTCTAAGGATAATATTTGTTTCCCTGCTGTCTTCCTGGAGAAGAGCTAGGGCATAGATCAAAGTTCATACCTGAGCTTCCTTTGCTGTTAGGTTTCCTCTCCAGGTATCCTGGCCAGTAAGTAATCCAGCTTTTATGTCCAGCCTTCCAATCAAGATCCCTGGACACTGGGTCTCTCTTCACATACCTTCTTGCACCAGTCTTAGGGCCCCTTCCAAATGCAGCCGTCTCTCTCAAAGGTGCCGTTTGGGAGTTCCTGGCTCTATAACCCCAATCCTCTGGCTTCCTCCAGTCCAATGGAGTATGCTTGCCTCTGGAATCACTCCTAACACACGTACTGCTGTGGGCTCCTTCTTTAGACCTCCAAGATGTCTTTCTCTTCTTCCTTCCACGTTGCTTCTGCTGTTGTAGTCCTCTCTCCTCTTTCTGTCTGCTCTCCTGGTTCTTTCTGTTCTTTCTGTTCTCTCTCTGTGGAGAATATCTTTTACTTTTAACTTGCTTAGAGGGACACTCCACCCTAGCACAGCCCAGGTGTGCTGAATCAAGCCCTGCCCTTGGAGATGAGTGATTGGGGATTACTTCATAGCTCTCCTGATTGAACACACGTTTCCCCACTTCAGCCCTCCTAGAGGCTGTTTGTAACCTGGTGCATTCTGGGACTGGTAGTCTTTTATGAAAACATTCTGTTTTAGTATTTCTACCAGCAAAGACAGGTTGCTTGTTCAGAGTCAATTCACCTCTTTTATAGTTCCTTCCTGAACTATGATAAGCTTCCTTATCACAGGCCGCGCCAATGCTTCTAGAACCAAGTTCAGATCCCAAGCCGGAACTACCGGTCTCACTGGTCACCTTACATTCTTAACTGCCCTCAGGAAGCGCACAACATCCGGATGCGATGACAAGATGCCCCCTTGCACCCTGCCCCTATAGCAAGCCAGGGCAGCCAGGTGAACCTTTAGAGTGCTGAGTGCTAGACCCTTATCCAGACCCCCTTGCAGAGACGACAAGATGTCTGGCACCATCGCGGAAAACGGCTTAACGCTACGATCCTCACATCAACCTTCAAAAATACGCCAAATACAGACATACGCTAAGGACGTAGACCTCTTGGACTTCAACATCGTCGCCACAACCGACGCAGAGTATCCTCTGCCCCGCAACCGTTCCCTTTCAAGAGCCAAGCTGTAAGCAAGAACCAATCCACCTGCGGCATTACTATTGGCCCCTGGTTCAACAGATCGACTCGACTGGGAAGTCTCCAAGGACGGTCCACGAGAAGCCGCACCAGGTCCGCATACCAATGCCTCCTTGGCCAATCTGGTGCAATGAGAACTACCTTGCCGTCGTGACCTCCTATCCTCCAAATAACCCGACGAATCATCGGCCATGGAGGAAACATATAGAGCAGCCCACCCGACGGCCAAGGCTGGACTAGCCCTCGTGATGCCTTAGCATTGACGAGAGTGGCCATCAGATCCATGACTGGCTGTCCCCACCACACCGTAATGTTGTGAAAGACCGCCACGTTTAGTTCCCACTCTCCTGGCTCTAAGAAATTCCGACTGAGATAGTCGGCCTGCACGTTGTCCTTTCCTGCTACATGAGCCGCCGAAAGGGCTACCAGATGGCCCTCTGCCCACTGCATCAACAGCTGACTCTCCTCCAACAAGGCCGCACTGCCCGTACCCCCTTGTCGGTTAATATAGGACACCGTCACCGCATTGTCTGAGAAAACACGCACCGCTTTCCCCTCCAGCAGACTCTGGAACTCCTAAAGTGCCAACCGCACTGCTCTCATCTCTAGCCGACTGATCGACCATCCGCTCACTTCTGCCAACCAGCAGCCCTACGCCACCTGGGACAAACAATGCGCCCCCCCCCACCCCCAGCCCGAGAGACTAGCATCCGTGGTGACCAGAACCCAATCCGGCTGCTCCAGAGGCACTCATGCTAGAAGATGTCTGGGATCCAACCACCACTGCAGACTGCCGCTTATGGCCTCCGGGCACACCAACTTCTGAGACAGAGGATAATCCTGCGGCGACCATCTGGATAGCAACGCCCGCTGAAGAGGACGCATATGGGCCCTGGCCCATGGCACCAGGTCCAAGGCCACTGCCATGGAACCCAGCAGCAAGTATCTCCACGCCATTGGGGATTTCATGCGTAAAAACGCTCTAACCTGCTTTAAAATCTTTTGTACTCTGTCCTCGGGCAGAAACACCGATCCAATGCCCGTATCGAACAACGCCCCGAGATATATTAGGTGCTTCACTGGAAGTAACTGACTCTTGGCCTGGTTTACCACCCAACCAAGCTGTTCCAAGAATTCCACTACACGTGCTGTCGCTGTGACCGACTCTGCCACGGACCCTGCCCGAATCAACCAATCGTCCAGGTAGGGATGCACTCGAATTCTCTCTTTTCGCAATACCGCCGCGACCACTACCATCACCTTCGTGAGCGTGCGCGGCACCGAAGCCAGCCCAAACGGCAACGCCCGGAACTGAAAGTGTCCCATGGGAACGGCAAAGCGTAAAAATCTTTGATGCTCTGGTCTGATGGGAATGTGCAGATATGCTTCCATTAAATCTATGGAAGAAAGCATCTCGCCGGGCTTTACCAACCAAATTACGGATCTCAGAGTTTCCATTCGGAAACGCGGCACCTTCAAACAACGGTTCACATGCTTGAGATCTAGAATGGGCCAAAAAGATCCCTCCTTCTTGGGGACCACAAAATAAATCGAGTATCAACCTAACCCGTACTGGTCTCGGGGAACCGGAACCACTGCTTGAAGCCAGGGCCGGATTTACCTTGAGTGAGGCCCTACGCCAACAAAAATTGTGGGCCCCCAGCAGGGGCGGCCCAAGGGGGGTGCGGGGCCTCATTTGCATAAGGGGCCTCATTTGCATAAATATTTGCATAATGTTACCATATACTAACTTTTAGTAAACGTGCCTCTTAATGAGTGTATGGATAAAGAAGACTAAAAGATTTCTACATTACTATAATCCAGTGCCAACTGCCAGACACATTAGGAACTACTACAAACACTGCCCATTTAGAACCCATAGTAAACCCGCCGTATCCTAACAGCACTACCAGGACTCACAAAGCACCATACCCTACCAATCAAAAGGCAACACTGCAAATATTAAACCAATACATTTCAGAGAACAACAATACATGACCTACTGGGGAAAGAGAACAAGTGGCAATGTCAAATAGGAATTATATAAACAGAACACCTCAGCTCAGTTACACATGCAGAACATAGACCATCAAACAAGTAATCACAATTTAGAAACAGGAAGACAATAATTAAACTGGGAATCCCAAAAGCCAAACTTGGAAAGTACAACACTGTAGAAATAAAACTATACATTAATTTGCTCTTGTACTAAACAAAGCGCAGACGTTAATGATGCACATTTACCAGAGCTGACATATTCCAATTAATAAATTCAAATAAAGAGATATTTTTCTACCTTTTGTGCATTTTTTTCAGCTGCAATTGCTCCAGCCACTTTCTTCTGGTTTCTTCGTGTCTTTTGCTAACTCTCCATCGTCTGCTGTCCATTTGTCCTTTCTTCTCTCTGCTAGATTTTTTTCCATTCTCTCTCTACATCTGCTTTAACATACTAATCTTTCTACTTTTGCTCTTTCCTCATTCCTATTTCATCCACTCAAATTTTACCCCTCCATCCTCAATCCCCACTTACTCTCCCAATACCCGGCCAATTGTAGATTTTTTATCCCTCCCACACAAAATATTTTTTCCCTTCTCCATTTTACTCTTCCAGCCCCATCCCATTCTAATCCTCCCCCAACATCAGCTCCCTTCTAGTTCCAGCCTCACCCAGCATCCATTCCCTTCTAGTCCCTGCATCAGCCCATTTCCAGTCCTAGCCACCCATCAGCCCCATTTCTAGTCCTAGCAACCCCCCAACCCAATACCAGTCCTAGCCCCCCCATCAACCCCACTTACAGTCCTAACCCCCCATCACCCCATTTTCAGTTTAAGCCCCCCCTATAACCCATTACCAGTCCTAACCCCCCATCAGCCCACTTCCAGTCCTAACCCCATCAACAGATTTCCAGTCAGCCTCCCATAGCCCATTGCCAGTCCTAACCCCCGATCAGCCCACAGCCCATTACCAGTCCTAACCCCATCAGCCCACCTCCAGTTTTAACCCCCCCAGCCCATTTCCAGTCCTAGCCCCCCCATAGCCCATTACCAGACAGCCCCCATCAGCCCACAGCCCATTACCAGTCTTAACCCCCCCCAAGCCCATTACCAGTCTTAACCCCCCCCAAAGCCCATTACAAGTTCTAAACCCCCCCAACAGCCCATTACCAGTCCTAACCCCATCAGCCCACCTCCAGTCTTAAGCCCCCCAGCCCCTTTCCAGTCCTAGACCCCCATAGCCCATTACCAGACAGCCCCCATCAGCCCACAGCCCATTACCAGTCTTAACTCCCCCCCCCAAGCCCATTGCCAGTTCTAAGCCCCCCCAACAGCCCACAGTCCATTACCAGTCCTAACCCCATCAACCCACCTCTAGCCTTAACCCCCCCAGCCCATTTCCAGTCCCAGCCCCCCCCCAATAGCCCATTACCAGTCCTACCCCCCCGCCCCCGTCGGCCTAAAGTAAAATTTAATTTTTTTAAAAAAAACCTGCTGGCTGCCGCCGCGGGCCCCCTCTGCTGCCGCGGCAGCCCGGACGGACCCGCGGGGGCCCCCACGGCAAGCTGACTCCGTCGGGCCGTCGATCCCTCTCGCCCGCCGGGCACGCGGTGAGAGGCGCGAAGGTAGAGTGTCACCCTCGCGTCTCTGTTAAGCCCGCAGGGGCTGATGGGAAATTTCCCATCAGCCCCTACGGGCTTAACAGAGACGCGAGGAGACACTTTCGCGTCTCTCACAGCCTGCACCCTGCACGGAGGGAGGGAGGGAGGGAGGAAGGAACCGACGGAGTCAGCTTGTAGAGGGGGCCCCCCGCGGGTCAGTCGGTGCTGCCGCGGCAGCAGAGGGGGCCCCGCGGCGGCAGCAGAGGGGGCCCCGCGGCGGCAGCCAGCAGGTTTTTTTTTTTATTTTATTTTTAAAAAAAATTAACTTTTTCTTTTTTTGTGGGCCCCTGCCAGCTGTGGGCCCTACGCCATGGCGTACATGGCGTATAGGTAAGTCCGGCCCTGCTTGAAGCTGCAGCAAGCGTTGAAGCGTGTCGCTAACCGCTTTTCTTTTTGCCTGAGCGAACTCCAGGGCATAACCTTCGTGGATGATCTCCAGCACCCACTGGTCCGTAGTTATGGTGGCCCAGACGGAGTGGAAGCCCTGCAAGCGTCGTCCTATTGGAACTTCTGCCTGGACCAGCCTCCTTCTCATTGTGGCTTCTTTGAGGAGCTCTGCTGGGGACTGAAATACCCCCAGCTGAACCCCCTAGCCCCTCGAAAGGACTGCCCTCTGGCCACAAAGCGAGCTCTCTGATATGGAGGCAAACCGAGACCCTCGTAACCTGCGAATATCTCTACCTTGACCTCTCTGCAGTGCCTCTGGTCTTGGACCCTTTGGACGGTCCTCTGGGAGCCGGCCACCCTTGAAGTCTCCCAAATGCTTCACAATGTTTTCCAAGACCTCCCCAAAGAGCAGCTTGCCCTTACTAAGGTGAGCCTTAGAAGACACGTCCGCCGCCCAATTCCTCAGCCGGAGAAACCTAGCGGCAATCACTGATGCCATACACTTTGCCGAAATTCTTACCAAATCATAGAAGGCATCAGCTAGATACGCCACTGCCGACTCTAACTTTGCCCCCTCCAAGGAAGAACCTTCCTCCCCTTCAGTGGAAGACTCCCCTTAGAGCCAACGAATAGAGGCTCTTGACACGTACGCTCCACAGATGGAGGCCTGTAGAGAAAGGGCACTTGCGTTAAATGCTTGCCTAAGAGACGAGACTCTAACTTCCAATCCTGAAGATCTTTAAGGGCCGCATAGCCCTCCACCAGAATCAGTCTTCTTTGTCACCGCCGACACTAACACATTCACTTTGGGAATCCATAGCAGCTCCTTCTCCTGCGGCACCAGGTACAGGTGGCCTATCGCGTGACTACCCCTCAGAGTAGCTTCCAGGCATTCCCATTCTGATTCAACCATCTGCTTGATCACCCTATGAACCAGAAAGCACTTCTGCTCCGCCTTAAACCCTTGGAGCAGAGGATCCTCTCGCAGTTCCTCCTGAAACACCAGTAGGGCAATATTCAGAGCTGCCAGCGAATGGGCAATAAGAGCCCCTAGCTCTTCTTTGCGAAACACTCTGAATACATTGGAGTCTTCGCCCGGCACAATCTAACCTTCCTCCACATCTCCTGTCCACTGATCTAGCCCCGACACAGAGGATTTCTCCCTTCTCTGCTACCTGAGAAACTGAGGCCTGCTGTCCGAAGACAACGGAGCCCGCCTCCATCACCAAGCTTCTTTTAGAGGACCCCTCCCCTGGGTCTACAAAATTGATATCCCCCTTCGGCAACCTTAACAGGTTAGGAGGAGAAACCTTGCTTTGTGCCTGCTCTTTCATAAAACAATAGGCCTTATGCAGTGACAGAATGAAATCCGCCGAAAACAAAGGCTCCAAAACCTCCTGTACCTCTGGTAACTGTGTCTGGGGCAAAATTACTACCGAAGGCTTCTTAGACTTTGCTTTCTTTTTTACCACCTTGTCCTGAAGCGCGGGAGAAACGGCTGCCTCCTCTAAAATGGCTGCCATTCCAGTCTTCTCCGCGGTGCTCTGAGGCCTGCCTAAAGGATCTCCCGATGCCGATCTCTCTTCCATGCTGCCCCCGAATAGTCTCTCCAATCTGCTGCCTCTCCTAAAACAAATGCGGCAGAGCCCCGGGCCTGATAAACCACGGTGACTCCCACACTGCGCGCACGCCGCCATGCCCGGCAGCATGCGCCTGAAACTGAGACCGCCCCCGAAGATCTCCAACGGTTGCGATACCTCGGCGCCGAACTAAGGCATGTCCCCGCCGAAACAATTTTCCTTCTCCTACCTGTGCTCAGTGCCACAATTCAACCGATTTCTCTTCCTCCGCTGCTAGCGGAAGATTAAGATCGGGCTTAGGAGGTAGAGGAGCCGGACTCTGGGGCTCCCAGTTCCTCCCTCAATGTCTCAGCGACGGATCTGCTTTAAACGAGGCAGGCTCTGCCTCTGCTGCCTCCTTATATCCAGCTACCGGCAGCTGAAATCCATCCCAAAAATTTTTTTCGTCAAATTAACCTCCCCTGATCTTACTGCCCTGCTAGGGCCACCCAGGACTTCCTTCCCTATAATCTCCACCGATTAACTCTTTTCTTCTTCATCTCCACTGGGAGCCTGTCGGCAACATGTCCTGTTCAGCTGCTGAGGACTGAAAGACTGAGTCTCTGAAACCAGGGGGAGCTGGATAGGCTGTCAGCAAGACTTTGAGAATTCAGTCCTCAGCTGCTGGAGGAGGTTAACTACCCTATGGTTCCTGGACTGGCCCAGAGAGACGAAGAGGAAATGATGGTGGATAGAGAACAAGTGTGGCCCAACCAGTTTGCCAAGCATAGATTTCTCTTCTTAGTGAATGTGCATATAAAGTTTCTAAATGCAACTCAACACCAATTCCCCTCTTGTCTGTATCTTCCAGCTGACCTTTCAACCCTCTTCTCGCATGTCTGTTCCAAACATAACTAAAATGCTGGCCTGCCCATCAGGGCCAGATATAAGAGTTTGGCGCCTACAAGCAGGACCAGAGGGCGAGGATGGGGAGCCTCCCTTTGTGCAGAGCTCCCTCAAGAATGGAAAGCAGTAACAGGAGTACTGGGGCAGAACGTCCTGGTGGTGCCTTAAAGTAGAAAAAGACTCTTTTTTGGCTTGGGTACTTATCTTCCATTTTTAGTATGGTAGGTTGATGCCTATATTGCCAATTCCTAAATATGGGCCTGCTGCCCATATTTTTTGGAGCTCTGATGCAACTGTGCGTCTGCTGTTTAGGGCTGTAACTGTTGTTCTATGCATGCTTCCTCCACGGCTTTCTAGAAGCAACTGTACCACTGCTATTTATAGTTGTAACTGTCATGCCACACATATTGTCCTCAATTTTCTTTGTTCCCAGCTTGTTGCATTAATCCCACACTTTTGTGCCCTCAGAAGAATACTCTGATTCTTTTTGGTTGTGCCATGTAACAAGCTGTTACAGTAGTCAAAGTGGGGGATGATAAGGGCTTGTACTAAGGATCTAAAGTCATGGGTGTCAAGGAGGGGTTTTAGATGCTGAATGATCTTTAGTTTGAAAAAGATGGTTCTGGTTGTTTGCTTTGTGTGATAGAATGTTGTACGCTTTAATGCCAATGCGGCCCTTGCGTGCACGGTTCCTAACTGCATGGTGCTAATAAAAGAAAATATTTTTTCACTCAACGTGTAATCAAACTCTGGAATTCGTTACCGGAGGATGTAGTAAAGGCTGTTAGTATAGCTGGGTTTAAAAAAGGTTTGGACAAGTTCCCGGAGGAAAAGTTCATAAACCATTATTAAGAAGGGACCCAGGATATCAATGCTTGACCCAGTACAAGCATTGTGGAACCTGTGTCTTTTGGGGAAACTGCTAGGTACGTATGACGTAGATTGGCCACTGTTGGAAACAGAGTACTGGGCTTGATGGACCTTGGTCTGACCCAGTATGGCATATCTTATGTTCTTATGTTTTTGAATTCAGTTACTATATTTTTTCTCCATTCCAGGCATCCACCACCCTTTCTAAGAAAAATCATTTCTCAACGCTGTTTGAATCCTCCCCTTGAAGCTTCACATTATGACTTCTAGTTCTGCAAATTCCATTCCACTGAAAGAGATTTGCTTCATTTGCATTAATACCTATCACTTATTTAAAGGTCTGTCATATCCTCTCAACTCTTCTCTAGGATATACATAATTTGCTCACTGAGAAATTCTGTGCAAAGCAGAATTTGCACCCAATTCCTCTCTCATGCAGAATTCTACACCTGGCACACAGAATTTGGCAAAAGGGAAGGAGACAAACTGCAGTGTAGCTGGGAGACAAAGGTGGCTAGGTTCACAGCTTAGCCTTTTTCTAGCCAGGAGTGGCTTAAGTTAAGTTTTCAAACTTTTTGGTATCTCAATGTATTTAATTGATATATGCTGGTTATCTTATTATTCTATTCTGCAAACTGCTTTGCGTAGTTTTCTGATATAAGAAAGTCTGTCTAGAGATATAAATTAACATAACAAAGCAGGAGGATGAATTTGCTGGGGAAGGAGTTCAAAGCAAAGTTGGGAAGGGAGCGAAATGGGAGATAAAAAGAAAACTGAGGTAAGTGATCTGTGGTGGGGAGACCCAGGCCTTATGTTGGGAGAGGAGAGGGGGATTCTGTACAAAAACATTACACATAAAAGCATGCAGAATTTTAAAATATTGTTAGCAAAATTCCCCAACAGTAGTTAGATCCTTTAGTCTTCTTATATAACTTTTAGTGCAAGATCCCTCACTACTTTGTTTGATTTATTATGTGCCACCTCTAGCTTCTCTCTACTTTCTTAGGTGTGGCCTCCAGAACTGAACACAGCATTCCAGGTAAGGCCTCACTGACAAGCTATAGGAGCCATTATCACCTCCTTTCCCCCCCCCCCCCCCCCGCACGCTCGTTATGCTTCACCCTTTGTACCACAGCATTCTCCCGAGTCTGACAACCATCTTATCAGACTATTTTGTTACCCTGACAGACACTATCAACTTAAGGTGTTTCTCTTTGTTAGTGCACATAGGCTGTTCATCTCCCAATGCATATAGCTCCCTCAGACACATATATGTATGTGGGTATATCTAATGTAGAATATGTACATGATATGCTTATATGTATCTAACTATATAGCGAGATTAACTGAGACAAACGCATACTCTGTGCGTGTGTGTATAGATAGATAGATAAAGATATAAATTGTCTATCATCTATAATTCAGAACTGGCCCTAGAATTTTTTTTTTTTAACACTCATCTGTGCTTTCCCTGTTTTAAGTCTGTGCTGGCAAGCTTACTAATGCAGCAATACTAAAACAGCTTTCATCCATTTTCCCAGGCATTTCAGTTCTGCACACACTGCCATCACAAAAGGCAGTTGCCATGCGCCCTTTCTCTCTCTCTCAAGAGAGGGAACTGCCACTCCTGACGTCACAGCCATCTCCCAGCAACCATTAATGAGGGATGTCCACCACAGGGGTTTCCTGAAATGCTTACAAGGAAGGAGAATTATGTACATATCTGTCTACCTACCAAAACATCACCACCATCATTGCTGTTAATAATGTGTGATTTCTTAACCCCTTTAGTACTAACTACTCAGTGGTTCTAATGTATATTTTTTAACCGCTCTGTAAATTTTTTCTCTACACCACGAGTTATAGCACTAAAATTAAACCCTCTGAAGGGGAAACAAAATGGTTTTTCTACTCTGTCCTTCAGACTTTGAGGGTGTGCCAAGAGTACCCTGATGTCCTCCACTGAAAAGTCTAGACTGAACCCTGCCTCAACCACTGCAAATTCCTTAAAAACTACTCATTTAAAACATATCAAATTCCAGAGAGAATAACTTCATTGAATATATTTCTTTCATCCCCTTTAAATGCTTAACATTAACACTGCAGCACTATACACCCATGGATAGTGTTTTAGACTTGCGTAACCCAAGTCAGCTAGAATAAAATGCCCATTCTTACATTGCATTTGTTTAATTTAGGGTTTATTTAAACAGTAAGTTTTTTTTATACCACTTTATCATTTCAGTCAAAGCGATTTAAAATTGTAACAAACTTGGTAATGTACATTAAACAGGGACACTGATAACTTGGATTTTTCTGAGGTGATGGAGGGTTAAGTGACTTGCCCAAGGCCACACGGAGTGCTAGTGGGAACTGAACTCTGGTCTCTGGGTTCCCAAGCCAGTGCTCTTAACCATTAAGCTACTCCTCCACACCTGGGTAACTATCAAAATATTTTCCTCTGTAAACACCTTTATATGGAAAATCATGCCATTTGCCCCTCTTAGAAGATTCTTCGGATAGCTACAGAAAGTTTTTTTCAAATAAAACTGATGGGGAAGACAGCATCTCCATATTAAGCGAAACAGAACAAATCTATTGCCATTTGGGTTTTCAAAGGTTATTTCAGGCACTAAGTATGGTGCCCCTCCCCCCACCAGTAAATGAAATTGATCATCATAGAGGCACTAGTACAAAAGAGTGAAGGCAAAACCTGGCTCTGAAATCCAGGAGCCAATTGAAGAAATGTTTTTCTGTACCTGGAGTTAATTTTCAAAAGATGGTTCTAAAAAACAGGAGATAAATTGTTTCCTTTTTCTTTAAATAATTCCTCCAGAATATATGATTATCAAATATTATATAATCCAGTAAACAGTGATGCCTACAAGAGCTTACTCAGCATTCATAAGAAATCAAAGGCATGCTTGAAAAAAAAAAAAAATCACAGCATGGTTTGACCTGAATGTGTCAAACTGCATCTCTGAAGCCGAACAAGGAATCATTACAGCAAAATATGCTACAAATTCCAACTACGTACAAAATACCACAATTCAGTTTCTCTGGGTTGGCGCTAGAGGATCCCCTCTATGACCGCCACATCTTTATGAAAGGGGAATCCCAGTTCCCTCAAGGTAGGACATCAATCGGAGCAACCAAACTGGATTTCCTAAGTGAAAGTGACGGAAGGTGATATCATCAATGAAAACCCACCCATAGCAGCAGGGATACCCTTAATATCAAGACCAAGGACAGCTTTCACAAATAAACAAATTATTCATTTGTAAATCTTCTCTTCCGCTAATTTTGTATTCCTGGACTACATCTTAAATAATGGTATGGCTTATTCATTCAAAAGAAAAACTGTAATGCATAATTTCTAGAGGTGATGGGATATGTGGTTTGCCAGCTATTAGTACCACATTCTTTATAAATATTTTTTTTTTTTTACAGGAACATACAAAATAAAATCCACTCACCCTGGTGGATCTGCAGTCAGAACAAATCAGCTATTTGGTATTAGTACGGGAGTTCTCATTGTAGCGATAAGCTGGTGTCTGGATTCTGGCAAAGCATGCTTCTCTGTCCCGTCTGCCCAGGGATTTTTTTTATTTTTCTGTGAATGAAATGCTAGGCAGCCTTTCGTGCTGGCGCTACAGCAGGCTAATTGCTCTGACAAGGAAACTCGGAAGCAGAAGCACACAGCAACTGCTCTAAGAGATGTCATAGGCAGCTTTCTGCCAATCGACACTCACCCAACCACCCACCCGTTCCCTTCTCCTCGTCTCTCTCTCTCATTCAAATGCCTCAATGGTAAATAGCCCTGACAAGCTTCAGTGAAAGATTTAAAGCTACAGTGCTATTTGTATTTTTTCTTTTATTATTGCAAGAAACAGTTACAGGGATATATATATATATATATATATATATATATATATATATATATATATATATATATATATAAATATATATATAAATAAGAGAGATGATACCTCATTTTGAAAGAAATGATTTATGCATGTGTGTTACTAAGGCTATAAAAAGTGCTTCATGGTTTCCATGGAGACCATGCTTTTTGGAATTTTAGCTTGATTATTTTCTCTCTCTTCCTTCAAAAAAAAAATCCCACCTCTTGTGATCCAACCATGTCTGGATGCAAAGATCATTTTTCATTTTCAGGAGGCATTGCTAACCCTTTAAGATCTAAATTTGCCAAGATGTTATTTTTAGTTCACCAAGCCTTCTCTCTTCTCACTTTTGAATGTATTCAAGGCCTTTAATATTTCTCACTATGCCCAGTCATCTACAGAGATTTTTCCTGGGTTTCACTATAACATCTATTTATGTTGGTATGATATACAGAATTCATTTGCAGGTAGAACAGATTCCATCAAAGAAATTCACAACACTCTATGAAAGAGGTGATATTGCTAGGTGATTTCAAATTCAAGATGTTCACTGGGACACTGTGGCTGTAGTGTCGTCTGGAAGTAGGCAGATCCTGGATTTTCTATAGGAAGCACTGTTCTGGCAACCGGTAATGGAACTCACAGGAGAGGGAGGTGATAATGGATCTGATGCCTATGAATGGAGAGAGTATTTCTGAAGTGGCAGGGAGTGATCTTCTAGGATCCACTGATCAGATAGGATAGTCCAGTATTAAGGCACGGGCAGTAAACGGCTCATTCAAGAGAGGGTTCTACACTTCAGGAAAACTGTCAAAACCGGGTGGGGGAGGGGGACATCTCGGTGATTTTTTTTTTAACTAGATGGAAGTTTCTGGAGGACGTAGTAAAAGCAGTGGGCAAAACTAAAAGACGATACTGTAAGGAAAGAAGTCTGTTAGGAAAGTACATATGAGTAAGAAGAAAAGAACTCTTTCAAGATGGCTATTTAGGCCTTTAGCTCCACAGCTTCCCCTAATGTATTAATGCATTTGCCTTCTCTGTGGCACTTATATGTAAAAATTAGATAAACTGTGGACTGCTAAAATATCGGAGTAAGAATTAAAGTCCAACTCAACCAACTTGCTTCAGGTCTAAAGCGCCATAAAACGTACTCAAATGTCCGAGAAAGTCAGCCTTGTGAGGAAGCAGGCCCCTGCTGAACCTACACTGCTGGAAGAAATGCTTCTGCAGAAAAAAATTGATGCATCAACTGAGATTAAGAAAGATTTACTTCACAGTTCTTCATGTTCCACACTGTGCTACTAGAAGAGGTCGTCTCACGAATTATGGGGAGAGCAAGTTCAAAAGAACGCTAAAGCAATAAGCAAGCTGATTTTGAAGGTTTCGAGAATTGCGATCGCCAAAATAATATAAGACTGATTGGCCACAATGTTGTCACTTTCCTCATCTTCTGCCAGCCAATCTGGAAGAGACATTTCCCAATCTACTTGGTCTCACCTTCACCAAGGCCTTGGAGTTTGAAAGGGTGCACAGAATACTGGCTGGTTGGAGGATGAATGATGGTCGACCATGGCCTGTTGTAGACAAGCTCCTAAGGTTCCAGCAAGTAGAACAAATTTTGGGAGTAGTGAAACTCAAAATCCCCTCTGCTGCACAAGGGCCAGCAGTTTTTCATTATGCAGGATTTTTTTAAGCCAGACCATGTAAGGAAGAAGTAGTTCCTGAGCTTAAGATCTCAACTATGTGCAATAGGGAGCATGCTTCTCTACCTGGCACATATGCGTTAACAATAAATGATCAATCCCACACTTTCAATCAATCAGATAACTAATGACTCCTTGCAAGTACACAGAGAAGAGCAAGGCATGGTCAGATGAGGTTTTCAAAAACCAGAAATGTGTGTTTTTGAATGTGCACAGTAACTAATAGCAGTTGAACTGTAAATCTGTTAGTGTTTTGCTAACATATAGGTTCCCCCATCTGGCCCTTCGAAGGCCTTATGATTTGACTGCAACTTTACAATGAGTATTCAAGAATGTGACTGAGTTGTCCTCATGTGACCCTGAAGATATTTTTGCAGTATGAACTAGGTCTGTAGCACAATGCAAATAAGACCAATAACTACATGTAGGATCAACTGAGAGACTTGCCTACCTAGTTCTGAAGACTTCTTCGATGTTATTTTCAGTTTGTAGCCTATGCTGCCTTGGCCTTAGAAACATGACTTAAGACTAAAATGGATATAACAGAATTAGAAAAGGCACATAGTAGAGTGGCCAAAATGATAATGGAAATGGAGGGATACTCTTATAAGAAAAGGTTTAAAAGGTTAGGGCTCTTCAGCTTGGAGAAAGATTCGCTGAGGGGAGATATGATAGAGGCCTATGAAATAATGAATGGGGTAGAAGGGTTAAAATAGATCGACTGTTTACTCCTTCAAAAAGCAGAAAAAAGAGAAATTAGACTTATCTGCTAATTGTTGTTCCTTGAAGGACTCCAGTTCAGTCCTTCACCTCTGGGTAGCGTACCTCCTCCTGCAGCATGGAGACTGGGCATGTCAAAACTGTCAACATGTGTAAAGTCCATACGTTCAAAGAATCAAAAATTGTAAAAAGCTTCTTTTTTATTTGTTTTTTTCAATGCTTTTAAAAAAATATATATACAGCCCAGGTTTTCTCCTCTAGTGTCTTATCTCAAAGAAAATTTATTTAAAGGAAGAATCCCCGAGTGGACTAATTCAATACAAAATATGTTTAAAACAAGGGTCTCGACGCTCAGCTTCGGCGCCTTAATGGCGTTTCAGAAATTTTCTTCAGGAGACCTTTATCAGATATTTATGCTGCCCACGTTCTCTCTCTTTCTTTCTGATACGAAAAAACGCCGCGTATCAGAAAGAAAGAGAGAGAACGTGGGCAGCATAAATATCTGATAAAGGTCTCCTGAAGAAAATTTCTGAAACGCCATTAAGGCGCCGAAGCTGAGCGTCGAGACCCTTGTTTTAAACATATTTTGTATTGAATTAGTCCACTCGGGGATTCTTCCTTTAAATAAATTTTCTTTGAGATAAGACACTAGAGGAGAAAACCTGGGCTGTATATATATTTTTTTAAAAGCATTGAAAAAAACAAATAAAAAAGAAGCTTTTTACAATTTTTGATTCTTTGAACGTATGGACTTTACACATGTTGATATTTTACGTTCATTAAAATAGACCATAATTAGAACTATTTGTGAGATGTCAAAACTGTGACATCACTGGATGTACCCTTCTGGTCTCTTCCATCATCCCCAGTGAACTATTGACAAAGCAGACTCAAAGGAGCAACAAATAAGTAGCTATAGCATTAAATTCAACTTTTAAAATTTAACTTCTAACTCTTAAATCTAAAATCCCCCTTTATCAAGAAGGAAATCTTTTCTCTCACTTTCTCTTTCCTCCATGAAGCAAAAAAGAAAGAAAGGCAGGCTAGAGTAAAAGAAACACAGCGATCCCGAGACTAGAAAAGCGTAGTTACTCACCTGTAACAGGTGATCTCCGGGAACAGCAGGAATTTAGTCTTCACCTATGGGTATCGTCGATACCGACGGAGCCTGTGCGGGAACGCTCAACAGAGTCCAATAGGAACGCTTTTGGGAGCATCCCTCAGCACATGCATGCTGCCTTCCTGCCTTTCCAACTGTCCCTCTTCAGTTAAGTTTGTAGCTGAGTGAAAGGATAGAGGGAGAGAGGAAAGAGACAACAAGATAGAGAGACAACTCCTAGGGGAGGTGGGTGGGTTGTGAAGACTAAATTCCTGCTGTTCCCGGAGATCACCTGTTACAGGGGAGTACGCTATCTCCAGGAACAAGCAGGAATGTAGTCTTCACATATGGGGAATCCCTAGCTGAAGATGCCAGGGACAGAGCCCCAGGAAGGTGCCAACCCAGAAAGATAGGCATCCTTCCTCCCATGGATCTCTGGCATTCCACCAGGGTTGGTGGGTAGGAGTTGAATTAGGTCTGAAAGAGATTTTGAAGAACAGCTTGGCCAAAGAAGGCATCCCGACGGGAGGCTTTATCCAGGCAGTAGTGGGCTGTGAAGGTGTGTACCGAAGCCCATGTGGCTGCTCGACAAATGTCATCGATAGACACCGACTGGAGACTAGCCGTGGAAGTAGCCATGGCTCTCACATTATGAGCTGTGACATGGTCCTGAAGAGGAAGACCCTTACTCTCATAAGCAAAGGATATGCACTGGGCAATCCATTTAGATAAAGTTCTTTTGGAGACTGGAAGTCCCAAATGACTAGAGTCAAAAGCTATAAAAAGTTGCGAGGACTTTCTATGTTGCTGTGTTCTTTGTATGTAAAAGGCTAAGGCCCTTTTACAATCCAAAGTATGAAGGTTTCTTTCTGCATTAGAGGCATGAGGCCTCGGAAAATATACAGGAAGATAAATTGATTGATTCAAATGAAAAGGCGAAACCACCTTTGGCATTAAGTGTGGATGAGTTCTAACAACCACCTTATCATGATGAAACCTAGTATAAGGAGGATCAGCCACTAAAGCTTGCAATTCACTAATGCGACGTGCAGAGGTGATTGCAATTAGGAAGATGACCTTCCAGGTCAAAAACCTAAAGGCTGTAGAGGCTAAAAGTTCAAAAGGCGGCTTCATAAGCTGCCCGAGAACTAGATTTAGATCCCATGCCACTGGTGGTGGCTTGATGGGAGGTTTGGTTAATAGAAGGCCTCTCATAAATCTTGATATGAGTGGATGAGAGGAAATTGGTTGTCCATACAGAGGCTTATAAGAAGTTGCAATTGCACTAAGATGGACTCTTAATGAATTGGTCTTTAGACCAGAATTTGATAACTGAAGGAGATACACTAGTATCAATTCTAAGGGTATGACAAGGGGGGTTTAATCCCTTCTTGAAGCACCATATAGTAAAACGTTTCCACTTGAAGGCATAAGATCTTCTTGTGGAAAGTTTCCTAGAAGCCTGAAGGATATCCTTTACCTGTTGGGACAGGTTGAGATCCCGGACGTCTAAGCCTTCAGCAACCAGGCCGTGAGGTGCAGGGACTGGGGATTCGGGTGCCATAGCGTCCCGTTCTCTTGAGAAAGGAGATTTGGAGCATGCCCTAACTCCAGAGGTGCTGCTTGAGAGAAATGTAGAAGCAGGGGATACCACGTTTGGCGTGGCCATCGTGCTATGAGAATCATGCGACCCCCGTCTCTCTGAAGCTTGAAGAGTGTTTTGGGGATGAGGGGAATGGGTTGGAAAGCATAAAGGAAGTCCTGACCCAGTGAAGGAGGAAGGCATCCCTTGCCTGACAACTGTGAGCCAGAATCCTGGAACAGAACCGGGGAAGTTTGGCATTCAGTGGACTTGCAAAGAGGTCTATGTCTGGAGTGCCCCAGAGATGAAATATCTTTGCCACCTGGTCTAAGTGGAAGAACCACTCGTGAGGCAGCAGTACTCGACTGAGTCTGTCTGCCCAAAGGTTTTGAATGCCTGGAAAATATACCACTAGAAGGTGAACTTGATGCTCTCTGGCGAGGGCCCATAGTCGTAAAGCTTCGTTGCATAACGTCAGAGAGCCTGTTCCGCCCTGCTTGTTCACATAGAACATGGCTACTTGATTGTCCGTCTGGACTAGGACTGTCTTGAAGCTGAGCTGGGCGTGGAATACTCGAAGAGCTAAATAGATTACTCTTAATTCCAGGTGGTTTATGTGTAAACCAGCCTCCTGTGGAGTCCAGTTTCCCTGGGTAGAGAGATGATTCAGGTGTGCTCCCCAACCCACTTGTGATGCATCTGTTAGGGTGGCCTGAAAAAAGGGTTGATGAAAGGGAGATCCCAATGTCAGGTTTTCTAGTGATTGCCACCATTGGAGGGACAAAATTAGTCATTGAGAGTTTATTATTTTGTCTGACAAATGACCTGTGGCCTGTTTCCACTGTGTGGAGAGTCCACCGAGTTGCTCGCATGTGGAGGCTCAGCATATGGGACTACATGAACTGTGGATGCCATATGTCCCAGTAACTGTAGTAGCTCTCAAGCAGTGAGGGAGGATTTGCCTGCTGCTTTAGAAGCTAGTTGTATTATGCGAAGATACCGGGCTTGTGGAAGGAAAGCCCTTGCCTGTCTGGTATCTACACAGGCTCCTATGAATTCCAGGCATTGGGAAGGAACAAGTTGGGATTTTGGGAAGTTTATTACCAATCCCAAGTATTGGAGGATTCGCATTGTACAGGACAGTGCAGTGCTGGCCTCTGCAACTGTAGGGGCTCGAATGAGCCAGTCGTCTAAGTAAGGGAAGACGAATATTCCCAGGGTTCGTAGAAATGCCACTACTACTGCCATGCATTTCGTGAATACCCTTGGTGCTGAAGCCAGACCAACGGGAAGAACCCTGTACTGGAAATGTTTTCCCCTGAAAAGGAATCGTAAGAATTTCCTGTGATCTGGATGGATGAGAATGTGAGCGTATGCATTTTTTAAGTCTAGAGAGCAAAGCCAATCCTGGCTTTGAAGGTATGGCAGAAGAGTTCCTAGAGAAATCATTTTGAACTTCTCTCGAAACAGATATTTGTTCAATTCTCTGAGGTCCAGAATGGGTCTGTGTCTTCCTGTTTTCTTTGGAATAAGAAAACAGGGGGAGTAGAACCCTGCACCCCGTTGAAGAATGGGTACTTCCTCTATTGCCCCTTGGGCAAGAAGTGTCGCGACCTAGTGATCTAGCAGATTGTCTGCGGAGGTTTGAGAATTGAATTGCTTTAGAATTGTAGGAGGGGGAATGCTGTGAAAATGAAGCTTGTACCCTTCTCCTACAATGGACAAAGTCCAATCTTCTGCTGTTATCTGATGCCATCTGTTGGCAAAGTGGCATAACCTGCCCGGGATATTGGGGGGTTGGGGACCCCTCCGAGGCAGGAAGGCAAAGCTCTCTAGGAAGGAGTCAAAGCCCTTGAGAGGGCTGAACCTAGAGAGCTGGTTGGGCTCTCTGGCCTTTTGGCTTCTTTTGCTGTCTAGTTTGTCCCTTTTGGGCAATCTGACCTTGAGTTTGACTCTGCTGGGTATAGGAAGGATAAAACTTCCTCTTTTTGCTGAAACAGGGTTTTTTATAAGGCTTCTTTTTGGCTTGAGTGGCTGTAGATTTTGACAATCTATCTAGAGTAGTATTGTCAGCATATAACTCGTTAGCCTTTTCCTGCCAGTTCTTGCCGAAGAGATTCTCCCCCATGCAAGGAATGTTGCCTAACTTGTCCTGTACCCAGGTCTCCAAGTCTGATGCCTGTAGCTAGGCAATCCATCGTGCGCCAATGAGGTTCTGCTGATGCATTCGAAGCAGTCAAAGGCTGCACGATTAACAAACTTAGAGACATCTTGAGCATGCTTAACTAGAGCAAGAAAATCTTGTCTCCTGTCATCTGGGAGAAATGGGCTCATATGTTCCAAGTCTCCTGTGACTTCCTTGAGGAACATTCCCATATATAGAATATATGAACTGATCCTAGCTGAAAGCATGGAAGCTTGAAAGGTTCGGCGCCCAAAAGCATCCAGAGTCCTGCATTCACGACCTGGAGGATTGGATGCATGCCTCTTTGCACTTTTCATCCTACACATGGCTGATTCCACTACCATTGAATGGTGTGGCAGCTGAGTTTTTTGAATTCCAGGACATGGGGGAACTCAATACATAGTATCAAGTCTCCTAGAGTGAGGAGAAGTAGTCAGAAGTGTCTCCCACATTCTGAGCATCAAGTTATGCAGAATTTCATGGATAGGAGGAGTGGCTGCTTCCTTAGGAACTTTAAGATACTGGAGAATTTCCAGTTCCTTTGCTCTGGGTTCCTCTTCAGGAGCTACTGTGATTGAAAGACCTTTGGCCATATCACGGATAAAATCCTGAAAAGACATGTCCTCTGGAGGTGACATTCTGCGTTGGGGAGAAGAGGGATCTTCTGGGAGAAACCCTCTAGTACCAGCAGAATTGTCAGAGTCTTCGTAACCGGAGGAATCGAAGTATTCCTGACCCTGACGCTCCTGCAAAGCACGGTCCCGGTATCGATCGAAGTCAGTACCGAGTTGACCTGATACCGTTCTGTCGATTCCAGCCAGAGATGGCATGGGAAGAGTTCCCACCGGGGCCGGTACCGTTGATACCGGTATCATCGGTGTCGATGTCGGTACCGGTGCCCGTTGGACCAATGGTACCGCAGCTGAAAGAAGAGCTGCGATGCTTCGTTTGATAGTGAGGGACCTCTGGTCTATCGACGCTGCCAATGCCTGGGTGTCGGTACCGGTAAAAACGGCCGGAACCCCTGAGCATGGCACAGGTAGTTCTTGCGAGGTTGGGGCCTCAAGAACATCCTGAAGCCCCATCGATGCTTTGGAAGCCGAAGCCTCCCGACGGGGCTCTTTTGCTGGTGTGGTTCCCTAAAGGGCAATGCCAATGGCTTCTCGATGCTTAGCAGGAGAGCTACCCTTTGAGGACCGGCTTTTATGTTTAGTTACCTGAGATCCACGGGAGGAAGAGGAGGCCTTTGACGATGTCGATGCAATGGATTTTATAAAACAATTGCCCAAATTAGTGCAAATACTGATACAATCTATTTTCATATGCCAAAAAATGTGATCAGAAAAACATTACCAAAAAATGTGTTAGTTAAAAAAAAATATATACATATTTTTGTGTGTGGATATGGGTCTCAGAATGAATGGGGGAGGGTAACTACAGGCCACAACTGCTGAAAAGCCTGAGAAATCCCTTGCCCCTTCCTTACATCAAGGACCCTTGCAATCCACTTTTTTCTTTTTTACCTAAAAGTCCAGTGTGTAACTATAAATTATTGAAAGGCAGATTTAAAGAATTTATGAGCTCTGCGGACTCTTCTCCACATATGACAACTGTGGAATCTTTTCCGTCGTTAGTAATTCATGACGTTTTAAAGAAGAGACTTCTGAGTTTCACGAAAAAATCCAAACAACTTATCTGTTATTAATCAAAGGAAGTCAGAGCCAGTCTCTCAGCACCCGACGCAGACTTCTAGCGCTGGTGCGTTTCACCGCTACCGCGGTTTCATCGGGGGGAAATGTTACTCTCTCGGCGTGTCATGCAGGGTTTTCTAAATTTCAATAAGCAGCTTAAAAAAGAAGAAAATATAAATCAGTATTAAAATGCATATTTCTAGCAGATAAGATAAGTAAAGGGATCGGTCCTTACCCTAACAAAATGTCAGGCTGACTATAGAGTTACGCGAACAAACCTGAGACTTTATCTTGCAGAGTGATAATCAGAGACAAAAACGCCGCGCATGCGTATCAAAGCACATACCTGGCCCTCTTATAAGCAGCAGAGAGGAGGGGAAGCCAGCCAATCCACTGACAACTCCAAAAAAATGAATGAATGAACGGAAAAAAACGTCCCGAAAGTCAGCCAACTGGTAAATGCGTTCTGCATTATTCAAGTGGAAACCTATTTTACATACATACTGATCAATCAATTTGGGAATTGAGTCCTCCAGGGCTAACTGTGTGTAAGCGATAAATCCAGCGTTGTTCATTTAATAGCAAACTTTGGCTTCTGGTTTTTCCTATCGACCCCTTAAGGGTCTGATCGATACAAAAACAACGAAGCTGATCAAACCGGTGATGTAGAGCAAGACAGTGAGCCACTATCGGCGCTTCCAGTTTCTGACAGTGGAGGCAACTACGATGTTCTCCCATACGTATTTTAAATGCTCGAGTTGTTTTGCCTATGTATAGAAGCTGACAAGGGCATTGTATGGCATACACCACAAACGTGGAGGTACAGTCTGTCTGGTGACGTATATGATAGGTGATCCCATGATAAACAAACTGTGTAAGTTCCAAAGTAATACTGCAAATAGCACAATTTCCACATTTGACATGGCCAGCCGGAACAGTTGCAATATCAGAGAAGGTAATTTGATGGGGTTGACGTAATTCTGTTGGACTCAATAATTCTTTAAGGTTTTTATTTCGTTGCCAGACACATCGGATAGATTTATCTTCCAATCCTGGTAAATGGCTAAGAATATTACTGTGCCGATTTAAGATCTTCTTCAATTTCATACTTAACGGAGAAAATTTAGAGACAAAATTAATATGATCTTCCTTGACATCTTCTGAACGCTTCTCCTGTAGTAGCAGAGTCCGGTTGTTAAATAATGCATGGGTGTAAGCTTGCTGCACAACCCCTCTAGGATGTTGTTGTTAAGTGCCGTCGAGTCGGAGTCGACTCATGGCGACCCTCTGGATAGCTATCCTAAATTGTGTTCGGTCTTCAGTTAGGCGGCTCATTGTTGACAGACTGGTACCCGTAGCTGCTGTTATTGTAGCGATCCATCTCATTGCTGGCCTTCCTCTTTTGCGTTGACCTTCTATCTTGCCAAGCATGATGTCTTTCTCTAATGATCTCTCTCTTCGCATGATGTGTCCGAAGTATGAAAGTCGAAGTCTTGTCATCTGAGCTTCTAAAGAAAGCTTAGGTTTGATCTCCTCTAGTACCGACTGGTTTGTTCTTCGGGCAGTCCATGGTATACACAGTATTCGCCGCCAGCACCATAATTCAAAGGCATCAATTTTCTTCCTGTCTGTCTTTTTCACTGTCCAGCTTTCACATCCATATGATGTTATTGAAAATACCATGGCTTGAACAAGTCGAATCTTTGTATGGAGAGAGATATCCTAGGATATCCTAGGATATCCTCGATCATAAAACTTTTTTTGTAAATGTTTAGAATAAAACTGAAATTCTTGTAAATCAGAACAGTTTCGTCGGAAACGCAGAAATTGAGAGAGAGGTAAACTATTTTAAGCGGAATGGGATGTGCACTTTTGTAATGCAATAATGCATTTCTAGCTACTTCCTTCTTAAATACAACTGTTTCCCATGATGATATACCTTTGCGAATTACCAAATCAAGGTATGTGATACTGCCAAAAGCACTGGTGCTGGTAAAACGTATATTGGGATCGCGCTGATTGAGACATTGATAAAACACCTGAAATTGAGCTTCGGAGGCTGTCCACAGCATAAATACATCATCTATGTAGCGGCCCCAGAAAGGGATATATTGCCAAAATTCAGATGGATACAGCCACTTCTCCTCAAACTCAGCCATAAATAAATTGGCTACCGACGGGGCTACCGTGGCCCCCATCGCAACTCCAGCTGTCTGCTGGTATAGAACTTTTTCAAACAGAAAAAAATTCTGAAAGAGAACCAACTGGGCAAAACGCTCCAACATTATCAATTGATCTCCTGACAGATCCTTTCTGGACTTTTAGGTAAAATAGAAAAAAGTGGATTGCAAGGGTCCTTGATGTAAGGAAGGGGCAAGGGATTTCTCAGGCTTTTCAGCAGTTGTGGCCTGTAGTTACCCTCCCCCATTCATTCTGAGACCCATATCCACACATAAAAATATATATATTTTTTTTTTTAAACACATTTTTTGGTAATGTTTTTCTGATCACATTTTTTTGGCATATGAAAATAGATTGTATCAGTATTTGCACTAATTTGGGCAATTGTTTTATATTATTTATTGGTGATATTGCTCTATAAACCCTTTAATAATGGATTTGTCTGATGCAATGGATTTGGCATCAGAAGAAAAGAGGGTACCGAGCTTTGAGCCCAGTTCTGTCTTCCTCTTTTAGTCATCCCCATAAAGGAGAGACATTCAGTTGGAGAATGTTCAGGCCCTAAACATTTAAGACACCAATCATGGGTGTCAGTGATGGAAATAGTACCGCCACACTTAGTACATTTTTTTTAAAACCACTAGTTGGTTTTTCCATGTTTTAGGAATATGGGGCCTAGTGCCCAAAATGGCGCCTAGCACCAAAGAGAAAGGTTTCTAAAGAAAAACAGTTTAAAGCATACTTTTTTTTTTTTTTTTTAAAAGAAAAGAACCGGCGGTACCGGTAAGCGTCGTGCGGTAGGCAAACGCGACCACAAAAAAACAAATTTAAAGACGGAATTTTCTGTGGTGACAGGGAATAGATCCTGTCGGCTCTGCGGAAAACGAAGAACTGAAGAGGGACAGTTGGAAAGGCAGGAAGGCAGCACGCATGTGCTGAGGGATGCTCCCAAAAGTGTTCCTATAGGACGCTGGGGAGCGTTTCCATGCAGGCTCCGTCGGTACCGACGAAACCCATATGTGAAGACTACATTCCTGTTTGTTCCTGGAGATAGGGTTTTACACCCTTTATGACCGGTACTCCCCCCACAGACCGAACTGACCTCTGAACTAATCATCCCCGGGCAGGAATCAGGACTGAAGTGGAGTTCCTCAAGGAACAACAATTAGCAGGTAAGTCTAATTTCTCTTTCCTTATTGTTCCTCCAGTTCAGTCCTTCACCTCTGGGATGTAATAGAGCAGTAATCATTGGGAAGGACCTGTCCACCCGGATCGCAACACTGCCGACCCAAAACAGGCATCGTTCGCCACCTGAACATCCAGGCGGTAGTGTTTACAGAAGATATGGAGAGACAACCAAGTGGCCACTCTGCAAATTTCCATTGGTGGAACCAAACTGTGCTCCGCCCAAGAAGTCGCTTGCGCTCTGGTAGAGTGAGCCCGTAACCCCACGGGCACCTGACGGACCTTGCAAAATATATGCGGACACTATTGCTTCCCGGACCCATCTGGAGATGGAAGCTTTGGCTGCCGCTTCCCCTTTACGGGGACCTCCAAACAGAACAAATAGGCGTTCAGACTTACGAAAAGTTTCTCAAACCTTTAAGTAACATATTAACATAGTAAATTACGGCAGATAAAGAACAGCATGATCCATCCAGTCTGCCCAGTAATACAGCACCTGTCGCTCTGTGCAGGCTACCCCTCCCCATGTCTTTGTTTAGGGGTGGACCCACGACTCCATGTAGGACACCCCTATTTATTGAGAAGTTATATGGTTCAGTTTATTTTGTTTTTATCCTGTTGCTGTAAAGGGATCCACTGTGCTTGTCACTTTCCATGAGACCTTTCCCAGCATGTCCGAGTCCTGCAATTCCAACTCTGATCTTCTCACTTTCCCGAATATACCTAAAGAAAGTTTTGACGCCACTCTTAACATCTTTAGCCATCTGCCTTTGATTTTGCTATCCTTATTTCTCTTTTTGACTCTGAGTTTGATCCTGTATTCATTTCTGTGTTCTTCTGTTTGCAAGCTTTTGAATTTTGCGAAAGCTGTGTTTTTTGCCTTTAGACGCTTTTGCCTAATAGACGCTAGGCAGTCCGGTCGCTGACCCGACTGCCTAGCCTGGAGCATGTACATAGCTATCCCAGTTAGCCCAAGTTAAATAGCCTTGTTCTCAGTAAGACCAGTACTGGCTCTGCCTGTAACCGTTCAATCTCCTGTTACTGTAAACGGAGCTGATTTTAAGAAGTGCGGTATAGAAAAGACTGTAAATAAATAAATAAATAAAATAAATATTTGAGCAGCCACTTCTTTGGAAAACCAAATAGGTTTCCTTCTCCTCTTGTTTTTATTTACTTTTTTTTTACATATTTATCTGTTGCCCCTTTTATTGCCACCTTTAGTTTAGCCCATTGCAATTCCACTTCCCTTATCTCCTTCCACCCTGTCATCTCCTCCTTTAGGTACTCGGCCATTTTATTGAAGTCAGTGTTTTGAATTTTAGGACTTTGAGCTTGCTATGTTTGGCCTGTACCTTGGCTTTTATCTCAAACCACACCGTGTGATGATCGCTGTTGCTCACAGGGGCACTCACACAGACATTTGACACGCTATCACCGCTGGTGAGCACTAAATCCAGCGTTGGGCTTTCCCTGGTTGGTTCCATGACCATTTGTCTAAGTGATGCATCTTGGAGAGCATCTACAATTTTTTTGCTTCTTTCCAGATGTGCAGAAGGAGTAATCCAATCCACATCAGGTAGATTAAAGTCAACCAAAATGATCGCTTCCCCCTTTGTTGCTATCTTGGCAATATCTATAATCAATTCGTTATCTCTCTCTTCAATTTGAGTCGAAGGTCTGTAGACTACAGCAGTATGGATGACAGTGCCATCTCCTCTTTCCAACGCAATCCAGAATGCTGCTTCTTTTCCCAATGTCCCCTGCATTTCAGTAGCTTTAATATTGCTTTTGACATACAAGGATACTACTCCTCCTCCTTTTCCATTTTCTCTGTCTCTTCTGAATAGATTATAGCCAGCTATGGCTATATCCCAATCATGTGATTCATTAAACCATGTTTCTGTAATGGCCACAATGTCCAAATCCATTTCCACCATTAGGGCTTGCAGGTCCGGAACTTTGTTGGCTAAGCTTACAGCATTTGTGCTCATTGCTTTCCAGCATTTACCTGGCTTGTGTGTATTTTGCATTGATTTTGTTCTGCCCTCATCTCCCCACTTGTTTTTGGATGTGTGGTTTAAAAGTGTGGTTGTTTCTGATGTTATTCTGCTTTTACAGGGGGTGGTGTGCAGGTCTTGACCTTCCACATCAGTCACCCCCTTTTCCTAGGTTAAATGCATATCCACATACTGCCTGAATTTTTCACTTAAGATTCTTTTCCCTGCGACAGAGATGTAGTCCATCAGCACAGTATAGTCTCTTGTTGGTCCATCTGTTTCCCCAGTCGCCAATAAATCTGAATCCTTCTTGTTTGCACCAGGTCTGGAGCCATGTATTAAAGCTGTTAATGTGATGCAGCCTTTTTGTCCCCTTACCAAGAACAGGCAGAACCTCTGAGAATGCAACAGTGTTAACAATGGGCTTGAGTTTCTCTCCTAGAGATTGGAAGTCCTTTTGGACTGTAGAGGCACTGTTTCTAGCCAGGTCATTTGTGCCCAAGTGGATAATCATCAAGTTTGTAGTGTTCACTTTTTGCGCTAAGTACTTCAACAACTTGGTTTGTATTCCTGCTGGCTGTCGAGCCTGGTAGGCACATGACTATCTTCTCTCCTTTGAACTGTGTTCCCAAGTTGGGGCCTCTGATGATGGAATCTCCAAGTAGTAGTAGTTTTCGGTTTGGTGAGGTTTTCTTCATATTTGGTGCTTTAGCAGATTGGGCAATGTCTGACTCATTTAAGGGCCCTTCCTCATGAGCATCCTCATTAGCCCAAGGCAGAGAAGGCATTATGCAGGGATATCTCAATGTATAGGATGTTTCTGCGTTACAGGTCGCAATCTTCCAGAACCCACTGTGATCCATTTGTTCCTGGGGTGTTTGATTCTTTGTGGGAGCGGTGGTGGACTTTGTTCAGTTTGTATCCTAGAAGAGGTGTGTTTCCTTGCAGCCATTTCATCCCTCAGTAGAGTCACTTCTTTATGCATGGCAGCTAGGTCTTTCCTTAGTAGAGTCAGTTCGTCATGCATGGCAGCTGACCTGAGGCACATAGGACAAGCTCTTAGGCTCCAAATGATTCATCTTTTAATGAAAGTACCGCAGTTATTGCACTGAATACACAACATTTTGGTTAAGCAGTCCCAGAAGAGGAAGAAGAAGAAAGGATGAAGATGATGTGGACTGTTAACCCAAGTAAGAAAGGATAGATGGCACGTATGTGACCACTATAAAGGCAATGTAGCCCCTGGGGTAGGTGGAGTGAGGGGTAAGGTGGGCGGAAACCTAAGTGTCTCTGGCGAGTAGGCTGTTCCTGAACCGTGGGCACACACCGATATCTGATGTAAATCTATACAAGGAAAGCAGTCTAAATGCCCCCAAGCTTAGTCTAAAACCACAGTTAAGAGCTATAATAGTAATCCCCCCAAAAAGCAACAGTTAGAATTTATAGTTTTAAGCCAGCAGAGAAGATAGAAAAGTTTGTTCTTAGCTCAATGGAGGCTTCTCAGCTTCTGCACAATTCTCTTTATGTCCAAGCGACGCAGACTACGGTCCGAGGCGTTCTCCTCCATAGACCCTAATACTGGCAATGAAACCGATTGGTTCATGTGAAAAGGAGAAACTACCTTGGACAGAAAAGACGGTATTGGATGCAAAACCACCTTTTCCCTAGAACAAGACAAAAACGGCTTTCGACAGGATAAGGCCTGCAATTCCGAAACGCGTCGTGCCAAACAAATGGCCACTAAAAACACTGTCTTTAAGGTTAAATCCTTGATTGAAGCTTGGTGCAAAGGGCTCGAAAGGTTCCCTAGTCAACACCCCCAGAACCAAGTTGATATCCCACGGAGGCACCACCATTCTGCGAGAAGGGCGCAGCCTAGATACCGCTTTTGAAAACAAACCACGTCGACGTGAGAGCCCAAGGCCACCCACTGGACTTTACCTCTATAGCAAGAAAGAGCCGCCAGCTGGACCCTTATCAAAACCATCCTGTAATAAACTTAATACCATAGGCACAGAAACCGTGGAAGAACGGACCTACCGCTAAGAGCACCAGTCCTCAAATATATACCATAGTCGCACATATGCTGGGGATGTGGATCTCTTTCTGGCCAGAAGTAAGGTCGCAATTACCGCTCCTGAATAACTTTTTCTTCCTTAACTGCGCCCTTTCAATGGCCAAGCAGTAAGCGAGAACCGATCCACCTGAGGCATTCGGAGCGGACCCTGAATCAAATATTCTCTGTTGCCGGTAATCTCCAAGGATCCCCGTCAAGCAGTCGGACTAGATCGGCATACCACGGATGTCTTGACCAATCTGGTGCCACTAACAGTACTCTCCCCCAATGAGCCTCGATGCACTGAACCACTCATCCTATGAGCGCCCACGGGGGGAAGACAGAGAAGACCGGGCGATGGCCAATGTTGCATTAGGGCATCGATCCCCTCTGACATCCTTTCTCGTCTTCTGCTGTAAAAGTGACTGGCCTTGGCTGAACGAAAAGTCGCCATGCAGTCCATAATCGGAGGGCCCCATCTGCGGACTATCTGAGCAAAGACTTCCATATGAAGCTCCCATTCCCCGGCATCCACCCGGACTCTGCTGAGAAAATCTGCCATCACATTGTCCGTTCCTGCAATGTGCGCCGCCTAGATCGCCTGTAGTCGAGGCTCCACCAAGGCGAACAGCACCCCTGCTTCCTTTCGCTCTGCCGATTGAGGTAAGCCACCGTCACGGAATCATCCAAAAGCACTCGCACCGCTCGACCTTTCACCGCGGTTTCGAACGCCTGAAGTGCTAGAACTACTGCATGCAGTTCGAGACGGCTGATCGACCACTGGACCTCCTGGTCGTTCCAAGTTCCTTGTGCGAAGAGATCCCCGCAATGCACTCCCCAACCTGCGAGACTCGCATCTGTCAACACCAGAAGCCACTGCAGCTGCTCCAGTGGCAAGCCCGCTGCCAGATTTCCTGGGCAAAGCCACCACTGAAGGGACCACCTGACTCGCAGAGGACAGAGGAGACGTTTGTTCAGGGAATCGTTCTGATGTTACCAACGCCAGAGTAACAACTTCTGCAACGGCCGCATGTGAGCTCTGGCCCATGGTACTACTTCCAGGGTTGCCACCATTGTTCCTAGTACGCGAAGATAGCTCCACGCCGATGGAGCTGGAGTCGACATGAACTTGCGCACTAGTTGCCGAAGAGCTTGAGCTCGCCGGTCCGGCAGAAACACTGCTCCCACTTGCATATTGAAGCGCACTCCCAAGTATTCTAGAACCTGAGAGGGAACCAGAGGGCTCTTGGCAGCAATGACTACCCAGCCGAGACTCTGAAGGAACTTCACAACTTTGTCTGTAACCTGCAAGCTCTCGACCTTGGATTTTGCCCGAATCAACCAATTGTCAAGATAAGGATGAACTAAAATACCTTCCTTTCTCAGCGCTGCCACTACCACCACCAAAACCTTGGTGAAGGTGTGCAGAGCTGTCGCTAGACTGAAGGGCAATGCTTGAAACTGGTAATGTCCCCAAGGAAGAGCGAACCTTAGGAACGTCTGATGAGCTGACCTGATAGGGATGTGCAAATACGCCTCGGTAAGATCGAGGGAAGTCAAGAACTCTCCCTGTTGAACTGCCACTATTACCGAACGTAATGTTTCCATTCGAAAGTGAGGCACTCGAAGACAGCGATTCACCCCTTTTAGATCCAGTATAGGTCGGAGCCATCCATCCTTCTTTGGTATTACGAAATAAATAGAGTAACAACCGGCGCCGTAACACTCCTGCGGAACCGGCACTACAGCTCCTAACTATAAGACACGATCCAATGTTTGTCGTACTGCAGGCGCTCTCTGCCGCCCTTTGCAAGGCGAAAGCACAAACGAATCTAGTACTGGACAAGCAAATTCGAGAGCATAACCTTCGCGTATTATCTCCAACACCCATTGATCAGACATTATTTGAACCCAGGCAGGAAGAAATTCCCAAAGTCTGCCTCCAATAGGTTGAATTCCTACTCGGGCCCGCCTCGCTTCATTGTGGCTTTCACACAAACGCGGCTGAGGAAGTTGTGAAACCTCTACCTGCTCCTCGAAACCCACAAAACCCTTGAGCTCTTGAAGCAAACCTTCCTCTTTGGAAACCTCCCAATCGAGAGGTACAAAACTTCCTGAAGTCTCTAAACTGGCCTCGCGAGGCTGGGAGGGACTTTCCTTCCTTAGGTTTGTCTTCCGGCAGCCTTCCGCCTTTGAACTCTCCCAAATCCTTAACCAACTTGTCCAGATCTTCACCAAACAACTTTCCTTTAAAAGGAAGCTTACTGAGACGCAACTTAGAAGAACCATCCGCCGTCCAATTTCTTAGCCACAGATAACGGTGTGCGGCTACCAAGGAAGCCATACTGTTAGCCAATGCCCTAACCAAATCATAGTGGACATCTGCTAAATATGCCGAACCCGATTCCAGCCATTTCACATCCATTAAGCGCTCCTGTGCCTGCTGAGTGGGCTGCTGTAAGGTTGGGACCATCGGAGGCAAGCTCTCACCACCCAAGCCCCGCAAATGGAAGTCTGCAAGGAAAGAGCATTAACCTCAAACGCTTGCTTCAACAGTCCGTCCACCTTCCTGTCTTGTGCATCCCTTTAAGGCAGTGCTGCCTTCCACCGGAAGAGTCATCTTTTTTGTGACCGCTGACACCGCTGCATCTATACGCGGAGAATGAAACCTCTCCTTTTCCTTGTCTGCTAAGCGGTAGAGTCTATTCATAGCCCTAACGCCTCTTAGTCCAGCTTCTGGCAAATCCCATTCATCTTGGATCATCCAGTCAACTACTCGGTGAACAGGAAACACTGCCTGAGTTTGCCGCACTGCCCGAATGAGAGGATCCTCCAGACCCTCTTCCTCCGACGGCTGGATCGAAGCAAGGTTGAACACCTGAAGGGACTCCGTAATGAGCGCCGTAAGCTCTTCCTTTCAGAATACTAGAATAATTCTCGCCTGATCCTCAGGCTCCTCCATTCCTGATTCAGGCTCCAACTCTACATCTTCCGCATCGGGCCACTCCGAATCCAAGGGTTGATCCTCGAGAGGTCGTGCCCTCTTAAGAGGCCTCAGCAGACTGCTACCAATCATTTCTGGTCCGAATTGCTGTATGGTAGCAGCAAGCGGCAGCGGATCTGTCACCGTCCCCTGCTGTCACAAGCAATAGGCTTGATGCATTATCAGCACAAAATCTGGGGAAAAACCTCCCAGGACCGCCCCAGATCCTGTCGACGCCACAGAACTAGCTGGCCCTGCTTGGCTTTCCAAAAGGGGTATGGACGGAACCTCCAGCAGCTACTCACCTTCGGCCCTTGCCAATGGATTCCGAGTCCCCTTACCAGCTTTATCCTGAATCTCCTGCTCCATACTGGTTGATGCCGCAGCGCAGCCCCAGCAGACCCAGACGTCCGAGACCGCACCTCTGCGTGTGCCACACACCAAACACTGTGGACATGAAGGCATTAGCTATTGGCTCCAATAAAGTACCTTTCAGTAAAGCACAGTTACTTACCTGTAACAGGTGATCTCTGGGAACAGCAGGAATAAGTCTTCACATATGGGTATCGTCGGTACAGACGGAGCATGCGCAGGAACGCTCCCCAGCGTCCAAAAGGAAAGCTTTTGGGAGCATCCCACAGCGCCTGCGCGCTGCCTTCCCGCCTTTCCTAACTGCCTCTCTCCAGTTCGAGTTTTAAAGCTGAGACAAAGAGAGAGAGAGAGGAAAGGAAAGATAGATAGATACAACTCCTAGGGGAGGTGGGTGGGTTGTGAAGACTTATTCCTGCTGTTCCCAGAGATCACCTGTTACAGATAAGTAACTGTGCTATCTCCAGGATCAAGCAGGAATGAGTCTTCACATATGGGGACTACCCAGCTAGAGATGCCTGGGAGATCACCCAGATTGTGAGTCCCTGGGAAGGGCTCCACCTGCACCCATGAATCTCAGGCATCCAGTCAGGGATGGAGGGTAGGAGTTGATTAGGTATGGAACAGGTGTTTGAGAACAGCCTGACCAAACAAGGCATCCCGGCGGGAGTCCTTGTCCAAGCAGTAATGGGCTGTGAAGGTATGAACCGATGCCCAGGTGGCCGCTCGACAGATTTGGTCGATGGACACAGAGTTAAGATGAGCCATAGAAGCTGCCATGGCCCTCACATTGTGAGCTGTGACATGGCCCTCCAGAGAAAGGTTCTTACTCTGGTAGGTGAAGGAAATACACTGAGCAATCCAATTAGAGAGTTCTCTTAGAGACTGGAAGTCCTAAATGAGAAGGATCAAAAGCAACAAAAAGTTGAGAGGACTTTCTATGTTGCTGGAGGAGGGATAGTAAGGAAATCCACAGTACTACCCTTTAACTTTCGAAAGGGAGACTATGATAAAATGAGGAAAACAGTTAAGAAAAAACTAAAAGGAGCAGTTGCAAAGGTTAAAGACGTACATCAAGCTTGGGTGTTGTTGAAAAATACTATCTTGGAAGCCCAGACCAGCTGTATTCCACGCTTTAAGAAAGTGGAAGGAAGTCCAAAAAACTGCCAGCATGGTTTAAAGGTGAGGTCAGAGAGGCTGTTGCCAAAAAAGCATCTTTCAGGAAATGGAAAAAAGAGCCAAACGATGAAACCTGGAAACAGCACAAGCACTGGCAAGTCAAATGCAAGGCATTGATAAGGCAGGCAAAGAGAGAATTTGAGAAGAAGCTTGCTGCGGAAGCAAAAAACGCGAAATAAAGACCTTTTCAAGTACATTCGTAGCAAAAAACCTGTGAGAGAGTCAGTTGGTCCATTAGATGATAAAGGGGTTAAAGGAGCACTAAGAGGCGACAAGGCGATAGCGGAGAGACTGAATGAATTCTTTGCTTCGGTCTTTACTGAGGAAGATGTAGGGATGTTACCCATGACTGAAGTGGTATTTAAAGGTGTGGAAGAATTGAAGGAAATATCGATACATCGGGAAGATGTCTTACAACTATTAGATAAACTGAAGAGTAGCAAATCACCTGGGCCGGATGGTATACATCCAAGGGTGTTGAAAGAACTGAAATTTGAGATTGCAGACCTGCTATCAGTAATCTGTGAACTATCATTAAAATCATCTCTAATACCTGAGGATTGGAGGATCGCCAATGGAACACCAATTTTTTTAAAAGGGTTCGAGGGGTGATCCGGGAAACTACAGACCGGTGAGCCTGACATCAGTACCGGGAAAAATGGTAGAAACCATCATAAAGAATAAAATTACTCAGCATGTAGATAGTCACGACCTAATGGGAGACAGCCAACATGGCTTTAGACAAGGAAGATCTTGTCTTACTAATCTGTTATGTTTTTTGAAGGAGTGAATAAACAGGTGGACAAAGGTGAGTCGGTTGATATTGTGTATCTGGACTTTCAGAAAGCCTTTGACAAGGTCCCTCATGAGAGACTTTTGGCAAAACTAAAGAGTCATGGGATAGGAGGCAGTGTACTATTGTGGATCAGGAACTGGTTAAAAGATAGAAAGCAGAGGGTAGGGCTAAATGGCCAATTTTCCCAATGGAGAAAGGTGAATAGTGGTGTACCCCAGGGATCTGTGCTGGGTCCGCTGCTTTTTGACATATTCATAAATGACCTGGAAAGTGGAATAACGAGTGAGGTTATCAAATTTGCAGATGACACAAAACTATTTAAAGTTGTTAAAACCCAGGAGGATTGTGGAAAATTGCAAAAGGATCTTGATAAATTGGAAGACTGGGCATCAAAATGGCAGATGAAATTTAATGTGGAGAAGTGCAAGGTTATGCACCTAGGGAAGAACAACCCAAACTATGGTTACACGATGCAAGGTTCCACATTAGGAACCACCACCCAGGAAAAAGATTTAGGCGTCATTGTGGATACCATGTTAAAACCCTCGGCCCAGTGTGCAGCGGCGACCAAGAGAGCAAATAGAATGCTAGGTATGATAAGGAAAGGAATGGAAAATAAAACAAAAGATATTATAATGCCTCTATATCGTTCCATGGTGAGACCGCACCTTGAATATTGTGTGCAATTCTGGTCGCCGTATCTTAAAAAGGATATAGCGATTTTAGAAAAGGTTCAGAGAAGAGCCACCAAAATGGTAAAGGGGATGGAAGGCTACTCCTATGAAGAAAGGCTAAAAAGGTTGGGGCTCTTTAACCTGGAAAAGAGACGGCTGAGGGGAGATATGATTGAAGTCTATAAATTAATGAACGGAGTGGAACGGGTAAACGTAGATCGATTGTTTACCTTATCAGAATATAGAAAGACTAGGGGACATGCAATGAAGCTACAGGGTAAACTATTTAAGACTAATAAAAGAAAATATTTTTTCACTCAACGTGTAATCAAACTCTGGAATTTGTTACCAGAGGATGTAGTAAAGGCTGTTAATGTAGCTGGGTTTGGATAAGTTCCTGGAGGAAAGGTCCATAAACCATTATTAAGAAGGGACCCAGGATATCAATGCTTGAACCAATACAAGCATTGTGGAACCTGTGTCCCTTGGGGAAACTGCTAGGTACGTATGACCTAGATTGGCCACTGTTGGAAACAGAATACTGGGCTTGATGGACCTTGGTCTGACCCAGTATGGCATATCTTATGTTCTTATGTTGTGTCCTTTGTAAGTAGAAAGCAAGTGCTCTTTTACAATCCAGGGTATGAAGATTCCTCTCTGCACTTGATGCATGAGGTCCTGGAAAAAAAGACAGGTAAATACACCTCCTGGTTCAGATGAAAAGGTGAGACCACTTTAGGCATAAAGTGTGGATTAGTTCTGAGGACTACCTTGTCATGATGGAACCTTGTATAAGGAGGATTAGCCACTAAAGCTTGCAACTCACTGATACGGCGAGCTGAGGTGACTGCAATGAGAAAAATAACCTTCCAGGAAAGGAATTTCAAGGAGGTAGTGGCTAAGGGTTCAAAGGGTGGCTTCATAAGCTGGCCAAGAACCAGATTCAAGTCCCATGCCACTGGAGGTGGTCTAATGGGAGGTTTAGTCAAAAGAAGGCCTCTCATGAATCTTGCTATAAGAAGATGAGAGGAAATAGGTTGTCCATTGAGAGGCTTAAGGGATGCTGCAATAGCACTCAAATGGACTCTAATTGAATTTGTTTTAAGGTCTGCATGGGATAGATGCAGCGAATAGTCTAGTAAAGAATTCAAAAGGTATTGCAAGAGGGTTGAGACCCTTCTCTGCACACCAAATGGAAAACCTTTTCCATTTAAAAGCATAGGAACGTCTGGTGGAAGGCTTTCTGGAAGCATGAAGGATATCCTTCACTTGCTGAGAAAGGTGTAAATCCTGAAGGTCTAGGCCTTCAGCAACCAGGCTCTGAGATGAAGAGACTGAGGATTTGGGTGCCACAAGGTTCCCTCCTCCTGGGAGAGGAGATCTGGAGCAGACCCCAGGTCCAGGGAGGGAGCTTGAGAGAGATACAAAAGTAAAGGGTACCACACTTGGCGTGGCCAATGTGGTGCTATGAGGATCATAGACCCCTTGTCTCTCTGAAGCTTTAACAGAGTTTTGGGGATGAGGGGAATAGGTGGAAAGGCATAGAGGAGGTCTTGCCCCCAATGAAGGAGGAAGGCATCCCTGGCCTGAACTCCCTGACATGGAATCCTGGAACAAAACCGGGGAAGTTTGGCATTCCACGGACTTGCAAACAGGTCTATGTCTGGGGTACCCCAAATCCTAAAAATCCTGGCTATCTGGTCCCCATGGAGGGACCATTCGTGTGGAAGCATTACTCGACTGAGTCTGTCTGCCCAAGAGTTTTCAACCCCTGGAAGATACACTGCCATGAGATGGATTTGATGCTCTCTGGCGAAGGCCCACAATCTGAGAGCTTCGTTGCAAAGCGACTGAGAGCCAGTCCCTCCCTGCTTGTTCACGTAGAACATGGCTACCTGGTTGTCCGTGTGGATGAGGACTGTCTTGTAGCTGAGCAGGGTGTGGAAGACTCTGAGAGCCAGAAAGATTGCTCTGAGCTCTAAGAGGTTGTTATGTAGAGATGTCTCCTGTGGAGACCAGATGCCTTGGGTCGAGAGATCTTGTAGATGAGCTCCCCAACCCTTTGGAGAGGCATCTGTTGTAAGGGTTGCTTGGGGTAACACCTGTTGAAAGGGGGACCCCAGCAACAGATTCTAAGTGGACTTCCACCAGTGGAGGGACCAAAAGAGGCGACTGGAAGTTGCTATTTTGTCTGACAGGCAACCTGATGCCTGAGTCCACTGAGCGGATAGGGTCCACTGAGCTGCCCTCATGTGAAGGCGAGCGTAAAGAACCACATGCACCGTGGATGCCATGTGGCCTAAGAGTTGTAACATCTCTCGAGCAGTTAAATGGGATTTTAACTGAATCTGGAAGGCTAACTGCACCAAGCGTAGGCAACGGGCCTGGGGAAGATAGGCCCTTGCAGTTGTATCATCCAGTAAGGCCCCTATGAACTCTAGAGACTGAGTAGGGGTGAGATGGGATTTTGGAATGTTGATTACCAGTCCCAGATACTGAAGAACACGCCTTGTGCAGGCCAGGGAAGTCTGGGCCTCTGACTGGGATGGAGCTCGGATGAGCCAGTCGTCCTGATATGGGAATACGAATATTCCTAGAGTGCACAGAAATGCAGCTACTACTGCCATGCATTTTGTGAACACTCTTGAAGCAGAGGCCAGACTGAAAGGAAGCACTTTGTATTGGTAGTGCTTTCTTTGGTAAAGGAACCAAAGGAACCTTCTGTGTGTTGGATGGATGAGAACATGAGTGTACGCATCCTTGAGATCTAGAGAACAAAGCCAGTCCTGACTCTGGAGGTATTGAAGGAGAGTTCCGAGAGAGATCTTGAATTTCTCCTTGCATAGAAACCTGTTCAATTCTCTGAGATCTAGTATGGGTCTGTAGCCCCCCGTTTTCTTTGGAATGAGAAAATAGGGGGAGTAGAACCCTGAGCCCTGTTGAAGAAGGGGTACTTCTTCTATTGCCCCTTGGGCAAGAAGGGTAACAATCTCTTGACCTAGAAGGTTGAGGAGAGATGTTGGAGAATTGAACTGTTTCACCATGGTGTGAGGAGGAAGGTTTAAGAAATGAAGCTTGTACCCATCTAATATGATGGAGAGGGTCCATTGCTCTGCTGTGATTTGTTCCCATCTGGGAGCAAAGTGAGCTAACCTTCCTGGGATGGTGAGAGGCTCTGGATGTTCTAGAGCCAGAAAGGCTAAGTTCTCTAGTGGAAAGTCAAAGGCCCTGAGGAGGCTGAGGCTGTTGGGCCGTAGCAGTCCTCGCAGCCTGAGACTTGGCCTGTTTTGGTTGTTGCTGTCTCTTTGTAGCAAAACGACCTTGGGAAGAGGCCTGACCATAACCCGAAGAAAATTTCCCTTTTTTTGGGAAAGATCCTTTTTTGAACAACCTCTTTTTAAAAGGAGCAGGGAGTGGAGGAGTTTCTTTCAAGATGGCTGCGGCGTGTTTCTGATTGCTTTAATGCCTAAGAGAAAGGGGAAACCGAGGGCTGTTCCCTCTGCTGCCCAGGTACCCACTTCTGGTCCTATGGACCGTTTTGTTACATTACCCGAGGACAGAATACAGGAGATTCGAGCTGGCTTGGTTTCGCCTAATGCAAAGACACAGGCGTCTCCGTCGGATGTGGAAACATCTCGCTCTCCTGCATCGAGGACTCCCCCGCCACGCCCAGCTGCTTTGGATCGGTCTTCAGCATTTACAGCGTCGACTACCTCCCCAGTGGTGACACCGACTGCAGAGAGGGTGTTGGCTGAGCGATCGGTCTCTCTGACCCCCGATAGTCTCGGGGAGGCTTCGGGTGATTTTCTGGCTGGGACAACTCCGGTGCAGCCTTCTTTGTTGGGGAGTTCCTTCCCTCAATTGGTCTCAACTCCTTTGGTGTTGGATTTCCCTCCTTTGGTCCGCCCTAAGGTATTTACTTTAGAGTCTATTTGGGAGGCGATCTCTGTTCTCTCTACTACGCTGTATTCACAATCTACATTAGTTGCTTCCCGGGTCCAGGAGAATTGTGCCAACATCCAGAAAAATGCTGAAAATATCGAGATAGCAATGTCTATGCATGCACAAATAAAGGAACAGAACAAAAATTTTGGGTCTCAGTTGGAGAAGGTTACAGATATGCATGCTGCATTAACTAAAGAAAATGGGATTTTAAGATATAAACTGGAGGTGTTGGAAAACGCCTCCAGGGCAGTAAATCTTCGAGTTTTGAATTTCCCACGTCTCCCTGGTGTTGCTGCTGTTGACATGTTTAAGCGTTACATGTTGGAGATTCTGAAAATTCCAGCTGAATTAATTCCACCCTTAAGCAAGGTTTATTATCTACCTCGAGGAAAGAAGAGTTCTGAGGCCCCTGTGGCAGTGTCTACAGTGAACTTTAACGTTCTGGATGTGTCTGGCCTGCTCGCAGACTCTGGGGGTGAATGTTCTGTACCTACTCCTTCGACCTTAATGGTTCAATGTGCCCTTGTAACAGATAAAGATTGGCTTCTCAAGGTTTTCTTTAAAAAAAGATTGCAAACTTTTTTGGGCTGTAAAATATCAATGTTTCCTGACTTAGTTAAGGAAACTCAGAGGAGGAGAAAGCAATTTTTGTTATATAAGGAAGGGGTTTTGAAAATTGGTGGATCTTTCTTCCTTAGATTTCCATGCAGGTGCTTGGTTATTATTGAAGATTTTAAATATGTTTTCTCTGATCCAAGTGATCTGAATGTTTTCATTAATGCCAGACTTCCTGTTAATAATATGCCTATAACTGCACCTGAGTAATTTGTGACATCTTGTATATCCTCGTTTTTGGTCAAGTATCTTGGGTCTCCCGCAGTCACTGATATCTATGGGATTTTCTATATTGTACTTTTCCAAAGTCTCTGCTTTGGTTAGATGTTTTCTTTCTTCCCCCCTCCTAAATCTGGATTATAATGGAGCATATTTCTTTGTTGTTCTCCTACTTGTTTCCTTTTTTGAATGATATTCATATATACTCTGTTTTTCTCTGTAAGGAATGTTGTAATTTCTTGCTGGATTTGTTAACATTTCAATAAATAGATAAAGAAAAAAAAAAAAAAGGAGCAGTAGTAGACTTTGAAAGTCTATCTAAAGCAGAATTTTCAGCATCATTCTGGTTGGCCTTTGCTTGCCAATCTTTGCCAAAGAGGTTTTCTCCTGTACAGGGAAGGTTACCTAGACCATCCTGTATCCAGGATTCCAAATCAGAGGCTTGTAACCAAGCAACTCTGCGTGCACCTATGGCAATAGCCGAGGCTCTATTGGCACCCTCAAAAGAGCCAAAGGCTGCACGGTTGGAAAACTTGGATACATCCTGTGCCTGTTTAAGCCAGGTGATATATTCTGCTCTCTTATCTTCTGACATAAAAGGAGATAAGGTTTGCAGATGATCTGTAACTTCTTTTAGAAACATCCCCATATAGAGACTATAGGAGTTGATTCTGGCTACAAGCATACTGGCCTGGAAGATTTTCCTGCCAAAGGCATCTAGGGTTCTGCATTCTCTTCCTGGAGGAGCAGAGGAGTGCCTTTTTGTACTCTTGATCTTTTTCATAGCAGACTCTACCACAATGGAGTGGTGAGGAAGCTGAGTCTTATGAAACCCAGGACAAGGAGGAACACGATACATGGTGTCCAACCTTCGGGAATGAGGGGAGGTGGAAAGAGGAGTCTCCCATATGCCCAACATGTGATCATAAAGAATCTTATGTACTGGTAAGGTGGCTGCCTCTTTAGGAGCCTTAGGATATTGTAGGATATCTAATATTTTGGCTCTAGGTTCAGTTTCAGAGGCCACTGATATGGACAGGCCTTTGGCCACCTCCCTAATAAAGTCCTGAAAAGACAAGTCTCCAGGAGGAGACATTCTCCTTTTTGGAGAAGAGGGTTCCTGAGGAAGGATCCCCGATGCTTCAATTGAGGCCTCTGATGTATCAGAGTCTTCAGAGGAATCGAAGTATCGACTGTCTGGATGCTCTCGCAGAGCCCGATATGCGTACCGGGAGGTATCGACATCGGGAGTAATCGGTACCGAGTCGGTACTGATAGGCATCACTGGATAGCGTACCGCTGCCGTCGATGCTGATGTCGATGCAAGCGGTACCGGTATCGGAACCGATTTCGGATCCGGTACCAGAATCGGTACCGGTACCGACAACGGGGTTTGTTGCGGTACCGCAGACGTCGCAGCTTGTATGAATGCCGTGAAGGCACGCTGCATGGTCAGAATATTCTGATCCATCGACGCCACCAATGTCTGGATGTCGGTACCAGTGGTAACCGCCGGTACCCCAGAACATTGTAACAGGTGATAGGTCGAGGCCGAGCCATCGATGTCAACCTGTGACCCCATAGGTAGAGCTTTGGAAGCCAGAGCCTCCCGCCGGGGTAATTTTGCCGGTGTGGATTCCTCAAGAGTAAGCCTGGGGGCATCTCGATACTTAGAGGGAGATGAACTCTTTGAGGACCGGCCAGATTTAAGTTTGGTTATCTGAGATCCATGGGATGAAGAAGCAGCCCTGGAAGACGTCGATGCCACAGAAGCTGCATCAGAGGGAAACAGGGTACTGAGCTTGGCTGCCCAATTTTGTAACCCTCTCTTAGAAATCATAGAACAGGACTCACAATCCGCTATGGAGTGGTCAGGACCTAAACATTTTAGACAACAGTCATGGGTGTCTGTGACAGAAATAGTGCTGCTGCACTTCGTGCACTTTTTAAACCCGGAGGCGGGTTTTTCCATGAGGAAAAATATATCTGTAGGCCTAAGGCCCCAGAAGAAAAAATGCACTGTAGTTTTTTGTTTTTTTTTTAAAGAAAGAAAAAAGACCGGTGGTACCGGTCCGGAATCGAGAAGGCAGACACGCGACTAAAGAAAAATAAAAGAAAATAAGAAATTCTTCAGCGGTGACAGGAAACACGACCTGCTGGCTCCGCGGAAAAGAAGAACTGGAGAGAGGCAGTTAGGAAAGGCGGGAAGGCAGCGCGCAGGCGCTGTGGGATGCTCCCAAAAGCTTTCCTTTTGGACGCTGGGGAGCGTTCCCGTGCAGGCTCCGTCGGTACCGACGATACCCATATGTGAAGACTCATTCCTGCTTGTTCCTGGAGATAGAAAAATCCAACTAAAAATAAATAGATCTGCTCTGTTTCTTCTTTTTTTTTTTTTTTTTTTTTTAATCCTTCAAGGCCCGAGGGTCAAAAGAAAAACCAAATGAATCACCAAACAAACCAAATTAAATGAAAGAGACTCCCCTTAAATAAATAAACTTTAATTAAACTTAAATTAAAGTAACTGCATTCACCCCACAAGTGAACCTGTCTTCCTTTCCCCGCCTGAACGACTAGCACCACTGCAGCTGCCTCGCAGCTTAAAATCGCGTGAAGAAACGGCCATGAATACAGCCGGGCCTTTTATGGCACCAAGCAGCCCGAAACAGGCCCCAAAGCCTTCCTGTCAGTCTGCGCGACTGTCGAGCACTCCTCACTGCCGACCTCAAATTGCCCCAAAATAAGTTTCTCTGCTGCGCCAGCCCGATCTGAAGCCCTGCAACCCACGATGCCACTCACCGATGGAGCAACGACCGCAGGGAGGGCTTTTCCGCAGCCTCGTATGCCCACCCAGATGCCCCGCAGCGATCCAAAGCTGATGGGCAGAATGATCTCAGCACTGCAGAACTCCCCTCCGTTCAGACCAGGAGGGGAGAGCAGCTGAAGTCACCAGAGCCAGTTTGAAAGGTGAGAAAAGAAGATACCTCAGGCCGGATCGAATCTTTCAATAATTTTTTTTTTTCTTTAAAGGACAGCTCCAAAAATCAAATAGTGATAGGGAATAAAGACAATCTTAAATCTATCCTAAAATGTGCTCCTTATCTGTTCCTCTAGTGAGTCCAGCACCTAGGCTCACTACGTCCTCCTGCTGCATGGAGACTGGACACACTGGGGCTGATGGGAGAGATCAGCAGGGTACATCCAGTGATGTCACAGTTTTGACATGCCCAGTCTCCATGCTGCAGGAGGAGGTACACGACCCAGAGGTGAAGGACTGAACTGGATGAATGATAAAGGAACAAGGGGATATGCAATGAAACTACAATTTAGCACATTTAAAAGTAATCAGAGAAAATATTTCCCCTCAACGTGTAATCAAACTCGAATTCATGGCCAGAGGATGTAGTAAAAGCAGTTAGTGTAGTTGGGTTTAAAAGAGATTTGGACAAGTTTCTGGAAGAAAAGTCCATCAACCATTATTAAAATAGACTGGAGAAATCCGATACTCACTCCTGGGATACGCAGCACAGAATCTTTCTACCTTTTGGGAACCTAACAGTTATTCATGATCTAGATTCCCCACTGTTGGAAACAGGATACTGGGCTCGATGGACCTTTAGTCTGATCCAGTATGGCATTTCTTATGTTTTTGAGGTTTATTATTTTATCTCAAGTTGAGTTGATCTTGTTTTGACTGTATGGCTGCCGATTGTGCTGGTGAACAGTATTAATGTGGGATTTAAGAGGTAAAATTTGTTAGCAGGTAGTTTTGTATAAAGTTTGGTTTTGTGAATTTTAAGAGTATGTACCAGGATGTGGTGATGACTGCATGTTAGAGTGATTGGCGTAATGGCTGGTTATGTTTATTAGGTAAAATTTGAACAGGATGCTTTGTTGAACTCCTTTGTTTTTATATTGACTGGCTTTCATTGAATGAATGTTCGAGGGGTGCTGTGATGGGCAAAGGTGATGGGTTATAGTGGAGGTACAAACTGCAAGGATTGATCTATTTATTTGTAATGTGTATGCTCCGACTCAATGCAGAAAAGTTGTCAGTCTATAAACAAGCCATTATCCTAGGAGGAAATTTTAACCAGCCTTTAGATTTAATTTTGAATCAGCAATCTAAATGTAGGCTGGCACATTCTAAGATGTTGATAGCATTTAAGTCCTTCCTTAATGAAGGACTGGGGGGTTGGTTGATGCCTTGAGGTTGTTGCATCCCACTGATAAAGACTTTACTCATTTTTCTTTCCCTCACTCTATAGTCATACTGATTATTTCTCGATTTCTAAGGAGTGCCCTCTGTGGAGAAGATGGGCACTCTCCCTGTACTGGTATCAGGTTACACAGCAGTAACATTTGAATTGCAGGGCTTATAGCCACTAGGTCAGGGGTTCCCAAACCAGTCCTGGGGCTAACCCATCCAGTTGGGTTTTCCAGATAAATACCATGAATATGCACGAGACAAATTTGCATACAATGGAGGCAGTGCATGTAAATCTCTCTCGTGTATATTCATTGTGAATATCCTGAAAATCTGACTGACTGGGAGGCAGGTGTGGGAACTCCTGTACTAGGTAGTTTGCCTAGATGGAGACTGAACACAGGGCTGCTGGTAGATGACCAATTCATCTCCAGTTGCACAATTATTTTAAGGAAACTGATACAGCCAAAGTTTCAGTTCTTACTCTTTGGGAAGCTGTATTAAAGCGTGAGATTATTAGTTATGCAGCTGGGAAGGGGAAGGAGCACAGGTGATCTGTTCAAAGGTAGATCCAACTGCAAACTCTGTTACGACTACTAAAAGAGAAATACAAATACAATCTTTTATTGAGTCAGCAAGCTGGCTGTGTGCTCTTTATGGAGAAAGCCTGCTATTATTCTGCAGATAATAAGATAAGGTGCTGCACTAACAGCCTGCCTAAGGCAGAAAAGGAAAGGAAAGGGAGTTGGATTTAGCTCACACCTTTTCTCTGAAGTTCAGAGTGAGTTACATTCAGGCACAGTAGTTATTTTCCTGTCCACAGTGGACTTAACCATCCATTGCCTCAGGTACAGACTTAGATTGTAAGCGACTTGTCCAAGATCACAAGGCTTCCCTTCTTCTAGGCCACTGCTTTAACCAGCATTCCTGATAAAGGGCAACGGATCTGTGTTACATCTGAAGAAACTGGGGAGCAATTTTTAAGTTACTAAACATGGTTGCATACTTCTGAGGGTGAAGGCACAGACTAGGAGATGCTTGTTTTCTAACAGGTATACAAAATCCTACCTTTCTGCAGGCTCAAGCAGCTCAACTGGATGCCCCTTCCTCAGCAGAATTAAAGGCAGCTGTTCAGACACTCCTAGCGCAGAAGACGCCGGGTCCAGATGGACTGCCGGCTGAATTTTACAAGGCAATGCTGCAGTCTCTTAGCTCAGTGTTATTGCAGTTGTTCAAAGATCTGGGTGAATGATCCTGTGCAGTTAAGAGATTTTGCTTCGACCGTAGTCACTGTTAGAAAAACCAGGTACAAATCAATCCTTAGTATCTAATTACTGTCCCCCCCTCTCTCATAGAACATGAACATAAACATAAGAATATAATAAGACATGCCATAGTGGATCAGACCCCAGGTCCATCAAGCCCAGTATCCTATTTCCAACAGTGGCCATCCAGGTCACAAGTATCTGTCAGATTCCCAAAAGGTAGACAGATTCCATGCTGCATATCCCAGGTGTAAGCAGTGGATTTCCCCAGTGCATTAATAATGGTTGATGGACTTTTCCTCCAGGAACTTGTCCAAGCCTCTTTTAAACCCAGCTACACAAACAGCTTTTACTACATCCTCAGGTAACACGTTCCAGAGTTTCATTATGCACAGAGTAAAAAATATTTTCTCCGATTAGTCTTAAATGTGCTACATCATCTCCACCCCCCCCCCCCCCGGTCTTTCTACATTTTGAAGGGGTAAGCAACCAATCTATGTTTACCCACTCGACTCTACTCATTTTATAGACCTCTATCACATCTCCCCTCAGCCATCTATCATTAAAATCATCTGTAGTACCTGAAGATTGGAGAATGGCCAATATAATGTTAATTCTTTGTCCATTTTAAAATTTTATTAACCATTTCAATGAAAATTACAAATCTCTTTATTCACAACTTTATACTTTTTTCATAACACTTCCATATACTTAATATGTATATTCCCACTTTGTGATTACTCCCCTCCTTTATACCCCTCCTTATAACATCCCCTCTCCCGCCCCCCTTCCCCTCTCGCTCTTCATTCACACCTTTGTCTCCCGCTCAGCCATCCCCGTGTCAGTATCCCCTCTCATTTCACCCATTCAGTCTTCCTGAGGGCATGTATCCGAAAATTTCTGAACAAGAGCCCATCCCGCCTTCTTCCACTACCTTCCCCCTCTCTCAGCCTTCCTTTCATGTTTCCAACCACTTACACACTCTCTTCCTTTGTTCCGCACCTGTCCCCCCCCCCCCTTTCTCCCGCCTTAATCTGTGCATCAAACCACCTCTGTCACCCTTCTGACAAATCCTGCCGGATGTGGTATGCCCGATCCCACCCAGTGCTGTGCTATCTCACATCGTGCTACTACTATACAATGATCTAGCACCCCACTATCCCTTTTTGGAGTGTCCTCCTCTAGTTGATGCAGTAAGCAAGATCTCTGGTTTCCTTTGCAATCGATATTCTGTCATTTCATAAATCATATCTAGAATCTCTTATCCAGTAAGCTTGTATCCATTCACACTTCCACCACATATGGAACCAATCCCCTCTCTCGTGACATCCCCTCCAACATTGGTCAGTGTCCCATTCCAGCTCTCTTTTTACATGCTGGAGTCCAATACCAGAAAAAACACCACTTTATAAGCATTTTCTTTTACTTGTGTGGCAACAGAAATACTTAACACCATCTGTGTAATCCTATCCCATACCTCGTCGCTCCAGCTCACCCCCAAATCTTCCTCCCATTTTAACATATAAACATAACATAGTTTGCTCTCCCCTCCCTCCATTAATCCTTTGTAGATCTTGGACACAACTCCTTTTTGACCTAAGTGTCCTGAACAAAGCACCTCAAACCACCCCGTTTCCCCAAAGATTCTTCCACACCTTCTGTTGTCTCACGAAATGGCTCAATTGTATATATGCATAGCAATCACTGTCCACCAATCTATATATATCCTTAATGCCCTCAAACTCTAGAACGCCCTCCTTGCTCACTATTTGAGAGATGTGTGTTAGTCCCGCCTTTGCCCATCTGTGCAGAATATTCACCCCCGGTCCCTGTCCCCTATCAAAACATGCCTCCAATGTCATGCCCTGCGTATATCTTATCTTGTACTAATAGTGTTCGGTTTTGTCTCCACACTTTCAAACTATGCGCTATTAGGGGATTTTGGTGTTTATTTTCGGAAATATTACTCCCCCCTCCACACTATTTTGTCCAGTCTCTCTCCCCTTATTGAATCTTCTTCCATTTGAACCCATTGTTTCGGTGTTCCTCGGTGCCACTCGTATATAGTTTTCAGTTGTGCTGCCTCATAGTATTTTCTAAAGTTAGGCACCCCCAACCTTCCCTCTCCTTTAGCTCTTTGCATTACGGCCATAGCTACTCTCGCCCGTTTATTTTGCCTGATGAACCGGTTAATGATTCTTTGTAACTGCGGGACTTTTATTGGCAGCGTCTGGAACAGAAATAAGAATCTTGGCAAGAGCATCATCTTTATTGTGGCAATCCGTCTGAACCATGAGAGGTAGCCCCTCCCCCACCCATCCAGCAAGTTCTCTACCTGCCCAAATAGCTTCTGATAAATTAGCTTGTATAGTGCTTCTATCTTATTACTTATTTGAATGCCGAGATATCTAATACTTTCTCTAGCCCACTTAAAGGGGTATTTCTCTTTTAGTATTCCCTTTGCATCCCCTTTTAGTGTTAAAATTAATATTTCCGATTTAGTCCAATTGATAGTGAAACCTGATAGCCTGCCAAATTCTTCTAATTCCCACATTAATATTGGGATAGAAAAGCGAGGCCTAACTACGCTCAAGATTATGTTGTCTGCAAACAGAGATATTTTATATTCTCTCCACCCTAGTTTGATTCCCTGTACATCAGCCCGCTCCCACAACCCTCTCTGCAAATCGTTCCAAGGAGACGGCAAAAGGTAGCGGTGATAGTGGGCATCCCTGTCTCGCTCCTCTCCCCTGCCCAAAAAACTCTGAATAGGCACCATTCACCCTAACACAGGCTTTCAGGTTGCGGTATAGCGTTTTTACCCAGCTTAAGAATTCTGCCCCAATCCCATTCTTTCCATTACCTGGAAAAGAAATGGCCAAGACACCTGGTCGAAAGACTTTTCTGCATCCAGAGACAACAATAAGGCCCCTTCCCTACTTTGTGCAGTGGACCAAATCTTATTCAAGATCTTCCTGATATTATCCGCTACTTGTCTACCGGGAATGAATCCTGCTTGATCATGATGTATCAGCTTCCCTATCAACTTATTTAATCTCGCAGCTATTATTTTAGCTAGTAATTTGGCGTCCAGGTTGAGCAAATAGAAATTACACTTACCTGGTAATTGTCGTTCCTTGAGTTACGACAGTTTAGTCCTCTACTTCTGGGTTGTGCACCTCTTCCTGCAGCTAGGAGACTGGGCATGTCAAAGTCGTGACATCAGCAGGCTATATCCAGTGATATCTCCCATCAGCCTCCAGTGTACTATTGACAAAGCAAACTCAAAGGAACAACAAATAAGTAACTATACCATAACTTTAAATAACTCCCCATTCTTCAACCGGAGGAGCCTTTTAAACCGTATCCGTCTTATATTTTCTTTTCTCTTTTTTTTTTTTTTACTTTACATTCATGTCCCCCCTTGCAAACACGTATCCTATACCATCACCTCGTTTAAATAAGAGAAAAGAAAGAAAGAACAGAGAGGGATACTCACTGCGATCTAGAAACTGAAAGGATCTGTCTACTCCTTGAGATTGATGCTTCACTCCGCCTGAAAATAAACTCTGAAGAAATCACACACCTGGGCGGGAATGAGGACTAAACTGTCGTAACTCAAGGAACGACAATTACCAGGTAAGTGTAATTTCTATTTCCTTATCGTTCCTCCAGTTTAGTCCTCTACTTCTGGGATGTAACAGAGCAGTAATCATTGGGAGGGACCTATCAAGCCAACTCACCACACTGCCGACCCGGAACAGGCTTCCTTTACAGCCAAAACATTTAGGCAGTAGTGGTTACTGAGGAAATGAAGAGACGACCTGGAAGCTGCTCTACAAATCCCTCCTGGTGGAATAACACGGTGATTCACCCATGAAGCCGCTTGTGCCCTGGTAGCAAGAGTCAGAAAGCCCCCCGGAATCATACAACCTCGCCAGCAGAAAGCTGAGGCAACCACCACCTTAACTCAGTGCGAAATGGCCGCCTTCGCTGCTGCTTCCCCTTTGTGGGGACCCTCCAACCAGCACACAAAAACAAAGAAAGGAACATCGCACCCTGCATGTAATGTTTCCTATCGGTGTAAGCTACGAATAAAAACCTCCCCTTCCAGAAAAACCGAGAACTGGAAGAGAAACCAATAGGCTCAGGAGAAAAATCAGAAAACCACCTTTTGGAAGGACGACGGGACTGCTCGCAAACACCACCCTCTATCCAGAAAGGGTGAAAACGGCTCATTAGATGACAACGCCTGAAACTCCGAAACTCGTCGCATCGAACAACGAGCTATCAAAGCCACTGTCTATAACAGCAAATCCTTTACCGACGCCTGGAGTAAAGAATCAAAGGACTCTTTAGCTAACGCCTCTAAGGCCCAATCGGAATCCCCCGGCGGCACCCGAACTCTCCTTGAGTAGCGCAGTCGGATCCCAACTTAAGGAAACGCTACACATCGATCCGAACACCTAGCGCTATTCCCTTCACAGACTCCTACAGCCGGAAACAGTCGCCCGCTGGATCCTCTAAGGAACTGGCCGCTAGTTCCTTCAGACACTGTCCTGCAGAGAACTCAGACCAAGGATACAGACACCTTTGTCGCCCGGACTTGCCGCCGTGAACAGCAGCCTTCCAAAAAGCGCTAAGCATGGACCTACGTAGCAGAAGCAGCCTGCCTCCTTGCTCTCAACAAGGCGGCGAAGACTGCTGCAGAATAACCCTTCTACTTGGGCCCCGCCCATACAAAGGCCAAACCGTAGGCGGGCACAGATCCACCTGAGACATTCGTCACGGACCTAGCCGCAGCAGAACGCCCGCTACCGACAACTTCTAGGAAAAGCCTGTTGAGTAGATGAATGAGAAAAGCCTAGTACGGCCGTCTCGCCCAACCGGGCGCTACCAAGAGCACCTTTCTCCGAAAGCCCCGATACACCAACTAGTTGCCCTATGAGAGCCCCCGGGGAAAGGACAAGACAGACTTAATGGGAGCTTACTGACCCTCAACTGGGACGAACCATCTGCTGCCCCATTCCTCGACCAGAGAGACCTCTGGGTGAACCCCAAGGAAGCCAATAATATTAGCTAGCGCTTGAATCAAGCCATAAAGCACATTTGCCCCATAAAGCAAATCAGGCTGTAGTCGATTCAACTCCCTGATCCTTTCCTGTTCCAGGCGAGTAGACTGCCGTAACACTGCGACCAGCAGAAGCATGCTCTCGCCTCCCCAGGCTCCAAAAATGGGAGCTTGTAAAGCCAGAGCAATGCCCCCAACTATCGCTTCAGTGAACCATCTACTTTCCCATCTTGCGATAAAGAAGATTGCTAGGGCTCTGTTCCATACAGTGAGTCCGCACACCCTGGAAGTGCAAGGTGTGCACCCAGCCACGTGGTACCCAGGCGTGCCCCTGCTTAGCCTCAAAATGTCAATCAAGAACAGGCGAATTCAGAACAGCTGAATACTTTCTTTATTTTCCTTCCTTATTTATTTATTTATTTTTATTATTTATTTATTTATTTATTTTACAAAGACACCTCTAAACCAAAAATGCCTTCAGCATATGTTAAGAGACACTCTTTCCGTGCCAACAATATGAAGTAGAAAGAACTCCCAAACACAGGCATACTAATCCACGGCCGTCCTGCTAGAGTAACGCCCCATTCCGTCTGACTGCACAAAGATGGACTTTATATTTTAAGTTCAACTAGCACCTGGTGATATGAAATACAGCTCTCATTCTGCAGTGGCAATTGAGTCAGCAATAAAGAAGCCGAGAAACTGCAGACAAGTTCCCATTATACCACCTGGTAAAGACTCCACTTTTAGACCACTGCAGCAGAAAAAGCATGCAAGCGTGCCTTGTGTCCTGCCAGCAGCTGATCGAATTGAAGGGATTCAGTGTATGCAAGGCATTGTCCAGAGAACGCAAGGCCCCTCCTCCAGGCTGACTCCACATTCACAATCTAAACCGGCAGTCACCTTGGCTGATGCCGATCAGCGCAGAAGCCATCCTGTAAGCCCAGCATATGAAGTATGCCTACTAGAGTCTGAGCTGCTGCCATTGCTGCCAGAGAACTAGCCTAGCTGTTCTGGCCCCCCATTAAGGCATTCACTGAACACTAGCAGAGACTCTCCGTACTGGAGAACCTCTGATAAATGGAATGGGAGCATAGATAGCTTCAAAGGCCAGAGTTCTATTTCGCAATCCCTCTCCGCTGAGCTACCTTTTCCATATGTAAAATTAAACCCCATATAGCCAAAATTAAGACATTACAAATCTACCGTAAAATCTTATAATTTGGCAAAGTCAAACTAAACGGGAACATTTTCCATTAAGAAACCACACAACTATAAAATTCTTCCCATGACATAATGCTTATGGCAGAGCATTCCACATCTGTGGACTGGCCATGGCGCTCACCCAAGCACCTGTTACAACTGTCCAAGAGAGTTATCACCATAATTCCTTTTGACCTGAATAGGTTTACAGCGGAACATAGCGCTATATCACAGCAGCTAAGCCAAAATATTATCCTACCATATAAATCGACTTTAACGCTGTATAGGACCTTCTATGGATAGCGGAAGGAGATTCTGGTAAATCAACATAGCTATGCCCTTTTTTTTTTTTTCAAGATAGGACTCCAAAAACCAAGTTTCCGCCAACTCCAATGAAATCAAAGCAGATCCGCTAAAATTACCCAAACTGCTATTATAGCTTTGCAAGAAGCTACCAGCCCCTGCTGCACCCAGTGGTCCTTCCCCCCCTTATCCTGGGAGATTCTGCATTGCAGGAGGCGTTGCCCACCCCCTGCCAGCCTACTGCATCTGCCAGGGAGCTGAAGAGCAAAATAAAAAGTACCCCTGGAAGCAAACAATGTCCCATCCTTGGGATCCAGGCGCAAAAGGTAAAAATCAAAAGTAAAATCAACAGTGTTAGCTAAAAATGAACAAGGCTATCTCTCACTAAAGCGAGTTTCTTTTTCTTTTTGAAATCCCACCGAAGTCCATGGGACCCAAGCTTTCGAACACAGCCCCTGACGCTGTGCATTAACCGCAACCAGAGTAATGAAATGAAACCCTGCTCTAGTAATAGATGAGAATTTCTTGGGAAGGGCCTGCTAAGTGTTGCTATGAAACCCACAAGCACCTCACCAGGCCTCCCTGCAGTCAGAGAAATAGCAGTGGGATACACCGACCACCTTGCAAATGGAGGTCTGAGAGGTTGTTGCCTGTGTGAACCTGATGAGTAATATGATATTGTATGGTACCACTCACCCCCCCCAGGGATGGGGGCACTGAATACTTTATGTGATTCATGAGCAGCGCTGTCATTTGGTGGCCTTTAGGGCAGCAGAGCCCGACCAATGATACAGAAATTAAGAGCTTTAAATCTTGGTCATATAAACTGGATTCTCAGACACATCACATAGAGGCTCCGTGGTGATTTCTTTCCTGATCTTCAGATAATGGCTGCCTGCACAGTGATAGAAAGGCACTATTGAGTGTACCAGCTGCCCTCTGGTGGCCATAGACCGTAGCACAGGCACTTCCCGGTTGGCAGTTTAACTGCCAGTCTATTTTTGTACATTCTAAGGTTTGCTAAACCTGTCCCTGTGAATTTTGGGCAACTTTCACTATAGACTACATAAAGGCACACTTCTAGGCTTTCCCTCCTGCAAACTACAAGTTAGGGCTCTGCCCTTGAAACTAAAAGCTGGCAATTTGCCTAATATCCTGGGCCTGAACAGATGCTCCTCAGAGACATGATTAGGAGGGAAAGAACATGTGGTATCAGGGATCAATGCCAAAACTGCTGTCCTGTTTTTAAGTTTATTCTTATTTATTCTATAAAGAGGATTGACAACAGTCCCCCTTAATGCTGAGGAACCCCCTGGCCTCAAAAAAAATACTACAAACAAAAGAAACAAACACTAGGCCCAAAAATTTAGCTATTCTGCCTGTTGTTTTCCTCACGCAGGCAACTTTTGCGATGCGGTCCAAATACCTAGAGAGGAAATGGCCGCCCCTTCGCCAATGAATTTTGGCGCCAAGAACAGCCGCCGCTGCAAAAATGAGGCCTCAGCAGACCAACAGAGCCCGAAGGCCTTACCTGCAGGGCCAAAAGCCACACGGCCTGCTCCTACCTCCTTGAATTCCTCCAATCCTCAAGCTGCGCTGATGTGCCTGGCAGCCGCAGCAAGGATCGCTCAGCCGGTTCCACAGAGTAAAATTAAAATCCCGCAGCAACGGAGAGGCTCCGTCTCACACAGCTTCAGTGTGGCTGTACGGGTCCCGGAGCTTTCTCCCGTACAGTCCAGGGAGAGAGATCCGCACCGGCAAATGCCTGCAGCAAGTGAAAATCACTGACAAGGAGGGAAGGCGAGAACTGCTACTAATTTAAAGAACCAGGCTCAAATTTAAAATTACTGTAAATAAGGAAATTTGCTCCTAACTAAAGGGAACTAATCCCTGATTGTCAATTAACCAAAGGTAACTGAATTAAAAGTAAAATTAAAAGTAAATGAAAGGTAAAAATCAAAAGTAAAATCAGAATTTGTCACACTAAATGCTCCTTATCTGTTCCCCCCAAGTGAGCCCAGGAGCTAGGCTCACTATGTCCTCCTGCTGCAAGGAGACTGGACACACTGGAGGCTGATGGGAGATATCAGCAGGCTATATCCAGTGATGTCACGACTTTGACATGCCCAGTCTCCTAGCTGCAGGAAGAGGTGCACAACCCAGAAGTAGAGGACTAAACTGGAGGAACGATAAGGAACGAGTTAGGTTGATAGGATGAACACTCTTGTGGGTCCTTTCCCTCTTTGTGTATTATAGTTATTCCTGCCCTCCCCATAGTATCCGCTAATCCACCTCCCTCCCTTGGAAGATTAAAGAGCCTCATGAGCGGTGCTGTTAGTATCTCTCCAAAACTTCTATAAAATCTCGCTGTAAGCCCATCTAGCCCCAGAGCCTTATCTACTTTTAACTGTTGTATAGCTCTCTGCACTTCTTCTGCTCTTATGGCCTTGTTTAACTCTTTTTGGTCCCCCTCATCCGATTTCAGCAACTTCATTGAATCAAGATAGCTCTGTATTCCCTCCCTCTGGAGAGTCCCTTGCTTTATATAACCCCTGATAGTATCCCCTAATAGCTTCCCTAACCTCCCCATCCTTATGTACCAGTCCTCCTCCCTGATTCCACATTTTCATTATATGGGAGCACAGTTTCCTCTGCTTCAATTTCTGCGCCATGTATCTCCCTGTATTCCCTCCATCAAAGAATTCCTGTCTCAGAAGCTGCATTTGGTACCTTATCTTTGCGGCCTGCATTTCATTTAACTGCACTCTTACTGCTAGCACCTGACCTCTATAGGTTCCTTGCTTTCCTTGTGCATCTAGTTCTTCTAGCTCCAACAATTTTACTCTCAATTTCTTCTCTCTCCCCTCCCTTTCCTTCCTTTTTCACACCCCCTATTTAATTAAAATTCCTCTCACAACTGCCTTATACCCATCCCATACTCCTCCCCATGCTACCTCCCCATTGTCATTCCATTTGAAGTATTCCCTGGTTTCTCTCTCAATTTCCTCTCTGACCTTCCCATCCTCTAAAAAGGATTCATTAAGTCTCCAAAACTGTATAGCTTTCCCCTCCCCCTCTAATGTCAATCTAACCTGCACAGGTGCATGGTCGGACCATGTAATTGAATCCATATCCACCCCCTTGATCCTTCCCCCCCATCTCCTTCAATACCCAGACAGCATCTATTCTGGAATATGATCCATGTACTGAGGAAAAATAAGAGAACTGTCTCTTCCCTGGATGATGGAATCTCCATGCATCAAACAATGTTGTGTTACAAAACTACGGTATCTCATCCTATCCGCCCTCTTACCCTCTTTTCCCTGTTGCATCTCTAGCTGGATTCCACGTTAAGTTGAAATCTCCTCCACAGATGAGGTTACCCTCCCCCAATTTCCCCACCTCCTCATTCAGTTTTGTCCAAAATTCACTTTGCAACCCTGTTGGCGCATAAACATTCACTATGCAATACCATTCATTCCCCACTTTTAATCGCATTAACACATATTGCGCCGCTTTATCCCTTACCACAGTGTGCAATAACATCTTCAACTTTGTATCTATCAAGATGGCCACCCCTCCTTTTTTCTTTTCAACGGTGTTGGAGGAATGTACACATACTCCATATCCCCTGGGTTTAACAAGGTATTCTGTCGCTCTTGTCAAGTGCGTTTCTTGTATAAGCACTACCGCTGCCTTTTGGTGTGTTATTTCTTTATACAATTTTTGTCGTTTAAATGGTGAGTTAAGCCCTTTCACATTTAGTGATAGTATTGTTAACTCACCTGTAAATTTTGCACCCCCCTTCTCCCTTAGCACTTGTCCCCCCTCTTCCTCCCCCCTCCCACCCTTAATCTTATCCCCCTCTCCCTCTTCCCTTGCCCCCCCTCTCCCCCCTTCTACCTCCCTCTCTACCCCCTTCCCCCTCCCTCGTCCCCTGCTTGGAGACACGACTTCCATATATCGTGACTAACAATCAGACCTCAGCCTGCCCTTGCCTAAACTATACCCCCCTCCCCCCTCTTCATGTGCTATCCCCTCTCCCCTGTTAAATCCTGCCCCTCCTCATCCCCCCACCTCTACTCTTCCCCCCTCTACCTGCCCCCATTCCTCTATCCCATCTGAACCCCCCCTAACTATAAATGCCACTTCCCCACTCCCATCTTCCCACCCACTTGTGCTAATCTCCCAATCATTACGTTCCCAGTTGGCCCTGTACCCTCGGGGCCCCCCCCCCCCCTATCTTGACTGCCCTCCTTCCCCCTCCCTAGCCCATATTCACAACATCCCTTACAAGCTTCTTATCAATGTCCCACTTTGCAGTTCATATGATGGTAAACCTGTTGCCTGGGTACTCAGGATCTTTCCCCTCAGACAGTGTCCTTCGCCTTCTCTGATATGCTGTAGCTGCTTTTGGTCAGTCTCGTTGCTCTCTGTCCATTAGTTGGTGCTCTGTGCCATCTGCGATTGGCTGCCTGAATCCAGGATGTCGTGGCCGCCTTGTTTCTTGCTTGGTTCTCATTGCCGCCCTACAAATTAGTTAATCCCATGTCTCCAAGCACCCTCCAAGCTTCCTCACAATTCTTAACCTTTCGTGAGATACAATTTACTGTAATTAAAAGACCAAATGGGTACAGCCATCGGTGTACTGTGTACCTAGCAGTTTCCCCAAAAGAGACAGGTTCCTCAATGCTTGAATTGGGTCAAGCAGTGATATCCCATGTCCCTTTTAATAATGGTTTATGGACATTTCCTCCAGGAACCTGTCCAAACCTTTTTTAAACCCAGCTACACTAACAGCTTTTACTACATCCTCTGGTAACAAATTCCAGAGTTTGATTACACATTGAGTGAAAAAATATTTTCTCTCATCAGTCTTAAATAGGTTACCCTGTAGCTTTATTGCATGTCCCCTAGTATTTTTATATTCTGATAATGTAAACAATCAATCTACGTTTACCCGTTTCACTCCATTCATTAATTTATAGAGATCTATCATATCTCCCCTCAGCCGTCTCTTTTCCAGGTTGAAGAGCCCTAACCTTTTTATTTATTTAGCTGTATTTATATCCCGCTTTTCACCGGGTCAAAGCGGTCAATTGGGGGATACATTTAACATGAGGGGATAAGAGACACATACGCTCATACTTACAGGGAACATGGGCAATGGAGGGTTAAGTGGCTTGCCCAAGACCACAAGGAGTGCCTATAGGACTAGAAATCCCAGTCCCTCCGGCCTGAGATTGCTGTCTCCAGGTGGGACTTGAACCCCCGGCCCTCCGGCCTGAAGTACCTTGTCCTAACCACTAGACCACTCCTCACCTCACTCCACTCCTCACCTCACTCCTCACCTTTTTAGCCTCTCTTCATAGGAGTATCCTTCCATCCCCTTTACCATTTTGGTGGATCTTCTCTGTACCTTTTCTAATAATGCTATATCTTTAAGATACGGCGACCAGAATTGCACACAATATTCAAGGTGTGGTCGCACCATGGAACGATAGAGTCATAATATCCTTTGTTTTATTTTCCATTCCTTTCCTTATACTATCTAGGATTCTATTTGTTCTCTTGGCCGCCGCTGCACACTGGGCAGAGGGTTTTAACATGTTATCCACGATGATGCCTAAATCTTTTTTCATGGGTGGTGGTTCCCAATGTGGAACCTTGCATCATGTAACCATAGTTTGGGTTGTTCTTGCCTAGGTGCATAACTTTGCACTTGCCCACATTAAATTTCATCTGTCATTTGGATGCTCAGTCTTCCAATTTATCAAGATCCTCTTGCAATTTTCCACAATCCTCTTGGGTTTTAACAACTTTAAATAGTTTTGTGTCATCTGCAAATCTGATAATCTCACTCGTTATTCCCTTTTCCAGGTCATTTATGACTATGTCAAAAAGCAGCAGACCGAGCACAGATCCCTGGGGTACTCCACTATTCACCTTTTTCCATTGGGAAAATTGGCCATTTAGCCCTATCGTCTGCTTTCTATCTTTTAAGTAGTTCCTGATCCACAATAGTATATCACCGCCTATCTCATGATTTTTTAGTTTTGCTAAAAGTCTCTGATGAGGGACCTTGTCAAAGGCTTTCTGAAAGTCCAGATACACTATATCAACCGACTCACCTTTGTCTACCTGTTTATTCACCCTTCAAAAACACCCCATAACAGATTAGTAAGATAAGATCTTCCTTGTCTAAAGCCATGTTGACTGTCTCCCGTTAAGCCATGACTATTACATGATGAGTAATTTTGTCCTTAGTAATCAAAGAAAACTGAGCATGATCTTGACATTACTCCTCACCTGACAGGCTTCCTCGAGTCTGGGAGAGTTTGGAGTCTTCCTTTGTGAGGATTGAGCCTTCGGAGTACGGAGGAGCATCAGATTGGACTGGACTGCGGTATGGGCAAGCGAAAGAAGATGACCAAATAGCGCGAGTACTATGAATCCATCTAAGACAGTGAAGGCAGTGGGTCCTATGGACAAATATGCGGTATTTGCTACTGGAGACCTGGAAGGTGTGTACTTGCCCTTGACTGTTAGTTCGTTCTCTCTAGGTAGCCCCTCTAATTGGTGGTTCAGGTTTGTTGACCTCTTCACCTGTTTCAGCTGGGGGTTTTCGTCCTGACTTGACAACTGTGGAGGGTTCTCCTTGTGGCTTCGGCGTGCTAGTGGGAGATGTTCCTCTCTCGTGGGTCGTTCATGTTAAGGAGGCCCTCAATTCCTCTCAGGTTTCTTTGGCCCCAGCTACTTTGAGTGCTCAACACAAAGTTTCTTGAAAAGACACTTGGACATTATTGATTCGAATGGATACTTTGTTGTTTTCCATTGTATCACAGTTTACTACTTACTCAGGAGACAGTAGATAAGCTTGCTCACAAAAATAAATGTATGAGGTATTTTGACTCTCGTTGTTTGAAAGCTGAGGTTCAGGTTTCCACTATACAGGGAGCAGTCTCCTGCTGCATCGGCAACAAGAGATATTAGAAAATGCTGTTAGAATAAAAAAATCTTAGGTGCCTTAATTTTCCTAAAATGCATTACCTTTCTGCTGATATTCTTTTTCAAAAGTATTTGAAGGAAGTTTAGGGGTACCAGGAATCTGCTAATCTTACTTTTAATATATATTATCTTCCTCGCTCTAAGAAAGTTATTAGTGGGGCAGAGGGGGGAGCAAACTCTCTAGCTTTAATGGATACCTTGAATGTTTCAGAGTTTGAGTCTTCTCTGGATGAAATTTCTACTAGAGCAACCTTACTGGTTTCCTTTCATACTGAAATTGATAAGAATTTAGTATTGAAATTGTTTTTTCAGAAAAAAAAATGTTATTTTGTGGGAAAAAGATAAATATCTTCCCTGATGTATCCAGGCAGACACAGGCGAGGCATAAGGCCTTTTTGGCTCCGAAACCTCGTGTTCTTGAAACAGAAGCTTTCTTTTTTAAATTTCCCTATAAATGCCTGATTACATCAGGGAGGGATTCATGTGTTTTCCTTGAGCCTTTACAATTGGAAGAATTTTTGAAGTCTCGCTTACCTTAATTCTATCTTAGTGGCATGGGGTTAAAAATATTTGTTGGATAGCAGAGTATGATTGGGACAGTAGGAAATCGGTCTAGTATTGCTGTGTGTAATTGATTTATAATTGATCTTATATCCTCCATTGCCCATGTTCCCTGTAAACTAGTTATCTTCAAGTTATAATGCCCTGTTCAATATAATTTCAGTTTGTTCAATGTAAACCGCCTTGATATCATGAAAGGCGGTATATAAGAAATGTTAAATAAATAGATAAATCTACTGGAATCATGCTTCCGTAACGTGGACTTGTACAAATTTGGTGGTATAATCATTTGAGATTGTTTGTTCTGGTGTTGTAATCTTTATTACTTTTTGTAATTTATTGGAAATGCTAAAAAAGCAAAACAGGATCAAGGATTGATCCCTGCAGCACACCACTGATAACACCATATCTTAAGAGTGAACTCCATTTACCAATACCCTCTGTCATCACGTTCTAATCCAGTCAGCCATTTTAGGGTTCACCCCAAGGGCACTTTTATTTATAAAGTCACAGAAGCAGAGAAGTGTCAAAGGCCTTGCCAAAATCTAAGCATACCACATCTGGCCCTCTCTCCCAATCCAATTCTCTGGTCACTCATTCAAAAGAAATCAATTGGCTTTATCTGATAAGAGGCACCTCTAGTAAACCCATGCTACCTTGGACCCTACAATCCCTCAGATTTCAGAAACTGCATTATCCTTTGCTTTAGAAGAGTTTCCATTAATTTACTCATTAAAGAAATCAGGTAATGGTCTGTATTTCTCAACTTCTTCCTTATCTCTTTTTAGTAGGAAAGAGCTACCTTTGCTAATCTCTGCAATCACTCCTAACTTTAAAGGAGCACTGAAAAGGTCAGCCAGCACAGCTGTCAGTACTTCCTTAAGTTCCTTCAATACCCTTGGATGAATGCTTTCTGGCCATGTTGCTTTGTCTACTTTAAGTTTAGCTAGATCCTCAGGAACAGTCTTTTTGAAAATCATTCAAGGTCTATCTCAATTCCACTCCTATTTGTTTTCTGAGGTCCTGCTTCCAGCCCTTCATCTATGAACATGGAAAAGAAATTATGTTAAGCAAATCCAGTTAATCCTCAACCTCTATATATTCCTCCTCTTCACCCTTGAGTCTCACAATGCCACCTTTGATCTTCCTCCCGTTGTTGTTAAATGCTGTCAAGTCAGTGTCAACTCATGGTGACCCTCAGGATATTGACCTAAACTGTGTTCAATCTTCAATCAGCAAGCTCATTGTTGATAGAGTGGCACCCATAGATGCTGTTATTGTTATCGATCCATCTCATTGCTGACCTTCCTCTTTTGCTTTGACCTTCTACCTTGCCAAGCATAATGTCTCCAACAATCTCTCTCTTTGCATGATGAGTCCAAAGTATGAAAGTCAAAGTCTTGTCATCTGAGCTTCTAAGGAAAGCTTAGGCTTGATCTCCTCTCGTACTGACTGGTTTGTTCTTTAGGCAGTCCATGATATAAAGCGTAGTTACTCACCTGTAACAGGTGATCTCCGGGAACAACAGGAATTAAGTCTTCACATATGGGTATCGTCTGCACCGGAGGAGCCCTGCGGGATCGCTCCCCAGCGTCCAATGGGAAAGCTTTTGGGAGCATCCCACAGCGCCTGCGTGCTGCCTTCTCGCCTTTCCCAACTGTCCCTCTCCAGTTAAGTTTATAGCTGAGACCAAAGGGAGAGAGAGATACAACTCCTAGGGGAGGTGGGCGGGTTGTGAAGACTAAATTCCTGCTGTTCCCGGAGATCACCTGTTACAGGTGAGTAACTACGCTATCTTCAGGAACAAGCAGGAATGTAGTCTTCACATATGGGGACTCCCTACCTGCAGATGCCAGGGAGATGGCCCCAGAAGTTGTCAGCCCTTGCGAAAGGGCGCCAATTCCCCCCCCCCCCCCCCCATGGACCTCTGGCATCCTACCAGGGATGGTGGGTAGGAGTTGATTAAGTCTGAAAAAGGTGCTGAAGAACAGCTTGGCCAAACAAGGCATCCCGGCAGGAGTCCTTGTCTAAGCAGTAGTGGGCCGTGAAGGTATGTACCGAAGCCCAAGTAGCTGCTCGACAGATGTCGTCGATAGACACAGAGTGAAGATGAGCCATTGAGGCTGCCATGGCTCACATGTGAGCTGTGACATGGCCTTCAAGAGGAAGGTTCTTACTCTCATAGGCAAAGGATATGCACTGTGTGATCCAGTTGGACAGTTCTTTTGGAAACTAAGTCCTTGCAAAAAGAGATTTTTTCCTGTGCAAGGAATGTTTCCTAATTTAACCTGTACCCAAATTTGCACCAATGGCAATAGCAGAGGTTCTGCTTATGCACTCAAAACAGTCAAAGGCTGCACGATTAAACTTGGAAACCTCCTGAGCATGTTTGACAAGAGGGAGATAGTCTTGTCTTTTGTCATCAGGAAGAAGGGGGCTCATAAGCTCCAAGTCCCCTGTGACCTCTTTAAGGAACATTCCCATATAGAAGATATAGGAACTGATCCTAGCTGAGAGCATGGATGCTTGGAAGCATCAACACCCAAAGGCATCGAGAGTCCTACTTTCACGACCTAGAGGATTGGATGCATGTCTCTTTGCACTTTTCATCCTTCTCATGGCTGATTCCACCACCATTGAATGGTGTGGTAATTGAGTTTTTCTGAAAGCCAGGACAAGGTGGAACTCGATACATGGTATCGAGTCTTCGAAAATGAGATGTGGTTAAAGGTGTTTCCCACATCCTTAGCATAAGATCATGTAAGATCTCATGAATAGGCAGAGTAACTGCCTCTTTGGGAGCCTTAGGGTATTGGAGAATTTTCAATTCCTTAGCCCTAGGCTCTTTTTCAGGAGCTACTGTGATGGAAAGGCTTTGGGCCACATCACGGATAAAGTCCTGAAAGGACATATCCTCTGGCAGAGATATTCTGCACTGAGAAGAGGAATCCTCAGGGAGAAGTACTCTTGTATCGGTAGAGTCTTCGGAGTCTTCAGACTCATCAGAGGATTCAAAATACCTCCGATCCCGGTGATCGTGCAAAGCACTGTACCGGTATCGATCGAAGTCTGTATCGGGTTATTTATTTATTTATTTATTTACATTCTCTTATATACCGCGCTATTCTGCATCAGTGCGGTTTACATTGAACAAACTGAAATTACATTGAACAGGGCATTATAACTTGGAGATAACTATTTTACAGGGAACATGGGCTATGGAGGGTTAAGTGGCTTGCCCAAGACCACACCTGTGGGACTAGAAACCCCAGTCCTTCCGGCCCAAGGTTGCTGTCCTCTAGTGGGATTTGAACCACCGACCTTCCGGCCTGAAGTACCTTGCCCCAACCACTAGGCTAGACAGACGCATGACTCAGTACAGGTGGCATACCTGCTGCTGTCGATGCAGTCGGTACCGGTACCGGTATCTGTTGAGGTGTCTGAAGCGGTTTCAGTGGTACTGAAGCCGTGAGAAGAGCCGCTATACTGCGTTCGATAGCAAGGAATCTCTGGTCTATTGACGCTGCCGATGCTTGGGTGTCGGTACCGGTAGAAGTGGCCGGAACCCCAGAGCATGGCGCCAGTAGTTCTGCCGAGGATGAGGCCTCGAGAACATCCTGGAGCCCCGTTGATGCTTTGGAAGCCGAAGCCTCTGGCCGGGGCAGTTTTGCCAGTGAAAATTCCTCAAGGGTAATGCCAGGGACATCTCGATACTTAGGAGATCTACCCTTTGAGGACTGGCTAGATTTATGTTTAGTTACTCGAGATCCATGGGAGGAAGATGAAGCCCTGGGGGACGTCTGAGGCAAAAGGGTGCCAAGTTTAGCAGCTCGGTTCTGCCAGCCCCTTTTTGACATCATTCCACAGGAGAGGCACTCTGAAATAGAGTGGTCAGGACCTAAACATTTGAGACACCAATCATGGGTATCGGTGACGGAAATGGTACCCCCACATTTAGAACTTTTTTTTTTTTTTTTTTTTTTTTTTTTTAAACCTGAAGCAGGTTTTTCCATTTTTAAGGAAAAATTGGGCCTAGTGCCCAAAATGGCACTTAGCACCAAGGAAAAAAAGTTCCTGAAGTAAACCAGAAACTATAGTTTTGTTTTGTTTTTTTAAAAAGAAAGAACCGGCAGTACCGGTATAGCGTCGAGGGAATGCAGATGTGACCACAAAAACAGACGAAATTTTCTGCGGTGACAGGGTATGCAAACCTGTCGGCTCCACGGAAAACGAAGAACTGGAGAGGGACAGTTGGAAAGGCAGGAAGGCAGCATGCAGGCGCTGTGGGATGCTCCCAAAAGCTTTCCTATTGGACGCTGGGGAGCGTTCCCGCGTGGGCTCCGTCGGTGCTGACGATACCCATATGTGAAGACTACATTCCTGCTTGTTCCTGGAGATACAGTGTTTCTACCAGCACAATAATTCAAAGGCATTGATTTTCTTCCTGTCTATCTTTTTCACTGTTCAACTTTCACATCCATGTGTTACTGAAAATACCATGGTTGGACCACTCAAATCTTTTTATGGAGAAAGGCATCTCTGCTCTTCAGAATCTTGTCTAGATCCTCCATAGGCATTCTGCCAAGAGCAATGAGTCGCCTGATTTCTTGATTGCTTGTCCTTTCATTATTAATTGTTGATCCAAGTAGGTTAAAGTTGTCAACTATTTCAATTTCTTCTCCATCAATGATGAACTTATTGATTTTGCCAGTTCTCAGGATATTTGTCTTCTTAACATTAAGGTGCAGGCCCATTTTAAGACTATGCTCCTTGATCTTGAAAAGCAAATGTTTCAGATCATCTTCACTGTCATCAGCATGGCGAAGGTTGTTGAGCCTTCCACCAATCTTCACAGCTCGGTTGTCTTCATACAGTCCTGCTTTTCTAATTATTTGTTCTGCATATAAATTAAAGAGGGAGGGGAAAATATGCAGCCTTGTCTTACACCTTTGCTGATTTTAAACCATTCTGTTTCTCCTTGTTCCGTTTAAACTCTTGCTTGTTGATCAATGCAATGGTTGTGCAAGAGAACTATCAGGTGGTTCTGGTATACCCGTGCTTCTTAATATGGCCCAGAGTTTCTCATGGTTTACACAGTCAAAAGCCTTGCTGTAGTCAATAAAACACAAAGATATCCTTTTGGTATTATTTTGTCTTTTCAAGTATCTATCTCACATTCACGATGATGTCTCTCATTCCTCGCCCTTTCAAGAACCCTGCTTGCACTTCAGGCAGTTCTTGTTCCAGGTATGGTTGTAGTCTCTGCTGAATCATCTTGAGTAGAATCTTGCTGGCATGTGGGATCTGTGCGATTGTATGATAATTTCCACAGTTAGTTGGATCACCTTTCTTCAGTTTGCCATGAATTTGTCTTCCAAATTTCCTGGCAGAGCCTTGTAAGTATGGTAACAGCTGCATCCATGTCCTGTAATACTTCAATGAGAATGTCATCAATGCCCAGTGCTTTATTATTTGATAAGGTTTTCAATGCTGCTTTGACTTCTTCTTTCATCACCAATGGTTCCTGATCATAACATACAGGTTGAAACAGCTGCTGGTCTACTCAATCTTTATGGTATAAAGACTCTGTATATTCTCTCTCTCTTTTCTTCATTCTTCTCAGCATCATTCAACATGGAACCTTGAGCACCTTGTAGCATTCCAATTCAAGGCTGGATTTCTTTAACTCGCGTAGCTTTAGGAAAGTTGATCTTATTCTTCCTTTAATAGTTTCTATTTCCTTGCATGCGTCATTGTCTTGTCTTGCGGCATGTTGGAAATCTGTTGAGTTCTGTGATTGCCTCTCTTTCTCCTCTCCTCAAAAAACTCCAAAAGACTCCCTAACTATAGATATTAAAGACACATGGAAGCCTAAGTGAAAAAATATATAATCAAGCATTAAACTAATGGAGGAGCGAAATTGGTGAGAACACACTAACCAAACAATAGCAATACCTTATAATACATTACAAAAAAACACCAAAGCTCAATGGTAAAGGGACAGGCCTCAGTGAAATGGGGAAATAGAACCAGTAAGTGTTGTAAACACAAGCAGGTTTCTGAATAATGACCCCCACTTTATCAATCATAGGCCCGCCAACCTTAAAGGAAGGCAAAACTCGAGTCGACAACAGACAGTTTTACACCAAGCTCTGAGGATCAGGCATTTGAATTTCTATTATAACCAATTAAGTTATTTTGATTCTTTTAAATGCATTTATAAAAATTAAAAAAAAATGGTTGACGGGCCTATAATTAATAAAATGGGGGTCATTATTCAGAAACCTACTTGTGTTTACAGCACTTACTGGTTCTGTTTCCCCGTTTCACTGAGGCCTTCCCCTTAACCTCTGAGTTTTGGTGTTGGTTTCCTAAAGTATTAATAAGGTATTATAAGGTTTTGCTATTATTGTTTGGTTAGTGTGTTCTCACCAATTTCACCTCTTAGTTAAATGCTTGATATATTTTTTCACTTAGGCTTTCATGTGTCTTTAATATTTCTTTCTCCTCTGGCTTTAGCTTCTGTGTTTCTGGGCAATTTTCAGTTTCTTCAGTCATCGATTTTGGCAGTCTTTGCTTTATCACCGTTTGTAGAGACTTCTCACTTTCTTCCAACACAACCTTCTTGATGTCATCCCATAACTCTTTTGGGGCTCTGTCATTTGTATCTAAAGCAGCAAATTAGCTTTGCAGGCAGTCTTCAAATTCCTATATTCTTTAATCCTCTACAATTAGCCATGAACGCAGCTGCTCGTGTCCTCTGCGGATCATCAAAGTGAGCATATTTCCCCCATTCTAGAGAAGCTTCATTGGTTACCAATAAGCTGTAGAATCCAATATAAGGCCATCCTTACCACCTTTAGGGCCTTCAATAATATTTCTCCAGATTCCATCTCTGATCTCATCATACACACAACAAACAGGTCCAGGAGATCTCCTGCTGTTGACACACTACTTATACCAAAAGTTTCCTTAAAAGCTAATCAATCATCCATCAATAGGGCTTTTTCGAATTATGCTCCTAGATGTTGGAACAAACTCCCTCCCAATATCAGAGCAATTAAAGACAAACAATTCAAAAAAGCCCTTAAACACCACCTTTCCATCGCACACTTCCAACACCTAAACACCCCTTCCCCTCCCCCATCCTTTTAACCTCATACCTACCCTAACTGTATAGATTTTATATATCTCCAACATGTATTCTGTAGAAATATAAATGATTTCCCTGTTTACTTCCATGTTAATTTTCCTGTTACTTGTAATAGGTCTGTTATATCTGACCAATTGTTGTATTGTTTCAATGTAAACCGCACTGATGACAAATAGCGCGGTATATAAGAAAATTAAATAAATAAATTCATGAGTGGCTTGCTCTTTTTCAACTTTAGCTTGAGTTTGCATACACGTACTTGGTGATTTGTAAGAGTCAGCTCCAGGTTTTGTCTTTGTTGATGTTATAGAGCTTTTCCATTGTTGACTTCCACAGATGTAGTCAATTTGATTTTTGTACAATCTACTGGGTGAAGTCCATGTTTTCAGTCCATGCTCGTTTTGCTGGAAGAAAGTTTTTGAGATGCACAGATTGGTGGTCTTGCAAAATTCTATCAGTCTTTCTCCAGCTTCATTTCTGTTGCCAAGTCCATATTTTACAAGCACTTTGCCTTCTTTGTTGCCAACCTTTGCTTTCTAGTCACCAATTACTACCAGGATATCCTGTTTGCATGTTCTATCAATTTCAGCTTGTACTTATTAATAGAACTCATCAACTTTTTCCTCTTCTGCAACTGTCAAGGCATATACCTCAATTATAATTGTGCTGATGGGCATTCCTCATAGACGAACAGAAATTACGCGTTCACTGACTGCATTGTATTTCGTTACAGTTCTTGCAAGTCTTTTCTTAATTATAAATGCAACACCATTTCTTTTTTGTCTTTCATTTCCAGTATGGTAGACCATGTGATCATCAGATGCAAAGTGCCCGATGCCAGTCCATTTCAGTTCACTGACACCCAATAGATTGCACTGTACATGTTCCATTTCATTCTTAACCACCTCCATCTTCCCTTGGTTCATGCTTCATACCTTCCACGTCCCAATATGTAAAACATTTTTGCAGCTTCTGACTTCTTCCTAGATAACTTAAAAAAATAAAAAGTTGTCCCTATGTTTTATTTTATTGGCTACTTTTTCTTCCATTTGTATCGCCGTTTTCCTGACTGCTTTACCAGCTTCCCTTTATGTCTCCAGATATTTTTGCTTGTTTTCCCTCTTTCTTTGATCTCTTTTCAACTACTATGTTCGAAAATCATAGCTGCCTTTCTTCTTATTTTTATTTACTTTCATAACAAAACAGTTTGTTGCCCTTAAAATGTTCTTTCAGTTTTGCCCACTGTTCTATTTCCCCCAGATCCAGTCCAGATGAATGGATTCTGCTCCTCAGCCAGCAGTTGTGGGCAGACCAGAGCAACTTTGAATAACGTCATCACTTGTATATACACTAGGTGCAACACTGAGAAAAGCCAGTATGTCACTTCTCAAGCAGGATAAAGGACTGAAGAAAAAAAAACACCATTCAGAAAACAGTATAGAGTAGTTACTCACCTGTAACAGGTGTTCTCCAGGAGCAGCAGGAATCAGTCCTCACATATGGGCGACGTTGGCGCCGATGGAGCCCTCGCGGAGCAATTTCCCCAGCTTTCAAAAAAAGCCTTTGGGAATTGCAGCGCGCATGCGCGGTCCCCTTCCCGCCCAAGGGTGCCATCTTGCTCAGTCTGATGACATAGCTAAAAGACAGCAAAAAAAGTAGCAAAAACGAAATGAGAGGACTGCAACTCCAAGGGGAGGAGGGAGGGTTGTGAGGACTGATTCCTGCTGCTCCTGGAGAACACCTGTTACAGGTGAGTAACTACTCTTTCTCCAGGACCAAGCAGGAAGTCAGTCCTCACATATGGGACTCCCTAGCTTAAGGCTACTGGAGACTTCAAGCGGAAAAATGAGCTCCCTCTAGCTCAGTAGCACAGAAGGAAGGAATCTTCTCTGAAAACGCCCCCGACCGGTAGCTCAACACCAGGGCCGGAGGGTAGGAGTTGCCTAAACCTCAAAGAGATTATGGAGGACTGCCTGACCGAAAGCAATGTCCCTGCGGGACTCCCTCTCCAGACAGTAATGGGCCGCAAAAGTCTGGCTTGAAGACCAAGTAGCGGCCCGGCAGATGTCTGCCAACGGAACAGAGCGGAGATGAGCCACTGACGCAGCCTTCGCCCTGACACGATGAGCCATGACTCGACCCTCCAACGAGAGGCCGGCTGCCCCATAAGCCCAGGCGATACAGTCAGCTACCCAAATGGACAAAGTACGCTTGGAGACAGGTAGCCCCAATTTATTGGGGTCAAAAGAAACGAAGAGCTGAACAGCCCTCCTATGCTCCCGCGTACGGTCAAGGTAGAAGGACAAGGCCCTCCTACAGTCCAGGGTGTGCAGGACCATTTCAGCCCGGCTGGCGTGCGGCCTGGGAAAGAAGGTCGGAAGAACCACCTCCTGGTTGAAATGAAAAGGAGAAACCACTTTCGGAAGAAACTTAGGGTAAGTCCTTAAGACTACCCAACTCTCCCAATTTAAGAAGGCACTGAAACGGCACCTCTTTCTTCATCACTACGATGATGCAGTCTTCACCCCACACTCACCCACTCTCACATCTCAATGCAGCACCTCAAACTCATGCACGTCACATTCCCAGACTGATCACTCGCAATCACACCTTCCCCTCCAACCACCATGAGAAACTTATGCAGTGCCGCATAACTCATTATATTGTTGCATAAAGTAGACTGTATTTATTCATCGTGTCTCCTTGGTAAGGGACTGGTTATTTATACCCTATTTTACCTGTTATACCTGCTTAATGCATACCCAAGTTTAATTTTCCTGTTTAATGTATACCCAAGTTATTATACCTGTTTCACTGTAAGCACAAATCACGAAATTGAGATGTGCAACTCTTATGTTCATTGTAAACCGCACTGATATCGAATAGCGTGGTATAAAAGAGACTGCAAATAAATAAATAAATAAAATACCCTATTCCTGTAGAACCTAGTGTAAGGAGGATCAGACACTAGGGCCTGCAGTTCACTAACGCGCCTAGCAGAGGTAAGGGCTACCAAAAACAAGGTTTTCCAGGAAAAAAAATGAAGAGGGCAGGTAGCCATAGGCTCAAAGGGCGGACAGGTAATCCGCTGCAAGACCACGTTCAGATTCCATTCAGGGGCTGGTGGGCGCAAAGGAGGCCTCTGAGAAAACGAGCCACCAAAGGGTGGTTGGAAAGAGGCCTGCCATCCACCGGTGCGTGATGCGCAGAGAGAGCACTGAGGAGGACCCTGACAGAGTTGGACTTAAGGCCCAGATTGGAGAGGTAAAGCAAATATTGCAAGACCACCGCCACCAAGCAGGAGAAGGGATTCTCAGACTGCTAAGCACACCACACGGAGAACCGACGCCACTTAAGAGCGTAGGACTTCCGTGTGGAGGGCCGCCTGGAGACCAAGACGACCTCTTCCACCTCCCGAGGCAGCAGGAGGGGAGCAAGGACTACCCTTTCAGCAGCCAGGCCATCAGATGAAGGGACCGGAGGTTGGGGTGTAGGAGAGTCCCCTGATCCTGTGACAGGAGATCGGGTTGAAACCCCAGAGGAAGAGGAGTGTCCACCGCCAGCTGCATCAGAAGCGGGAACCAGGGCTGTCTCAGCCACCGGGGAGCCACTAGGATCATCGAGGCTCTGTCTCTGAGAACCTTGAAGAGCGCCCGAGACACCAGTGGCATGGGAGGAAAGGCATACAAGAGGCCTGTGGACCATGGGATCAGAAAAGCATCCGCCGCTACTCTGAGAGGATGCGGTTGTCGAGAGCAGAATTCGGGAAGCTGCCGGTTCAGAGGACTGGCAAATAGATCCATGGTGGGGAGGCCCCACTTGAGAAAGATCTGCTGAACCACCAACGGATCCAATCTCCACTCGTGGGGTTGGAGGATCCTGCTCAGCTTGTCTGCCAGGTAATTTTCTTGACCTGGGAGATAGACAGCTTTGAGGAGGATGCCGTGAAGAACGGCCCAAGAGCACAGTTTTTGTGCCTCCTGACAGAGAAGGAGCCTGTGCCCCCTTGTTTGTTCACGTAGAACATCGCAACTTGATTGTCCGTCTGGACCAGCACAGACTGGTGAGAAGTGAGGTGGGAGAAGGCTCTCAGAGCTAGGCGGATGGCTCTGAGCTCCAGGAAGTTTATCTGCTGAGCAGACTCCCAAGGAGTCCAGAGACCTTGAGTACATGTCCCTTGGCAATGTGCTCCCCAACCCAGGAGAGAAGCATTGGTTGTCAGCACCTGAGTAGGTGGAGGAGATTGAAAATCCACTCCCAGCACCAGATTTGGCAGATGAAGCCACCACCGCAGAGAAGAGACGAGCAGGTCGGACACCTGTACTGAGTCCGCCAGGCTCCCCGTGGCCTGATGCCATTGAGTGCGAAGGCACCACTGAGCAGGTCGCATGTTCAGGCGGGCATTGGGGGTCACATGGACCGTGGAAGCCATATGGCCGAGCAGTCTCAGAAATTGCCTGGCAGAGACCAGGGAATGGCTGTGAAAGTGGCCGGCGAGATCCATGTCCAGAGGCAGGAAGGCCCGCGCCTGAAGTGTGTTCAGCCTGGCGCCTATGAATTCGAGATTTTGAGAGGGGAGCAAAGTGGACTTTGCGAAGTTTATGACAAATCCCAAGTGCTGGAGTAGAGTCACAGTGCGATGAGTGGCCTGAGTGGCCTCTTGGGAAGACTGGGCTCTGATGAGCCAGTCGTCCAGGTATGGAAACACAAAAAGGCCTTGAAGTCTTAGATAGGCCGCCACCACTGCTAGGCATTTGGTGAACACCCCTGGGGGCGGAGGATAGGCCAAAGGGCAGGACTCTGTACTGGTAATGATTTCCTCCCACAACAAACCTGAGATATTGTCTGTGGTCTGGATGAATAAGGATGTGAGTATAGGCATCCTTTAGATCTAAGGAGCATAGCCAGTCTCCCTGCTGGAGGTATGGCAGCAGGATTCCAAGGGTAAGCATCTTGAACTTTTCCCTTGCCAGGAACTTGTTGAGGTTTTGCAAGTCTAGGATGGGTCTGAGGCCTCCTGTTCTTTTTGGTATCAGAAAGTACCTGGAATAAAAGCCGTGACCTCTCAGGTGGTGGGGCACCGGTTCCACAGCCTGTTCCTGAAGAAGACTTGTTAACTCCTGAAGGAGTAAGTCCCTGTGCAGAGGGAGTCTTGGAGGCTCCCCTGGAAAGTAGGAGGGAGGTACCTGGTGAAAGTGTAGAAAACAGCCTTTTTGAACTATATGAAGCACCTGTGGGCAAAGTGGACCAGCCGGCCTCCTGTGCTGAGAGAAACCAGCGGAGGGGAAGAGGCTATGCCGACGGAGTCAAAAACCCCCACCCTGCTGAGCAGGGGCCGGTGTTGTGGGCTTGGGGGCCTGCTGCCTACGAGACCCATTACCCCGTCCCTTTGCCTGCTGACCCTGTTGGGGAGCTGCTGAGGCCTGATAATGAGGGTAGTGTTTATAGGCAGCCGCCTTCCTCGGGTAAAAGGGCTTTTTCCCTGAGCCCTTCTTTTTCTGAGAAGGGGCAGAGGTCTTTCTGGACAGCCGAGTCCTGGTCAGAGTCTCGGTCTCGATCTGTGCAGCCTTTTCAGCCATGGGCTTGCCAAAGAGGTTTTCACCTCTACAGGGGACATCGACCAACTTGTCCTGTACCCATGGCTCGAGGTCAGAAGACTGAAGCCAAGCCTGTCGGCGGGCACCGATGCCGGCTCCGGCTACCCGAGCCGATGCTTCGAAGCCATCGTAGGCTGCTCGAGAGATAAAGTGCAAAGGTTCCTCGGAGAGACCCGCAGAGAACCCGGCAATCTCCTTTGCCAGGTCTCGGAGATACATGCCCATGTAGAGCTGGTAGGTCTGGACTCGACAAGCAAGCCTAGAGCCCTGGAAGCACTTCCTATCGAGGGCATCCAGGTTCCGGGCCTCCCGGCTGGGGGGCACCAAGGAGTGCATCTTCTGACTCTTGAGTCGATGCATGGCCGATTCCACCACCATGGAATGGTGCGGTAGTTGTGCCTTTTGGAACCCGGGGCTCTTGCGGACTCGATAAATGGAATCGACCCGCTTGCTTAACACTGGCGCCGATGCCGGGCTCTCCCACATGCAGGGACGCGAGCAGCATCCACCACCGCACAGCCTGCCGGACCTGCTGAGGACAAGGGAGCCGTTTGTTCAATGAGTCGGACTGGTTGGACCAGCAGCGAAGCAAGGTCCACTGCAACGGCCACATATGGAATCTGGCCCAAGGGACCACCTCCAACGTCGCCACCATTGTCCCTAGCACCTGAAGGTACTTCCACGCTGTTGGTGCTGCAAGCTTTCTGAAGGCCTGCACCAGGCTCTGGAGCGCTTGAGCTCTCCTCTCCGTCAGGAACACCGAGCCTTCCCGAGTATCGAACCGCACCCCCAAATACTCAAGAACCTGAGTCGAAGTCAAGTGACTCTTGAGCGGATTGACCACCCAGCCTAGATCCTGGAGAAATGCTACTACCTTTTCTGTGGCTTTTTCGCTCTAGGCCTGGGACTTTGCTCGAATCAACCAATCGTCAAGGTAAGGATGAACTAAAATCCCTTCCCTTCCGCAGAGCTGCCGCCACCACTACCATTATTTTGGTGAAAACGCGCGGAGCCGTCACCAGCCCAAAAGGCAGTGCCTGAAACTGGTAGTGCCCCCAAGGCAGAGCGAACCACAGAAACTTTTGATACGACGCCCGGATCGGGACATGGAGATAGGCCTCCGTGAGATCGAGAGATGTCAGATACTCTCCCCGACGAACCGCCACAATAACTGACTGCAGCGTTTCCATTCGAAAATGCGGCACCCGGTGGCAAATTTACACCTTTGAGATCTAGAATAGGGCGAAGAGACCCGTCCTTCTTTGGCACCACGAAATAGAGTAGCGACCCATGTCGTATTCCGCTATCGGCATCGGAACGACGGCTCCAGTCGCAAGAGCCGGTCCAAAGTCTGACGCACCTCTAAGGCCTTCTGTGGCCCTCTGCAGGGAGAGCTCACAAAAGAGTCCAGCGCCGGCTTTGCCAGATCCAGTGCATAACCATCGCGGATGATCTCTAAAATCCACTGATCGGACGTTATGTGGGTCCAGGCAGATAGGAAACCCCAAAGGCAACCTCTGATCGGTTGACTTTCTGCCGGGACCTGCCGCCATTCATTGTGGCTTCCAAGAGCCCCCTGTGGACGCCGCTGCGAATCCTCTACTTGCCCCACGAAACCATCAGAACCCTTGGGCTCGAGAAGCAAATCTTCCTCTTTGGGACCCCGCGAAACGGGGCAAGCGAAACCGCCGAAAGTCTCTAAACTGATCCCGAAAGGCCGACGAAGATTTTCCTTGCTTGGACTTATCCTCCGGAAGCCTACCTCTCTTGGCTTCCCCTAAATCCTTAACTAGCTTATCTAGCTCCTCTCCAAACAGCATCCCCTTGAATGGGAGTTTACCAAGCCGCGACAGAGGACCTTTTCCCTTCACTTCGGCAGCTCTACTGACATTTAGAACGCTGCCGCGCTAAGGTCAAAGGGAACTTCCTGTTTCCCATGCTCAGCACGGCAGCATACTAAACTTCAGTACAGCTGCCGAAGTGAAGGGAAAAGACATGCTTCACTTCGGCAGCTGTTAGAGGGAGCCGGGGCCTCTCCGGCTCCCTCTAAAGCTGCCCTGCCTGCCGCCAGTGTTCAAGATGTTTGCGCGGGGCCCCCTGAAACGCGGGGCCCTGTGCAAACAACATTCTTGCTCAATGGACGGGCCGGCCCTGCCTTGCCTATAGGACAAGACCTGTAGCTCTGACACATGCCAGACAGAAGTGACAGCCATCAGGAATACCACCTGCAGGGTCAAATTTTTGAGAGGTCATCTGAATAGGCTCAAAGTGTGTGAGGGGGGACTCTCGGTGCCTTCAATACCAGAGAAAGACTCCATTGTGGTTTGTGGTACAATCAGACACACGGGTGGATGAAGCTGCTTCACCCCTTGAGAAAGCAGGGCACATCAGGGTGTGCCTCTAAAGACACTTTCTGAAAATGCCCCCGGTAGCGCATAAGGGCCGCCATCTGAATTTTGAGACCAGTGTTCAGTGTTAAACCCTGGTTCAAACTGAACTGTAAGGAGGACAATACAGTGACAATGTCCACCTTCCTGCTATCCAGGACCTGAGAGGAACATCACTTCTCAAACACCCTCCACGCCCTCACAAAGGCCAAAGATATAGGGGCCCTCTAGACTCTAAGGAGAGCGCTGACCACCATTCCAGAGTATCCTGACATCTTACACCTCTCAAAGATCAGGCAAGGATCCTCCATGACCAGGGGAACTTGACACAGTAATCCCCTCTCCTGAGGTAGCAATAGAGGAAACTCCAAAGGGATCAAGAGACCCGCATACCATGGTATGTGCAGCCAGTCTAGTGCTACTAGAATGACCAAGCTCAGGTAAGACTACACAGAGGTTGGTTCACCAAAAGCCACAGGAAGAACAATATACAGGAGCCACTTCTGGGCCACTATTGAAGAAGGGCATACAAGCTCACCTCTCACAGATCCTTTCTGTAGCTTAAAAAGTTTTTTCACCTTAGTACTCCCCTGGGCGATGATCAGTTTGAATACTCCCAGGCCCCATCTTTACACTGTAAGGTTGAACGCATGACAGCTTAGCACCCACTCACTAGGATCCTGGTGTTCTGACTCAAGAGGTTGGCCTACACGTCATCTATGCCTGCTATGTGGGCCACCAAGAGAGCCATCAGATGAGCCGCCACCCAACTACAAAGCCCTATGAATGCCACCTTGAAGGCCAGGGTTCAAATGCCACCAACACTCCTTGTGGCCTTGGACAAGCCACTTAACCCTCCATTGCATCAGGTACAAAACTTAGATTGTAAACCCTCTGGGGACAGGGAAATAGCTACTGTAACTGAATGTCACTCACCTTGAATGTCTATTGGAAAGGTGTGAGCTAAACAAACATACATATCACTGTCATAACATTGTCAGAACTCTCGACTGCTTTGACCTCCAGGAGGAACCAAAACATCTCCAGAGCTAGGCAGATCACCATGACTTCTATTCTATTGACCAATCAAGAGGCTTCCTGAGGTTACCAGTGCCCTGAGCAAACTTACCCAGAAAATGAGCCTCCCCCCAGCCCAGCATCTGTGATGACTATCACCCAATCTGGTGCGCCCAGAGACATCCCATCCAGATGGAAATAATAATCACTTGAAATTAGTCCTGTTATGTTCCATGTAACATTACCTGTATATAGTTAAAATCTCTGTTCCATGTAGAGTATACTGAAGTATACAAATTTTCTTAATTGTTCCATGTAAACCGCCCTTGATCTCTGGAAGGGGCAGTATAGAAGAAATTGTTAAATAAATAAAATAAATAAATAAGATGGTGAGTTTGTAGTCACCAGGCCAATTCCCCCTTGATCTTTCAGGAAGAGGCAGGTACTGTTCGAACAGCATGGAGATCTGTGAATCAGGTGGTGTCCCTGCAGGGTACCAGTTCCAGGGTTGAAGCCAATGACTCCAGGAACGACAAGTAGTCCCAAGGCCCTGGGAACTGTTCGAGCAAAGGCCCCCCAAGAGCTGCAGCATGTCCAACCTTTCTGGGATGAGGAATACCTTGCCCAAGCAAATGCTGAAGTAGGCACCCAGATACTCCAAGTCCTGGGAGGGAGCTAGGATGTTTGTGGGTTAGTTGATCACTCATCCCAACTTCCCCAACCACCAGATCACTTACAAAGGGTCCCCTCTGGCCTTCTCCCTAGTGTTGGGCAGAATCAGCCAGTCAGTCAGGAAGGCCGCCACCACACTATGACTTTCAAGAAAGTGTAATGCACCAAGGCCAGGCCAACAGGCAGGGCATGGAATTGAAAATGGCAACTCAGGACAAAGAAACGAAGGAACTGCTGATGCTTCCAGATCAGAAAATGAAAGTAAACTCCAGAAAGGTTCAAGGAGTTTAGAAACTCCCCTTGCTAGACCAACCTAAGGATTTCCATGCAGAAGTGAGGCATTGTCTTGACAGTGACTGCCTTTAGGTCCAGAATGGGTCAGAAAGACCCACCCCTTTAGGGCACCACAAAATACACTGATCTTGTTCTGTAGAGGGCATGAGTACAATAGCCAGTAACTATAAGAGGTGCTGAAGAGTTTCCTTGACTGCCATTCTCTTGGTTAAAGATCTGTAAGGAGATTCCACAAAGGCATCCTGAAGAGACCACACAAACTCCAATGTGTACCTCTTTTCAAGGACCTCTCTCTCGGTCTGACATGATATGGACCTATTCTGAGTAAAACAACCAGACAACCCCCCCAACTGCCTGTCCCTCACAAGGGACCTGCCAGATGGCTTACCAGCTCCTGAGGTTTGACCCTTTTTTTCCCGTTTAGACCTATAAACCATGCCCAAATTCTTTCCAGACCTAAGCAACCCCCATATTCCCCACTGAGCCCCATGTGAGGAACCCAAAGAACCTCTGGGCCTATATTATAGGATCCTCTGTGGGACAGCCTCTCAAAGGTATTTCACCAGCTTCGCCGGGTCTTCCCCAAACAGCAATCTACCCTTAAAGGGAAACGTGCTCAGCCATAATTTGGATGTGGCATCATCAGACCAATTCCAGAGTCAGAGCCACCTTTGGGCCATCACAGCCACTACCATGGATTTACAGGAGATCCTGATCAAGTTCTACAAGCCATTTGCCACAAATGACACTCCAGACTCCAATCTTGCTACTTCCGGGCTGTCCAGGAATTTTTGGATCCAGTGTAAAAACACACAAACCACCACACCCACAGAAAGCACTGCCCAAGTACCCAAGGCTGAAGCCATGAAGGCATTCGTAAAGAGGGCTTCCATCCTCCTATCATGAGTCTCCCTCAATGCAATGCCACCTTCCACTGGAATAGTAGTGCATTTAGTCAACACTGTGACCAGGGCATCCACTTTAGGGACACTAAGAAGCTTTTTAATCTCCTCTTGGGGTAGAAGATACAGCAAAGCCAGAGCTCAGTACCCCCTAAGCCCCAGTTCCAGCATCTCTCACAGAGAGCAAAAGCTATCAAAAGAGCTCCAGGAGGGGGAAAAAAGACAGATGGATGCCACAGTCCCTCGGATAGTGTTCACCGGAAGAGCCCTGTAATGTGCAGAATCATCATGGTATCCCCAGTAAGAATGGAAAGGCACTCACTGTGAAAAAGACAAATCAAAGACTGATAGTCTCCCTATGCCAAAAGAAATTCCCTTTCCTCTGATGACTCACCAGATGAAGATAGATTTCTCCTCTTCTCCCCAGCCTTCCCCTGTGGGGGAGCCAGGGCTAAGCTCTCAGAGGAACAGATAAGTGTCTCTGTCCTTCATTTTCGCTTAATACCCTTGCTGCCTGAGGGGAAGATGCCAGAAGGCTCCGAGTCCCCACACAGCTTCCAGAGACTGAAAACAGCCCATATGCTGTTTCAGGAACTGCTGCTCAAAGTTGGCCGAGAATGGGCCCCGAGGCCCCAGATGATCCTCAAGGACCTGTCAGCTTGAGTCTGCAGCCAACCACACCATGCTACCCTTCAGCTGAGACCACGTGACCAGTATACAATATGGCTACTGTTCCAACAGCAAATTCATAGGAGATGCAGTAGAGACAGCAAAATCGACATTGGGTCCAGGTCTCCCAGGAGGAGGTGGGGTCCTGACATAGCATAAAGCCCACTCCACTGCAAAATAAACATACTTCCATGCACCTGGCATAATGGTCAAATTTAAAAAAAAATGCTAAGGAAAAAGCTCAGATGGAAAAGAAAACCGTGACGAAAAAGGAACCCTTAGCCAGCCACAGAAACCCAAGAAGGGCTTCCCCAGTTGTCCACACAGGACTGGGAAGGCCCGGCTGCCTGTAACGTTTTTTTATGCTGCTTTATTCAAGCAACAAAGAGACAAACAGGACAAAAAAAATTAAAAATGGGAAAAATAAGCAGAACATGCACAAATAGAACAGTGAGAGAGAAGGGGGGGGGCGGGAGTCTGGGCCCAAGACTTACCAACTCCTCCTCAGGGGCGTCTGTTTACCCTTTGGCTCGTCATTGCTTGAACCCACAAGTAATGGCACAAAGGGCAACTCTCAGCTCAAATAGTAGGCATACCCAAGTTCTGAGCAAACACTGGGCCAAGGTTTCAAATATACAGGCCACGAGACTAATCTGGGGCCTGGAAAAACAGGCTCATATATGCAAGGCTGTACCATCCACACATCTTGCCACCTGCTTGAAAGCAGACAATACTGGCGCTTCTCAGTGTTGCACCAATGTATATACAAATGATATCATCACTGAAAGCTGCTCTGGTCTGCTTCCACCTTCTGACTGGAGAGCATAACTCACATGGTCTGGGCTGGTCTAGCAGGATAAGGAAATTAGATTTCCTGAAGAATAGGACCTTGCTTTGAATGAACCATCTCCACCTGTGTCCTAATACTGAAGTACGCCATTTGGTGATCACTGGATGCTAGATGATCAGCCACTGAAAACAGACAAACATTCTCCCCATTTGAAAGTCCACTCTTGCCTCTTCCCATATAAGGTTTCTTATCAGTTGCTAAAACAGTTTTTCCTGTAGAGAATCCAGAATCTCCCTTCTATATGACACCACAGCCAGGATATCCCAATCAACATATGGCAAACAGATTTCCTACCAATAGCACTTCCCCTTTCATACTAATATTGTGAATATTTTCAATTAAATGTATTTTTCTTCTGCCTGCAAGGGAGGTCTGTATATTACACTAATATAAATAGATTGTCCATTCCCTTTCTAGATTAACCCACAGTGCTGCCTCCTTCACCTGTAAACCCTGCAGTTCTATGGCTAATTTTTTTTGTTCTTTTTACATATAGCACCACTCCTCCCCGTCTTTCCTGAATAGATACTGGCTCCCGCTAACAAGCCGCCTGATATACAAAGCCCTCTTACTTACTTTCGAGTCACTGCATAGCATATCTGTGACCTCCCTTGCAGCACTCGTACAACGCACCCCTCAAAACAGAACCAGGAGATCATGCATGGTGAACTCATGTCACCCCTTCAGCAATAAGGACATGCACCCAGGCTACAAAGAATCATGCCTTCTCCTTTTATGCACCAAGCCTATGGAACTCCTTATCTCCAGCAATCTGAGCCATCTCAGACCAATCATCCTTCAGGAAGGCGTTAATGACCTAAATGTTTCAGCTAGCTTACAACCAACCACTCTAAGCCTGGTGCTATGACTCTGTCCAGCTTGTTTTTAGTTCTCCCCCTTAAACCGGGAAATAAACTTGGAATGTGCAACATTTAATGTTTATGTTGCCTATTCTTAATACCCTTATAAAACATGTTCCATGGTTCTAAGTTCTATGTAGCTTACTGTTCTATGTAAACCGTTTACTGTTTATGTTTTATGTAAAAGTCACTGATCTCGAAAAGTGCGGTATATAGAACAAACAAATAAAATAATAAATAACTAAATAAATTATAGCCTTGTATAACTACACCCGTCATTGTTTTCTGTGTACCATGTTTCAGTGACTGCCACTATATCTAAGTCAGCCTTTTTCATTACAGCTTCTAAATCTGGAACTTTACTTTGTATACTATGAGCATTCTGAAAACACAGAATCTTAAGGACACACATCAGTAAGCAGCAAATGCTTTGAAAAATAGCCAGAGACAGAATAAAATCAGGAACACAAATTTAAAATGAGGCCATAAGTGAATTCTTACTGTTGCTCTAATAGTATATTGCAAAGAACCGTATGCTGCCCTCGATTTTAGTGCACATGGAACAAAACTCTGTATGTCACATCTGTACTAGTTATGAAGAAACAGGATTCATTAACATCTGAAGAAAGGACCTATGTGCTGCAGAAAGCTAATGCATTACAACAGCTTTGAATGGTTCCTAAGTTGGTCCAATAAAAAGTATACTGCAGCCTGTAAATAATCAATTAGTCAGTTAGGTATCAGGTGCCCATTTCTCTAGAAGTCAGCAAAGTCAGCTATAACCAGGCACCACGGTTCAGAATTTTAATTGTTAATATTTTCAACCACTTTCACATTATAGGCTTCGGAACCTCTCCCTACCACCCATTTTCTAATCCCTGTTACAGTAATAGATCAGATATAGAATGCGGACAATAGACATATAACAGGGATATACAACACCTTGCCCAAGGTTACAACATTTATATCCCGGTGAAAAGCGGGATATAAATGCAGTTAAATAAATAAATAAATAAAAACAAACATATATGGGAGAGCCAATAATTAGCACTGATGTAGAGGCAAGGCTGGCTCAAGAGTATCTGACACTCTAGGCAAACCTTCAACCATGCACCATCTCCCCTTCCCCTATCCCCCCCCCCCCCCCTTGTCATGTCCAGCATCTCTTTCTCTTCTCCCCTCTTGCTGTGTCCAGTATCATTCGCCTCTTCCTTCTGCCACAGCCGTCTCTTAACTCCATCCTGCTGCTGGGCGGAAACTTCTTTAAAAAAAAACAAAAAAAAACAGCATGGCGGCAAGCCTTTCAGCAGCCGACTGCATTCAAGGTTGGCTTTGTCCTGTCCTCTCTACCATTTCCTGTCAGAGGGCAGTTTAAAGTGCAAGGAGATGTTTGCACGGCCCTTCACCATGCTGAGTTTCCTTTTTTGAAGGAGCCTCAGCCCACGGGATCAAATTAAGAGAATGGCAGGGAGAAAGAGGTTTGTGATGGTGCTATTTTAAATTACCACTGTCATGCTATGCTGCGCTGTACTGTTGCCTACCTCCCCCCCGCCCCTGCCAAATTATGCTACCATTAGCTAAACTGCTGCAGGATTCAAGTTAAATCAAATTAAGCTACAACACTTCAGTCAACCAACCCACAGCCAAGCAGCTATTTTAAGTAGTTTGTAGGTGACATCAGTTTAACAATGGGACATTTAGGTAATGGCCAATTGAAGATACTCTGGATTCATAATTCATACTAGTTTCAAGTGGTAAATTGAAATTACACTTACCTGGTAATTGTAGTTCCTTGAGTGACGACAGTTTAGTCCTCCACCTCTGGGTAGTGAGCCTCCTCCTCCTGCAGCTTGGAGACTGGACCAATCAAAGTCTTGACATCACTGGATGCAGCGTGCTGGAATTCCCCATCAGCCCCAGTGAACTATTGACAAAGCAGACTCAAAAGAGCCACAAACAAGTAGCTAACAGTTAACACCTAACCTGAACGCTTAACAAGTCATGAACCTCCCCTTTAAAAGGGTGAGATTTCCGTTATTAACGCTCTTCCCCCTGCCGAGCCAGGAAACAGTTAGAGGAAGAAGTCAAAAAGGAAAGAATGAACCTGAGAACTGGTCATCTTGATACAAAAAAGAAAACTCAGTTGTATACCCTTCTGTCACTCCTGAACGCGTGCCGAGCTAATCTATGAATCCGAGGGCGGGAATGAGGACTAAACTGTCGTCACTCAAGGAACTACAATTACCAGGTAAGTGTAATTAAAATTTCCTTATCGTTCCTCCAGTTTAGTCCTCCACCTCTGGGATGTAACAGAGCAGTACTAACGAGAGGGACCCTGCCAGCCGGCACGCAAGACCGCCGACCCGAAACAGGCATCCTTCACCGCCAGCACATCCAGGCGGTAGTGTTTACTGAAAGTATGAAGAGACAACCAGGTAGCCATCCTACAAATCTCTACCGGAGGAACTAGACTGTGCTCTGCCCAGGAAACCGCTTGCGCTCTAGTAGAGTGAGCTCTCAGACCCACGGGAGCCGTGTGACCCTGCAACATGTAGGCCAAGACAATGGCCTCCTTAATCCACCTGGAAATGGATGCCTTTGCTACTGCTTCCCCTTTCCTGGGGCCTCCAAACAACATGAACAGACGATCCGATTTGCAAAAGGACTCGGAGATTGCCAAATATCGACGTAACACTCTCTTTATGTCCAAGCAACTCAATCCCCAATCGGAAGCTTGTCCGACTTCCGCCTGCAAAACCGGCAAAGAAACCGTTTGATTCACATGAAAAGGGGAGAACACCTTTGGCAAAAAGGAAGGCACTGGCCGGAAAACCACTTTTTCTCTAGAAAAACACAGGAAAGGCTCTCTACAAGATAGAGCCTGCAACTCCGAAATGCGCCGCACCGAACAAATGGCTACCAAAAATACAGCCTTTAGAGTCAAATCTTTAACCGGGGTTTGGCTTAAGGGCTCAAACAGACCCTTTACCAGCGCCCTTAAAACCAAGTTGAGATCCCACGGCGGAACCGAAATTCGACACACTGGACGTATCCTGGTAACAGAGGTTCTCAACCCTGTCCTCGGGACCCACCTAGCCAGTCGGGTTTTCAGGATAACCACAATGAATATGTATGAGAGAGATTTGCATACACTGCCTCCCTTATATGCAAATCTCTCCCATGCATATTCATTGTGGTTATCCTGAAAACCCGACTGGCTAGGTGGGTCCCGAGGACAGGGTTGAGAACCCCTGTGGTAACCGCTTTAAGAAAATGTACCACATTGCCGTGAGCACCTAAGGACACGCCTTGCACTTTACCTCTATAGCAGGCCAAGGCCGCTAACTGAACCCTCAAGGAACTGGCCGCCAGCCCTTTCTCGAAGCCATCTTGTAAAAAACTCAACACCAACGGTACCGACGCCATAACCACGCGGACCTGATGCCTCGTACACCAGTCCTCAAAGATCCGCCAGACGTGTACATAAGCCAGCGAAGTTGATAGTTTCCTCACCTGAAGCAGAGTTGCCACGACCGATCTGGAGTAGCCTTTCTTTTTCAGTCTCGCCCTTTCAATGGCCAAGCCATAAGCGAGAATCGATCCACCCGAGGCATCAGAAGCGGAACCTGAAACAGTAGCTCCTGCGACATCGGGAGGCACCACGGAGCCCCGTCTAGCAATCTTATCAGGTCGGCATACCACGGACGCCTGGGCCAATCCGGAGCTATTAATAACACCCACCCACGATGCGCTTCGATATGCTGAACTACTCGTCCGATGAGCGCCCACAGAGGAAACACATAGAGAAGACCCGTCGACGGCCACGGCTACATCAAGGCGTCGATCCCTTCCGACATGGGTTCCCGCCTTCTGCTGAAAAACCGACTTGCTTTTGCTGACTGGCAAGTTGCCATCAAATCCATGACCGGAGTTCCCCACCGGAGAATCAACTGCGCGAACACGTCAGGATGCAACTCCCATTCCCCTGCATCCACTCGGACCCTGCTCAGAAAATCTGCCGTCATGTTGTCTCTTCCTGTGATGTATGCCGCAGATATTGCTTGTAACCGGGACTCTATCCAGGAGAACAGCCTCCTCCATGGCTGTGCTCCCAGTACCGCCCTGTCGATTTATGTAGGCCACAGTCACGGCATTATCTGACAGCACTCGCACCGCCCGCCGCGCCACCTGGGCTTCGAAGCTTTTCAGGGCCAAAAACACTGCTCTCAGTTCCAGGTGGTTGATCGACCAGCTGCTCTCTTCCGCCGACCACAGTCCCTGCACAAAGTCTACTCCGCAGTGCGCCCCCCAGCCTGCGAGACTTGCATCCGTTAATAGTGGAATCCACTCCGGCTGCTCCAAAGGCATTCCTGCCCGCAGGGACGCGAGCAGCATCCACCACCGCACAGCCTGCCGGACCTGCTGAGGACAAGGGAGCCGTTTGTTCAATGAGTCGGACTGGTTGGACCAGCAGCGAAGCAAGGCCCACTGCAACGGCCACATATGGAATCTGGCCCAAGGGACCACCTCCAACGTCGCCACCATTGTCCCTAGCACCTGAAGGTACTTCCACGCTGTTGGTGCTGCAAGCTTTCTGAAGGCCTGCACCAGGCTCTGGAGCGCTTGAGCTCTCCTCTCCATCAGGAACACCGAGCCTTCCCGAGTATCGAACCGCACCCCCAAATACTCAAGAACCTGAGTCGAAGTCAAGTGACTCTTGAGCGGATTGACCACCCAGCCTAGATCCTGGAGAAATGCTACTACCTTTTCTGTGGCTTTTTCGCTCTAGGCCTGGGACTTTGCTCGAATCAACCAATCGTCAAGGTAAGGATGAACTAAAATCCCTTCCCTTCCGCAGAGCTGCCGCCACCACTACCATTATTTTGGTGAAAACGCGCGGAGCCATCACCAGCCCAAAAGGCAGTGCCTGAAACTGGTAGTGCCCCCAAGGCAGAGCGAACCACAGAAACTTTTGATACGACGCCCGGATCGGGACATGGAGATAGGCCTCCGTGAGATCGAGAGATGTCAGATACTCTCCCCGACGAACCGCCACAATAACTGACTGCAGCGTTTCCATTCGAAAATGCGGCACCCGGTGGCAAATTTACACCTTTGAGATCTAGAATAAGGCGAAGAGACCCGTCCTTCTTTGGCACCACGAAATAGAGTAGCGACCCATGCCGTATTCCGCTATCGGCATCGGAACGACGGCCTCCAGTCGCAAGAGCCGGTCCAAAGTCTGACGCACCTCTAAGGCCTTCTGTGGCCCTCTGCAGGGAGAGCTCACAAAAGAGTCCAGCGCCGGCTTTGCCAGATCCAGTGCATAACCATCGCGGATGATCTCTAAAATCCACTGATCGGACGTTATGTGGGTCCAGGCAGATAGGAAACCCCAAAGGCAACCTCTGATCGGTTGACTTTCTGCCGGGACCTGCCGCCATTCATTGTGGCTTCCAAGAGCCCCCTGTGGACGCCGCTGCAAATCCTCTACTTGCCCCACGAAACCATCAGAACCCTTGGGCTCGAGAAGCAAATCTTCCTCTTTGGGACCCCGCGAAACGGGGCAAGCGAAACCGCCGAAAGTCTCTAAACTGATCCCGAAAGGCCGACGAAGATTTTCCTTGCTTGGACTTATCCTCCGGAAGCCTACCTCCCTTGGCTTCCCCTAAATCCTTAACTAGCTTATCTAGCTCCTCTCCAAACAGCATCCCCTTGAACGGGAGTTTACCAAGCCGCGACAGAGGACCCGTCGGCCGCCCAAATTTTTAACCAAAGGGATCTCCGTGCCGCTACCAATGAAGCCATACTATTCTATAAGGCTCTAATCAGGTCGTAGTGCACATCTGCCAAATACGCGGACCCTGATTCCAGGCACTGCAGCTCTCTCACATCGTCCTGTTCTAATGATGCTGACTGCCTTAAGTGTTGAACCCACGAAGGCAGGCCCTTGCCACCCAAGCCCCACAGATGGAAGCCTGCAACGAAACCGCATCCACTTCAAAGGATTGCTTTAATAAACCATCCACCTATCTTGCGCATCCTTTAAGGCCGCGCTGCCTTCCACTGGAATTGTGGTCTTTTTAGTGACCGCCGAGACCGCAGCATCAATTTTCAGAGAGCGGAATCTCTCCTTGTCTTTATCCGCCAGGGGATAAAGCTTGTTCATAAGCTTTATCCCCTTGAGCCCTGCTTCAGGATGATACCGCTCATTCTGAATCATTTGATATATCACCTTATGGATAAGAAACACCACCTGCGTTTGGCGCACCGCCTGAATAATGGGATCTGTGCCACCCTCTTCCTTGACTGGCTGTGCGGTAGCTAGCCTAAGCGTCTGCAGGGCTTCCGTAATAAGAGCCGTCAACTCATCCTTCCGAAACACTCGGATGATCCTCGCTTGATCCTCAGCCTCAGAAATCTCCCCCTCCTCCAATTCATCCACATCTACATCCATGCCTAGCTCTGCCTCTTCTCTCTCATGCCACCCCGATTCGGAGGGCGAGGGATCTGGTGGACAGGGTCTCTTGGCAGGTTTAATTGCTAGAGACTTAGGCGGTCCCCTAGTCTTGACCGTGAACCAGAGGAAGGGATAGGTAAGGACCCCGGCAACTTACCCTGCCGTCTACGACAGAACGCTTGATGCATGAGTAATACAAAGTCTGGACAAAAGTCTTCTATCTGCGTATTGGTTCCTAGACTCAAACCCGCACTAGGATCACCTGATGCTGCATCCTGACTAGAAGCGGAGGGGCCCGCTAATCCACGCTTCTCCCTCCGTTCCTGCTACAGTCTCCTGGGGAACGGCTGCCATGGAGCTCTCCATTTGCTATTCTACACTGGCCGAGACAGCAGTACAGCTCCGACATATGCCGGTCTCTGCGCCCGTGCCCCTATGATTGCCACAAACTATACACTGCAGGCGCGCTGACATGGGCTGATTGTCCTTCACTGTCCCTAGTGTCCCCTGGGTCTATCAATAATAGCAAAGGACCTAATGGCTGTGGCACATCTTACCTTTTCGTTTTTGTTTTTTTTTTGTGCCCCAATAGGGACTCTTCCTGCTCTAGGCTTCAAACCATTTAAGTACAACCTGCTCAAATTAGCCCCTGCTCAAATCAGACCCGATGAGACTATTGCCTAAAGAGAAAAAAAAAAAACTTGAATGAACCCCCAGAAAGACCAAAAATCTCAAGAAACAAAAGAAAGAATAAACAAAAGAATAAAACAAACACCTAAGCACCCCAAACAAAATACTTTTCAGTTTAAAGCGCTGACCTCGGGCCGGGCAAACACTCTGCCCCTGAGGTCAACGATGCTGCCGTGCTGAGCCGAAGCACTGGGGAGACCGCGTGTTCAAAATGGCCACGGTTTCCTCACAGCCCCTTGGAGCGCTCTGAGGCGAGGCCCTCCAGCCGCGGAGAAAACCCAACGCACCTTTTCTGGGCCGTCGACAACTCCCCCCAGGCTCCAAGGGGCTGACAAGGCTCTTTTATCTGGAGTTCCGCTCTGAGCGACATGCAAGTCAGGGCCGCAGCTAAAAGCCACATTGTGCCTTCCCTGAAGCCGCCGCCAGCAGCTCAACGGAGACCGGGCTGTCTGTGCGCCGTTCGAGGAGCTCTACCCCATGCCTTCAAGGGGAAAGAGATCCCGAGGTAAAATAGCAAGGTATTTTCTTTGTGGCTTGGCAGGGAAAGGATCACTTGCCCTGAATACCTCCGTATTAGTCTATTTGCGTTTTGTTTTGTTTTTTAAAGAAATATAACCAAATAGTCCAATTGGAAATTTAAAATAATTTAAAATAATCTAAACAAAACCTAACTAGCCTGCTCCTTATTAGTTTCTCTAGTGAGCCCAGCACCTAGGCTCACTACGTCCTCCTGCTGGACATACTGGGGCTGATGGGGAATTCCAGCACGCTGCATCCAGTGATGCCAAGACTGATTGGTCCAATCTCCAAGCTGCAGGAGGAGGTGCACTACCCAGAGGTGGAGGACTAAACTGGAGGAAAGATAAGGAACATTGTGTTACCCCCTCCCCCCACACATACACATTTCTCTTCTTTTAAATATTTAGTTGCTCTAAGAAAAATGAATAAAGAAAATGTATCACTAGGCTCAAGGCATTTCTGCTTGGTCCCTTTGTCAAAATGAAACCAATAGTCCCGTACTGATGACATCACCGGTTGGGCTTCCGCGTTGATTCCTATGTATTAACAACTATGTTATCAGCGTTATCCTACCTCTTATTCAAAGACAAGACATTGTCCTTTGGTTTGATGCTGCAGGTTTAAAACTTTAAAAAAATAAAGCATATTGGGTGCATACACTTGATTAAAACCAATTTCCATGATTGCCAAATTACAGCCTATGAACTCCAGAAGGAAGCTCTCTTCGGCACCGCGCAAGTACTACGGGAAGCATTAGCAGTAAATTTGAGATTAATATCTACTCCACATACCCAGGGTTAGGAGCGAGATTTGATGTTTATTAATGTCATGGCATGCGCATTTGGAGATTGTATACGTGCACCACCAAATTAAGAGGAAGCCGCCGAAAAACGATTTAAGAAAAAGTAAACACCCTTTCCTACGTATGTATTCTAGGATCTAGCAGCCCTCTCAAAAAAGAGGGGGGGGGGGGTGCGTCTCCCGGTATAAGAACAGCTGCAGTAGACCCCGCCCAGCAGCCATGAGCACACCAGGAGGGCGCGTCCTCGGAAGCCCGTCATGCCGGAAAAGATACGAGCCTCGGCCTCGACTGCCGGGGGGGGGGGGCGCAGGAAAGCCAGCAGCGTGCCTGAATGTGCTGATGTAAACGGAAGCGTGGCACTGAACTCCCTAGAACTGATCAGCTAGTTAAGCAATCTGTGATGTCCCACCCGGACAGCTCACTCTTCAGACGGTTTATGAGATGCGTTGCGTGTGTGCCACTGCCTAACCAGATCCAGTTCGTATCTACTCATGTTTATTCAAAGCTGCATCTTGCTTGAATGTTAGCGGGATTGAGAGGGGATTCTTCTGCTGAGTAGGCTCTATGCCTGGGGAAAAACACACATCGCACAATCCGTAGCCTAGGGGTAGTGAATTCCAAAAATGCCCACAGCAACAGTAAGCAGATGGTATCTCAAACAATTCCACTACAGATCAACAAGGACGCAGACGAGAGTGCTCCTGAACGTGCAGATCTTGAACGTCTCCTGAGACTACAATGTCTCCAGAAATCGATCTCCTTCCTCCCTGCCTTCTAGTTTACCAAGGAAGACGGGCACAAACAAGAGACCTAATCTTCGTCGATCAATCTCCTCAAAAAGCCCCGAAGAAAACATGGCATCTTTCCCCACTGCCTACCCCCTCCCTTCACTTTGGCCTTCCGCTCAGTAGAGGGAGAAAAATGAAGACTCTCAACTGACCCACCCTCTTCTTTAGCAAATACATAACCCGCTTCTCAGAATCTTTTGCAGCTCCCTACCCTGGGGGCGATCGTATTTTGACATGAACCAAATATGTCAAACTGTGCGAGATGAGCCACGTGGGTCATAATGAGAGAGGAAAAGAAGGGAAAAAAAGCATCCCCCTTCCATTCAGCTTTACAAAATGCTAAATAATTCAAGCAGAAAATAATTCCGCAGTACAGAACAGGAGCAGCAGCTAAAAATAGAAGGCGCGGAGGAGGTTGAGGAGTGGGAGAAACAGGCAAAGAAACTGCAGAGGGGGGCCAAAAACCGGAAATATTTTGCAAAGGGAGGGGAAGCTCAAAAGCACCATAGAAAGATTAGGACAAATGCGGAATTTGCACAATGTCAAGAGAGCCAGCAACCCATTGCTTAGACAATTTTTCAATGAATGGCTGTGCATTTGTTTAAAAAAATCGCTAGCAGCCTATATAATTCAATATTTATTGAAAACATGTATGTGTCCTTAGATTCAGAGTCTAAATGAACGGAGAACGGGATTCAAGCATTCTATGCTGCAGAAGCTGGACTGTTTGTTCCATAAGAAATGCAGTGAGCCTTTTTTTAAGAGCTTATTTCTGCAGAACCCCCCAGTCCAATCTTGCCCAGTTTCATACTCAATAGATCTTTTCACCAGTTTTCTGCCATACCAAATTTGGTCCCAGTCTGCTACATTTTTTGGGAGAATTCTGCCGCTGCCCCCCCCCCCCCTATATTTCTTTCCAACATCCTTTGCATTCAAACAATAAAAGAAGGAAGGGGGAAATATGATAAACATTCAACATTTAGCGGAGTTGCCAAGTTAGGCAGGTCCAGGAGTGAGATTTTTTGTGTCAGTTCTGGTTTTACATTTGCATTGCATTGCAATACATATAGTAGTTGTAGTCCCTGATTTTACCCACTGGAATCTGTGCTGCAGGTCCCACATAGCATCAGAATGAGACTGTCAGAAATCCAGGAGTAGCTTAAAATCTCACTCCTGGAACTGAGTAACTTGGCAACTCTGCATTCCGTAACAGAAAAGCAGCTAACCACAGCCAACTTACTTTCTCCCCCTGGCATTTTGGTTTTCTAGTGAAGAATGGATTACATTGTCTGTCTAGGCAACAAAAGTCTCACGAAGACTAGGGAGCATGTTTATTAAAGTGCCATGAGAAGCGTAGGAAAGCACACAAATTTACGACAAAGGGGACAGAGCGGCCATGGTAGCAAAGCTCCAAGCAACAAGGCCAACATACAAGGGGGTGGGGCATACAAATCAGGGAAGCAAACACACGCATAGAGACTGTGCTGTGGCCTGTTTTTGGGGAGATAAGTGCAAAGGCAGTGTCTGATCAGAGGGCCTGGTATAGGGCGGCTTTCATGTGGAACAGCCACATGAACCAACTCTCAAACACCCAGTGTGGCCGATTACCTAGCCTCTGGTGTGAGAGAAGGTAAGTACCCCTCCATGTCATTCCCCATAGACACCCTTACCAGTGAGAGGCATGCTGCCCCCATATGAGAGAAGGGGGGGGGGCACTAGAGCAGATCTACGAAGGTGCCCTTTTAATAATGGCAGATCGATTCCGGGTCCATTATCGATGGCAACTGGCCAATTGAATTCTTAGGGAACCAGAGTAGCAGGTGTTAGGGGGTTTTGTTGGATGATGATTTATCGTAGGGACATTATGTTAATTCAGTTATTTCTAGATCTTTTTTTCAGATGCAACATCTTAGATGGCTTCGCCCTTATTTTGCCTTTCAGTTTTTCCGGCTGTTAGTGCAAAGAACGGTGTTGGCGGTTTTGGATTACAGTAATTTAGTTTTGATTAACTGTTCACAGCAACAACTTAGAAGGTTGCAAGTATGTCAGAATACAGCCACTAGGTTAATTTTTGGGGTTTCTAAATTTAGTTCTGTTTCTCTTATTTAGAAAGCTTCATTGGCTTAGAATTTCAGATAGGATATGGTTTAAGTTTCATGTGCTGTTGTACAGATTTTTTAAAGACTATGTTCCTGTTTTATGAGTCTTTTCTTACCATTATCGGGAACAAAGTCTAAATGTCTCTAAGAGGCGCAAACTCTCCTTTTTCCATGGAGTAGGACTATTAGTATGTGGCTTCTGCCATACAAAGCAGCTGAATTATGGTCTAAGTTACCGTTGGCATTGAAAGCGTACTTACTCACCTCTAACATGTGATCTCTGGGAACAGCAGGAATTTAGTCTTCACACATGGGTGGTGGTACTGACAGAACCTGCACGGGAATACTCCCCAGCATCCAATTGGAAAGCTTTTGGGAGCATTCCACTGTACCTGTGCAACTGCCTTCCCAACACCCTCTGCCGAGGAGGGTGAGGTGTGAAAACTAAATTCCTGCTGTTCCCAGAGATCACTTGTTACAGGCAAGTAACTACACTATCTCCAGGAACAAACAGGAATGTAGTCTTCACATATAGATGGAAGACCATGTTGCTGCTTTACAAATTTTGTCAATGGTTATCGAGTGTAGATTTGCGATCGAGGTGGCCATGGCGCGAACATTGTGAGCAGTGAAATACCCTGCCAGGGAGAGTACTGCTTTGTCATATGTAAATGAAATGCAGTCCGCTATCCATCTGGAGAGCATACACTTCAAAACAGATTATCTCATTTGATCCTAGTCACCTGGGATTAACAAGTGTGAGGCTTTAAGATGATCTCGAGTCCTTTGGAGATAGAAAGTCAAGGCCTGTTTGTAGTCAAGAGTATGCAGAGTTGCTTCCGCTCGAGAGACACGCGCTTTAGGAAAGAAAACTGGAAGGTAAATTGACTGGTTTAAATGGAAGAGAGATACCACCTTTGACAAAGTGTGAGTCTGAAGAACTACTTTGTCATGGTGGAAGCGGGTATAAGGTGGATCCACCAACAAGCTCACTAATTAATATAGCTGAAGTGAGGGCAATTAGGAAGATTACCTTCCAAGAGAGGAACTTAAATTTAGACCCCAAGCCTCCCTCTATCCAAGCAAGGGCTGTGGGGCTCCCCCTGGAGATTGGTCAGATTACCTTAGAAGCACAGGACAGGGTACTGTGTAGCAGCCAGCTTTTAAAAAGTCTTCTTTCCCTCCCTCCCCCGACACCCACCCACCCCTGGGATAATCGTAGCTTTATAGGTACTTAAACCTCTTAAAGGAAAGGAGGTGCCATATTCACTTACAGGTGCAGCTGTTTATTCTCATTAGCATACATTCAGGACCTGAAATTAATTAAGCTTCAGGTGAACAAAGTATATTACAAGTATTAGGTATAGTTTTATTAGTATTTCCCAGCAACCCTTAGTAAGTAAAGAACTTAAATATCTAAACACAACCTTAATACTAAGATGCAGACAGCAGTCCAGCAGCGAGATGGGGGCTTTCCAGTCTTTTGCAATGAGTGTCACATGGATGATTTTCTCCCAGTTGGTGAGGGGTCTTATGTGTGCACTAGGTGCAAGGAGCTCTTTTGCTCTCAGGGAGCGAGTTCGATCTCTGGAGGCTAGAGTAGCAGACTTGGAAAACATAAGGAAGACAGAGAGGTACATAGACGAGATCTAAAGGGATATAGTCCTGAGGTTCCACCTCCAGTCTGGCAACATCCCTCTTGCCAGGGAGAAGAGGTCACGTGACAGGACAGCGTCACTCTGGTGTGGCAGAAAGTGATCCTGTAGCTAGTACCTGTCCTCCAGGTGATGTAAAACCCTCTCGCACCGAGGAAGTTTCTCCAGCGTCATGTCCCATGAGGGAAGGATTAGGACAGCAGTTATAGTTGGTGATTTGATCATTAGGCATGTAGATAGCTGGGTGGCTGGTGGACATGAGGATCGCCTGGTAATATGCCTGCCTGGTGCGAAGGTAGCGGGCCTCGTGCGCCACTTAGACAAGGTCTAAGATAGGCTGGGGAGGAATCTGCTGTCTTGGTACATGTCGATACCAATGACATAGGAGAATGTGGTAGGGAGGTTCTGGAGGCTAAATTTAGGCTTTTAGGTAGGAAGTTGAAATCCGGGAACTTCCAGGGTAGCATTCTCCGAAATGCTTCCCATTCCACGCGCAGGACCCAAAAGGCAGGCAGAGCTCTGGAGTCTCAATGCGTGGATAAAGAAAATGGTGCAAGGATGAGGGTTTTGGATTTGTTAGGAACTGGGGAACATTCTGTGGAAAGGAGGGGCTCTTCCAAAGGGATGGGCTTCACCTTAACCGGGATGGAACCAGGCTGCTTGTATTAACTTTCAAAAAGGAGATAGAACAGCTTTTAAACTAGATAATAGGGGATAGCTGACAGTCGCCCAAGAGCACATCGTTCGGAACAATGTATCCTTGAAGGATACTTCCAAAAGAATGAAGTTAAGGCATATCAGCAGAGAGGTTCCAATAAAGACAAAAGTAACCCAAATGCCCTTGAGTACGGAGAAGACAGAGTTTAAAGATTCCAAATTACCCCTGCCTACTGATAGCCAGATTAATATGAGTACAATACAGTCTCTAAAATGCTTGTATGCAAATGCTAGAAGTCTAAAACATAAGATGGGAGAGTTAGAATATATAGCACTAAATGAGAAGTTAGATATGATTGGTATCTCAGAGGCATGGTGCAAGGAGGACAACCAGTTGGACACGGATACCTGGGTACAAACTATATCGTAATGATAGAGATGATCAAATTGTTGGAGGGGTTGCGCTCTATTTTAGAGAGGGCATTGAGTCAGAAAGGATTAAAGTTTTGCAGGAAACAAAGTTTGCCGTAGAATCTGTATGGATTGAAATTCCATGTAAAAAAGGGGAAGGCGATGGCAGTGGGGTTGTACCATCGACCGTCTGGTCAGAATGAACAAACGGATGATGAAAAATCAGGGAAGCTAACAAAAGTTACAGCACAGTAATAATAATGGGGGATTTCAATTACCCTGGTATCGACTGGGTCAGTGTCATGGCCAGGGCCAGATTTACCTATACGCCAACTACGCCGTGGCGTAGGGCCCACAGCTGGAAGGGCCCACAAAAATTGAACAAATTGTTAACTTTTTTAAAATTAAATTAAAAAAAAAACGCTGGCTGCTGCCGCGGCAGCATGGACTGTCCCGCGGGGCCCCCTCTGCTGCCACGGCAGCATGGACAGTCCCGCGGGGCCCCCTCTGCTGCCGCGGCTGCATGGACTGTCCCGCGGGGCCCCCTCTGCTGCCGCGGCTGCATGGACTGTCCCGCGGGGCCCCCTCTGCTGCCGCGGCAGCATGGACTGTCCCACGGGGCCCCCTCTGCTGCCGCGGCAGCATGGACTGTCCCTCGGGGCCCCCTCTGCTGCCGCCGCAGCATGGACTGTCCCGTGGGGCCCCCTCTGCTGCCGCGGCAGCATGGACTGTCCCGTGGGGCCCCCTCTGCTGCCACGGCAGCATGGACTGTCCCGTGGGGCCCCCTCTGCCCGGCTGAGCCCCTCCGTGCCGGCTTTGAGAGGCGCAAAGGGAGAGTGTCTCCCTCGCGTCTCTGTTAAGCCCGCAGGGGCAGATGGGAAATTTCTCCATCTGCCCCTGCGGGCTTAACAGAGACGCGAGGGAGACACTCTCCCTTTGCGCCTCTCAAAGCCGGCACGGAGGGGCTCAGCCGGGCAGAGGGGGCCCCGCGGGACAGTCCATGCTGCGGCAGCGGCCAGCGTTTTATTTATTTTTTTATTAAAGTTTACTTGAGCCGATGGGGGGGGGGGGCTGGGACTGGAAATGGGCTGGGGGGGGTTAAGACTGGAGTTGGGCTGACACGAAGAAACCAGAAGTAAGTGGCTGGAGCAATTGCAGCTGAAAAAAAATGCACAAAAGGTAGAAAAATATCTCTTTATTTTGAATTTATTAATTGGAATATGTCAGCTCTGGTAAATGTGCATCATTAACGTCTGCACTTTGTTTAGTACAAGAGCAAATTAATGTATAGTTTTATTTCTACAGTGTTGTACATTCCAAGTTTGGCTTTTGGGATTCCCAGTTTAATTATGACGTCAGGGCCAACAGCGCGCAGCTGATCCGGCGTGCTCGTTTTTATCTTTTCTGGGGGCCCACAATTTTTGTTGGCGTAGGGCCTCACTCAAGGTAAATCCGGCCCTGGTCATGGCAGGACATGCTAGGGAGATAATGTTTCTAGATGAAATAAATGACTGCTTTTTTGAGCAGCTGGTTCATGAACCAACCAGAGGGGAAGCCATTTTGGACCTAGTCCCTAGTAGAACACCAGATCTGGTGCAAGAGATAAGGGTGCTGGGGCCACTTGGCAATAGTGATCATAGCATCATCATGTTTGATTTAATTAATGGAGGAGGAATTGTAAGGAAATCCACAGTACTACTGTTTAACTTTCGAAAGGGAGACTATGATAAAATGAGGAAAATAGTTAAGAAAAAACTAAAAGGAGCAACTGCAAAGGTTAAAGACTTACATTAAGCTTGAGTGTTTTAAAAATACTTTCTTAGAAGCCCAGACCAGATGTATTCCACGCTTTAAAAAAAAAAGTGGAAGGAAGTCCAAAAACTGCCGGAATGGTTTAAAGGTGAGAGATCAGAGAGGCTGTTGCCAAAAAAGCATCTTTCAGGAAATGGAAAAAAGAGCCAAATGACGAAAACTGGAAAAGCACAAACACTGGCAAGTTAAATGCAAGGCATTGATAAGGCAGGCAAAGAGAATTTGAGAAGAAGCTTGCTTTAGAAGCAAAAACACAAAGGCTTTTTCAAGTACATTTATAGCAAAAAACCTGAGAGAGTCAGTTGGACCATTAGATGATAGAGGGGTATAAGGGGCACTAAGAGGGGGCAAGGCCATAGCTGAGAGACTGAGTGAATTCTTTCCTTCGGTATTTACTGAGGAAGATGTATGGATGTTACCCATGTTGTTGTTGTTGTTGTTAAGTGCCGTCGAGTCGGAGTCAACTCATGGCGACCCTCTGGATAGCTATCCTAAATTGTGTTCGGTCTTCAGTCAGGCGGCTCATTGTTGACAGACTGGCACCCGTAGCTGCTGTTATTGTATTGATCCATCTCATTGCTGGCCTTCCTCTTTTGCGCTAACCTTCTATCTTGCCAAGCATGATGTCTTTCTCTTCTAATGATCTCTCTCTTCGCATGATGTGTCCAAAGTATGAAAGTCGAAGTCTTGTCATCTGAGCTTCTAAAGAAAGCTTAGGTTTGATCTCCTCTAGTACTGACTGGTTTGTTCTTCGGGCAGTCCATGAAATACACAGTATTCGCCGCCAGCACCATAATTCAAAGGCATCAATTTTCTTCCTATCTTTTTCACCGTCCAGCTTTCACATCCATATGATGTTATTGAAAATACCATGGCTTGAACAAGTCAAATCTTTGTATGGAGAGAGACTTCTCTGCTCTTGAGAATCTTATCTAGGTCTTTCATAGCCATTCTGCCAAGAGTAATGCGCCGTCTGATTTCTTGACTGCTTGTTACTTCTTTATTGATAGTTGATCCAAGTAGGTTAAAGTGGTTCACAATTTCAATTTCTTCTCCTTCAACAATGAACCTGTTGATTATGCCAGTTGTCATGATCTTTGTCTTCTTTACATTAAGGTGCAGGCCCATTTTGAGAATATGTTCTTTGATTGTGAGAAGCAAATGTTTCAGATCATCTTCACTTTCAGCCAGTAATGTGGTATCATCAGCATAGCGAAAGTTGTTGAGTCTTCCACCAATCTTCACACCTCTATTGTCTTCATACAAACCTGCTTCTCTGATGATTTATTCTGCATATAAATTAAACAGGTAGAGGGAAAGTATGCAGCCTTGTCTTACACCTTTGCTTATTTTAAACCATTCTGTTTCTCCTTGTTCCGTTCAAACTGCTGCTTCTTGATCAATGTACAGATTGTGCAAGAGTACGATCAGGTGTTCTGGTATACCCATGCTTCTTAATGTGGCCCAGAGTTTCTCATGGTTTACACAGTCAAATGCCTTGCTACAGTCGATAAAGCACAAATAGATATCCTTTTGGTATTCTTTAGTCTTTTCAAGGATCCATCTCACATCCGCAATGATGTCTCTCGTTCCTCGCCCTTTCCTGAACCCTGCTTGCACTTCAGGTAGTTCTTGTTCCAGGTATGGTTGTAGTCTCTTTTGAATAGTCTTCAGTAGAATCTTGCTGGCATGTGGGATCAGAGCGATTGTGCGATAATTTCCGCAGTCAGTTGGATCACCTTTCTTTAGTATTGGTATAAACACAGATCTTTTCCAGTCAGTTGGCCATGATGTTGTCTTCCATATTTCTTGGCAGAGCCTTGTAAGTACGGTAACAGCTGCATCCGATTGCTGTAATACTTCTATGGGAATGCTATCAATGCCTGGTGCTTTGTTCTTTGATAAGGCTTTCAATGCTGCTTTAACTTCTTTCATTACCAATGGTTTCCGATCATAAGGTACAGGTTGAAACGGCTGTTGGTCCACTTGATCTTTATCATATAAAAACTCTGTATATTCCTTCCACCTTTTCTTGATCTTCTCAGCATCATTCAACATAGAACCTTGAGCATCTTGTAACATTCCAATTCGAGGCTGGAACTTTTTCTTTAACTCTCGTAGCTTTAGGAAAGCCAATCTTGTTCTTCCTCTAATAGTTTCTGCTTCTATTTCCTTGCACGCGTCGTCGTAGTACTTTTCCTTGTCCTGTCTTGCTGCACTTTGGAAATCTCTGTTGAGTTCTGTTATTGTCTTTCTTTCTCCACTGGCTTTAGCTTCTCTGCGTTTCTGGGCAATTTTCAGAGTTTCTTCCGTCATCCATTTTGGCCGTTTTTGCTTTTTCACCTTTTGTAGAAACCTCTCGCTTTCTTCCAACACAACCTTCTTGATGTCATTCCATAACTCTTCTGGAGCTCTGTCATTTGTATCTAAAGCAGCAAATCTTTTTTGCAGGCAGTCTTTAAATTCCAGTGGTATATTCTCAAGGTCATATTTTGCTGCATTCATGAGTGGTTTGTTCTTTTTCAACTTTAGCTTGAGTTTGCATACTAGTAGTTGATGATCTGTACCAGTGTCAGCTCCAGGTTTTGTCTTTGTTGATGTTATATTACTTTTCCATCGTTGACTTACACAGATGTAGTCAATTTGATTTTTATACAATCCATTGGGTGAAGTCCATGTGTACAGTCGCCGCTTGTGTTGACAGAAGGTGTTTGAGATGAATAGATCGTTGGTCTTGCAGCATTCTATCAGTCTTTCTCCAGCTTCATTTCTGTTGCCAAGTCCATATTTTCCAACTACTTTGCCGCCTTCTTTGTTGACAACTTTTGCGTTCCAGTCATCTATGACTATCAGGATATCCTGTTTGCATGTTCTGTCAATTTCAGCTTGTACTTGTTCATAGAACTCTTCAATTTCATTCTCTTCTGCAGCTGTTGTTGGGGCATATACTTGAATTATAGTTGTGTTGATAGGCATTCCTCGTAGACGAATAGAGATTAAGCGTTCGCTGATTGCACTGTATTTCATTACAGTTCTTGCAAGTTTCTTCTTTATTATAAATGCAACACCATTTCTTCTTTGTCTTTCATTTCCAGCATAGTAGACCAAGTGATCATCAGATGCAAAGTGCCCGATGCCAGTCCATTTCAGTTCGCTGACACCCAACAGATCAAGTTGTACACGTTCCATTACATTCTTGACCACCTCCAACTTCCCTTGGTTCATGCTTCGTATGTTCCATGTTCCAATGCGTAAGACATCTTTACAGCTTCTGACTCTCATTTCATGTGCAGTCAGCAGTCAGACGTCCCGAGGGCTTTGATCCAACCATGTCATAAATGCTGGCTTTACTCTGAAACGTCTTCAGCTCTTCCCCAGTAGCTAGTTGAGTGCCTTCCAACCTGGGGGTCTCATCTTCCAGCACAATAGCACAATTTGTTTTGTTGTAACTATCCATTGGGTTTTCATTGCAAAATACAGAAGTAGATTGCCGGGCCTTTCTTCCGCGCAGTTTAAGTTTGGTGTTGTTGCCGTTGTCACAGAAATGTGATCCTCCGCCGTCAACACTATCCCATTCTGCTGCTGCCCAGATGGGTGGTTTGTCTTGGTCTGGCACCTCAGCTGAGACCTGTCCATCTTGGGAGACCCTGCCAGTAGTTAAACTACCGATAGTTTAGCTCTCAGCATCACTGATGCACACAAGCCCTCACAGCACGACAAGCTGCAAACCAAGTGAGGGATCGATCCATGACTGAAGTAGTATTTAAAGGTGGTACTGCGGAAGAATTGAAAGAAATATTGATACACCGGGAAGATGTATTACAACTATTTGATAAACTGAAGAGTAGCAAATCACCTGGACCAGATGGTATACATCCAAGGGTGTTGAAAGAACTGAAATATGAGATTGAAGACCTACTATTTGTAATCTGTGAACTATCATTAAAATCATCTGTAATACCTGAAGATTGGAGAATGGCCAATGTAACGCCAATTTTTACAAAGGGTTCCAGGAGGTGATCCAGTAAACTACAGACCTGTGAGCCTGACATCAGTACCGGAAAAAATGTTAGAAATCATAACAAACAAAATTACTGAACATGTGGATAGTCATGGCTTAATGGGAGACAGCCAACATGGCTTTAGACAAGGAAGATCTTGTCTTACTAATCTGTTATTTTTTTTTGAAGGTGTGAATAAACAGGTAGAAAAAGAGGTAATTAGATCTTACCTGCTAATTATTGTTCCTGAAGGAACGACAGTCCAGTCCCTTTACTTCCGGGTTACGCAACCCTTCCAGCAGCTTGGAGGCTGAGCCCAACCTTTTTGGGGTGGAGCGGAATATATACCACTGGTACCACCCACTCACTCCAGTAGACTACTGTAAAAGCAGACTTAACAAACCTATATAACTGTGACAACAGAAATGAACAAACTCAAGTCACAAACCCTATAACATAACTATTCTTTTTTCTTTTTAAACAGGGATAGGTAGTAGGAGCGGAGGACAAGGGAGGGAGGTAGGAGAATTGCTACCGCGTGGGCCTACCCTCCCGCTTGCCCCAGCAGCGCAGCCTGAATCCGTCCTCGGGCCGTAGACCCGCCCCTAGGAAACGTCCGGAATGGCTAAAGAGCTAGGGAGGGGAATAGGGACTGGACTGTCGTTCCTTCAGGAACAATAATTAGCAGGTAAGATCTAATTACCTCTTCCTTATCGTCACTCCAGTCCAGTCCCTTTACTTCAGGGAAGTACCAGAGCAGTACCCGCCCGGGTGGGATTCGCCATTCCGGAACGTAGCACTGCCTGCGCAAACCTTGAGTCCGCCAAGCTCTGCACGTCCAGCCTGTAGTGCTTGGTGAAGGAGTGCAGCGAGGACCAAGTTGCTGCCCTACAGATATCCAAAGGGGGAACGAGGCTGAACTCCGCCCAAGAGGTAGCCTGTGCTCGTGTTGAGTGAGCGCGCAGGCCCCCTGGGACCTTTTTCCCCTTGAGGATATAGGCGGAGGCGATCGCCTCCCTGATCCACCTTGAAATTGAGGCCTTGGCCGCCGCCTCTCCCTTGTGAGGCCCTCCGAACTGCACAAAGAGTCGTTCTGATTTCCGGAAGGGCGCTGTGCGAGAGAGGTAACGCTTCAAGGCTCTGGGGACGTCAAGCAGATAAAGCTTACTATCTCCTCCTCCCGGTCCCTCCGGAGAGAGAGTTGGGAGAGAGATGGACTGGTTAACGTGAAAGGGAGAGATCACCTTAGGCAAAAATGAAGGGACCGTCCTAAGGACTACCTTATCTTTGAGGAAGGACAGAAAGGGAGGTCGAGCAGACAGGGCCTGTAACTCAGAGACTCGTCTAGCTGAGCAAATGGCCACCAGGAACACCGTCTTCAACGTTAGGTCCTTCAAGGAGGCCTTTTTCAACGGCTCAAAGGGTGCTGCGGCTAGAGCATTTAGTACTAGGTTTAGGTCCCAAGGAGGGATGACCGATCTTCGTTGCGGTCGGAGCCGCCTGACCGCTTTCAAAAACCTGACAACGTCCGCATTGGCTCCCAAAGCTTTTCCGCCCACTTTGCCCCTATAGCAAGCGATGGCCGCCAGCTGTACCCTCAAGGAGCTGTGGGCTAGACCCTTGTCGAGACCCGCTTGCAAAAATTCCAGCACCTCCGGGACCGAGGCTGACAGAGGATTCTTCCGGCGCTCCGTACACCATGCCTCAAAGATACGCCAAACTCTTACATAGGAGAGACAGGTGGAGCGTTTCCTCGCGCTTAACATGGTTGCGATTACTGCCGGCGAATAGCCGCGCTTCAAGAGCCTCGCCCTTTCAATAGCCAAGCCGTAAGCGAGAATCAATCCACGTGCGGCATCAGAACCGGTCCTTGTTTGAGTAGGTCCTTCCTGACGGGAAGGCGCCAGGGACGGTCGGCGATCATCCTTACCAGGTCCGCATACCAAGAGCGACGAGGCCAATCCGGGGCAATGAGGACTACTAGGCCCCGGTGAGCTTCCACCCGCTGGAGGGTCTTCCCGATTAGGGCCCAAGGGGGGAAGGCATAAAGAAGACCCTCCGAGGGCCACCTTTGAGACAGGGCGTCTAGGCCCTCAGACATCCTTTCCTTCCGCCGGCTGAAGAATCGGCTTACTTTGGCGGATGTGAACCGCCCCATGAGGTCCATGACTGGGGGACCCCACAGGGCTACTATCTGGTCGAAGATCTCCTGATGCAGCTCCCACTCGCCGTGGTCTATCCTGTACCTGCTGAGGTAATCGGCCATAATGTTGTCCATACCGGCCACGTGCTGCGCCAAAAGCGCTTCCAGGTGAACATCCGCCCACTTGAACAGGGAGTCCGCCTCCTTTTCCAATGCCGGACTGCTGGTGCCGCCCTGATGATTGATGTATGCCACAGCCGTGACGTTGTCGGAGAGAACGCGAATCGCTTTTCCTAGTACCGAGGGCTGGAGAGCCTTGAGTGCCCGGACGGCGGCTCTCAATTCCAGACGATTGATAGGCCATGAGGCTTCCACTGCCAACCACCGCCCCTGGACAAACTGATCCTCGAAATGTGCTCCCCAGCCTGCCAGGCTGGCGTCTGTCGTCAACAGCATCCACTGAGGAGGCTCGAGGGGCATTCCGCGACTCAAGTTCCTTGGGCACCTCCACCAGCGGAGAGAGTGCTTGGTCCGAGGGGCGCAGGGAAGCTGCCGGGGGGACCACCGCCGCAACAGAGACCGCTGTAATGGGCGCATGTGTGCTCTGGCGCACGGGACCACCTCTATTGCTGCCGCCATGGTTCCCAGCAATTGTAGATAATGCCACGCTGAAGGGAGCCGCCTGCCCAAGAACTGCGAGACTAGGGTTCTCAGGTTCTTCATCCTTGAGCTGGACAGAAAGACCCTGCCTCTGCCTGTGTGGAACTTTGCTCCGAGATATTTGAGCTCCTGTGATGGCAGCAAGCTGCTCTTTGCTCGATTGATGACCCATCCTAGCTCCTCCAGAAGTTGAACCACTTTGGCTGTAGCCCGGAGACTTTCCTCTTCTGATTTTGCCCGGATCAGCCAGTCGTCCAGGTAGGGGTGCACTAAGATTCCCTTCTTTCGTAGGGCAGCCGCCACCACCACCATCACCTTGGTAAAGGTTCGCGGCGCTGTCGCTAGCCCAAAGGGTAGCGCCTGAAATTGAAAATGACCTCGAGGGACAGCGAATCTGAGGAACTGCTGATGGGCCCTTCTGACCGGGATATGCAGGTACGCTTCTGTCAGATCCAACGCAGTTAAAAACTCTCCAGCTCTCACGGCCGCTATCACCGATCTCAGGGTTTCCATCCGGAAGTGAGGTACTTTGAGGCAGCGGTTGACCTGCTTTAGGTCCAGGATTGGCCGAAAGGAGTCCTCCTTTTTTGGGATGACAAAGTAAATCGAGTATCGACCCGTACCGCATTGGTCTGGGGGCACCGGAACTACGGCCCCGAGATCTATGAGGCGAGAAAGAGTTGACTCTATGGCTTCTCTTTTTGCTGTGGACCCGCAGGGAGACTGAACAAAGGCTGGGAGTATTTGTTTTGCAAATTCGAGGGAGTATCCTTCTCGAATCACTTCCAGCACCCACTGATCGGATGTGACTCGGGACCAGGCGGGAAGAAACTGCCTCAGGCGACCGCCTATCGGCAATCCGCCCACCTGGGCCCCCTGTATCTCATTGTTGCTTTCTGGGGCCCGAAGAAAAGGAGGAGGAAGAGGATGAGAAGCCCCTGCCCCGAAACCCCCGGGATCCTTGGCCCCTAGCGTTGAAACGACCCCTGAGGAAAGGGTTAGGTCTAGATGAGCGAAACCTCTGAGGTTCTTGAGGCTGGTTCCGAGCTGGGGCAGAGGATCGAGTTTGCTTGGGCCTGTCCTCGGGAAGCCTGCCGCCCTTGGACTCACCCAGGTCCTTTACTAGCTTGTCCAGGTCTTCTCCGAACAACAGCTTCCCTTTAAAGGGAATGCGACTCAGGCGAGCTTTGGAGGAGGCATCGGCGGCCCAGTTCCGGAGCCATAAGTATCGTCTGGCTGCCACCACCGAGGCCATGTTCTTTGCCAAGCTCCTGATGAGGTCATATTGACTATCTGCCAAGAAGGCCGTACCTGATTCCAACCTCGCCGCGTTGGCTAGGACCCCTTCGGAGGGGCTCTCCGCCGCCTGGAGTTGCTGAGACCACCTCAAACAGGCTCTCGCTACCCATGCCCCTGAAACTGAGGCCTGTAAGGCAAGAGCGCTCACATCGAAGGCTTGTTTCAGAAGCGTGTCCAATCTTCTGTCCTGGGCATCCCTCAAGGCCGCACTGCCCTCTACTGGGATGGTAGTTTTCTTTGTTACTGCCGAAACTGCCGCATCCACCCTGGGGGACTTCAGAAGCTCTTTGTCTGCCTCTGGGAGAGGGTAGAGACGAGACATGGTCCGGACTCCTCTTAAGGCCGACTCAGGTTGATCCCATTCCTCCTGAATCATCTGACGCACCACTCTGTGGACAGGAAAAACCTTCTGAGACCTCCTGATGGCCTGGATCAGGGGATCTTCTAATGCCTCCTCCTCCGCGGGGGTATCCGAGGCCACGTTGAGAGCTTTCAGGGAATCATTTATCAAGGCGGTCAACTCCTCCCGCCGGAAGACTCTGATTATGCGAGAGTGGTCCTCCTCAGGAATCTCCCCTTCCTCCAGCTCCTCCTCCTCCTCCTCCAGCTCCTTTTCCGAGACATCCTCTTCAGGCATGTCCTGAGAAGGAGAAGGGAGGGGCTCCTCCAACATTAGTCTGGGACGCTTTGTGGGTATCCCAGAGTCCTGAGCGTTCGACTTCATGGGTCTGACTAGTTTGCCTTCGGCTGGGGGACCCATTTCTCCCGGCCCAAGTCCCTTCTTACGCAAACAATAGGCCTGGTGCAGTAAGAGCACGAAATCAGGGGAGAAGAAATCCCCGACTCCCCCTTCTTCCGTAGGGAGGGAGGAGGGAGGAATAGGAGGAGGGAGAGCTTCTGAACGAGAGGGAAGGTATAATTGGGATGCCACTTCCCCCTCCAAGGGGTCCGAGGACCCCTGCGAGGCCTGGGACATGGCTAGGCTAATTTCTTGCTCCACTGAGGAAGCCACTGCAGCGCAGCCCCTGCAGACCCCTGCCTCAGATGCCGTACCCCTCCGGGTGCCACAAGATGGACACCTCGGTTTGCCCGTCATGCTCCTCAGGGGTATCTAAAGAGATGCACACTGTCCTGCGTCTCCCTCTGTACCTTTCAATTAAATACCAAATAAATCAACAAATTAAATCAAAATAAAACAGTATAAAAACAATAAAACAAATCCCCCAACTCATCTAAGCTTCCAGGCTCTACAAATGCTCTGGTCCTCTTCCGGTAAAAGGCCTTAAGGGAAAGAAAACCCCCGAGGAAATAGGAGGCACAGTAAAAGGCTTAAAATTAAATTAAATAATTAAAGTAATAACCAGAGCCAGAGAACAAATTATTTTAAATTTTTTTCAGGACAAAGCTGGATACTTGCGGTTGGAGGCTTCTCTCCAGGCCCGTGGCCGCGATTCCCCGTAGCTGGCTCAACACGTGGTAGGCCGCGACCACGTGAAGCCCTTAGAGTAGCTTGCAAAACTGCTCTTTTGTGCTGTCCCGCTCGTTCCGACAAAGCAGATGAGGGAGAAAACAGGGGCCCGAACGATCCGGTGTCTCTTTCTGTTCCCGGAGCTTCCCTCGCGGCTCCGGAGCTAGACGCTGACCTCTACCGCGCCGCAGGAAGAAGAGGGGGATGGCTGGAGGAAATAGCCTGCTCTCACTCCAGAACGGCGCGTCCTCTAGCGCTCAGCCGCCGGCGGGGCTTCGGCGCGAGGACGGGTAGGTCTTCTAGGCAGGGCAGCAGAGGAGCAGGCAGTAATGACAGCGAGAGGAACTCCGACCGTTCCTCCTCGCTGCTGCAGGCTTAGAGCAATTCTCCCCCGTTTCCAGGACCGGGACCGGGTCGCGGGGGGGGGGGGGGGGAGGGAGAGGAAATAAACTAAGGCAAGCTTCCTGGATAAAATAAAGAAGTCTAACCATGCAACTTTGCAGAAATAAAAATAATTACAATAATTGAAAGAATTAAAATAGTTAAAATTAGAAGAAGTTAGGACTCCAGTAAGCCCTAGGCTTACGGAACCCTCCAGCTGCTTGGAGGCTGAGAATACTGGAGTGAGTGGGTGGTACCAGTGGTATATATTCCGCTCCACCCCAAAAAGGTTGGGCTCAGCCTCCAAGCTGCTGGAAGGGTTGCGTAACCCGGAAGTAAAGGGACTGGACTGGAGTGACGATAAGGAAGGTGAGTTGGTTGATACAGTGTATCTGGACTTTCAGAAAGCCTTTTGCCAAGGTCCCGCATGAGAACCTTTTGGCAAAACGTAAAAGTCATAGGGTAGGAGGCAGTGTACTATTGTGGATCAGGAACTGGTTAAAAGATAGAAAGCAGAGGGTGAGGCTAAATAGACAGTTTTCCCAATGGAGAAAGGTGAATAGTGGAGTAACCCAGGGATCTGTGTTGGGTCCATTGCTTTTTAACATATTCATAAATGACCTGGAAATGGGAATAACGAGTGAGGTTATCAAATTTGCAGATGACAAAAAACTAAAGCTGTGAAAACCCATGAGGATTGTGGAAAATTGCAAGAAGATCTTGATAAATTGAAGACTGGGCATCCAAATGGCAGATGAAATTTAATGTGGACCAGTGCAAAGTTATGCACCAAGGAAAGAACAACCCAAACTATGGTTACACGATGCAAGGTTCCATATTAGGAACCACCACCCAGGAAAAAGATTTAGGTGTCATCGTGGATAACATGTTAAAACCCTCCGCCCAGTGTGCAGCGGCAGCCAAGAGCGCAAATAGAATGCTAGGTATCATAAGGAAAAGAATGGAAAATAAAATAAAGGATATTATAATGCCTCTGTATCATTCCATGGTGCCCAGTCCAGAACACGTGGTGCAAATAGGAAGGATTCTTTTATTGAATATTATACCTTCAATAGCCCAAATTGCCCGACACATGCCGTGTTTTGACTTTACTTCATCAGGGGCTTTAGGCGTGCTACATCCATAAATACATAAACATAAATATCAAACACAACCATCATTACAAATATAAATTAATACTCAAAAAATCACTTAATAAATAATTAAAAAATAACCATATAATAGTTAATAAACCATTATAAAACTACATGCTATATACCCTCATCTCTCATCATAACTTCTAAAAACACATAATTATGAACATTATAAAAAAATAAAAAAAGCATAAATAAATAGCAAATAACTCAAATAAGATAAAACTGCAATTCATGAAAGGGTGTCTATCCGTGTATATTTCTCATATATATACCTTAATTGTTTGATAAGTTCAACGCAAGAGCTGTGTATACTAAATGGAGGAAGAAGAGAAATGTATTATATTCTCAAAGAGCCTTTTTTTTTTTTTAAAACAAGAGCAAAATTCTGTATAAGCCCTCTATTATTGTAGATGTATTATACTAATCCTCTTAATCCTAACTTTGGAGCAGGAGTGAGCAAGAAAGCTACATCTTTTAATTTCAAAGAAACATCACCTTTTCTAATCCATAGAACTTTCACATATAAAACTTAAATTTTAAGGGACATTAATTTTCTGTATTAGTATTTCACGAAAAAACTATCACGGAGCACATCAGTACTATAATCCAAACATTACTTTACACCCTATATTTAGACATTCATAGGATGAAATTATTCTTGTTCCTCAATCATGCATCTAAAACTTTTCTAAGCGTTTGCAAACCGCGGGGACTGCACCCAAATCCTCGATATGCTTTACTATAACAATATATTTAAATAATTTCTTTAGATAAACCCTTCATCCGATGCAAAAAATTATCCCTTCAAAACTTGTACCTTATCATGTTAAATAATACTTTTAAGAAGCGGTTACATAGAAACATAGAAATATGACGACAGAAAAAGACCACATGGCCTATCTAGTCTGTCCTTCCATAACAACTACAACAGTCCACTTTTTGCCTTTAGAGATCCTCTGTGTTGGTCCCATGCTTTCTTGAATTCAGTTACTGTCCTCATCTCTACCACCTCCACTGGGAGACTATTCCACGGATCCACTACTCTTTCCGTAAAGAAATATTTCCGCATATCACTCCTGAATCTATCTCCCTTCACCCTCATCCCATGTCCCCTCGTAGCAGAACTTGCTTTCAATTGAAAGAGGCTCTCTCCCTGAACATTTATGCCACGGAGGTATTTAAACATCTCAATCATATCACCTCTATCCCGCCTTTCCTCTAAGGTGTACATATTAAGATCCTTAAGTCTGTCCTCATATGCTTTATAATGAAGCCCATTAATCATTTTGGTAGCAACCCTCTGCACCGACTCCATCCTGTTCACATCCTTTTGAAGGTGCGGTCTCCAGAATTGCACACCATACTCCAAATGAGGTCGCACCAAAGACTTATACAGAGGCATTATCACCTCCTTTTTTCTGCTAGCCATTCCTCTCCGTATGCACCCAAGCATCCTTCTAGCTTTTGCTGTTGCCTTTTCCACCTGTTTAGCTACTTTAAGATCATCAGACACAACCACGCCTAGGTCCCGCTCTTCTTTAGTGGACAAAAGTACTTCACCTCCTATACTGTATTGCTCCCTCGGATTGCTGCAGCCCAAATGCATGACCTTACATTTTTTAACATTAAATCCCAGCTGCCAAATTCTAGACCATTCTTCAAGCTTAGCTAGATCCCTCCTCATGTTATCTACCCCTTCCTGGGTGTCTACTCTATTGCAGATTTTGGTGTCATCCGCAAAGAGGCAAACCTTACCCGACAGCCCTTCCGCTATATCACTAACAAAGATGTTAAAAAGAATCGGACCAAGGACAGATCCCTGGGGCACACCACTGGTAACGTCCTTCTCCTCAGAGTGAGCTCCATTTACTTGTACTCTTTGTCGCCTCCCACCCAACCAATTTCTAACCCAAGCAGTAACTTTAGGGTCCATCCCTAGGGTGCTCAGTTTGTTTATAAGTCGCCTGTGAGGAACAGTGTCAAAGGCTTTACGGAAATCCAAATACACCACATCTAGAGCTCTCCCTCGGTCCAACTCCCTGGTCACCCAGTCAAAAAAATCAATCAGATTTGTCTGACAAGACCTGCCTCTGGTGAATCCATGCTGCCTCGGATCCTGTAATCCGCTGGACTCCAGAAACCTCACTATTTTCTCTTTCAGCAGCGTTTCCAATAATTTACTCACCACCGAAGTTAAACTAACCGGCCTGTAGTTTTCAACCACATCCTTACTTCCGCTTTTGTGTAAAGGCACCACATGAGCCTCTCTCCAGTCCTTTGGCACCACTCCTGACTCCAACGAGGCATTGAAAAGGTCAGTCAGTGGAGTTGCTAGAACGTCCCCAAGTTCCCTCAGTATTCTAGGGTGTATCCCATCCGGTCCCATCGCTTTGTCTACTTTAAGTTGAGCTAGTTTCTCACGAACACAGTCTTCTGAAAATAGTTCAAGATGTCCCTCGCTTCTGTTCTTATTTGTGGGTGTTTTCTGAGGTCCTGCTCCTGGTTCTTCATCTGTGAACACAGAACAAAAATATTTGTTAAGCAATTCCGCTTTATCCTTATCAGCTTCTACATATTCCCCCCCTGCACCCTTGAGTCTGACAATACCACTTTTGCTCTTCCTCTTCTCACTAATATATCTGAAAAATGTCTTATCCCCCCATTTTATTGCATTGGCTATTTCCTCCTCCTTTTGAATCTTTGCCTTCTTGACTACTTTGCTAGCTTCTCTAAGTTTTTCCAAATACAGATGCCTGTCTTCTGCTCTCTGTGATCTCTTGTATTTCATGAAGGCCTCCCTCTTTTTCTTCACATTTTCAGCTACTTCCTTTGAAAACCATAGCGGTCTCCTGTTCCTTTTGCCTTTATTTACCATTTTAACAAAAAGGTTGGTTGCCCTTAAAATACCCCCTTTCAGTTTTGCCCACTGTTTTTCTACATCCCCCAGCTGTTCCCATCCCACTAACGACTCCCTGAGGTATTGGCCCATCTTCGCAAAGTTAGTCTTCCTAAAGTCTAAGATCCTCACCTTGGAATGGATTCTAACAGCCCTAGTCCTAATACTGAACCACACCATCTGGTGATCACTGGATGCAAAATGATCTCCCACTACAACATCAGAAACACTTGTCTCAGCCGGATTCTGATGCTTCAGCCTTCGCTTCTGTCATTTAGCCCGCACTGCACTCGTACCCTCGATGTACTTTACTATAAAGCACACTTACCTGTAACAGGTGATCTCTGGGAACAGCAGGAATAAGTCTTCACATATGGGTACGTCGGTACCGACGGAGTCTGCGCGGGAATGCTTCCCAGCGTCCAATCAAAGAGCTTTTGGAAGCATCCCACCACGCCTGCGTGCTGCCTTCCCGCCTTTCCCAACTGCCTCTTCTCAGTTAAGTTTTAAAGCTGAGACAAAGAGAGAGAGAGAGGAAAGGAAAGATAGATAGAGATACAACTGGGGAGGTGGGTGGGTTGTGAAGACTTATTCCTGCTGTTCCCAGAGATCACCTGTTACAGGTAAGTAACTGTGCTATCTCCAAGAACAAGCAGGAATGAGTCTTCACATATGGGGACTCCCAAGCTGAGATGCCTGGAGTCCCAGCATGTCATAGGTTGGAACATGCTATCTCCCAGAACACCAGGCATCCTGAGGATGGAGGGTAGGAGTTGAAGAAAGAAAGGTGCTGTGGAACAGCTAACCTAGCATAGGCTTGCAGACAAGGAGTCCATGTGTGGATGATAATTGTCATGAATGATATTGCAAAGAAAAAATATTGCAATAGGGACCTCCCCTAACAGGACTTTAGAGAAGTATGGAGGTTCATGGAATCTACTGGGGAACCCAGTAGAGGAACCTCGAGAAGGACCTCACTGTAAGTGGAGGTAGTAAACCTGTAGGAAAAGCAATGGAGCAATCCAATACAGAAACGTGGATAACTCAGGAGGTTAAAGCAACTTTATTGAAAACAAAAGCCACTGGCCCGACACAGGCCATGTTTCGCTGCCTTCTTCAGGGGCTAATAGTGGACTTCAAAGCTAAAATCATAAATACACATATTATTGATTTCATAGTAAAACCATAAAAAATGCATCTAAATACATGAATATAAATATCAAACAGCCTTAGAATGATATCAAATAAATAAACATACATTAAAAAATGATTAACACATATAAAACCAACGTGTATAATTAAAAATCAGTTGTATATGCAGAAAGGTATATAAAACCATAAAAATCATTTATATAACACAACAATATTAAATAATTTATAGATAAAAATAAAAAACAAAACATCTGAAGCTAAAAGTGACACATACCTGCTTTAATTCTTGAAAATGTAACTAATACTACACCTTATAGGGAGAGGAAGAGAACATGTATAGATTAAAAAAACATTAAAATAATTTAATATAAACATTTAAGATAAAAAAGAAACAAGCGCACATAAATAAGAACAAACTGTACTAAAAGAGAAGTGTATCAGTAGAGTATACCCATAGAATCATAATTTTATATTCCCAAGTGTATTAGATTCCAAAAAAGTTGAATTTATAAATATATTTACCTTCCAGTTATTATTTTCCAAAGCGTGTGAAATAGGAACCCAATCCTATACGCTATGCAGCTAATTGGAAATTCTGTAGTAGACCAACATAATCACTAAAAACCATAAAACTTATTAGATTATGTGTCCAATTTTGTTAAGAAGCCTCACTTTCTAATATATATATATATATATAAAGAAAGAGTAAACACAAGGCTGAAAAATTAACTAAAATAAATGCCCATTTAAAAACTATCTACAAAGGAGGAGAAGGGAACTAGACTAAGACTTTATAAACCGAATAGCTTTCTTCTAAAAAAACGTAAAAACAAAACCAACGGAAATTTCGAACTAGCACTTCCATCTGTACATTCCATGGAGTTTAAAAGATATATGGGCACCCCGACTTTGACGCATATCAGCCAAATAAGCTGAAGTTTTTATGACGTTATAGCCATTAAATGCTTGCAAAAAACAAACGGCACAACATTCCAGTCAACAGTCGGCATATCACACCCGCTTGAAAATATTTCTTAAGGAAACACCATGAAATATTAGTTATTAATGTCTTAAAATGAAAATGATCATGCTTTAATAAAATAAAAGGGGTAGCGATGGGGTCTTCAATGGCCCCTGATATAGCAAATTTGTATGTCTTTAACTTTGAAGAAACTTTTATTAAGAATAATCATTACAAATCCAATATTTTAGTTTGGATCAGGTATATAGATGATATTTTCATCTTGTGGGATGGTTCCATCGACCTATTAAATGAGTTCAATGAATGGATTAATTCATGCAATACGAATCTGCATTTTCAAGTAACTTATGATGATCAAATATCATATTTGGATTTATTAGTCAAAAAACCAGATAAAGGTCTCGTCACCACTCTTTACAGAAAACAAACTGATAGAAATCAACTTCTTCATTATCAAAGCTTTCACAACCCAACTCTTAAACGTAACTTACCGGTTAGCCAACTCTTAAGGGCATGTAGGATTTGTACGTTTAGCCAAGACTTTGAAAAACAAGCAAGGATTATGAAGGATAGGTTTAAAGTAGGCAATATCCTGACCGATATGTGGAAAATGCCTACAATAGAGCCAAGCTTACCGCCCGAGAAGCCTTACTTCAAAAACAGGATAAAAAGAATGATGTGGGGATTGTCTGTTCTTTGCTATATTCGCAGCAGTCATATAAGATTGAAAAAATAATTAGAAAACATTGGTATTTAATTCAATCTTTATCAGGTTTTCATGAAGAAAAATTTACAATAGCGCATAAGCGCAATGTTAATTTAAGAAATATGTTGGTGCCCTCAGCGCTCACTGAGCGAAAATACCTTTCCAAATACAAAGGACATGTGTCCTGTGGTCGATGTTCAGTCTGTGTCCATTCTTTAACGATTAAAAAACAGTTTATTCATCCTGTGAACAAAAAAATATTTTACTTGGATGATTTTTCTAATTGCCTCACTAGTCACGTTATTTACGTGATTCTTTGTCCCTGTAATAAGATCTATGTAGGTAAGACTATTCGACCTGTTCGGGAAAGAATCATTGAACACAGGAGTTGTATAAAAAGGAAAATGATTGATAAACCATTGGTCAATCATTGGCTGGAATTTATGCATACAATTTCTGATTTAAACTTTTTTGTGGTTAAAAAGATAAAAATAAATTGGAGAGGTGGTGAAGTGGACAAAACAATACGGCATTTGGAAGAAAGATATATTTTTACTATGAATAGTTTATATCCCGATGGCCTTAATATGGAACGAGACATAAGGTCGAAGCTGTTTTTGTGTGCTGTGTTCCCCTGTTTTTTGAGATATTTTTTTTGAGATGTTTTTTCCTTTTCAAAAAGGGTATTTTTAATATCTAATTTGTTTTTAACAATATTTTTATATTGGTTTGTTTTGAATATAAGGCCGAAGCTGTTTTTGTGTGCCGTGTTCCCCTGTTTTTTTGAGATGTTTTTTGAGTTGTTTTCTTCCTTTCCAAAGAGGTATTTTAAATATTTAATTGGTTTTAACAATACTTTTATATTGATTTGGTTTAAATATAATTCTGCCATTTAGGAGATACTGTATAGGTTTTTTTCTTCCATCATATATGGTAGTATGATTAGTAGGAGTAGTTTTTCTATATAGGATAGATTTATAATAGGCATGAGACCTTTCTAATAGTCGTCGTGTTTGGATTGGTGATTTTAGTCCTTTTTTATATAATGTTCTTTGTCCCCAGTTTTAAAGAAATAAGTAATTTAAATTACTAGTAGTGGGTCGTTTAATTTATTCGCGTTGGGTATACACGTTAATAGCGGTTGTCTTCAGCACATCCCGAAGCGAATATGCATGTGCCAGCGGTTTTTGGAGTCTTGAGTTTGTGGATATCGCAAGGTGTAGAAGATGTAGAAGTAGTAAGTGTTTTTTTCAATATAGATAGAGGGAATGTCAATAGACCCTTACCAAATTATATAACATGCTATTTTGAATCGATAGGTTTCTTTGAGAGGGATTCCCTAGCGGGAGCGGTGTGCCATGTGCTGCCAGCTCTGGCAGTAGTAGAAACTTTTACCTTTTCAGTTTAGCATGAAATTTGTAAATGTAATTTTTTGCCTTTGATGTTCAAAGCATTTTTTAGGAAACATGTATTATTAAGTTAGTAGCAGTGTATTTTTGAAGTTATTATGTAAATTGCACACGTCAGTACCAAGGTCTTTTAAGCACACCTTTAAACAAGTACGCATGTACCGGCGTTTTTTGGATCTTTGATCTTGTGGAAATCGTATGGTGTGGAAGATACAAAAGTAGTAAGTGTTCTTTTTTACAAAAACAGATGGATTGTTGACAGATTTTCACTAAATTATTGATTTATGTAGAAATGAACTGTTTTTTCGATGTGATAAGGTTCCTTGGGAGTGATATACAGACCACCGCCAGCTTTTGGCAGTAGTAAGAATTTTTACCGGTTCAATTTGGTACGAAAACTGGCAAATGTTATTCCTGGCTTTGATGACTAAAGCATGATCATTTTCATTTTAAGACATTAATAACTAATATTTCATGGTGTTTCCTTAAGAAATATTTTCAAGCGGGTGTGATATGCCGACTGTTGACTGGAATGTTGTGCCGTTTCTTTTTTGCAAGCATTTAATGGCTATAACGTCATGACGGTTTAAAAACTTCAGCTTATTTGGCTGATATGCGTCAAAGTCGGGGTGCCCATATATCTTTTAAACTCCATGGAATGTACAGATGGAAGTGCTAGTTCGAAATTTCCGTTGGTTTTGTTTTTACGTTTTTTTTAGAAGAAGGCTAATCAATTTATAAAGTCTTAAGAGTCTAGTTCCCTTCTCCTCCTTTGTAGATACAGTTTTTAAATGGGCATTTATTTTAGTTAATGTTTTAGCCTTAAGTGTTTACTCTTTCTTATATACATATATATACATATATATATTTATTTATTTATTTATAATAGAAAGTGAGGCTTCTTAACAAAATTGGACACATAATCTAATAATTTTTATGTTTTTTAGTGATTATGTTGGTCTACTACAGAATTTCCAATTAGCTGCATAGCGTATAGGATTGGGTTCCTATTTCACACGCTTTGGAAAATAATAACCGGAAGGTAAATATATTTATAAATTCAACTTTTTTGGAATCTAATACACTTGGGAATATAAAAATATGATTCTATGGGTATACTCTACTGATACACTTCTCTTTTAGTACAGTTTGTTCTTATTTATGTGCGCTTGTTTCTTTATTTTATCTTAAATGTTTAAATTAAATTATTTTAATGTTTTTTAATCTATACATGTTTTTTAATCTATACATGTTCTCTTCCTCTCCCTATAAGGTGTAGTATTAGTTACATTTTCAAGAATTAAAGCAGGTATGTGTCACTTTTAGCTTCAGATGTTTTATTTTTATTTTCATTTTGATCTATAAATTATTTAAGATTGTTATGTGTTATATAAAATGATTTTTATGGTTTTATATACCTTTCTGCATATACAAATGATTTTTAATTATACACGTTGGTTTTATATGTGTTTTAATCATTTTTTAATGTATGTATATTTATTTATTTATTTGATATCATTCTAAGGCTGTTTGATATTTATATTCATGTATTTAGATGTATTTTTTATTGTTTTACTATGAAATCAATAATATGTGTATTTATGATTTTAGTTTTTAAGTCCACTATTAGCCCCTGAAGAAGGCAGCGAAACACGGCCTGTGTCGGGCCAGTGGCTTTTGTTTTCAATAAAGTTGCTTTTCCCTCCTGAGTTATCCACGTTTTTGTATTGGATTGTTCCTCTTTACGTGGACTCATGCCTGAGCGTTGGACTGGAAAAGCAATGGAGGTCAGAATCCTGAAAGGTAACAGAGAACCCCAGTAGGATAAAAACTGGGGTAGTACAAAAACGGTGGGCCTTCAGCGGAAGGCTTTATGATAAAAGCCCAACTCTTTTGGCAGCAGAGTGGCCCACTCTTAGGGACAAAAAGAGAAAGGCTAACCGATTTGGACAGATAGGCCCAGTCCTTGTGGGGAGAAAGGGTATGGGAACCCCTTGTATCCCAAAAGAAAGGACAACGCCGGAGGCGTTAGAGCCTGTGAGTAGCTGAAGATCCGCAATGTCTCTCCTAACTGAAGTCAGCTGGGAGAGATATAGGAACATGGAGAGCTTCAGAGGTACCTAACCTTAGGGTTATGGTAGGTGTTAACTACCACCAAAGTGGTTGTGGGTGTAGGACCCCAAAACATGCTGGATAGCATAAGTATGGGTAAAGCCCATCTGTCAGAATCATATGGCTATATGAGCTTCGACAGTCAGGTAGATAAAGCAGAAACATATCTACCGATAGTTAACAATCTCGACAGATACCTATATATATATATATATATATGAGAATATATCTATAGGGAGATATGAAGGGCATAAAATACTCACACATGATAGACAGACATCTGTAAGATGTGTGCTATACGTATGAATGTATGAATATATATATATATATATATATATATATATATATATACACATACACACACACACACACCTCTATATGGAAGTCTGCAAAGAAGCAGACAGAGATATGCCTACAAAAGGTATTCACATAGGAAAATGTGGAGAGGAAAGATTCATCTAATAACAAGAAGGTGGAACCTACTTGAGAAGACATATAGAAAATCAATTCCCACTGGTTATGGCTACAGGAATGCTAGGTAGTAGAATAACCAGGATGGTTACGTGAAAAGCAGAGGATGATATCAGTCTGCAGCCTGCAAGTCCCGAGTATTGTAGAATTCTAGCATGGTAAGTGAATAGAAGACGCATAGGGATGAGATACCTTTTTGCCCTTAAGCAGGTCAGCATGGTATCATGCGTTCTTACCATAAGGACGAGCTGGAAGGAGAAAATATATTCCCTATTGGAAATATTATGGACCAAAGCAGGGAATTAGCAACTCCTTAAGCTTTCACGTAAGAGGAGGCCTATGTCCTTTATATTAAAAAGGAGAACTTTTCTAGTCATGGGAGACATGACTGAAAAAGCCTTTTTCAACCATCTAGTATGGCTGTTGGAGAAAAAGCCTCCCCCCCCCCCCCCATGCTCTCTAGCAAGGGCCCATAGTGCAGAGCTTCTCTGTAGAATTGCAGAGAGCATGATGCAGGAGAATGGGGAGATAGAACTGGCTGCAGAAGAGCCAGTAGCTATGTCAACTATGCTGCCAAACACAGGGGAATGGAGATGGCAGACAGAGAAGAGAAGAGAATCCAGCAAGCTTGTAGTGAAAAAATTTCCAAGACAGATGACAGCACTGACTTGGAGCCACTAGTAAGACGAGACAGAATGTTAGTGGAGGATAAATCTGCTTGCTGATGGACAAGAACCAGTGGTTGAAACATTAAGACAGTAGAATAATGGTATTGTTTAATAACAGTAAGAACAGACAAAACAAGAGTAGAAAACTCTGGACGTGTCTGATGAACTGCTTCAAAGCAAGATTAAAAAAGAGGAGTCAACTCAGAGAAGAGAACTCCACACTGGAAAAGTAAGAAAACTAGAGAGGCTGAAGAAAAGCCCTCCAGTGAAGCAATACCGCTCTTACAGAGGAAAAACTCTGGTAAGAGGGTAAAGAGAATGGAGCTGAAGAAAACTTACAAAGTAGTAAGTTTATAGGAGGGAAAAAAAGACATGCTGGCACAGGAAACTATCATTTGATAGTGGATAGACCTCTTTCCCTAGAAGGAAAAAAAGGAAAAATCCTGTGACCTAGAAGCATGAACATCCTGACAGCTCATAGAACATAGAAAGAATGGATGTCTTTCGGGAAGAGATACATGTTTAGGATTTAGAATGACAGCAGTGGATTGTCTCTAATGAGAAGAAGCAACTGCAGATTGTAATCCCCAGAGTCACAAGCATCTGATGAATTGATCAGAAACCCTGTGGTTGCTGGGTTTGCTGAGCCTGGTGAGAGGTTGAACTCTGCAGACCAGGACAATGCTTCCCCTGTTTGGGAACATCTGTATGATGGGCAGATGATGCATAAAACCTTCTTCTCCTATGGGAAGAAAGTATGGCAGGACATTTCCTACCTACTGGGACAGAAGAAGGTGCAGAACAGCTCCTAGGAACAGGTAAGTCAGTGGAGAACTGAGTAACCTGACGTAAAGACTCCTTGTTGAAAAGATTGTCTCCAATGCAAGGAGTATGTCCCAGTCTGTGCTGTGCCCATTTGTCCAAACCTGAAGCTTGGAGCCAGGCTCTACGTCGTGCCCCTATGGTTATAGCAAAAGTTCTGCTAACAGACTCAAAAGAGTCTAGGGAAGCACGAGTAAGAAACCAAGAGATATTGTGGAGATGCTTGAGCAGTGAAGAATAGTCTGCACTCCTGGACTCTGGAAGAGAAGGAGTCAAAAGATGTAATTGCTTTGTGACCTCCTCAAGAGATATAGACTCATATAGAAAATATATGAGAGAATTCTTGCAGAAAGCATAGATGTCTGGAAGGTTTGACGTCCAAAGGCATCAAGTATCTTAGACTCACGACCTGGCGGATAAGAAGAGTGCTTTTTCTTGCTCTTTACCCGCCTCATTGCTGATTCCACAACTATGGAATGATGAGGAAGTTGAGTCTTTTGAAACCCTGGAGAGGGGGGCACTTGATATAAGATCAGTTGCTCTGGAAGGTAGGGGTACCCTTAAAGGCGTTTCCCACATTCCTAGAAGGAGATTCTGCAAGGAATGATGCAAAGGAAGCATTATGTTCTCCTTTGCTTTGGTAGAAAGAGTCCTGTGCAGGATCATGTCCTGGGATAGGAATAGCAAGAGATCTTGCTATATCCAGGAGGAAACTCTGAAAAGAGGGTTCCCCAACAGTATTTTCCCTTGGACAGATTAGATCTGAAGAACTAGCCTGAGCACCGACAGATCTATCCAGATATATAAGAATAGAAGATCCTGCACAGTGCAGTGTGGAATGCTTAAAGGATGGTCGCCGGTACTGGCCGTCAGGAGCAGCGACCGTCAGTACCACATTGTCCATGCCAGGTATTGACTCCAAGCTTGGCATAGAAGGGAGCGATCCTGTTGAAAAAAGCATGGTAGGAGTTGGCCATGATGCTACTGTGGATACCGGTACCGATGCCGATACCGGTACCGATGTCGGAGTCGAGCTCGACAAAGACATCGGAGCAGTCATCGGTGACCGTTCAATCGGTACCGAGGTAACCGAAAACCTCCGGGTGCTATCCTCGGTACCGAGCCACCTGTATCGATCGGTGTCGGTACCAAAATGAACTGGTACCGAGTCTTCCAGACCAGAGAGCGATTCTAAACTCGGCATCGATCAGCGAAGCATGGAATGCACCGACTGTAAGGGTAATGAGGACATCGGTACCGACTTCGGTACCGTGTCTGATACTGGTGAGTGAAGGTCAGCTAGTGACAACTCAATCGGCCTCGAGGGAACCAAGAGTTGCGGATCCGAATCATCGGAACCGAGCCTTCGGTACCGCCGGGAGCCGGTACCAAGGCGAGTCGGTACGCAGTCCTCCAGACTGGAGATCGATTCCAGACTCGGCATCGAAGGAAGCGAGGCTATCGATGCACGTCTGGAGGGTACCGATGTCGGTGGTAGTATCTGTGCTGGTACCGATAATGGAAGGTCAGTCTGGAGTGTATCCACCGGTCCCGAAGGCACCAAGGACGCCAGATGACCATCCCTGGTGAGGAGTATTTCATCCAACACCAGTGCCGATGTCGGGGTATCGGTACCGCTCGAAGCGGATGTCACCACCGGACACGGCTCAGGTATGTTCTGTGAGGGGTGAACCCCAGGAACAACCTGAAACCCCTTATACGCTTTGGAGACCGAAGACTCCCGCCGGGGTTTTGAAGCCAGTGGGCCCTCGAGGGCAAGGCCGGAGGCGTCTACATGCTGTGCATGAGACCTACCACTCGAGAGCTGGCTAGTCTTAACAGACTGTTTGTGGGTTACCTGATCCTGTGTGGACGAAGAAGGGGACGGTGCCCCAAAGCTGGAGGGAAACCGTGTATCAAGGGACCTCGATATTGAAGACTTCTTCTCACCAAAGTGTTGTCAGGACCCAAGCAGGTTAGACACCGACGTCGAGGGTCTAAAAATAAAGTTGTACCGCCACAGTTTGAACATTTCTTGGAGAAAGTGGCTGGCGGTTCCATGAACGAAAAAGAAGAGGCCTAAAAGGCCTAAGATACCGTGAGACACTATGAAGAAAAAATATTCCCTGAAAAAGAAAGATTTTACAAGAAAAGAAAAGAAAAGAAAACACCAGCGATACCGGTGGCGTCGGGAAGACAGCCGCGACCACAAGAAAACTAAAGAAATAAAAGAAGAATTTTCTGCGGTGACAGGACGACGTCCTGCCGGCTCCGCGAAAAAACGAAAACTGAGGAGAGGCAGTTGGGAAAGGCGGGAAGGCAGTACGCAGGCGTAGTGGGATGCTTCCAAAAGCTCTTTGATTGGACGCTGGGAAGCGTTCCTGCGCAGACTCCGTCGGTACCGACGTACCCATATGTGAAGACTCATTCCTGCTTGTTCCTGGAGATCAATTTTTCACATAAATTTTCTACACATTGCAAATCATCACCCCTTCAAAAAAGTGTATACCTTATCGTATTGATTAATATGGGTAAGCTTCAGACGTTGCTGTGCCTCAGCCAGTTGTCTGATACTTCAGCCTTCACTTTTGTCATTAAAAATGCCTGCATCTGCGCTGTAGTTAAGGGCGGGAAACCTGACATCATACTTCAATAGCCATTAGTTGCTGGGTAAATTTCAGACTTCCTTACAGTCCGACAAATCGTACCAAAAAACATTCAATTTAAATTTTGAATTTAAATAACATTAAAAGTCACCATTCCTGATCTAATTCTCCAACTTGAAGCACAGAACTTCTGTATCTCCATTATTGTAGCCAGATAGACAAAACTATCTCTTTCAGTATTTTTAGATATCCTCAATCTATTCGTATGTTTTAAACGTATCCATCATATATTCTCATTAATGAGGCACTTTTTCTTATCTATTATTTCTCTCAGGGATTATGGTATCAATTTAAAAATTATTATGAGCAACTCCTACTTATATTATCATCCCCCTTCCGATTATACTACACTTCACCTCCATACAACTTTAACTATAATTGTTTTTGCAACCATTCTTAATTTTTGAAGCTAAAGAAACACTGATAAATCTGTATCTAGATTCAATCCATTGGGAGATAAAAAATTTAACTTAAATATATATTTTTGTTCTAGCCTCATTATTGTTCTATTGATGTCTCCTCCTCTCCAGTTGAGCTTTACTCTCTATTACAAAACAATTTATATCATTAATTTGGTGTGCCATCTCTTGCCAATGGGCCACCAGAGGTTTTTCCACCACTCCTCTTCTGATACGACTCTTATGCTCAATTATTCGTACCTTTATACTCCTAATGGTCTTCCCCACATACAGCTTCTCACATGGACTCTGTATAACATAAATTACATGAGTAGTGTCGCAATTTGAGAAGTCTTCTATTTTAAACTCCTCTTGTCATAGGATGTATAAATTTATCTCATATTGGCATTGGCAAGAGGGCATATTGAACATTTCCCACATGAAAATTGGCTGGGTATCTTATAGTGACCCTTTGGTGGACCATCATTCCATGGTGCGACCGCACCTTGAATATTGTGTGCAATTCTGGTCACCATATCTTAAAAACGATACAGCGTTATTAGAAAAGGTACAGAGAAGAGCCACCAAAATGGTAAAGGGGATGGAAGGATACCCCTATGAAGATGCTAAAAAGGTTAGGGCTCTTCAACCTGGAAAAGAGACGGCTGAGGGGAGATATGATAGACATCTATAAATTAATGAATGGAGTGGAACGGGTAAAAGTAGAATGATTGTTTAAGTCACCAGAATATATGCAATGAAGCTACAGGGTAACCTATTTAAGACTAATAAGAGAAAATATTTTTTCACTCAACGTGTAATCAAACTCTTGAATTTGTTACCTGAGGATGTAGTAAAAGCTGTTAGTGTAGCTGGGTTTAAAAAATGTTTGGACAAGTTCCTGGAGGAAAAGTACATAAACCATTATTAAACGGGACCGAGGATATCACTGCTTGACCCAATACAAGCATTGAGGAATCTGTGTCTTTTGGGGAAACTGCTGTATTACTAATTAAAGACTTATTTGGATCAGCAAGGAATATAGAACTTTGCAAGGAAATTGAACTTTTGAGCCATTCTGCATGTGAGAAATCAACTGAGAAATCATGCTGAGCCAACTTGCTAGCCCAGAGACCAAAGCTGTATTTGCAATCTGGTGAGAAACTGCTTACACATCTAGCCTGAGGAATTCTGAAAGACCAGGGAGGAGTTCGTCTCCTAGCAAATGGAGATCCATTAAAGAGAACAATTCACCTAGACTTCGAGACAATTCTCTTAGCCAATATAGAAACATTTACCTAGCCAATGTAGACAGGATAAGAAGAATTCATCAATTGTAATTGTAGAAGTTTTGAGCTTTTAAAACCATGTGGGGTGTCTCCCTTGAGCATTCTCAGATGTCTGACCAGTGTCTTGATTGTGTACTATGTGTATGTTACTTGAAGGCTAGGAGCAAACAAAGGCTGGAGGACTGGGCAAACTACTATTAGCAAAGGTGTATGGGGTGGAGAATAACTGTAGAGATAAGCTCATGTGAGGAATCATGTGATGGCCAGCTGCAACACACTTACAGCCTATATATAGAGAGAGAAAATCCAGAACAGAGAGAGTGTAGATCTGCTTGGCCAGGTACATGCCAATGCATGAAGAATCCCAGACTTTTCTCCAGCCTTCGCTATGCTCTCTCCCAGCTGATGTTTTAAAGGGCTGCGATGATGCAGTTTGGTGACGTATTGTTCTGTTCTTGTAAGGGACAGGGAGTTTGGAGATGCAATATCTCATAACTCTATGGGTGATGTATTATTCTCCTGTAAATAATTGCTTTCTAGTTATCTTTTTTAACTAATCATGTGTAACTAAGTGAATTACTTGCCTTTCTGAGTATCCTTGCTTTGTTTTATAAATAAACTGCACGTCTTTTTTACAAGGTATGTAGCAAGACAACTGCTAGGTACTTATGACCTAGATTGACCACTGTTGGAAACAGGATACTGGGCTTAATGGACCTTGGTCTGACCTGGTATGGCATATCTTATGTTCTTATGTTATATCTTAAGTGAAGTCATGGCTAATGGTTCAAAGGGCAGCTGCATTAGAATGACATTGAGGTCCCAAGCTACCGGAGTTGGTTTAATAGGCAGTTTGGACAAGAGGAGACCTCTCATGAGACATGCTACTAGCGGTTGCATGGAAATGAGCTGTCCAAACAATAGGTGTTGAGAGGCCACAATGGCACTGAGGTAGACTCTAACAGAGTTTGTCTTTAGACCTGTCGAGTGCAGGTGGAGGAGACACTGAAGGAGTAACTCCATTGGAGCAGAAAAGGGATTGAGATCTTTCTGGGAACACCCGACAGAGAATCTACACTACTTAAAAGCATATGAACGTCTGGTGGAGGGCTTTCTAGAAGCCATAAAAAGTCTCCTTAACCTTTTGAGTAAGCTCAAAGCCTTGTAAAGCTTTGCTCTCAGAAGCCAAGCTGTGAGGCGGAGACTGTGGATTGGGATGGAGTAGTGAGCTGTCATCCTGGGAGAGGAGATCTGGCGCATATCCCAATTGCAGAGTCAGACATAGTAGCAGTGGAAACCATGGTTGCCAGTGAGGGGCTATGAGAATCATGGAGCCCTAGACTGAAGCTTGAAAAGCATCTTGGGAATGAGGGGTATAGGAGGGAAAGCATAAAGCAGATCCTAGCCCCAGTGTAGGTAGAAGGCATCCCTTGTTAAGCTGCTGGATGTCTGAGTTCTTGTGCAGAGGCGAAGAAGCTTGTCATTCTGCGGAGTAGCAAACAGGTCTATATCTGGAGTTCCCCAGGTCTGGAAGATGGATGTTGTGTTCGGATGGAGAGACCATTTGTGGGGAAGAAGAATGTGACTCAGTCTGTCTGCCAAGACACTTAACTCCCCCAGGAGGTTTACTGCTTGGAGATGTATTTTTTGAGCAATGGCAAAGGACCACAGGTGTAGCGCCTCCTCCTCCCTGCTTGTTCACATAGAACATGGCAACCTGATTGTCCGTCCTGACTAGAACTTGTTGTGTTCTGGAGGTGGTGTTGAAACACCTGGAGGGCATTCGAGATAGCACAAAGTTCCAGGAGATTGATCTAGAGTTGTGACTCTTGCGTTGTCCTTAGATCCTGTGTAGTCAGGTTGCCCATATCCCCTTGTGTTAAATGTATCCCCCAATTGTGTTCTAACCACTTTGATTGAAGGATAAGGTGGTATACAAAACTGTCTAAATAAGGTGGAGGGGGGCAGAGTTTGCAGATCAAGTTTGTATCCTTCCTGGACTATGCTGAGTGTCCACTGCTCTGAGGTGCCATCTGTGGGTGAGGTGAGACAGTCTGCTTGCTATGTGGAAGGGTGGGGGTCTCCAGAGGCAGGGTGGCAATGTTCTCTAGGAAAGAGTCAAAAACTATTCACAGACTGTGGCTGCGGAGCTGGTTGAGATTTAGCCACCTGTGGCTTCTTTGGTTGCTTAAGAGGTTGCTGCCTCTTCTGTGGGACCTGATCCTGGTACTGGGAAGCAGGAGGATAAGTAGAAAGACTTTTTGCAGGTGTCTTTTTCCTAGCAGAGTCAGCTGTTACTCTGGACAATCACTTTAGAGTAGTATTTTCTGAATCTAATTGAGAGGCGTTATCTTGCCAGTCTTTGTTAAAGAGGTTTTCCCCCTGCGCAAGGTATGTTGCCCAGCTAATCTTGAACCCACTGTTCAAGATCTAAGGCTTAAGCCATCCAATTCTATGTGCACCAATGCATATTTTGCCGAGGCCCTGCTTGTGCAAGCAAAGGTAGCCCTACTGACAAACTTCAAAACATTTTGGCTATGCTTAACTAGGGCAAGATAATCTGCCATCTTGTCATCTGAGAGGAGAGGGGCAAAGGCTTCGAGATCGCTGGAGACAATATCCTCGCACAAGACATGGTACTGTGTAGCAGCCCTCTTAACTGTTATTTCCCTCCCTCCCCAACACCCACCTACCCCTGGGATAATGGTTGCTTTATAGGTACTTACACACCTTAAAAGACAGGAAGTGCTCTCAAGTGAAGCTCGTTACCCCAATCAGTCATACACTAAGGACCTGAGATAAATAATCTTCAGGTGAACAAGGTATATTAAACGTATTAGGTACAGTTTTATTAGTATAAATATCCATAGCAACCCTTACTAAGTAAAGAACTTGAAGATCTAAACACAAACTTAAAACTAAGATGCAGACAGCAGTTCAGCAGCGAGATGGGGGCTTTCCAGTCTTTTGCAATGAGTGTCACATGGATGATTTTCTCCCAGTTGGTGAGAGGTCTTACATGTGCACTAGGTGCAAGGAGCTCTTTGCTCTCAGGGAACGTGTCCATTCTCTAGAGGCAAAAGTAGCAGACTTGGAAAACATAAGAAAGACAGAGAGGTACATGGACGAGACCTACAGGGATATAGTCCTGAAGTCCCACCTCCAGTCTGGCAGCATCCCTGTTGCCATGGAGGAGAGAGGTCACGTGACAGGAGAGCATCACCCTGGCGTGGCAGGAAGTGATGCTGTAACTAGGACCTGTCCTCCAGGTGATGTAAAAGGGAAGTTTCTCCAGGGCCATGTGCCCATGAAGGAAGGGTTAGAACAGCCGTTATAGTTGGTGATTCGATTATTAGGCATGTAGATAGCTGGGTGGCTGGTGGACATGAGGATCGCCTGGTGACATGCTTGCCTGGTGCGAAGGTAGCAGACCTCACGCGCCACCTAGATAAGGTCTTAGATAGTGCTGGGGAGGAGTCTGCTGTCTTGGTACATGTCGGTACCAATGACATAGAAAAATGTGGTAGAGGGGTTCTGGAGGCTAAATTTAGGCTTTTAGGTAGGAAATTGAAATCCAGAACTTTCAGGGTAGCATTCTCCGAAATGCTTCCCGTTCCACACGCAGGACCCAAAAAGCAGGCAGAGCTCCGGAGTCTCAATGCGTGGATGAGACAAGGGTGCAGAGATGAGGGTTTGGATTTGATAGGAACTGGGGAACATTCTGGGGAAAGGAGGGGCTCTTCCGAAGGGATGGGCTTCACCTTAACCGGGATGGAACCAGGCTGCCGGCATTAACCTTTAAAAAGGAGATAGAGCAGCTTTTAAACTAGATAATAGGGGAAAGCAGTCAGTCACACAACAGCGCATGGTTCGGAAGAATGTATCCTTGAAGGATACTACCAAAAGCAGAGAGGTTCAAAAAAGAGTAAAGTAGCCCAAATGCCCTCGAGTATGGAGCAGAGCGAGCTTAAAGATCCCAAATTACCCATGTCTACCAATAGCCAAATTAATATGAATAAAATACAGGTCTCTAAAATGCTTGTATGCAAATGCTAGAAGTCTAAAAAATAAGATGGGAGAGTTAGAATATATAGCGCTAAATGAGAGGTTTATTTATTTTTTATTTATTTACATTCTCTTATATACCGCGCTATTCTGCATCAGTGCGGTTTACATTGAACAAACTGAAATTACATTAAACAGGGCATTATAACTTGGAGATAACTATTTTACAGGGAACATGGGCTATGGAGGGTTAAGTGGCTTGCCCAAGACCACAAGGAGCACCTGCGGGACTAGAAACCCCAGTCCTTCCGGTCCAAGGTTGCTGTCCTCTAGTGGGATTTGAACCCCCGTTCTTCCGGCCTGAAGTACCTTGCCCAAACCACTAGGCCACTCCTAGGTTAGATATGACTGGAATATCGGAGACATGGTGGAAGGAGGACAACCAGTGGGACACTGTGATACCTGGGTACAAACTATATCGTAATGATAGAGCTGATCAAATTGGTGGAGGGGTTGCGCTCTATGTTAGAGAGGGTATTGAGTCAGAAAGGATTAAAGTTTTGCAGGAAACAAAATTTGCTGTAGAATCTCTATGGATTGAAATTCCATGTAAAAAGGAGAAGGCGATGGCAGTAGGAGTGTACTATCGACCACCTGTCCAGAATGAACAAATGGATGATGAAATGCTCAAAGAAATCAAGGAAGCTAATAAAAGTTACAGCGCAGTAATAATGGGTGATTTCAATTACCCCGGTATCGACTGGTTCAGTGTCACGGCAGGACATGCTAGGGAGATAAAGTTCCTAGATGAAATAAATGACTGCTTCTTGGAGCAGCTGGTTCATGAACCGACCAGAGGGGAAGCCATATTAGACCTAGTCCTTAGAGGAACACCAGATCTAGTGCAAGAGATAAGGGTGTTGGGGCCACTTGGCAATAGTGATCATAGCATAATCGTCTTTGATTTAATTAGTGGAGGAGGGATAGTAAGGAAATCCACAGTACTACCTTTTAATTTTCAAAAGGGAGACTATGATAAAATGAGGAAAATAGTTAAGAAAAAACTAAAAGGAGCAGTTGCAAACGTTAAAGACTTACATCAAGCTTAGGTGTTGTTGAAAAATACTATCTTGGAAGCCCAGACCAGCTGTATTCTACGTTTTAAGAAAAGTGGAAGGAAGTCCAAAACCTGCCAGCATGGTTTAAAGGTGAGGTCAGAGAGGCTGTTGCCAAAAAAGCATCTTTCAGGAAATGGAAAAAAGAGCCAAACGATGAAACCTGGAAACAGCACAAGCACTGACAAGTCAAATGCAAGGCATTGATAAGGCAGGCAAAGGGAGAATTTGAGAAGCAGCTTGCTGCGGAAGCAAAAAAACGAAATAAAGACTTTTTCCCAAGTACATTCGTAGCAAAAAATCTGTGAGAGAGTCAGTTGGTCCATTAGATGATAGAGGGGTTAAAGGGGCACTAAGAGGCGATAAGGCGATAGCGGAGAGACTGAATGAATTCTTTGCTTTGGTCTTTACCGAGGAAGATGTAGGATGTTACCCATGACTGAAGTGGTATTTAAAGGTGCAGAATAATTGAAGGAAATATCGATACATCGGGAAGATGTATTACAACTATTAGATAAACTGAAGAGTAGCAAATCATCTGGGCCGGATGGTATACATCCGAGGGTGTTGAAAGAACTGAAATATGAGATTGCAGACCTGCTATTAGTAATCTGTGAACTATCATTAAAATCATCTCTAATACCTGAAGATTGGAGAATCGCCATTGTAACACCAATTTTTAAAAAGGGTTCCAGGGGTGATCCGGGAAACTACAGACCGGTGAGCCCGACGTCAGTACCGGGAAAAATGGTAGAAACCATCAAAGAATAAAATTACTCAGCATGTAGATAGGCATGACCTAATGGGAGACAGCCAACATGGCTTTAGACAAGAAAGATCTTGTCTTACTAATCTGTTATGTTTTTTTGAAGGTGTGAATAAACAGGTAGACAAAGGTGAGTCGGTTGATATAGTGTATCTGGACTGTCAGAAAACCTTTGACAAGGTCCCTCATCAGAGACTTTTGGCAAAACTAAAGAGTCATGGGATAGGAGGCAGTGTACTATTGTGGATCAGGAGCTGGTTAAAAGATAGAAAGCAGAGGGTAGGGCTAAATGGCCAATTTTCCCAATGGAAAAAGGTGAATAGTGGTGTACCCCAGGGATCTGTGCTGGATCCGCTGCTTTTTGACATATTCATAAATGACCTGGAAAGTGGAATAACGAGTGAGGTTATCAAATTTGCAGATGACAAAACTATTTAAAGTTGTTAAAACCCAAGAGGATTATGGAAAATTGCAAGAGGATCTTGATAAATTGGAAGACTGAGCATCCAAATTTAATGTAGACAAGGGCAAAGTTATGCACCTAGGGAAGAACAACCCAAACTATGGTTACACGATGCAAGGTTCCACATTAGGAACCACCACCCAGGAAAAAGATTTAGGCGTCATTGTGGATAACATGTTAAAACCCTCGGCCCAGTGTGCAGCGGCGGCCAAGAGAACAAATAGAATGCTAGGTATCATAAAGAAAGGAATGGAAAATAAAACAAAAGATATTATAATGCCTTTATATCGTTCCATGGTGAGATCACATCTTGAATATTGTGTGCAATTCTGGTCGCCGTATCTTAAAAAGGATATAGCGATATTAGGAAAGGTTCAGAGAAGAGCCACCAAAATGGTAAAGGGGATGGAAGGATACTCCTATGAATAAAGGCTAAAAAGGTTAGGGCTCTAACCTGGAAAAGAGACGGCTGAGGGGAGATATGACAGAAGTCTATAAATTAATGAACGGAGTGGAACGGGTAAACATAGATTAACTGTTTACGTTATCAGAATATAGAAAGACTAGGGAACATGCAATGAAGCTACAGGGTAAACTATTTAAGACTAATAAAAGAAAATATTTTTTCACTCAACGTGTAATCAAACTCTGGAATTTGTTACCGGAGGATGTAGTAAAGGCTGTTAGTGTAGCTGGGTGTAAAAGAGGTTTGGACACGTTCCTGGAGGAAAGGTCCATAAACCATTATTAAGAAGGGACCCAGAATATCAATGCTTGACCCAGTACAAGCATTGTGGAACCTGTGTCTTTTGGGGAAACTGCTAGGTACCTATGACCTAGATTGGCCACTGTTGGAAACAGGATACTGGGCTTGATGGACCTTGGTCTGACCCAGTATAAGAACATAAGATATGCCATACTGGGTCAGACCAAGGTCCATCAAGCCCAGTATTCTGTTTCCAACAGTGGCCAATCTAGGTCATATGTACCTAGCAGTTTCCCCAAGGGACACAGGTTCCACAATGCTTGTATTGGTTCAAGCATTGATATCCTGGGTCCCTTTCAAAGTATGACATATCTTATGTTCTCTTTGAGGAACACTCATGTAGAGGATATAGCAGTTGATCCTAGCAGAGCGCATGGATGCTTGGAAGCATCGTCGCTCAAAGTGTCAAGAGTTCTCGATTCTCTGCTTAGAGGAATGAGTCTTTGATCTTTTGATTCAGCACATCGCCGATTGAATCACCATAGAATGGTGGGGAAAGCTGCGACTTTTGGAAGCCAGGACACTCCAGTACCCAATACATAGTATCGAGATGTCGACTTTGAGGTGAGACCGTGAGAGTTGTCTCCCACATACGGAGCATAAGGTCATGAAGGATGCGGTGCACCAGTAAAGTGGCTGCCTCTTTGGGTGCTGTTGGGTATTGGAGGATCTCTAATTCCTCCACCCGTGGCTCCTTCTCCAATGTTACAGTGATAGAGAGACCTTTGGTTAGGTTTCAAATGAATTCCTGGAAGAAGGACATGTCTCAGGACCCCAGGAATCGAGTGACTCCATATCTAAAACGGGGGAATCGGAGGAAGTATTAATGGGCATGGTGTTTGTCAGCAGCTAGATGCCAGTACCGGTGCTCCAAGGTATTGGCTTCAGTGAGACACTTTTTCAAGGGAGGGCATGGTTGGGAGCGATGTCAATGTCATCTGCAGCAGCCCTGATGTCGTGCCCGGAACCGGTGCTGATGTTGGTACCGTAACCAGTATTGATGGGGCAGTGTCTAGCCAAGGGTTTTATAGTACTGAGGCTGCAAGGAGGGCTGCCAAGCTCTGCTTGATGGCCAGTATGCACTGGTCTATTGAGGTTGTAGATGCTTGGATGTTGGTGATGTTTGCGCTATCGTTCCAAAGCATGGCACCAGTAGCTCTCCAGAGGTCAAGGCTTTGGGAGCATCCTGGGGCCCCACAATGGCTTTGAAGGACAGGACCTCTTGCCAGGGCTGTTTAGCAGGCCAATCCACCTCAGAGGCAACACCCAAGGGGTCTTGATGCTTTGAGCGAGATCTTCCCCTGGAGGTACTGTCAGACTTCGATGCGGCCTTGTGCTTGGACTTCAAAGATACCCAAGATCTATGGGAGGATGAGGAGACCCTTGACAAGTGGACACCATCGATACCGCGTCCAAGGCAGAGTGTGCTTCAAATTTAAAAGCCCGGTTTTGTAGGCCTCGCTGTGTCATTTTTTGACAGAGGGGACAGTCTTTTGGCTGGTGGTCTGGGCAGAGGCATTTTAAACACCAGTCATGTTTTTCTTTTTCTTTTTTATTGAAAATAAAGAATTTAATAAAAAGAATAAGGGAATGAGCAGTGTCTTGAACAGTGCCGGTGTCAACGGGAAGGCAGAGACACTATCACAAAAAAGGTTTTTCTGCAGTGACAGAATTTGCTTCCTGATGGCTCCGCAGAAAACAAAGACCTGAAGAGAGAGTGTTGTGAAGGCAGTTGCCCAGGTGCAGTGGAGTGCTTCCAAAAGCTTTCCAGTTGGATGCTGGGGAATGTTCCCATGCAGGCTCAGTCGGTACAGACGTCACCCATATGTGAAGACTACATTCCGGCTTGTCCCTGGAGATATCTGTTTTGTCCGTTTCATTTAGGAAAAGATTGAAAGCTTGGCTATTCCCCTAAGTTTTCTGAGAATTGTTCTTTTATTATGTATGTTTTTATTACTAGTTTGCCATACTGATCCGATTTGATTGGGAGTGCAGCGGTATAGACGTTGCTTAAATAAATCTAAAAAAATAAAAATAAAATCTGTAGGCTCAACACTAACTACACACATGTAGGGGGGGATGTAATGCTGAGGGAACATGCCACCTATGCTTACCACACAGGGTCCCCGATACCCAGATGCCACCCTTTGGCCACCACATAGGACACCCATCCTTGTTGCCCAACCTCAGCCAGGGGAGTAGGAGGCAGTCCACAAAGGGTATCCATACCCCCATCATGCAGAAAGCTCTGGGAAGCACTCTACAGGACCTCCTACACACCACCATGGGGACAGGCAACTTCTAAGCGGGTCCCAGCCGGAGCACACAGCTCTCAAGGAAATGAAGGCCCACAGGCCCTTGGGAGCCCACATGAGGTCCCCAGATCTGTGGAAGGCCTCATCCCCTAGGCAATGAAGGAACGTCAACCAAGCAAGCCATGTTCAGTGGTAGGAAGGATGGTATCTGCTCATAGGAAACATTGTAAGAGCGGTATACCATAAAATCCGATCCCTTAGACATCTAAGATCCCTGCTTGCACCTGACGATTTCAGAACCATCTATCAGGCACTAATCATACCGCATTTTGATTATGCAAATTCAATCCTGCAAGGTCTCCCTCAAGCCACCTTAAATCCACTTCAACTTGCAATGAATGCCGCAGCAAGAGTTCTACATGGTGCTTCTAGGAAAGACCATGTCACACCCATTCTAAAACATCTCCACTGGCTCCCAATACAAGGTAGAATCACTTACAAGACCTTACTACTTACAATTCAAGGTTATTAAAGGTCTTTCGTCGGCATCATTGACTGAACTAATCCAGACAACTCCTCTCAATAGGGACAGAAGGTCAGTAACACTTAACACCCTGGTAGTCCCAAAACTAATAACACAATGCACCAAGGCAACAGTAGGCAGGGCCTACAATTTCTGCGCACCAAGGTACTGGAACAGTCTCCCTCTCGGCATCCGATCAATCCAGGACTTATTTCAGTTCAGAAAGACCTTAAAACTTCACCTCTTCCTCCAGTTTTACCCAGAAGCCAATGTGGACGCTGCACCATCCTCACAAGCCTCTCAGAACCCCCTTGACTGAAGTCAAAAGAGTTCCCAATTATGTCTTAAATTGTAAATAGTTACCTGTTATCCAAGTTGCATTACCTGTTCAACTGTAAACACAAAGTACCATCGGAAATGTGTATTTTATTGTTCATTGTAAACCGCACTGATGCTGAATAGCGCGGTATAAAAGAAACTCTAATAAACTCTAGTAAGTCATTAGGGCAAAGACATCCTTCCTATAGTTACAGTGAAATGCCATCTGCCCACAGCCCTCCAAGTACATGTAAGACATGCCACATGGCTCCCCATGCAGTGGAGGGAGTGGGCAGACAAGCACATACTGGTGCCAAACCTGCATTTTACCAGTTGTTGTAACACCTCAGTTGCATGCCCTTGCCCCAAATGTACTCTACTATCTCCAATTCTGCCTGTATGTCCAATACCAGTTGTTGCACTGAGCACAGGCCCTGTCTCCCAAGTCTTCCTCAGCTTATCACACCAGCAGCTGTTCCACATCTATCCAATCAAATGCATAATTTCAACAGTGATGTAGCTTTGTGTGGGTGTGTGTATAGCACACTCACCAGCAGCACGTGTTCTCTGGGAACAGGCATCAGTCCTCACATATAGGTGACGTCGGCACTAACTGAGCATATGCGGTAACCTATCCCCAGCTTTCAAAGAAAATCTTTGGGATATCCACCACGCTTGTGTGGTCACCTTCCCGCCCAAGGGTGCCATCTTGCCTCAGTATGACATGGCTCAAAACAGCAAAAAAGAAAAGCAACTCCACGGGGAGCAGGGAGGGTTGGGAGGACTGATGCCTGCTGTTCCTGAAGAACACCTGCTACAGGGGGAGGAAAATGCACTGTAAGTGACTACTTCGGAGGGAGCATCGCACTGCAGGATCTTGGAGTCATCCGCCCAAGGCTCCTCCTCTGACTCTATTGGTGAAGGCCAGGGCCTTCGCCATGTCCCTGATGAACTCCAAAAAAAAGGAGAGGTCCTCGGCCGAGACCTGCAGCAGTCCTCCAGGGGAAGAGGGGTCCAAAGAGACATCCCAATGAAGGCGGTATTAAGGGACTTATCGTTGGTCTCCCACCCGAATCTGATGAGGCCTCAAGAACCCTCTGGGCATCGGGACTGCATCAGGTCCCTGGCACGGTGAGGGTCCCAGATCCCCTGCACTGTGACCCAGAGGTGCTGGCAGAGGAATTCCTCCATCTCAGACAACACAGAGACCATGCCGGGAATTGTCCAGAGGCCTATGGCACTCGAGGACAGGGTCCACGACCTTCAAAGATGCCCTTGCAGTGGAGGGACCGGGCGTCAGCCCCTGTTGCTGGGCAAAGAAGGCAGTGAGGCTGTGCTCGAGGCCAGAAGGCTCAGCAGCCACCAGTATGGGCACAGAGGACCTCAGGCCTGATGCTGGCACTGTTGAGAGGGTGTCCTCGACTAGGATGGGTTCGGGAGAACGGGATCGATCGCCTCATGACAAAGGAGTCTTCTCCCACCGGGGCAGCTTGGAGGGCCGCTGCCAGCCACTGCCCTCTGTATCGTGTCGAGAACTCCGATGCTGGTGACCGTGAGTCTTGCCCAACAATGCCACAGTCTACATCCAGTTCTTCAGGGGACAGCCCTCAGAAGACAATCCCTGGGTCCAATGCCCTGCAGCCTCGGGGCTCAGAAAGGGCATGGCTGTCATGAGAGGCTAATGCCACCACAGCAGCCCAAGGGCACCGGTTCTGCGAGCGATGCCAGAGCAGAGACAGACGTCTTGCCGAACATGGTATTTCACTGCTTTTCAGTTTTGGAGACCATATCTTGCAAAAGATGTAAAAATACTGGAAACCTTCAGAGGAAGGCGACCAAAATGATTTGGAGCCTGCGTAAGAAACCTTATGAGAAAAGACTTGAAGACAGCCATGCCCTTTCTGAGGAAGATGTAGGGATGTTACCCATGACTGAAGTGGTATTTAAAGGTGCGGAAGAATTGAAGGAAATATTGATACATCAGGAAGATGTATTACAACTATTAGATAAACTGAAGAGTAGCAAATCACCTGGGCCGGATGGTATACATCCAAGGGTGTTGAAAGAACTGAAATATGAGATTGCAGACCTGCTATTACTAATCTGTGAACTATCATTAAAATCATCTCTAATACCTGAAGATTGGAGGATCGCCAATGTAACGCCAATTTTTAAAAAGGGTTCCAGGGGTGATCCGGGAAACTACAGACCGGTGAGCCTGACATCAGCATGTAGATAGTCATGACCTAATGGGAGACAGCCAACATGGCTTTAGACAAGAAAGATCTGGTCTTACTAATCTGTTATGTTTTTTTGAAGGAGTGAATAATCAGGTGGACAAAGGTGAGTCGGTTGATATTGTGTATCTGGACTTTCAGAAAGCCTTTGACAAGGTCCCTCATGAGAGACTTTTGGCAAAACTAAGAGTCATGGGATAGGAGGCAGTGTACTATTGTGGATCAGGAGCTGGTTAAAAGATAGAAAGCAGAGGGTAGGGCTAAATGGCCAATTTTCCCAATGGAGAAAGGTGAATAGTGGTGTACCCCAGGGATCTGTGCTGGGTCCGCTGCTTTTTGACATATTCATAAATGACTTGGAAAGTGGAATAACGAGTGAGGTTATCAAATTTGCAGATGACACAAAACTATTTAAAGTTGTTAAAACCCAAGAGGATTGTGAAAAATTGCAAGAGGATCTTGATAAATTGGAAGACTGGGCATCAAAATGGCAGATGAAATTTAATGTGGACAAGTGCAAGCTTATGCACCTAGGGAAGAACAACCCAAACTATGGTTACATGATGCAAGGTTCCACATTAGGAACTACCACCCAGGAAAAAGATTTAGGCGTCATTGTGGATACCATGTTAAAACCCTCGGCCCAGTGTGCAGCGGCGGCCAAGAGAGCAAACAGAATGCTAGGTATGATAAGGAAAGGAATGGAAAATAAAACAAAAGATATTATAATGCCTCTATATCGTTCCATGGTGAGACCGCACCTTGAATATTGTGTGCAATTCTGGTCGCCGTATCTTAAAAAGGATATAGCGATTTTAGAAAAGGTTCAGAGAAGAGCCACAAAAATGGTAAAGGGGATGGAAGGATACTCCTATGAAGAAAGGCTAAAAAGGTTAGGGCTCTTTAATCTGGAAAAGAGATGGCTGAGGGGAGATATGATAGAAGTCTATAAATTAATGAACGGAGTGGAACGGGTAAACGTAGATCGATTGTTTACCTTATCAGAATATAGAAAGACTAGGGGACATGCAATGAAGCTACAGGGTAAACTATTTAAGACTAATAAAAGAAAATATTTTTTCACTCAACGTGTAATCAAACTCTGGAATTTGTTACCGGAGGATGTAGTAAAGGCTGTTAGTGTAGCTGGGTTTAAAAAAGGTTTGGACAAGTTCCTGGAGGAAAGGTCCATAAACCATTATTAAGAAAGGACCCAGGATATCAATGCTTGAACCAATACAAGCATTGTGGAACCTGTGTCCCTTGGGGAAACTGCTAGGTACATATGACCTAGATTGGCCACTGTTGGAAACAGAATAGTGGGCTTGATGGACCTTGGTCTGACCCAATATGGCATATTTTATGTTCTTATGACCTAAATATGTACACTTTGGAGGAGAGGAGGGATAGGGGAGATACAATTCAGACCTTTAAATACTTAAAGAGGAACGATGAACAAACAAACCTCTTCCAAAGATGGGGAAGCTGCAAAACTAGAGGGCATAACATGAAGCTGCAAGGTGGAAAATTGAATGGCAATGTCAGGAAATATTTCTTCACTGAAAGGGTGGTGGATGCTTGGAATGCTCTCCCAATGGAAGTGGTCAGGGCAAACACAGTGTCTGAATTCAAAACAGCTTGGGACAAGCACAGCGGATCCCTTTACAGCAACAGGATAAAAACATAATAAACTGAACCATCCAACTTCTCAACAAATAGGGATGTCCTACATGGAGTGGTGGGTCCACCCCTAAACAAAGACATGGGGAGGGTGTGGCCTGCACAGAGCGACAGGTGCACCTACTCTTGCCGTATTGCTGGGCAGACTGGATGGACCATGCTGGTCTTTATCTGCCATCTGCCATCATTTACTATGTTACTATGACTGAAAACTGGTTCTTTAGGAAAGCTTCCACCTTGCAATCCATGTGATCTTCGAGAGCTGCACAACCCTCCTCCAGGATGTACATTCGTTTAGAGACAGCCTTCACCTGCACATCCAATTGGGGTAACGAAATCCAGGCAGTAAGGTCCTCCAGAAGGTCAGCATAGGGCCTATTCATGACCCTGCCCTTCAACAGAACTCCATTCCATGCATACCATGCTCTTGAGAACTTCCAGGAAGCAAATGCTCTGCAGGGTTTACAAACCCCCTGCACGTGGAGATTGCACTTGCTGTGTCTATTCCGCCGTCAGAGCAACTGGTAGTCACAGGGCAGAGGACACCTGATCAAATCAGTGCTGCCATCTCTTCTTTCTAAACCAAACAGATGAGAGACTTGTCTTGGTCATCTGGCACAAAGGCTCGCCTTCTTCACAAGTAGAGTCATCCTCAAATTTCAAGACAGGATCCCAAATACAGAAGAGATGCTCCAAGTCTCCAGAATCCATTCTCTTCTGGAGACGCTTCTTCCGAGGAATCTCTGTAGGGCTTCACCTTCCCTGCAAATAAGGGCCTTCCTCTGAGCAAGAGGAGGATGGGCCTGAGGCTGCTTGATCCAAAGCTGCACCAGAAAGTCCATGCTTGCTAAAGAAAAGAAAATCTGAAGATGAGAGCCCAGAGGCTCGGAACTCTGCCAGCCTTGCTCATCCCTTTAGAGGAGGATTGACCGACCACTTCATGATATCACTGAGAAGCTTCAGGTGGGCTGAGCTCACTTCTTCGCTGCCACTTTCAGATCTTGATTCACCTGATCTCCTTGTGTTGTCCATCTTGACTAGACTGTAAGCTCTGATGAGCAGGGACTGTTTCTTATATGTCTGTGCAGCGCTGCATGTGTCTTGTAGTGCTATACAAATGCTCAGTAGTAGTTCAGAAGAGCAAGCGGAGTAATCCAGAGCAGGGGCTCACTCTCTTTCTCCAGCCAACCTCACTGCAGCCTGCAGAACTGAAGAAAGGATGTCAAAAACCACCAACTGTAAGGATGATACCAGTGAGCAAAAGCCTCCACAGAGATCACAGAGAGAGACCAGTGAGGTAGTTTCACATTTGCCATAGATCAGGCAGTGTCTCCTCTGAAATGACATGCATCTGTTCCCAGAAGAGCGGCTTCCACAGCTTAGCGAGGCCTCTCCACACTCAGCCAAGGTGCTCTAGAAGGGCTGAGCCTAGAGCAGGCACATGAGGAACACAGAACTACCACATGATGCAGACAAAGGTGCTTAAACACCACGCACTCATGCCATGCATTGTGAGCACACAAATACCGCATTAACAAGGTGTGCTGCAAAGAATGTGTGACAAAGCACAACCAAACTCCAGTAACACATGCTCACAGCACAAGGCAGGAACGGGCAGGAGAAAAACTGCATTTAACCAACAATTCTGCTGAACTGGTCTCAGACATAGCAATCGAACCACCCAGCAGACAAGTCAGGGGGCCCCACAGACAACTTTAATGAAACTGGAACTTTAATCTGGTACTCACCCCCTAGGGAGCCCCAAGCAGACACAGTGCTGGGCTCAATGTTACTCCCCTGCTTCTAAGGCCTGCAAGACACATACCTCTGAAGATCTTCACCCAAATCTTTGGGGGACAGCCATGGGGAGGAGGGGAAGGAGGCATCAAGGTTGTGCAACCAACGATTCTTCTGGAGTCCTGAGCCAACAATTATGGCTATTCAACTAGCCCTTAACAGGATTAAGGATGACAAACTGAACAAAGAAGGCACCAGCTTTAAGGATGCCCCTACGTGAGCTTCCCATGTCTAGCTCAAGTGAGAAAGTCGTTCCTAAGAGTCGTCACAAGCTAAATCTAACTTTTCTCAAAGTTTTCACAGAGCTGCTCAGATGCATCTACACTCTACTGGACAAGAAGAAATACTGGGTAAGTATGCCCCTAGCTGTCTCAGATAGGTTTGCAGGATGATGTCATAAGAAACCTCTGGATTTTTTTCTCTGTCTCCACCTCTGCTGGTAGGGGAACACAACCCACTTTTCTAGGCTGGACCAGCAGGACAATGTGGAAATATATTTATCGCTGTCCTTATATGGTTTATGAAGAAGACCATCAAACATTTTAATAACCACTCTCTGGACCAACTCCATCTCATTTATAATCCTTTTGAATCGCACACAATGCCCCAAATGAAGTCTTACCAAGGACAAATAGAGACACCATTATCTCCTTTCTCCTGCTGGCCATTCCTTTTGCCTTCCTGGCTTCCCCATCATCTTTTCTACCTGTCAGACCCCCCCCCCCCCCCTTGTAAGATCATCAGATGTGATCACACCAAGTCTCGCCTCTTCTTTCATGCACAGTAGTTCATCTCCTTTATACTGCACAACTCCCTTGGGTTTTTAGATCCCAAATGTACAACCCTGCATTTTACCATTAAATCTTAACTTTCAAACTCTAGACCCCTCCTCTTGTTTATCACACTTTCCAGGGTATGCTCCCTGCTGCAGATTTTGGCATTATCCATAAAAAGGCAAACCCTGCTTGACAGCCTCTCCTCTATGTCACTAAGCAAGTTCTTTAAGAATCCACAGCGCTACCAAAACTAGTAAAGCCCAGGCCTACACTTGCAATAGGAAGATTTAGGTGATCACCTATAATACAGAAATACTGGGGGCAGTGGAGGACCAGCTTAAGGGTATCTGACACCCTTCTCTCCCCCTCCCCCCATGAAAAAAAAAAGGGGTCAGCTCAAAACAATCTGCTGTCTAAAGCAAGGACCGATATGGCGGCCGCCTCCCCCCTAGACAACTAAAAGTGAGGGTTCTGTCAGAGTACTGGCCAGAGAGCAAGAAAGCATAGTTACTCACCTGTAATAGGTGTTCTCCAGGGACAGCAGAAAGTCAGTCCTCACTTATGGGTGACATCGGCAACGACGGAGCCCACGCAGAGCAATTCCCCAGCTTCCAAAGAAAGCCTTTGGGATTGCTGCCATGCATGCATGGTCTTCTTCCTGTCCAAGGGTGCCATCTTGCTCAGTCTCCCTTTTTCCGCGGAGCCCTTTGGACGCACGTCCTCATCCCTCAGAAAAAGTGTTTCGTTTTTCAGTCTATAGGCCTACCTCTTTTCTGGTTGCATCGGTCCTCTACCCGTCCTTCCCCTGCTCTCTGAAGCCTTCAGAGGACGTTTTCTTCACTTTTTTTGCCTTTAACAGGCGCCCTTTTTACCTCCAACAGCTGGATGCGTGGGTCTTTGACCTCACAGGGGCCATTTTTGCCCCTATGGCCACCAGATTCAAAAAATGCGATAGATGCTCTAAGAACATGTCGCTTAGGACACCGAAGACTGTTGCCTGCGGTGTCTCGGGGCTGACCATGATCCAGAGCTATGTTCACTTTGTAAGAAAATGTTCTCCAAAGCCCTGCTCAGTCAGTCATAAGCAGAAGTCCGAAGACATATTCAGAAAGGCCGCCTCGGAGTTCCCAGTGGCACCCTCAGTCATCTCTCCTCCGGTGGGATCCCCCACTTCGGCCCCGCACTCTTGGCAGCACTCCAACCAGGGGTCCCCTGAAGTGGAGCGGCGCTAGAAGGCAGCCTCGAAGTCGCTGTCGGGGGCTCCCGACAAGCACGAGAGCTCCTGCACTCTGTCGCTTAGCCCACTTCAGCGTTGCCGAGAGTCAGACAAGGAGCGTTCCCACAAGGTATCTCGTACAGATATGGAGGGCTCTGGCGATGGTGCCCAGTCTCTTGAGGGCTGTCCCAGCGAGGACCCCCTCTCCTCCGACGCCTGACCCAGTGACACCGTCACAGGGCCCCACACCCACATGGGAGTCCTGCATGCTGGCACTAGAACACAGTGTTTCTGTGTTCATTACTTCCCATCAGGTGCTCACAGCCAGCTTCGCTGACTCATGAGAGAGACCAAGGTTCCCTGGCGTAGGATGCCGAAAACTGTCCAGGAAACCCCCGAGAGCCGCAGGCCTTGTGAGGGTCCTCGACGTCTGTCTCGCTTGCCTTCCGGTTCCTCGGGGGGCAAGATCCTAAAGGGCCTCCGGCTCCAAGCGGGCCTCGGTCACTGGACGGGGCAACCAGCCCGGTTCAGATTCCTCATCCGACTTCTCAGACTGGGGTCTGACAGGGATACCTCCTCGGAAACCAGTGCCCATCGGGACCTTTCGTCGGACCCCTCCCCGTCCGTATTTCAGCAGCGCTCGCCACCCGAGGGCACCTCCTTCCTGGTGTTCATTCGGGATATGGCACGGGCTCTCAACCTGGCCACCCAGGCCAAGGAGGACCCTCAAGCTGAAGAGCTCGACATCCTTCAGTACAAGTCCTCACCTAGGGAGTCTAATTACTATCCCGGTTCCTCCCATCCTGTCCAGGCTACTGTTCCGCATGTGGGAGATGCCTGCCTTGGTTCCCATCATGAGTAAGCACCTCAACACCATGCACAAGGTCCAGCGCGGCCCTGGGTTCAGGAAAACCCAACTTCCCCACACTTCTATGGTGGTGGACTTAGCCATGAGAAAGCAAAAGAGCCAGAAGTCACACTCTTCGGTCCCCCCACGCCAGGAGTTGTGAGCCCTCAACACCCTGGGCCGCATGGCCTACCAGGGGTTCATGTTCTCCTGCCGTATTCAGGCATACCAGTTATACATGGGCATATTCTTGCGTGACTTGGCCAAGTAGCTTGGAGATTTCTCCGCGGGCCTCAAGGGCGAATCCTTCAATAGGTTCAGAACCCTGCTAAAGTCTGTCGCGGAGTGCTCAAAGTACCTCTCCCATGCTGCCTACGATGGTTTTGAGTCCTTGGCTCGAGTGGTGGTTGTGGGCACCGGGGCCCTTCGCCAGGCATGGTTCCAATTCTCAGATTTGGAGCAGTTGGTACAGGAGAAGCTCCTGGACGTACCCTGCCTCAGTGAGCAGCTCTTTGGCAAACCGATGGAGGACAAGGCCGTGGAGATAGAGACGGAGTTAGTCACCCGAACCCGTCTCTCGCGCAAGACCTCCACCCTCCCTCGAAAGAAACAAACAAACCAGAAAGTCTTTCTTTCCAAGGAAGGGCCTGCCCTACCGTGGCTACCCAGCGTACCCACCTACTCCCACGCCAACCACTGCAGTGCAAGGGAAGTCCAGCCAGTCACTGTAAGTCGAAAGGATCCAAGGCCCAAACCCCGGCACTGCCTCAACCCTCACAGGGGTTTTGACACCAGCCGCATAGCCTCTCGCCCCCCAGCATCTCAGCAGCCGGTGGGGGGATGTCTGTCCTCCTTTGCCCCTCAGTGGGCTTCCATCACTTTGGGCACCTGGGTCCTCCAGGTAATCTGGGACGGCTATCGCCTCCGCCTAGACAGGCTTCCCCATCCCTTCTCCCTCGGCGGAGCCTCCTCGACTCCCCGCGCATCAGGTCGTCCTGCAGCAAGAATTAATCAACCTTCTCATCCAGCAGGCGATCAAGGGTCCCGTTGCACCTCCGAGGTCGGGGATTCTATTCCCGTTACTTCCTCGTTCCGAAGATGGGGAGGGGGGGGTCTGCGGCCCATCCTCAACCTCCGAAAGCTAAACAAGCTCTTGGTGCGGGAGAAGTTCAAGATGTCATCCCTTGGCGTTCTGCTGCCCTTCCTCCGGCAGAGTGACTGGCTATTATCCTTGGATCTAAAAGACGCTTACACCCACATTCTGATTCACCCTCATCACAGGCAGTACCTGCGCTTCAGGGTGTGGAGGGAGCATTTCCCATACAGGGTGCTCCCCTTCGGCCTTGCGTCTGCCCCGCGGCTCTTCACTAAGTGCCTCTCTGTGGTCGCCACCTCCCTCAGGTGTCAGGGCATACACGTCTTCCCCTACCTCAACGACTTGCTCATCACGAGATCCTCGGTCAAGGAAACCTGCCTGGCGACGTCACGCACAGTCCTCCTGCTCGAGCACCTGGGTTTCTTGGTCAACTATCCCAAGTCCCACCTCGAACCGGTGCAGGCCCTAGAATTCATCAGTGCGCACCTCGATACTCAGCAGGCAACTGCTTTTCTGCCAGCGGATCGCGCCGACCGCCTCCAAGCCCTGGCAGCCCTGGTCCAGAGCACCCCCTCGGGTCACAGCCCAAACTATGCTGCGCCTCCTGGGCCACATGGTACCCCACCGCCCGCCTGCACATGTGGACGGCTCAGTGGTGCCTCAGCGCACAGTGCAGCCTGTCCGTCAGCCACCTCAGGGACACTATAAAGGGCCCCCACCACAGCCTTCGCCTGTCCCTGGGCTGGTGGCAAAACCCCTGCAACCTCCTCCGGGGGTTGCCCTTCCAGACCCCGCTGCACGAGATAGTGCTAACGGATGCTTCCTTGCTGGGGTGGGGAGCGCACTCCGTTGCATTGGGCACGGAGAGGCAATGGTCGCCCGAGGAGTCTCAGCAGCAAATAAACTTGCTCGAGCTCTGGGTGGTTCGGTGGGCCCTGAGAGCCTTCGAGGATCATCTCAGGGGGAGATCGGTACTCGTGCAAACCAACCACCACGTGGCGATGTTCTACATCAACAAGGAGAGGGATACTGGATGACGCTCACTCTGCCGGGAAGCGGTCCTCCTCTGCTCCTTCGCTTTCTGTGGGGGGATGTCCTGGCGGACAAACTCAGCAGAATCCTCCACCCTTATGAACGGTGCCTGGATCCAGGGGTGGCCGGCTGTTTCATAGGTGGGGAACTCCGGCCATGGACCTATTTGTCAGCCCATTGAAAAAACAGCTCCCCCACACCCGAGCATGGAGGGCCCAGACATGTTCCTTCTGAGCTGGCCTCCGACCTGCTCTATGCGTTCCCTCCCACTCCTCTCATTGCGAGGACCCTCTACAAAGCTCAGCGGGACTGGGAATCGATGATCCTCGTAGCTCCCCCGTGGCCTCGACAGCCCTGGTTCCCGCTTCTGCTCCGACTATCAATGGAGCCTCCAGTTTCCCTGGGCTGTGCCCCAGGCCTCCTAACACAGGAGGGGGGATGGGTACTGCACCTGAACCTGGCCTCGTTATCCCTCACAGCCTGGCGGTTGAACGGGTCTCCCTAGCCCTGCTGGATCTCCCGGAGGTCGAGGAAGACCTTGACTAGATGAGCTTATGCCTTCAAGTGGCAATGCTTCTCAATCTGGTGCTACAGGCTCCAGATCAACTCATTCTCTTGCCCCACTCGATGGGTCCTTCAGTACCTACTCCATCTCTCGAGGGAGGGCCTGAAGTCGAACTCCGTCAGGGTGCATTTGAGCGCCATCTCGGCGAATCACCTTTCCATCAAGAGATAGCCCCTTTCGGGGCAGCCCTTGGTCTCCCGCTTTATGCGGGGTCTCCTGCTGTACAAGCCACTCATCCGGCCTCCCCCAGCGGAATGGAACCTGAACGTAGTGCTCATGCAGCTTATAACTTTAACTTTATTTCACACTTGATAGACCGCTTACGTCATCCACCCTTCAAGCCGATGGTGATGTGCTCACTTCGGCATCTATCCTGGAAGGTGGTCTTCCTGGTGGCGCTGACCTCGGCCCACCAAGTCAGTGAGCTCCAGGCTCTCATGGCTGATGCCCCTTACACTACATTCTATAGGAATAGGGTGGTCCGCCGTACCCACCCCAAGTTCCTGCCGAAGATTGTTTCGGACTTCCATCTCAATCAGGAGATATAGTCTTACCAACTTTCTTTCCGAGACCCCATGCCAACCAAGCGTCGGCAGCTCTCCATACACTCATCTGCAAAAGGGCTCTTGCCTTTTATCTGCAGCATACCCAGGCTCATCGCAAGTCTGGCCAACTCTTTGTGACCTTCAATCCCAATCGACTGGGGCAGTCACTAAATGCACCCTCTCCATTTGGGTGATGGATTGCATCACCTTTGCCCACATGAAGGCGGGTGCCCCGTTAGATTGTCAAGTCACCGTGCACGGGGTCCGGGCCAAAGCAGCTTTGGTGGCCTCGCTGCGCTCCGTGCCCCTGCTGGACATCTGCCAGGCGGCGACCTGGTCTTCAGCGAACACCTTCGTTGCACACTACTGCCTGGAGAGGGAGTCCCACACACACACACTAATCCACGTGACCAAACCAAACCCAATACGAATCGTGGATTGCAAAGGAAGAATATACTTTATTAAATAGATCCAGCCATTGGCCCGACACAAGCCGTGTTTCGTTGAGCCTTCCTCAGGGGCCAAAATGGCTGCGTATGTTTTAATCTATATCTCGATATAACTAAACACTATATGATGCAGCACTATCTGCTATTGCGGTACCTGGTGTGGTCCAACCTGAAACAGCTCAAAAGCCTCAGTTTAATCATTAATATGAAGGACCGTAAGAGACGGATCTTCAGAAGGCTTGAGCAATGAAACAAAGAAACCAGATTGAAAAGAATCGTGCAGTGTAACAATACTCAAGGCATTGAACGAAACACGGCCTGTGTCGGGCCAATGGCTGGATCTATTTAATAAAGTATATTTTTCCTTTGCAATCCACAATTCGTATTGGGTTTGGAGAGGGAGTCCCGGTCAGGACAGCACCTTCGGCCAGGCTGTACTCCATAATCTGTTTGTGATATAAGCAACTCCTGCCCTCTGACCCTTCTTCACGGCTACCGAGGGCTTCGCCCCGAGGACCCGGGTTCCTTCGGGCCTTAGCTTCTGCTCACCTCCTCATGGAGGTGTTTTTTGGTTACAGGTTCGGTAGCCGGTAGCTGGGAAGTCTCATAAGTGAGGACTGACTTCCTGCTTGTTCCTGGAGAAAGCATAGTTACTCACCTGTAACAGGTGTTCTCCAGGAACAGCAGGAATCAGTCCTCACTACCCTCCCACCTCCCCTCATCAGTTGCTGGATTTTTATCCTTCCCTTGCCATCTGCTTGGTAGGGTTCGAGCTAAGGGACCTGACTGAGCAAGATGGCACCCTTGGGCAGGAAGAGGACCACGCATGTGTGACAACAATCCCAAAGGCTTGTTCCTGGAGAAGGTGAAATTAGACCTTATCTACTAACTTGCTTTCCTGCAGCCCTGAAAAAAGTGTCTCTCAGCTCAGTACAAATATCTTGTGCCCACCGAACTGAGGCAATATTTGACGCTCACCAAGCACAGACCAAAAGAACTGAACCTAAACTCCCTATCTCTGCCCAGCATGAGCCCCCCTCAAAAAGGGAGCTCCTACTTGCAGGATATGCCCACCATGCAGAAACCTTGCCCTTCCAATGCTGCCCTCTGAACAGACATAGTACCAAAAAGTAGCAGGCCCACGCTGCCACCATTTGTCAATAAAATTAATCATTATACATTGTTTTATTTTGTTTTTCTTAAGTGCCATCAAGTCCATGCTGACTCCTGGCAACCCAGCTGCCTCTGTGTTTTCTTGGCAATGTATCACCAGAAGCAGATTGCCAGGCCTTTTCTTCTGAGGCAATGGAGGGTAATGTGACTTGCCCAAGGTCACAAGGAGTGGGAATTGAACTCTTGATCTTCTGGATACAAGGCAGTTGCTCTAAGCACTAGACTACTCCTCCTCCACTCCACTTGTTTTGTAGAAACAGACAAATAGCCTCATGAAGAGTATGCACCAACTGAAACCTGCAGGGAACTGAACCAGAGACACCAACATGCGCTCGCCCCATCTCGAAACTGAAGCAACGCACAGCACCTCAAACAAGACAAACCTCAGGGTGGGTCCTGGATTGGACTAGACTAGAGGAATTACAAGAAAGAAAATTAGCAAGTAAGGTCTAATTTCACTTTCCAGAGCGTTCCTCCAGTCCAGTCCAGCAGTACTAACATTGGGCAGGAACTGAAAGCCCAGCTCGCAACACCACCACCCCAAAACAGGCATCCTGCCTCACCTGCAGATCCAGGCAGTAGTGATGAACAAAGGAATGAAGGTAGGACCAAATGGCCACCCGACAGATGTCAAAGGGAAGGATCCCTCCCCAACTCCGCCCAGGAGGAAGCCGAAGCCCGAGCCCTCGTTAAGTGGGCCCAAAGGCCCACGGGTGCCTACTGCCCCTTCAACAAATAAGCAGACTCAATTGCCTCCCGGATACCAGCGGGCAATGGAGACCTTAGAGGCTGCCTCCCCCTTCTGGGGCCTACCGAAGAGGACAAACAGCCGTTCTAATCACAGAAACTGTTGAGTCACTCCAGGTACTGCTTTAGCACCCTACGGACATCCAGCATGTACAAGAGTGAGGCCTCCTGCGAGTCCCACTGCCCAAAGGAGGAGGGCAGTGCAACAACTTGATTGAGATGAAAGGCAGATATCACCTTAGGCAGAAAGGAAGGGACCATACACAGAACCACCTTCTCCTTGGAAAAGACGAGATAGGGCTCCTTACAAGAAATGACCTGCAACTCCCAAATCCGATGGGCAGAACAAATAACCACTAGGAAGATGGCCTTCAGGATTAAATCTTTATCAGAGGCCTCCAAAAGAGGCTCAAAGTGTAGACCACCCAGAGTGGACAACACCAAGTTGAGGTCCCAGGCAAGAGAATTAATGTCCGGCTTGGAGGCTGCAAATGGTTGACCCCCAGAGAAAATAAACTACATCAAGGGGAAGGTCGGGGACACTCCCTGCACCCGGCTGCAGAAGCAAGACAAGGCCACCACTTGGACTCACAACTAGCTCAATACCAGGCCTTTCTCCAGTCCCTGCCTGCAACAAAAAACAAGATTGCCGACACAGGCACCCCAGGACAGGTGTCATGCTCTGCACAAGAGGATTCAAAAGAGCCTCCAAACTTGCACATAGGTTAAGGAGGTAGAGCGCTGATTCGCCTGCAACTGGGGCTCAATCACTGACATGGAATAGCCCCAGCATCTCAGCAGAGCCCTTTCAAGAGTCAAGCTATAAACAAGAACCGATCCATTGCCTGCATGCACACTGGCCCCTGAGTCAGATGGGCCGGCTCCATCAGAAGACGAACAAGCTCCTGCACCAAGAGCCGCACCAGATCTGTGTACAAAGGCCAGCGAGGTCAGTCTGGCACTATCAGCACCGCTTTCCCATGGTGCGCCTCTATGCGCTGCAACATCCGTCTTATCAGGGACCAGGGTGGAAAAACATGCAGCAGTTCTACCCAAGGCCACAGCTGCACTAAGGCATTGAGACCCTCAGACATTAGGGACTTCCAGTGACTGAAGAAATAGGGTGCCTTGGTGTTCTCTATCTGTGCCATCAAGTCCATCGCTGGTGTCCAAGTGGTCGACCAGGGACTGGAACACCACCTGCGAGAGGGACCATACCTTCAAATCCAGGGTGTGGAGACTCAAGTAATCCATCTGAACATTTGCCACACCGGCTAGATATGCTGCCGAGAAAGCAGTCAGATGGATCTCTGCCCATCATAGGAGTGGTATTTATTTATTTATAGTCTCTTATATACCGCACTATTCAGCATCAGCGCGGTTTACAATAAACAAGGAGTTACACAATTCAACGGTACTTTGTGTTTACAGAAAAAACAGGAAATACAACTCAGATAACAGGGTAATTAATTAATATAACAGACATGATCTCATCCTGGCTTCAGTATTGTGTATGGGAGGTCTGTGGGGTGTCTGTATTGAATTTGTATGTTTGGAAGGTCTGTGGGTAGGTTGTGTTATCTGGATTGTTTAATGGATAAGACAAGAGGAAGAGGTAGTGTTTCAAAGTTTTTCGAAACTGCAAAAGGTCTGGTATTGATCGGATGTTTTGAGGAAGGCTGTTCCAACACCTTGGTGCACAGAAAAAGAAAGCCCTGTCAGTAGTAGTTTTGGTGTATTGTGTTATTGATTTAGGGACTAACAGAGAATTGAGTGATACTGACCTTCTATCCCTATCGAGGGGTGTTGTTTGGATCATATCTGATAATGATGCAGATGAGAGCTCTTTGATGGCTTTGAATGTAATTAGTAAAGTTTTGAAAGTGAGTCTATTTCGTATCGGGAGCCAATGAAGATGTTTTAGAATAGGTGAAATATGTTCTTTCCGGGATGCTCCATGAAGGACTCTTGCTGCGGCATTCATTGCCAATTGAAGTGGATGTAATGTGGCTTGAGGGAGACCTTGTAATATTGAGTTCGCATAATCAAAATGAGGTATGATTAGCGCCTGATAGATGGTTCTAAAATAGTCTGGCTCTAGCAAGGATCGTAGATGTCTAAGGGAACGTATTTTGTGGTATACTGCTCTTACAATATTTCCTATGTGTGCTTTCATATCCAAGTTCTGGTCTAAAGTGACACCAAGGTATCTGATGGTGGTCTTGGTCTGGAGGTTAGCATCCTTTACTTTCAAAAAGGACGGAGCAGTGAAATTTCGGTTCCGTGTAATGAATAACACCTCTGTTTTTTTGTGTTGGATCCTTAGATTTTGAGATTGTAGCCAGTTGGATACTTCATTTATGCAGTTTGTTAAAGGAGTGAGGTCAGGGTTCTCTGTTGTAAAAGGAAAATATAATAGTACATCATCCGCGTATATCATGCAGTTGACTCTAAAGGATCGTATCAGGTTGCATATAGGCTGCATGTATATATTGAACATAAGGGCGGAGAGGGAGGAGCCTTGAGGGACACCTTGTTTTTGATGAAACTGATCTGATGAAGTATCGTTGGATCGTACCTGTTGCCATCTGTCCGAAAGGTAGGATTTACACCACTCGAGTGCTTTATCGGTAATTCCCTTCCCTTTGAGACGTTCTAGGAGGCGTTCATGGCTCACAGAATCGAAAGCGGCTGCGATATCTAGGAAGACAAGGACAAACCCTTGGCGGATGTTATCAATACCTGATAATAAGCTGCTGAACAGTGTAGTTAGAAGCGTTTCCACACCGTGGGATTCTCTGAAGCCGTGCTGGCATGGGTCTAGTGGAGCGTTAATTTCAATATGATCCTGAATTTGTTTTTGTACTTCTTTTTCCAATATTTTTGCTAGTAAAGGAATGCTTGCTATTGGTCTATATGATTCTGGTTTAAGAGGGTCGAGCTTGTTGTTTTTTAGTAATGGCCTTATGGATGTTTGCTTAAGGATACGTGGGAAAGTTCCTGTTGTAAATGATTGAATCATGAGTCTGGATATGATGGGACTGAGGTCAGCTCGTAAATCTTTGATCCAGAACGCAGGGCATGGATCAGTATGAGCGGGTGGTCATGTTTAAGCTAGCAATGGTGTCCTCGATTTGTCGTTTAGGTGGTATTGAGAAGATAGTAAGTAGAGCTTGATCTACTGGATCTAGAACTATGTTAGGAGCTGAGATATTGTCAGTTTGGCAAATTTTGGATTGTAGATAGTTAGCAAATAATTGAGGGTGGATTTCGTATTTGAGTTGCGAAGCGGGTTCATTTGTCAAACGCTTAACTATGGCAAACAGGTCATGAGGCTTGTTTAGAGATCTTTTTAACGTGACCGCATGGTAATGTCTCATTGAGTCAGTAACCGCTGTGCGATGAGATGTGAGATGTAGGATATATGCAGTTCTGTCTACTTCTGAGTGTGAGCGTCGCCATCGTCTCTCAAGTTTCCTTAGGGTTGTGCGAGAGGCTTTCAGCTCAGATGAATACCAGATAGCAGAGTGTCGTTTGCTTTGAGATTTGTTAGTCGATGGACATGTGGCAATTGAACTGAGCGTATTATTCCAATTAGAAACTAAATCATCAAGGCTGCACTCTGGTAAGTTGGTTAGTGGAAGTGTTGTTTTTAGGATTAAGTCTTTGTCAAATGGCTTAAATCTTCTCAGGGTGGGACTGGTAATGCCATTCACTCCATTTTCTTCCTTTTGGTTACATCTGGGAAGGGGAACCTTGAATATAATTAGTTTGTGATCTGACCATGGAACTGGGTTGATTGATAGATCCAAGATGGATGGTGAGTTGACAGTTGTTTCAGTTGTAAATATTAGGTCTAATATGCCACCTTTAACATGGGTTGGATCTTTAATTAATTGGTTAAACCCTAAAACCTGTAAAGCTTCAAGAAAAGCTGTTACATGGGAGTCTTGGAGAGATGGTAGATTGAAGTCTCCTAGAACCCAACTTGTTATATGGGGGTTCTGTGAGTTGGAGGCTAAGTCAATCATCATTGATAGTGAATCTGAATTGGATGAAGGAGCACGGTACAGTAGAGTGAAGGAACAACAATTATTTACTATTGAGATAGTATCTAGGAGTGTTGAACTTGTTGCTTCCTTAAGGTTGAAATGGAGGTCAGATTTGAAGATGGCTAGAACACCACCTCCTCTCTTGCCATTTCTATGACATGTATGTAAGGAGAAATTGGAAGGCAGGAATTGGTTGATTAATACATTGTCATCACAAGAAAGCCAAGTCTCAGTGATTAGGAGTAAGTCAAGGTTGTGTAGTGATATTAAGTCAGAGATGATAGGCTATTTCTTGCGCACAGATCGGGCATTTATCAATGCACATTTCAGATGTTGGGGAATTGGATTTCCTTCTTGTTTCTTTTTTGTGTTGTTTTGTAATGAGATGAGTAGAAGATGATGGTGGGAAGTTTGGGTAGAATCTCTAGATTTGAAGAAGGGTGTATCTGTCCATTTTCTTCTGTAATTGTGGATTGTTGGTATTCTATTGTGGCTAGTGTGTAGGCTGGTAACATTACATATTCCTATAGTGATAAGGTAGAACGTAAATGTTATAATGTAGGGTAAGGCCATAATGTATGTGTGGATGAATAAGTGTATTATAATTTAATAATAATAATAACAGGTAAACTGGAGCTTACGGATGGATGAGAAGCTATAACACCACTTAACAGTATTTCAGTGAGAGCAGGTTAACTGGAGCTTACAGGATGGATGAGAAGCTATAACACCACTTAACAGTATTTCAGTAAGAGCAGGTTAACTGTTGTGGTGATTACAGCTTTGTTGTTTGCGAGAGTAAATATTTACTTGCGTTTTCGAGATCGATGTCAGCCTGCTGCAGAGTGACCCCCGTCGGTGGCCTCCGCCTAAGGGCCACGCCAAAGGGCCCTCTGGCGAGGACCTCAGGCGCGGGCCCACCAGGCGGCAGCTGCTGTTTAAATGGAGCAGGCTCCTCCCCCTCTCAGGATAAGCAGGATAGATGGAAGGCTGCAGGCTGCTTAACCCTAATCAGAGCAAGAAGCAGATGGCAGTTATTGCCTCTGCTGCCACCAGGGAGCTTTGCATGCTCCCCTGGCTATTGACTTAAGTGGTGGCAGTGTCCAACAAGATCAGCACAGCCTTGTGCTGCACGAGAGGCCAGAAGGCTTTAAATGCCAGCTGCACCACTCGCGTCTCTACGCGAATGATGGGCCAATGCGCTTCTTCAGCTGACCACCAATCTGCACCACGTGAGACAAGCAGTGTCCACCCCAACTGGACAGGCTTGCATCTGTGGTGACCACCACCCAATCTTGAGTTTCCATGGGCATCCCAGTTCCTAGGTTCGCCAGGTTAGCCAGCAACACAAGCTTGCCTGTACCTCTCCTAACAAGAGACAGACCTCCATGGACTGCACTAGAGGAGACCAGCAGGTGAGCAGATGCGCCTGCAGTGCCCTCATGTGGAGACAGGCCCAAGGCACTAGCTCCAACAAGGCCACCATGGAGCCCAGTACCAGAAGGTAGTCCCAGGCTCGTGAACAGGAAGTTCGGCAAAGACCCCATACCTGGTTCTGCAATTTCACGATGCACTCCTCTGTGAGATGGACTATGCCCCTGCCTGCGTCCAGATATTCCAGGGTCTATGATGGCTGTAGCTGGCTCTCTTGGTGAAACTGATCATTCAGTCAAGCTCCTGCAGACAGCAGACAACTGTTTCCATTGACTGCTGGCTTTCCTCAAGGGGACTTCCCCCAAATCAACCAGTTGTCCAGGTACAGGTGCACCTGGATCCCTTGCTTGTGAAGGTGCACCATCACAACCACCATGATCTTCATGAAGACCTGCGTGGCCATGGCCAGGCCAAAGGGCAACGCTTCGAACTGGAAATGCCCTATGGGCACTACAAAAAGTGAAGGAAACACTGGTGCTCCAATCGTAGCAGGGCATGCAGGTAAGCCTCTGTGAGGTCCAAAGAGGTAAGATTCTTGTCCCGGTGCACTGCTACGACCACCGACCACAAGGCTTTCATGCGGAAGCCCGGAATGCATAGAACCCTGCTGATGTCCTTCAGGTCCAGAATGGGCTGCCAGAACTTCTCCTCCTTTAGCACCACAAAGTAGATGGAATACCTCCCAGAGCACCATTCGGCCCAAGGCACCAAAATCACTGCTCCAAGCAGCACTAGGTGCTCAAACAGCTCCTCCACAGCCTGATGTTTCCAGGCTGAACTGCAGGTACAGAATATGAACAGATCTTCAAAGGGCCGGGCCAACTTGAGGGACTAGCCCTCACAAATGACCTCCAAGACCCAGGCATCAGACGTAATCTGAACACAGGCAGGAAGGAAGCTCTGCAGACAACTGCCCACTGGCTGCACCCCTGCCAGGACCCCCAAACCCTCACTGCGAGGGCTTGAGTACACCCGAGGCAGGGGGGTGAACCCCTGATCACCTCTGGCCCTTCCTTAAAAGGAAAAGCCACACTGAAGGAAGCGGGTTCTCTGTGGGTTTGCCTCCCGAGGGGGTCAAAAACCGTGAACTCTCTACCACAGCCCCGTACTGGGTATCCTGTACCTGCTTTGGACTTGTTCTCTGGCAGAGAAGGCACCTTGGACTCACTCAAGGACTTCACCAGCTTTTCCAAATCCTCCTCAAAGAGCAATCTTCCCATAAAGGGGAGCTTATTGAGTTTAGTCTTAGAAGCCACATCCACTGACCAGTTGCGTAGCCACAGGAAGCGCTGAGTGACCACCTCTGTGGCCCTGCTTTTAAGCAGAGACCTGCAAGAGGTCATAAAAGGAGATCCGCCGGGAAAGCAGTCCCAGACTCCAGACGAGCATCCTGACCTTGGTCTTAAGCCCCAGAGCCCACCTCCTCTTGCAGGCCTTGCGACCAACGGAAAAAGGCCTGGGCCACATAAGCACCAGAGATGGCACCCTGCAGGTCCAGTTACTGAACCACTTCATTGGCCCCTAATGATAAATAGTTAAATATTCCAGTTGCTAATGTTTACAAGATCCAAAAAGTGGTCTTGCAAATCATAAGAATATAAACATAAATGCCATGGAGTAGCCTAGTGGTTAGAACACTGGCATCGTAACCAAGCAACCAGTGTTCGATTCCCATTAGCACTACATGTGGCCTTGGGCAAGTCACTTAAACCTCCATTGTTTCAGAAGAAAGGCCTGGCAATCTACTTCCAGTCATACTGCCAAGAAAACCCAGGAGCTTCAGCATTGACTCAAAGGCACACATTGCATTGTTGCCATATTGAGTCACACCAAAGATCTATCAAGCCCAGCATCTAGTTTCCAACCGTTGTCAATCCAGATCACAGGTACCTAGCAGGATCCAAAAAACTAGATCCATTTTTTGTTATTTATATATATGATCAAGCAGGTGCTCTCACATATGTCTGGTTAATAATGATCCATGGATGTTTCCCTCTACCCTTTTTAAACCTAGCTATGTTACCTACTAGTGCTGGACGATGGGACCCCCAGGTCAGAAGGCACTCAACGGGCTACCATGGATGAGTTGAAGACTTTTCACAGTAAACCGGCATTTATGATGTGGTTGGAACAAAGCCCTCAGGACATTTGACTGCTGATGTAGCTGCACATGAAATCAGTCAGCTATAAAAATGCCTTAAGATGGAAAGTACGAAACATGAAGCAAGGGAAGTTGGAAGTGGTCAAGCATGAAATGGAACATGTACAGCTTTATTTGCTGGGTGTTCGCAAACTAAAAGGAAGTGGCAACAGGCACTTTTGAATCTTCCTACTCTTACTGCCTTGCTGGGCAGACTAGATGGACCATACTGGTCTTTATCTGCCGTCAAATACTATGTTACTTTGAAAATCACATGGTATACGATGCCGGAAACTAAAGACAAAGAAAATGTGGTGTTGCATTTATAGTTAAGAGGAAACTTGCAAGAACTATAATGAAATACAATACAAATCAGTGAACACAATTTCTATTTGTCTACGAGGAATACTCATCACCACAACTATTATTCAGGTATGTGCCCCACATCAGCTGCAAAAGAGGAAGAAATTGATGAGTTCTATGAACAAGTACAAACTGAAATTAACAGAACATCTAAAGATATCCCGATTGTCATGGGTGACTGGAACGCAAATGTTGGCAAAAAAGGCAGCGACAAAGTGGTTGGAAAATGTGGGCTTGGTTAACAGAAATGAAGCTGGAGAAAGATTTCTGCAATAGAAACTCGGTCTATCTATTCATCTCAAACACCTTCTTCCAGCAACACAGCAATGATTGTATACATGGACTTTGCCCAATGGATTGTACAAAAATCAAATTGACTACATCTGTGGAAATCAATGATGGTAAAGCTCAACATTAACAAAAATAAAACCTGGAGCTAACTGTGGATCACCAGCTACTAGTAAGCAAACTCAAGCAAAGCTAAAGCCACTCATGAACGCAGCAAAATATGAACTTGGAGACACTGGAATGTAAAGACTGCCTGCAAAATCGATTCGCCAACAGACCACCAGAAGAGTTATGGGATGACATCAAGAAAGCTATGCTTGAAGAAAGTGAAAAGTCTCTAAAAAAAGGTAAAAAAGCAGTGTCCAAAATAGATGACTGAAGAAAATCTGAAAATTGCCCAAAAACGCAAAAAAGCTAAAGCCACAGGAAAAAGAGGTAATCACAGAACTTAGCAGAGATTCCCAACATGCTGCAGGACGTGACAAGGAGAAGTGCTACAATGATGCATGCAAGGAATTAGAATCAAGCTATTAGAGAAAGAACAAGATGGGCTTTCCTAAAGCTACAAGAGTTAAGGAGAAAATTCTAGCCTTGAATTAGAATGCTAAAAGATGCTCAAGGATCCATGTTTAATACTGCTGAGAAGATCAAGATAAAGTGGAAAGAACATATAAAGTCATTATACTATAAAAAGCAAGTGGACCAGCAACTGTTTCAACCTGTACCTTATGATCAGGAACCGTTGGTGATGAAAGAAGCAGAACTAAAAGTCTTATCACAGAATAAGCAGGGCTCAGAAAAGGCTGAGGGAGGTGAAATGGATCTTTGAAGAGACAAAACTCCTGAAGGATTTCTGTGTGTGTTTTATAGACTACTGCAAGGCGTTTGACTGTGTAAATCCTGAGAAACTCAGGGCAACATTAAGCAGCATGGGTATACATGCTTTACATTGATCAAGAAGAAACAGTTCAAATGGATCAAGGAGAAATGGAATGGTTTAAAAATCAGCAAAGGCGCATAAACAAGGCTGCATGCTTCCCTCTACTGGTTTGATTTATATACAGAACAAATCAGAGAAACAAGACTGTATGAAGACAACTGAGGTTAGAAGATTGGTGGAAGACAACCACCTTTGCTCTGCTGATGATAGTCTTACTTTCACAGCTAGTAATGCGTTACCTGAAACATTTACTTCTCAAGATCAAGGAGCATAGTCTTAAAATGGACCTGCACCTTAATGTGACAAGATCCTGACAACTGGAGAAATCAATGTTCATCACTGATGGAGAACAGACAGAAATAGTAGACAACTTTAACCTGCATGGACGACTAATAAAAAAAAAAAAAAAAAAGACAAGCAGTCAAGTTTCTAGAGACCACACCTTCAAAAGGACATAAATAGGATGGAGTCAGTGCAGAGAGTGGCAACTTAAATGGTTAGTGGTCTTTGTTATAAAGCATATGAGGGCAGACTTAAAAATCTTAATATGTATATGTTCGAGGAAAGGCGAGATAGAGGAGATATGATAGAGACGCTTAAATACCTCTGTGGCATAAATGCACAAGAGGGCCTCTTGTTTGAAAGCAAGCTCTGCTATGAGGGGACATAGGATGAGGATGAAAGGGAATAGACTCAGGAATAATATGCGGAAATATTTCTTTACGGAAAGAGTGATAAATGCATGGAACAGTCTCCCAGTGGAGGTAGTAGAGATGACAGTATCCGAATTCAAAAAAGCATGGGACAAACACAGAAGATCGCTAAAGGAAAAGGGACATTAGTATTTGATATGGAAGGGCAGACTAGATAGTCCATGTGTTTTTTTCTGCCATCATATTTCTATGTTTCTAAGAAATCTGACAATGCATTGTTCTTGACAGTATGTCTATGTCCTTCATAGCCAATCTATAAAAAGAAGTAGTATAAAAACAAATAAGACAAATTAAATACAAATTATAAATACAAGAAAAATACACCCATGATGGAGATAAATCAACCCATCAGAGCTGAATAAATGAAACGGTGTTCAAAAAACAAAATAAAAGCCAAAAACCAAGAGACCAACCTCATTGGGGAATATAGTGCCTTGTCAATCAAACCAGACACAATCAGGGAAAAGCTCCCTATAATACAAAAAGGGCCCTTTTTTTAAAAAACAAAAATGAAAATTACACTTACCTGGTAATTGTTGTTCCTTGAGGAACTCCAGTTTAGTCCTCCACCTCTGGGTTGTGTACCTCCTACTGCAGCTTGGAGACTGGGCATGTCAAAATCGCGACATCACTGGATGTAACCTGCTGGTCTCTCCCATCAGCCCCAGTGAACTATTGACAAAGTACACTCAAAGGAGCAACAAATAAGTAGCTATCATATAATTTTTTTTTTAACTCTACACTGAAACTGAACTTTTAACTATTAACTGTGTAACATGAATTTCCCCCTAGTAAGGAGGAAACCACCTTGCACCTTTCCCTTTCGCCATATACAGAATTAGGAAGAACAAAGAGTAAGAACAGCCAGAAACAGATAGACAAGATCAGAGCCATGAAAAAACTCCAATAATAATGACACCTACCGGTAGACCTGCACTTCTCCCAACCGATCCTCTACTGCCAACGATACAATCCCGGGTGGGATTGAGGACTAAACTGGAGTTCCTCGAGGAACAACAATTACCAGGTAAGTGTAATTTTCATTTCCTTATCGTTCCTCCAGTTTAGTCCTCCATCTCTGGGATGTAACAGAGCAGTAATCATTGGGAGGGACCCTTCCAGCCGGCTCGCAACACCGCCGACCCATAACAGGCATCATTCGCCGCCAGAACATCTAGGTGGTAGTGCTTACTGAAAGTATGAAGAGACAGACAACCAGGTGGCCGCTCTACAGATTTCCCCTGGCGGAACCAAACTGTTCCGCCCAGGAAGTCGCTTGCGCTCTGGTAGAGTGAGCTCGTAAGCCCGTTGGAACTGTTCGACCTTGCAACAGATAAGCTGATGCAATCGCCTCTAATCCATCTCAAAATGGACGCCTTCACCACCTCTTCCCCTTTGCGGGGACCTCCGAACACCATGAAGAGACGGTCCGATTTGCGAAAAGTTTCTGAAACCTTTAAGTATTGCCGCAATACTCATTTTATGTCCAAACAGCGTAAATTACAATCAGAAGCGTTCCCCTCCAGGGAACCTAGAACTGGAAGAGAAACCGTTTGATTCAGATGAAAGGCAGACATCACCTTTGGCAAAAATGATGGGACTGGCCGCAATACCACCTTCTCTCTAGAAAAAGACAAAAACGGTTCTCTACAAGCCTGTAACTCCAAAAGTCGCCTCGCCGAACAGATGGCTACCAAAAACACGGTCTTTAAAGACAATCCTTAACCGACGCCCTGTGTAAAGGTTCAAAAGGTTCTTTAGTTAACGCCCCTAAGACCAAATTAAGATCCCATGGCGGAACTATAACCCTCCGAGGGCCGCAGTCTGGTTACTACTTTAAGGAAACGCAAAACATCAGCATGAGCACCTAGAGCAATTCCCTGCACTTTGTCTCTATAGCATGAAATAGCCACCAACTGGACTTTCAAGGAACTGGCCGCTACCCCCTTATCAAACCCGTCTTGCAGAAAACCTAAAACCAAGGGAACGGATACTGTAGCCACCCGAACTTGCCGCCATGAGCAACAGTCCTCATAAATACGCCATATACGGACATATGCAAGAGACGTGGACTGCTTCCTCGCTCAAAGCGGCGATAACTGCCCCAGAATAACCTTTTTTCTTCAGCCTCGCCCTTTCAATGGCCAAACTGTAAGCGAGAACCAATCACCTGAGGCATTTGCAGCGGACCTTGTAGCAACAGATCTTCCGACACCGGTAACCTCTGAGATCAGCGTACCACGGACGTCTTGGCCAGTCCGGTGCTACCAATAGCACTCTCCCCTGATGAGCTTCGATACGCTGAACCACTCTTCCTATGAGTGCCCATGGAGGGAAGACATAAAGGAGACCTGCCGACGGCCAATGTTGCATCAGGGCGTTGATCCCTTCTGACATTCTTTCTCGCCGCCTGCTGAAGAAACGACTGGCCTTTGCTGACTGAAAAGTCACCATGAGGTCTATGATTGGCGGTCCCTGTCTATGAACTATTTGTGCGAACACGTCTGGATGCAATTCCCACTCCTCGGCATCCACTCGGACCCTGCTGAGAAAGTCCGCCATCACATTGTCCTTCCCTGCAATGTGTGCCACCGATATAGCTGGCAGCCACTGTTCTACCCATGAAAACAGCACCCCTGCTTCCTCTTCCATGGTTGCACTTCCTGTACCGCCCTGTCGAATGATGTATGCCACCATCGCAGAGTTGTCCGACAGAACTCGCACCGCTCGACCTGTCACTGTAGTTTCAAACATTTGAAGCGTCAGACAGACTGCTCTCAGCTCCAGCCGGTTGATCGACCACCTGCTCTCTTGAACGGACCAAATGCCTTGTGCGAACTGATCTCCACAATGAGCTCCCCATCCCGCGAGACTCGTGTCCATCAATAATGGGAGCCACTCCGGCTGCTCCAGAGGCATTCCTGCTTTCAACGATCCCGGAAGCAGCCACCACCGAAGAGCATGCCTGGCCCTTAGTGGGCAGGGAAGCCGTTTGTTCAATGAATCGGGTTGATGCGACCAACGGCAAAGCAGCGCTCTCTGTAATGGTTACATATGAAATCTGGCCCAAGGCATCGCTTCAAGGGTCGCCGCCACTGTTCCCAGCACTCGAAGATAAGTCCACACTGAGGGAGCTGGAGCGGACCTGAACTTGCGCACCAGTTGCCAAAGGGCTTGAACTCGACAGTCCGGCAGAAACACCGCTCCTTTCTGAGTGTTGAATCATACTCCTAGATACTCGAGATCCTGGGACGGTATTAAGCGGCTTTTGGTCGGATTGACCACCCAGCCTAGACTCTGCAAAAACTTCACAACTTTGTCACCTGAATGCTCTCAGCCTTGGATTTTGCTCAAATCAACCAATCGTCTAGATATGGATGAACCAGAATTCCTTCCTTTCGTAATGCCGCCGCTACCACCACCATGATCTTGGTGAAAGTCCACAGCGCTGTCGCCAGACCGAAAGGCACTGCTTGGAATTGATAATGTCCCCAAGGAAGTGCAAATCGCAGAAACATTTGATGAGCCACTCTGATTGGGATGTGTAAATACACTTCCGTAACATCCAGGGAAGTCAAGTATTCCCCTTGTCACACCGCCACGATGACCGACCTCAACATTTCCATCCTGAAATGCCGTACGCGAAGACACCGATTCACCCCTTTTAAGTCTAATATAGGCTGAAGAGCTCAGTCTTTCTTTGGCACCACGAAATAAATGGAGTATCGACCCATGCCGTAATCTGCAATCGGGACCGGAGCAACTGCTCCCATTTGTAAGTAGTACAATGGACTGACAAGGTTTTCCACTGACCTTTACAGGGAGACATCACGAACGAGTCCCGGACAGGCCTTGCCAATTCCAGTGCATAACCATCGCGAATTACCTCTAAGACCCACTGGTCAGACGTTATCTGGGTCCAGGCAGGAAGAAACTCCCGAAGTTGCCCGCCTGTCGGTTGACTTCCCACCGGAACCCCCGAAGTCGCCCTTTCATTGTGGTTTTCAAGTTGCCACAGTGGAAGCTGCTGCGAAACCTCTACCTGCTCCACGAAACCCCTGGGCCCTAGAAGCAAATCTTCCTCTTTGGAAACCACCCAAACAAGTACGACGAAATCTCCTGAAATCCTTAAACTGACCCCGAAAAGCCTGTAAGGATTTCCCTGGCTTTGGCTTATCTTCCGGAAGTCTCCCGCCTTTGGACTCCGAGATCCTTAACCAACTTATCCAGATCTTCTCCAAACAACAACTTACCTTTAAAAGGCAACTTACTGAGACACGACTTGGACGAACCGTCGGCTGCCCAATTTCTCAGCCATAGAGATCTCCAGGTGGCCACCAATGAAGCCATACTATTCACTAGTCAGCTACCAATAATTACTAGAGCTATTCACTAGAGCTCTAATCAAGTCGTAATGCACATCCGCTAGGTATACTGATCCAGACTCCAAACGATCCAGCTCTTTATCTCCTCCTGCTCCAGTCGAGGAGACTGCCACAAGCGCTGAGACCATCGGAGACATGCTCTCGCCACCCAAGCTCCACAAATGGAAGCCAGTAAGGACAAAGCATTAGCCTCAAATGGCTGCTTCAATAAACCATCTACCTTTCTATCCTGTGCACCCTTTAGAGCAGCGCTACCTTCCATCGGAATCGTGGTCCTTTTAGTAACCGCTGACACTGCTGCACTAATTCGTGGAGAGCAGAACTTCTTTATCCTTATCCGCTAAGGGATAAAGCCTGTTCATCATCCTAACTCCTCTCATTCCCGCCTCCGGTTGATACCACTCCTCTTGAATCATCCAGTCCACCACACGGTGAATGGGAAACACTAACTGCGCCTGTCTCACTGCTTGAATGATAGAATCCTCCACATCTTCTTCCTCCGTTGCAGGTGTAATAGCTAGATTTAGCGTCTGGAGGGATGCCGTAATAAGTGCCGTAAATTCTTCCTTCCGGAATACCCAAATGATTTTCACTTGATCCTCAGGCTCTGGGATTTCACCTTCTTCCAATTCTTCCATACCTGCCTCGAGCTCCATCTCGGCCTCATCTGCCTCTTGCCACTCGCCCTCAGCGGCAGAGAACTCACGAGGCCTTGATATCTTAGGAGGTTGTGGGGAAAGAACCCCTGCGTCACCTATCCCAGGTAGCTCACCATGACTAGGCAGAGGCAAGGGCTCTGGAATTCTCCCTTGACACCTCAAACAGAACGCCTGATGCATAATTAAAACAAAGTCTGGGCAGAAATCCCCGAGCTGAGACCTTGACCACGAGCCCGGTAACGTGCTTGACGGACCCGCCATCGGTTCCTGACAGGCCCCTTGCTACATGGTCCTCAACGCCTCTCCGTCAGCTCCCACCGATGCTTCCTGGGACTCCTGAGCTCCCTTAACTTCCATCTGCTGTTCCACGGAAATGACTACCGTAGCACAGCCCCGGCAGATCCCGGAATCAGCGACAGTACCTCTGCAAGTCCCGCAAACACCACACTGCGGATGCGATGCCATAGGCCAGACACCACCACCACCACTCATATGCCACTACATCACCAAATCAAAGGTTTGTTTTTTCTTGGGGTTTTTTCCCAAACTACCTACTACCCAAAAGAGAGAGAAAACAAGAAAATCCCCCCGAGAAGAAAAACAGGGAGTTTTAGACTTCTATCCATAAAAGTAAGCTAGATTCTGACAACAGAACTTTCAAAATAAGTAAATCTAATAAAATAAGCTTTTCCCAAGCCAGAGCTCAAAATTCTAAGGCCCCGTGCGCCGAAGCACGAGACCCGACCACGCAGCGCACACGCGGTCCAAAATGGCCGCTGTGTACTGCAAACGTGAAAAGGCACCAAAAAACACTGATAAACAGCACCCCCGATGCCAGCGATGTGGCTTAGAACCCCATATGCTGCCTTACCAAATCACCGACATGGAGAAGGTCCCATCCGCCTGAGCCGCTGAAATCGGGGGTGGGGGGGGGAGTCTCAAGCCTGCACGGTCCCGCTCAGCTGACCAGTGAGCGGGGGAACCGCCAGCGAGATCTCTCCCCTCTGCCCTTCGTTCCCATGCAGAGAGTGCCTCCGGGCTCGTTAGCGACACGGGACTGCCTGCTGTAGAGCTCTCCTCCGTGCAGTCAAGGAGGAGAGATCTAACAGCGAAAGTTTCAGCGACATACAGTAATAGGCAGAGAGGGACCGGCGCAAGTCGTTGCCAGCTCTGTGTGTGTGTGTTTTTTTGTTGTTTTTTTTAAAAAAGTAACAGTACCGAATTAAGCAAATTTAACAAAACCGATTCAACATAACTATCCTAAACTACCCTAACAGCTCCTTATATGTTCCTCAAGTGAGCCCAGACCTAGGCTCACTACGTCCTCCTGCTGCATGGAGACTGGACACACTGGGGCTGATGGGAGAGACCAGCAGGTTACATCCAGTGATGTCACGATTTTGACATGCCCAGTCTCCAAGCTGCAGGAGGAGGTACACAACCCAGAGGTGGAGGACTAAACTGAAGGAACGATAAGGAAAGAGCATTTTTAAGCTTCTTGTTTGTTCTAATTTTTGATCAGGGTTGCAGCCTCATTCTGGCCACTCTCAGTCAGCTACAATGGCAGGAAAGCCGGTTTAAAGGGCAGCCGGCTGCCCGTTTGCCATTCTTCAAGTGTCAGGTACATTTTCTGGTATTTTTATGCTTTTTGTCTTGGCAGCATTTTGTTCATAGGAAACTGGCTTTTGTGGCTCTTAGGGTTGTCTCTCCCCTTTTGATGCCAATTAGGTGTTTGGAGATCACTAGGTTTGCATACTCAGTGTATTTTTAATATTGATTGTTTTTAATATTGCTTTTTTTATCTTTAATATTTTTAGAGACATTTCTGATTACAATGCAACAGGTTTTTTTTTATCCCTTTTGACTGTAAGGTTGGAAGTTATTTTGATTGTTTTAAATGCTTTTTATGACAGTTTTATTATATGTTCTTATACCTCCATATGGAATGGATGGATGGCATAGTGCTTTTCCTAAGAGCAATTTGGTATTTTACAAGACAATTCAGTGTATCAGTGATTTCCATTTTTGGTTCCCCCTTATTTTGCTGTTTTTAGTGCAATGGCTGCTCATTTGTGTTCAGATTGTACTGGAAGGGACCTGCATTGGTTTGTTGTTCAAGTTCTCAACTGGGATAACTGTTTTTTTAGTGTCCTCTATGAGCATTTTTGGGAATAGATGCGCCAAGTGAGTTTTGAAGTTATTTTTTTGTATTTCAGGAGGCCTTTCCCTGACTGGTTTGACTGATGAAGTGCTATATTCCCCAATGAGGTTGGTCTCCTCTGTTTCTTGGCTTTCATTTTGTTTTTATGAGCTCTGATTCATTTATTCAGCTCTGATGGGTTGATTTATCTCCATCATGAGTGTATGTTTACTTGAATTTAAAATTTGCATTTTTATATTTTTATTCATTTATATTTTTGTGGCAATATGTAATTTTTTTCTGTTTTTCTATTCATGTTTTACCTGTGTTTATTTCATTTTTTAAATTGTGCTTTGCCTCAGTTTTTAAGTTTTATGTATTTTTTTATTGAATTTAAAAAAAAAATAATTTGTTTTATTCTCTTGTGATGGGAGTGTCTCTATTTAATATTGTATAAAGAACGTAGGACAAGATTCTCAGGAGTGGAGATGTTTCTCTCCATTCAAAGATTTAACTTGTCCAAGCCATGGTATTTTCAATATCATTATATGGATGCAACAGTTGGACAGTGAAAGAGATAGACAGGAAGAAGATCAATGTCTTCGAATTATGGTGCTGTCAAAGAATACTGTGCATACCATGGACTGCCCATAGAACAAACCAAGTACTAGAGGAGATCAAACCTAAGCTTTCTTTAGAAGCTCAGATGATATGACTTCCCTCTCTTCCTATGAAAGTAGATCACTAGAGAAAGACGACATTGCTTGGCAAGGTTAAAGGTCAACACAAAAGAGGAAGGCCAACAATGAGATGGATTGATACAATAACAGCAGCGATGAATGCTACTCTATGAACAATAAGCCACTTGACTGAAGACCAAAAACAATTTAGGACAATTATCCAAAGGGTCGCCATGAGTTGGCACAGACTCGACAGCACTTAAATTCCCAGTTTAAATTGTACATTGAAAAAATAATATACCTTCACTACCGTATATACTCGAGTATAAGCCGAGTTTTTCAGCACATTTTTTGTGCTGAAAAACGGCCCCCTCGGCTTATACTCGAGTCAACGTCTCTGCGCATAAGTTGCTGCCGCTGCCGAGTCCGCTTCTCGGCAGCAGCAAACTCACCGACTCCTTTTGCAGCCGCGGCTCCCTGCCTCTTAGGGAACCGCGGCTGTGCTTGTAAAAATCATCTCGGAGCCCTTCCTGTCTTGACGGGCCCGTGCAGCATTGTCCCGCCTCCAAAGGAAGTCCTTTAGAGGCGGGACAATGCTGCACGGAGCCCGTCAAGACAGGAAGGGCTCCGAGATGATTTTACAAGCACAGCCGCGGTTCCCTAAGAGGCAGGGAGCCGCGGCTGCAGACGAAGGGAGGGAGCTGACATGGAGGGAGGGAGCTGATAGGGATGGATGGATGGATGGAGGGAGGGGGGCTGACATGGAGGGAGGGAGGGCGGGGGGCTGACATGGAGGGGGGCTGAAAGGGAGGGAGGGAGGGGGCTGACATGGAGGGAGGGAGCTGACATGGATGGAGGGAGGGCGGCTGACATGGATGGAGGGAGGGCGGCTGACATGGAGGGATGGAGGGGGCTGATATGGATGGATTGGGGAGGCGGGCTGACATGGAGGGAGGGAGGGAGGGCTGGCTCTGCCGGGCAGGGGGGGCCCTGCGAGACATGCGATTTTGCCGCGGCTGAGGGGGGGGGTTAGGACTGGTAATGTGCTGTGGGCTGGGGGGGGTTAGAACTGGTAATGTGCTGTGGGCTGGGGGGGTTAGAACTGGTAATGTGCTGTGGGCTGGGGGGGTTTAGGACTGGTAATGTGCTGAGGAGGAGAACTCCAGTTTTGAAGGATTTTAGCTCTTGTGTGTTAGCTTGGTTGCTGATTAAGCTAAGGTTGATGTACTTTTAAAGATACGGTATTTTTGATACCATATTGTTTTTGTTGACCCCATTTTCCACTTACAGAGCTATTTTACTGTTTTTCGTTTAAATAAATATTCATGTAATTTTATTGGTCTCTATCTTTATTTTTTACATTGACTAGTAGGTGCCTCATTTCCCACCCTCGGCTTATACTCGAGTCAATAGTTTTGCCCAGTTTTTTGTGGTAAAATTAGGTACCTCGGCTTATATTCGGGTCGGCTTATACTCGAGTATATACGGTAATTAGTTTTAAAAGTGCTACCTTCTAGCTTCATGGAGCTTCTCCTAGTCCAAGTACTATTTTAAAGGGCAAACAACCATTCACTGTTTATACCTTCTATTCCACTCATGATTTTATAGACTTCCATTATATTGCCTCTGAACATTTCATTTACAAGCTGAAGAAATCTAATTCAGACAAAATTGTTCAGAACTGAAGATTTTTATCATCTTGGTTGTTTTCTTTCCCGCATCATTTATAAATGTTTAAGAACAATGGTCCCACTACAGAACCCCGGGAACACCACTATTCACCTTTCCCTAGTAAGAAAAATGACCATTTAATCCAAACTGTTAACTATTTTTTGACCAGTTAACAATCCCCAATAAGATTGCCTCCTTCCCTATATTTTCTTTCATGAAGGACTCAGTAGTATAACCAAAATGTTTAGGGAGGCCCATGATTAACATGGGTGTGCAGTAAGCATACAGGCCCCCCTCCCCCCACTGCATATTTCACTCATCCATGGCATCCGGACTACAATGCCTTTTATCCCCAATATGCAGCTGGCACAGTATGCGCATTGAAACTTTGCAGGCAGCACATTCATTCATGAATGGGACATGCTGCCTATGAGGTTTTAGCATGTATGCCATGTTGACCAAACACTGAGGAAGGCCGCAGCTCCTGGATCTCTTCTACCTACAGGGGTAGAGATCTCTTCTACCTACAGGGGGTCGAGATCCCTTCCAGTTGAGATCCCTACCAGCCATGTTAATTCATTGTTTGGCCAGGCGAATAGAAAGGGCTTGGGCCCCTCCAGGCCCACCTGCACCCATGGCTACACCCTGAAAGGACTTTGTCAAATACCTTTTGAAAATCTAAACATACCATATTAACCTGCTCACCCATAAGAAGTAATTAGTCCTTACCTGCTAATTAGTGTTCCTGAAGGAACTTCAGTCCAGTCCCTTAACTTCTGGGTTGCGCAACCCTTCCAGCAGCTTGGAGGCTGAGCCCATCATCTTTTTGATGATGGTGTGGTATAAATACCCCTGGCACCATCCACTGGCACCAGCAATCTCAGCCTCCAAGCAGCTGGAGGGTTCCTGTAAGCCAGTGTGCTTACGGGGTCTTAGCAAAGGATTATTTAATTTGCATTTATTTTATTTGAATCAGGGACGAGACTGAAGTTCCTTCAGGAACACTAATTAGCATGTAAGGACTAATTACTTCTTCCTTATCGTCACTTCAGTCCAGTCCCTTAACTTCCAAACTGCAAGTATCACAAATAAAAGCTTTGTATGCCCTCTCTAGTTTATTTGATTGGAGATTAAAGATTAAATTTTTATCTTTTTGGTGCCGTGTTTTTAACGGCTGGAAGTGAGGGGGGGCGCTGGGAGCCGTTTGTTTGGTTAGAGGCACAAGTTTGGCATCATTTTATTATATTTTATTACATTTTAAGTTTCTTTCTATCTGGTTTATTTTCTTTTCCTGGTTTCTTTACAGAAGTTTAAATTTCTAATTGGCCTGAGGGTAGCAGTGTACAAAGGGGCATGACGGGTAAGCTGCGGTGTCCTTCTTGCGGCACTTGTAGAGGGACGGTCTCGGAAGCAGGGGTCTGCAGGGGTTGTGCAGCAGAAGCTGCTTCCGTAGAACAAGAAATCCACTTGAGCATGACTCAAGCCCCTCAGGGGTCAGGGGACCTTCTGGAAGGGGGAAGGGAATCCCATTCTCCCCCGCCTTCATCCTTAGATGGTCCAGGCCCTTCCCAGTCCCTTCCCCCCCTCTCCTCGGGGACGGAGGGAGACTGGGGTCAATTTTCACCAGAATTTGTTCTTCTATTGTACAAAGCCTATTGCTTGCGCAAGCAGGGAACAGCAGAGCCAGTAGCAGCGAGGGACAGCATGGACGCTGGAGCAGGGAACTCTAGATCCCTTGACTCTGGGCTTCCTCCTAAGCGCGCAAGACTATTGGGGACTCAAAAGGTTCCTTGCCCGTCCAGTCCCTGATTCAAATAAAATAAATGCAAATTAAATAATCCTTTGCTAAGACCCCGTAAGCACACTGGCTTACAGGAACCCTCCAGCTGCTTGGAGGCTGAGATTACTGGTGCCAGTGGGTGGTGCCAGGGGTATTTATACCACACCATCATCAAAAAGATGATGGGCTCAGCCTCCAAGCTGCTGGAAGGGTTGTGCAACCCAGAAGTTAAGGGACTGGACTGAAGTGACGATCAGGAACAATTTTATTAATTCATTCAAGAAAAATCTAACAGATTGGTAAGAAAGCTAGTGCTGGAAAAATGCCAAAATAATCATCGTGCTGAACTGCAGCATACTTGGCATGCAAATTGCCACATAATTAATTGCATCCAATCTAAAAACTGCATGGAAACTTAGCGCAGTTTTTTACACTGTTCTTTAATGCCGGATCTTCATGCCAGCTTCAGGCAAGCGTGAAGATCCAGCCGGGAGCAAAACTATATGAGGTAAAGTTTGACACTTCACTTCAGATGATCCAGGCATCGGGGAAAGCCCGCAATGCCATTGGCAAACTGTCAGGAACTGGTGTACCCCCAGACACCAACCCCCTAACAGAAACAAAATCCCTGGCAGCCCAGCAGCCCCAATCCACCTCTCCCAAACAAAAGATATCCACAGTGGTCCCCCAAACCCTCTACACACAAAAAAAAAAAATATCCAGTGGCCCAACGGCCCCAATACCCCACCCACTCAATAAAAAAAAAATGACCTGGTGGCCCAGAGGCCTCGACCCCCTCCCCCCCCAAATCACTGGTGCCCCAGATTATGTTTATGTTATGTTTATTTCATTTGATATACCGCCCTTTATAACATCAGGGCAGTGCTCAAAATATAACATAGTGGCTAGAAGCCAGAGGTAAGAAAGGAACTACAATATGTGCAGGAAAGAAGTAGAGAAAAACAAAAAAGCAGACGAGACAGGAGAGTAAGGTCATCCAGGTGTGGTGGGGAGATCAAAGGCGACAGAAAACAAATGGGTTTTTAGGAGGGGCTTAAAAGTGATGTAATTTGGTTCTAACCTGAGGGGGGTGGGAAGCGAGTTCCATAAGGCAGAGCCAAGAAAGAAAAAGCAGGCTGGCGGGTGGATTGTAGGTCGGCCTGAGTTGGTGAGGGAAGATGGAGATGGTTGATATGCGCAGAACGGAGGTTACAACTAGGGGTATGGAACTGGAGTAGGTTTGCCAAATATTGCGGGGTATGTGTATAAATGACTTGATGGACCATGGTGAGAACCTTAAAGCGAACACGGTATTCTAGAGGAAGCCAGTGTTATTGGAGGAGAAAGGGTGTTATACGATCCTGACGGGTGGAATGAGTGATAATATGTGCTGCTGTATTCTGGATAAGCTGCAATTATGGAGCTGAGAGTGTGGGATAACGGCAAGGACAGAATTACAAAAATCCAGGTGAGACAAGACCAGAGATAATAATAAAGTAGTGACAGCTTGGGGAGTGAGAAAGGGGCGAATGGCTCGGATTTGATGAAGACAGAATAATGACTTCCAAGTAAGGTTGGAAATGTGGTCTTGGAAGGAGAGGTTGGTATCAAGAAAAACCCCTAGGTGACAGAAAGGGGACACTAGGGGGATAGGGGAGCCTGCATGAGTTGGTGCTATCTGGGGGTAAGGGCTACCGTGAGTTAACCAAATGGCTAGTGTTTTCACTAAGTTAAGATGAAGGCAGTTAGTGGTTAACCAAGCAGCAATTGAGGTGAGGCAGGAGTGGAGGGGGGTAAGATCCAGCTGGAGAGGACAGGTATGGTGAAGGAGAATGAGGTCATCAGCATAGTAACAGGCTGATATTCCAGATTGCTTTTCAGCAGAGCAAGTGGTGCGAGAAAGATGTTAAACAGGGGCGCCAAGACAGAACACCTTTGCACACACTACAGTGAAGGGGAATGGAGTCAGAGATAGCAGTGGGAGTGGTGCAAGATATGACTGCAAAAGACCGTGAACAGAGGAAGGAGTGAAATCATCAGTAGACCGTACTACACAAACCAGCGTCACGTAATCGGGAGGAAAGAAAAGAGTACTGGGAGGGGATTGGAGTCCACCAAGCCACCAGGGATATTTTTTGTTGGATGGGGGGGGGGGGGGCACTGAGCCGCTAGACCACTAGGGATTGTGTTTCTTTTTGGGACCCCCAACAGTATGCCGATGGCATCTGGGGTGCTTTCCCTGATGCCTAGGTCATCTATGATGAAGTGTCAAACTTTACCTCAGATGACCGTTTCTCCAGGACAGCATGCCAAACTTACGCAGACTTCTGTGCAAATGTGTTCACCTTGCTTTCCCAGTTTAATGTTGACTTTTCGCGCACTGGGTAAATTGCATATGGCATCCCAGTGCAGAGTCAGCATTAAAGTTATGCTATGAAACCCTGCGCTAGAGCTTTAAGTACTGGGCTGTAGTGCAGAGAAGACCAATGTTGCCGCCTTACAAATCTCAAACGACAGCACCAAACCAACCTCAGCCCACGAAGAGGCCTGCACCAGAATATAATGGCCACCAAAGCAATGGACTCCTTCAACTAATGAGCAATCAAAGCTTTGGAAGCCACCTCTCCCTTACGTGCCCCTCCCCCCCAAACACCACAAAAAAAAAAAGATGATCCAAAACGTCAAAAACCTTTTGTTCCCTTCAGATACTGATGGAGTGCATACCACACATCCAAATTGTGCAAAGTCAGGGAGTCTGGATTATTGCCTCTATCCACAAAACACCAAAAGAGTCACAGGCTAATTGAGGTGAAAAGTTGATACACCTTAAGCATAAAGGAAGGCAATGGCTGAATGACCACCTACTATCTAGGTATCGCAAGACTCTCTGCACAATAAAGCTTGAAGCTCCAAAATTCTACATGCAGAACAGAATGCCACCAAAAACAGCACAAGATCCTTTAGGAAGGTTTGTGAAAAAAGTTCAGAAGGTGCCCTAACAAGCCCTGACAAGACCAAGTTAAGATCCCACAGTGGTACCAACACATGTGCAGGCAGATGTCCATGCTTGACACTCTTCAAAAAGTACACCACATCCAGCTGAGAGACCAAGGAGGCTCCCTGAATCCTCCTCCTGAAACATACCAATGCTGCTACCTAACCCACAGGAAATTTAGAGCAAGTCCTTTATTCAGGCCCGCTTCTAAGAATGCCAAGACGATAGGCAACACCACACTCAGGAAACTCAAAAAAGTGCACACTCGAACATACATGAGTGATATGGACTGATTGCATGCCCACAACAATGCTGAAATGACCTGCAAAGAATATCTTTTCTTCCTCAGCCTTTCCCTTTCAAGAACCAAGCCGAAAGCGAGAACCAAACCATATCTGATATAAGAACCGGCCTCTGGGACAAGAAATCCTCCACCACTGGCAAAGGCAATAGATACTCCACCACCAGGCAAATCAGATCTGCATACCAAGGCCAATACAGCGCCACCACCATCATCAAACCCAAATGGGCCTCCAATCTCTGGATCACTCGACCTATAAAAAAAAAAAAAAGGCCACAACAGTTTTTCCTGAGGTCACCTCTTAATCAATGCACCAAGACCTTCAGACATTCTCTCTCATTTGGGGCTGCATTGACCATAGATGCCATGAGATCCATTATGTGCATGCCCCAATGACACACAATATGCTGAAATGCTATCTCCGTCAGCACCCATTCTCCTGGGTTCAACAGATTTATGCGGAGGAAGTCAGCTTGGATGTTTTCTTTTCTGGCCAAATGAGCCACTGACAGAGCCAGAAGATGAGACTCTGCCTATACTAGCAGGGGACATCAACTCCATTGCCAACTGCCAACTCCCGATGCCACCCTGGTAACTGATGTAGGCCACCACTGTTGCAGTGTCAAACAGCACTTGGACTTTCCGTGCAATTGACCAGGGGAAGGAAGGCCAGAAAGATAGCAGTGTTCGCAACTGGTTGACTGACCAGGTTTTCTCCTCTGAAGGCTACTGACCCTGCGCTATGCAGGACAGTAGACCCCCTAACCAATTAAGCTGGCACCCATTGTAACCATTAGCCATTCAGGGGACTTCCAGACGCACCCCTGCCAATAGGTTGGCCAAGTCTAGCGACCACTGAAGGCTTATTCCAGGCTTCTCCTGGCAGTGGCAGCCTCTGCCATGAGTGCTTCTGCACCAACCTGCCCCCCCCCCCCCCACACACACACACACTGTAGATGGCGCATATGCGCTCTGGACCACAGCATTAACTCCAACGTGGCCGCCATGGATCCCAGGACCACTGTTACCTCTAAGCTGTGCGCATGTGCGCGCGCACACACCTCGCCGAGCGAGCGCACATACTTTACAACAGAGCGCACAAAAATTACAGCTCTGATTCTGATAGAAAACAACACAGACGTCTTAAAATTTAAAAGCTATGATTGTAATTACTAGAAATTTCCCGCTTCATTTAGTAATCGTCTATTTTCATTTAATTTGATTAAAATCAATGTGGTATACATACTGTATTCTGATGTGTAGTCAAATTTTAAAGTATATAACTCCGAGTGTCGTTATGTGGCGCACAAAAATTTAACCTTCCTTCAAAAGCTGCACACAGCTGATATTTCATGCGCACACAGCCTACAGAAAATTAGAGGGAACATTGCCCAGGACTTACAGATAGTCCCAAGCCCAGGGAAGACACCTCTTCAAGAGCTCTCAAATCCAATTCTGTAACTTTGGAATTCACTCTGGTGTCAGCACAAGGCCTGTTCTGGTGACAAAATGCACCTCCAGATAATCCAGAGTCTGCTCCGTTCTGTTCTATATAAAGTTGACAACTGCTGGAGCAACACCACCACCTACTGAGTAGCCAACTGTTCTATGTATAATGTTCTGTTACAATGTAAACTGCTTTGACCGTAGGGTAAAGCAGAATAGGAAAACTGTTGAATAAAGAAATAAAGAAATAAAATAAAAATATTCAAAAGGAACTCCATGTTAACAACAGATAGAAACACAATCATGCAGAAGAGGAAAAGAGAGTAGAACAGGAAAACACAAGAAGGTGCAGGGCAGTCCATAGAGTCAGCTACAAAGACAGGTCAAATGCCTTCTGAAAAAGATGTTTTTCAAAACAGATTTAAATGTTTTTTGGGAAGGTTCCTAACTGCTGTTAGATTGCTTATACACATGCTTCTAGGTTTGACCATATTACCCCCTGTTGATTCAGTACAACTGGTTACCTATTCACTACCATATAAACGTACAGGATTTTAACACTCTCGTCCATAATCTCTTCACACTGGTATGCCATCCTATTTGTCCTCATTACTCATCTCTCATACTGCATTCTTTACTCCATGCATGACAACAATCTTTACTTCCCCACCCATCTCTCATGCCAGATATACCTCAATCAGATGTTCAGCATTTTATTTCTATGCAATGATACCACCAAACCTCAGTATTTTGTATAGTTTGTAATCATGTGGAAGACTATTAAGGGATTAAGGGAATTGGGGGGGGGGGGGGGTTAAGGGCAAAGGGGAAAATAAGCATTTGCCTTCCAATTAGTAGGCCCAACTGCAAGCCAGTCTTGGCATCCTGACCCCCAAGAAGACTCTCTTATTAAAAATGTAAAGATTAAAACACAGGTCTGAAATAAATTTCAGATCAGCCTCAAATATTTTAATAGGAAGATTCCAATCAAGGTTGGGAAATTAATCATTCCCTAGCCATGGAGTAACCCTTCTTTGGAACCATGCAGTAAATGGAGTACCTGCCATGAGCCCACTCTTCCCTTAGACAAGGAACCATCGCCCACAGATGCAAAAACATCTTTTCAAGCATGGCCTCCACTACTGCTCTTTGTCTAGAACCCAATAGAATTAACTAAAATAAAGCATCTGTGATATGTAGAGATTTTGAAGAATGCCTTGGCATACCATATCAAGAACTTGGTAGTCTAACATAGTAAATGAAGGCAGATAAAGACCAGTATGGTCCATCTAGTCTGCCCACTAAGATGGCAAGAGTAGGTGCACCTGCTGCTCTGTGAAGGACACCCCTATTTATTGAGAAATTAGATAGTTAAGTTTATTTTGATTTTATCCTGTTGCTGCAAAGGGATCCACTGTGTCTGTCCCATACCATTTTTGAATTCTGTCACTGTATTTGGCCCCCCACCACTTACTTCGGGAGGGTATTCGAAGCATCCACCATCCTTTCAGTGAAAAAGTATTTCCTGACATTGCCTTTCAATTTACCCCCTTGCAGCTTCATGTTATGCCCTCTAGTTTTACAGCTTCCCAGTCTTTGGAAGAGGTTTGTTCATTATTTCTCTAAGTATTTAAAGGTCTGAATCATATCTCCTCTATCCCTCCTCTCCTCCAGAGTGTACATATTTAGGACTTCAAGTCTCTTCTCATAAGGCTTCTGACGCAGGCTCCAAATCATTTTGGTCTCCTTCCTCTGAACAGTTTCCAGTCCAAGTGAGGCCTCACCAGTGACTTATACAGTGGCATTAGTACCTCTTTCTTTCTGCTGGTAATTCCTCTTTGTATGCAACCCAACATCCTCCTGGCTTTTGCCACTGCCTTGTTGCAACGTTTTGCCACATTGAGATCCTCAGAAATAAATCACACCAAGGTCCTTCTCCTTGTCCGTGCACATCAACCTCTCAGCCCCTACTGCGTACATTTCCCTTGGATTTCTGCTTCCCAAGTGCATGTCACTGCACTTCTTTGCATTAAATCTTAACTGCAGGGCATTAGACCATTCTTCCAGCTTTTGTAGATCTTTCCTCATGTTATCCACTCCCTCAGGGGAGTCCACTCTGTTGCAAATTTTCATGTCATCTGCAAAAAGACACTTTTCCATTCAGTCCTTCAGCAATATCATTCACAAATACATTGAACAATGCCGGGCCAAGGACTGAACCCTGGGGCACGCCACTAATCACCCTCCTTTCATCCGAGTGAGCTCCATTTACCATCACCTTCTGTCGTCTGCCAGACAACCAATTTCTGATCCAGTTCACCACCTTGGGACCCATCCCCAAACTACTGAGTTTATTGATAAGCCTCCTATGAGGAACAGTATCAAAGGCTTTGCTAAAATCCAGGTAGATGACATCCATCGCATGCCCCTGATCTAGTTCTCTGGTCACCCAGTCAATCAAAGAACTCAATCAGATTTGTTTGGCAAGATGGTTTTACCCAAGGACAATGTTGCCTCGGATCATGCAACCTGTTGGTTTTGAGAAAGTCCATTATTCACTCTTTCAGGAGCATCTCTATTACTTTTTCTGCCACCAAGTTAAGGGTCACGGGCTTGTAGTTTGTCACTTCTTCCCTGTCACTACTTTTGTGAAGAGGTACCACATCAGCCATTCTCCAGTCCTGAGGAACTTCTCCTGTTTCAATGATCTGCTGAAAACATCCTTTAACGGCCCTGCAAGAACCCTTTGAGCTCTTTCAGTATCCTGGGATGTATCCCATCCGGTCCCATGGCCTTGTCCACTTTCAGTCTTGCAAGTTGTTCTAACACATCTTCTGTGAATGGCGTGGTATCTACTTCATTCCCATTTTTATATCTGGGAGTCACAGGTGGTCCTTCTCCAGGATTTCCTTTAGTAAAAACAGAGCAGAAGTATTTGTTTAGCAATTTCGCTTTTTCAATGTCACTTTCCACGAGTCCATTCCCAGCATTTCTGAGTCCTGCAATTCCACCTCTGATTTTCCTCCTCTCCCGAATATATACCTGAAGAAAGTTTTTTCACCACATTTCACATCTTTAGCCATCTTTTCCTCTGTCTTTGATTTTGCTTTCTTTATTTCTCTTTTTGTCTTTTAGTTTGATCTTGTATTCTTTTCTGTGTTCCTCTGTTTGCAAGCTTTTGAATTTTGTGAAAGCTGTGTTTTTTGCCTTTGAGCAGCCACTTCTTTGGAAAACCAAATAGGTATCATCCTCCTCTTGTTTTAATTTACTTTCCTTACATATTTATCTGTTGCCCCTTTTATTGCCAACTTTAGTTTAGCCCATTGCAATTCCACTTCCCTTATCCCCTCCCACCCTGCCAACTCCTCCTTCAGGTACTTGGCCATTTTACTGAAGTCAGTATTTTTTTTTTTTATATTTGATTTTCAAAATGAAATTACAATCAATAACTTCAATAAGGTAAATCATTAAATACAAAGTATACCAATCGATACCACAATGAAATCCGGATGAAGTCCACATCAAGAGATATAAAGCAGAAATAACAAAGTAATTATTACAAGAAAACAAGACTAATATAACATTAGCCCACAAATAGTGAAGGATACATCACATCCCAGAATCAATCCCCTACCATTGCAGTGGAGCGATCTAAAACCAATCTCTCCAATTGCGAAACCTCAAGAAAAATAAAGGAATCTCCTTCATAATTTACAATACACTTGCATGGAAAGCGTAGAAAGAACGTCGCTCCCAGCGCCAAAACCTTAGGCTTTAGCTGCAGGAATTGACATCTTCTAAGCTGTGTTTCACGAGAAACATCAGGAAAGATATTGATAGATTGCCCACAGAACTTTGCTGTCTTAACTTTAAAAAAGGCACGTAAAATACTCTGCTTAAGTTCAATAGAAGGTACTGTAACTAAAAAAGTAGAACAAGAGGTGATTGTATCTGAGGAGTCTTCTAAAAAAGCAGTCAAGTTGGAGATAGCAGGAACAATCTCATCTAAATTACCATCTATCGGATTAATATTCTTTGTACTAGAGGGAAGATAACAGGCATGAGAAATTGCGATGGGATCCTGAATATTCAAAATTTCCTTGAAATATTTATCCAGCAAAATCCTAGCGGACAACAATGAAGTATGTGGAAAATTTAAAAACCGTAAATTACAAAATCGATTTGAATTTTCAAGGATTTCCATCTTAGAATATAATACCATAAAGTTTTTAACAATGGCAGTATTGGCCGCAGTAAGCAGATTTACCTGAGAGCTCACCTTCCCCACAGCTCTATCGGTTAAGGTAACTTTCTCATCGAGCTGCCGAAGGGATACGACAGCCTCCTGAGAGAATGTAGTTAACGCGTTCAAAGTAAAAGACATTTTCTTATCAATAGAGACCAAAGCACACCAAATATCTTTTAAGGAAATCTCAGCTTCTGGGGATTTAGGTGATAGCTCAGATAAACTGCCCAATTCAGAAAACGACACTGGAGTAGGAAAAACAATAGGGGTTTTTGAAATACTTGCGATTTCAGAAGACTCTCCCAGAAGCAGACAACAGTTGAAACGGCACAGGCAGGGGAGGCGGGGTTCTCCCTCCAGGACTGAGGGAGACCCCGTCTGGGGAGGACTGCGCTAGAGGGGGCATGGGAGCAAAATGCTTGTCAAGAGGCCCCACCGGTTTACTCCCGGGGCTGCTCTCCTGGCCTTTATTTGCTCCCTTAGCCTTCCGCTTCCCCATTGCAACCGCCTGAGGACAAACGGCAAGGAGCCCCCTGCAGATGCCACTGTGGCGCCAAAGGGGCGCCAAAGGGGCGCCAAAGGGGACAAAACCTGCCCCTTTGACCACGCCCCTTTGAGCCACGCTCCGCGGTCGAGAATCAAAGGAAATAAATAGAAGACAAAAGGACCCCGCGGGGTATGAGGGTGCCCCGGGCACGCCTGCCTGATCCTCCCGGCACAGGGAAACTCTGCACACACAGGCAAAATCAGTAGCAGTCCCGAAGCAGGTCTCCAGCTCCCAACTCCTTCGGCGTTTCTCTGCTTGCTCCAAAGAGCAATCCCAGAGCCTGATGTTTAAAGGGCTCACGGACCACGCCGGGTATGAGGGTGCCCCGGGCGCGCCTGCCCGATCCTCCCGGCACAGGGAAACTCTGCACACACAGGCAAAATCAGTAGCAGTCCCAAAGCAAGTCTCCAGCTCCCAACTCCTTCGGCGTTTCTCAGCTTGCTCCCTGAAGTCAGTATTTTTGAAGTTTAGGACTTTGAGCTTGCTATGATTGGACTGCACCTTGGCTTTTATCACAAACCACAACGTGTGATGATCGCTGCTGCTCACAGGGGCACCCACCCAGACATTTGACATGCTATCACCGTTGGTGAGCACTAAACCCAGCACTGAGCTTTCCCTGGTTGGTTCCATCATCATTTGTCTAAGTAACGCATCTTGGAAAGCATCCACAATTTTTTTGCTTCTTTCCAGATTTGCAGAAGGAATAATCCAATCCACATTTGGTAGATTAAAGTCACTAAATATGATCACTTCCCTCTTTGTGGTATCTTAGATAACAAATTGATTATAGATATTGCAATTTCTTCGATTTGAGTCGGAGGTCTGTAGACTACAGCAGTATGGATGACAGTGCCATCTCCTCTTTCCAACACAACCCAGAGCACTTCTTCTTTTCCACATGCCCCCTGCATTTCAGTAGCTTTAATACTGCTTTTGACATACAAGGCTACTCCTCCTCCTTTTCCACTTTCTCTGTCTCTTCTGAATAGATTATAGCCAGCTATGGCTATATCCCAATCATACGATTCATTAAACCATGTTTCTGTAATGGCCACAATGTCCAAGTCCATTTCCACCATTAGGACTTCCAGGTCCAGAACTTTGTTGGCTAAGCTTCGAGCATTTGTGCTCATTGCTTTCCAGCATTTAACTGGCTTGCATGTATTTTGCAATGATTTTGTTCTGCCCACTTCTTCCCACTTGTCAATATGTGGTTTAAAAGTGTGGCTGTTTCTGATGTTATTCTGCTTTTGCTGGGAGTGACGTCCTGAACTCGTCCTTCCCCATCCGTCATCCCCTTTTTCTAGTTTAAATGCATATCCACATACTGCCTGAATTTTTCACTTAGAATTCTTTTCCCTGCGAGATAGAGACGTAGTCCATCAGCACAGTATAGTCTCTTGTTGGTCCATCTGTTTCCCCAGTTGCCTATAAATCTGAATCCTTGTTTGCACCAGGTCTGGAGCCATGTATTAAAGCTGTTTATGCGCTGTAGCCTTTCTGTCCCCTTACCAAGAACAGGCAGAACTTCTGAGAATGCTACAGTGTTAACAATGGGCTTGAGTTTCTCTCCCAGAGTTTGGAAGTCCCTTTGAACTGTAGAGGTACTGTTTCTAGCCAGGTCATTTGTACCCAAGTGGATGACATCATCAATTTTGGAGTGCCCACTTTCTGCGCTAAGTACAACAACAATTTGGTTTGTATTCCTGCTGGCTGAAGAGCCTGGGAGGCACTTGACTATCTTCTCTCCTTTGAGCTGTGTTCCCAAATTGGTGCCACTGATGATTGAATCTCTAAGTAGTAGTAGTTTTCTGTTTGGTGAGTTTTTCTTCATATCTGGTACTTTATCAGTAGATTGGACATTGACTGTCTCATTTAAGGGCCCTTCAGTTTCCATGGATTGGGCATCCTCATTAACCAAAGCAGAGAAGACATTATGCAGGGATATCTCATGATGTATAGGGTGTCTCTGCATTACAGGTTGCAATCTACCCGAGCCCACTGTGATCCATTTGTTCCTGGGATGTTTGATTCTTTGTGGGAGCGGTGGTGGACTTTGTTTGGTTTGTATCCTAGAAGAGGTGCGTTTCATTGCAGTTAGTTCTTCCCTTAGTAGAATCAAATCTTTATGCATGGCAGCTAACTTGAGGCATATAGGACAAGCTCTTAGGCTCCAAATGATTCTTCTCAGAATGAAGGCAACACAGTTATTGCACTGAATACGGGACATGCTGATTAAGCGGTCATAGAAGGAGAAGAAGAAAAGGTGGGTTCAACACCAAATGAAAAGGATAGATGTCAACGTATGTGACCGCTATAAAGGTTGGGGCTCTTTAACCTGGAAAAGAGACGGCTGAGGGGAGATATGATAGAAGTCTATAAATTAATGAACGGAGTGGAACGGGTAAACGTAGATCGATTGTTTACCTTATCAGAATATAGAAAGACTAGGGGACATGCAATGAAGCTACAGGGTAAACTATTTAAGACTAATAAAAGAAAATATTTTTTCACTCAACGTGTAATCAAACTCTGGAATTTGTTACCGGAGGATGTAGTAAAGGCTGTTAGTGTAGCTGGGTTTAAAAAAGGTTTGGACAAGTTCCTGGAGGAAAGGTCCATAAACCATTATTAAGAAGGGACCCAGGATATCAATGCTTGAACCACTACAAGCATTGTGGAACCTGTGTCCCTTGGGGAAACTGCTAGGTACGTATGACCTAGATTGGCCACTGTTGGAAACAGAATACTGGGCTTGATGGACCTTGGTCTGACCCAGTATGGCATATCTTATGTTCTTATGTTCTTATAGGCAATACAGCCCTGGGGTGGGTGGGGCGGTCAGGAACCTAAGTGTCCTTGGCCAGTAGGCCTTACATCAGAGGTTCCCAACTCCAGTCCTGGAGGGCCAAACACCATTCAGGTTTTAAGGCTGTCCCTAATAGCCAGAATGAACATATAGATGATTAAATGCAAAAAGAAATCAGGGAAGCTAACAAAAGTTACAACACAGTAATAATATATATAACACAAAATTCACCTCTTCCTCTCTGATAACATTGCTAGAACACTTGCCCACTCTAATTACTTCCCATCTTGACCATTGCAACTTCCTACTTGTAGGTCTCCCTCAGAGTCATCTTTCTCCCCTTCAATCGGTTCAAAACTCTGCTGCACATCTAATCTTTTGTCAGCCTCGTTTTTCTTATAACTCCTCTTCTCAAATCACTTCACTGGCTTCCATTCTGTATCCAATTCAAACTCCTCCTTCTGATCTTCAAGTGCATTCACTCTGATGCTCCTTATCTCTCCTCTCCTTCTACACCCCTCCTCATGAACTCCGCTCTTCTACTACCTTGCTCCTCTCTTTGCCCTTTTCTTCCTCTGCTAACTCTAGACTTCGGTCCTTTCACCTCACTGCTCCTTATGCCTGGAACAAACTCCCCGAGTCTGTATGTCAGGCTTCATCTCTGCCCCTCTTCAAGTCTTTACCAAAAAGCTCATCTCTTTGAGGCTGTCTTTGGTTCCTGATTCCTAGTTCTTTGTGTTTCCTTACCCTTCCCTATTCTTTCCATTTTCTATTCTTGTTTTAGATTGTAAGCTCTAAAGAGTAGGAACTGTCTTTATCTGTGTTTGTACAGTGCTGTGTATGCCTAGTAGCGTTTATTAATAATAATAATAAATGGGCGATTTCAATTACCCCAGTACGAGTATCGACTGTCACAGTAGGGCATGCTAGGGAGATAAAGTTTCTAGATTAAATAAATGACTGCTTCTTGGAGCAGCTGGTTCATGAACAGACAAGAGGGGAAGCTATTTTGGACGGACACAGGATCTGGCACAAGAGATAACAGTGTTCGGGCCACTTGGCAACAGTGATCATAGCATGATCGAATTTGATTTAACAGGATAGCAAGGGAATCCACAATACTTACCTTTTAACTTTCAAAAGGGGAGAGTATGATAAAATGAGGAAAAGTGTTAATAAAAAACTAAAGAGAGCAGTTACATCGCATGGGCGTTATCTAAATATACTATCTTAGGCCCAGACCATATGTATTCCATGCTTTAAGAAAGGTGGAAGGCAGGCCAAAAAACTGCCAGCATGTTTTAAAGGGAAGGTCAGACAGGCTATTATAGCATCTTTCAGGAAATGGAAAAAGGAGCCAAATGACAAATATGGAAACATAAGCACTGGCAAGTTAGATGCCTGCCTTAACAATGCTTCGCAAGGAGAGAATTTGAACAAACAACTTAGTGTGGAAGCAAACACACAAACTTTTTTCAAATACATTCATAGCAAAAAACCTGCGAGAGAGTCAGTTGGATGATATTAGATGATAGAGTGGTAAAAAAGACACAAAGGGAGGAACAAGGCTATAGTGGAGACACACAATGAATTCTTTACTTTGATCTTTACTGAAGATGTAGGGAAGTTACCTGTACCTGAATTGGTATTTAAAGGTGATGTATCAGAAGAACTGAAAGAAATATTGATAAACCGGGACGATGTATTACAACTATTTGATAAACTATAGAGTAGCAAATAGCCTGGACTCTATAGCATATATCAGAGGGCACTGAAACTACTGAAATATGACACCAATTTTTTAAAAAGGGTTCCAGGGGTGATCCGGGAAACTACAGACTGGTAAGCCTGACATCAGTATCGGGTAAAATGGTAGAAACCATTATAAAGAATAAAATTACCAAACACGTAGATAGTCATGGTTTAATGGGAGAAAGCAAACGGATTTAGCCAAGGAAGATCTGGTCTTACTAATCTGTTATATTTTTTGAAGGTGTGAATAAACAGGTAGATAAAGGTGAGCTGGTTGATACAGTGTATCTGGATTTTCAGAAAGCCTCTGACAAGGTCCCTCATGAGAGAGATGCTTGGCGAAACGGAGAGGTCATGGGATAAGAGGCAGTGTGCTGTTGAGTATTGGGAACTGGTTGGAGGGCAGAGAGTTGGGCTGGGTGGCCGGTTTTCTCAGTGGAGGGGGTGGGTGGTGGAGTGCCCCTGGGATCTGTGCTGGGCCCGCTGCTTTTTGGCATATTCATAGATGACCTGGAAATGGAAATAACAAATGTGGTGATCACGTTTGCAGATGACATGGAGTTGATGGAACACAGGAGGATTGCGAGGAGTTGCAGGAGGACCATGATAAGTTGGAAGACTGGACATCCAGACAGCAGACAGAATTTGATGTGGACAAACGCAGGATTGTGCACCTGGGAAAGAACAACCTAAGCTGTGGTTGCATGATGCAAGGACTACCACCCAGGAAAGGGATTTAGGCATCATCATGGATGGTACATTGAAACCCTCCACCCAGTGTGTGGCTGCAGTGGGGAAGGTGGCTGGAATGCTGGGGATTATGGGGGTGTGCAGAATGGAACCAGGGATGATGTGCCTCTATATTGTTCCGTGATGCGACTGTACCTTGGGTATTGTGTGCCCAGTCCTGAAGGGGATGTAGCGAAGTTGGAGAGACTGCAGAGAAAGGCCACCGGGGTGGGGGGGTGGGGAATGGAAGGATGCCCCTATGATGAATGGCTTAAGAGGTTGGGGCTCTTCCGCTTGGAATCAGGGCAGCTGGGGGAGGGAGGGGAAGATATAGAGAAGGTCTATAGGTTGGCGCAAGGAACGGGTGAGCATGGATCGGTTGTTTACTCCATCAAAGGGTGGAGGGACTGGGGGACAGGCAGTGGAGCTGCGGTGTAGCTGAGACTGATAGGAAAGGATTTTTTTTTTTTTCTCGAAGCATGGTTGGGCTCTGGAGTATGTTGGTGGAGTATGTTGGTGGAGGCTGTTGGTGTGGCTGGGTCTGGAGGGGGGGTTTGGACAAGTTCCTGGAGGAAAAGTCCACAAACCATTGTTGGAGAAGACCCGGGAAATCCACTGCTTACCCAGAGACGAGTATTGTGGAACCTATGTACTTTTTTGGGAACCTGTCAGGTATTTGTGACTTGGATTGGCCACTATTGGAAACAGGATACTGGGCTTGATGAACCTTGGTCTGACCCAGTATGGCATTTCTTATGCTGTTATGTAGAAAGAAGCAGCAGACTGGAAATCAGATCCTGGGAAGGCTTAAGAAAAAAATAAAGATCTGGACCAACCCAACCAGAAAGCGTAGTTACTCACATGTAACAAGTGTTCTCCAGGGACAGCAGGAATCAGTCCTCACATATGGGTGACGTCAACGGAGCCCCCATGTGAAGCAAATCCCCAGCTTTCAAAGAAAGCCTTTGGGACTGCATCACGCATGCACGGTCCCCTTCCCGCCCAAGGGTGCCATCTTGCTCAGTCAAATGACATAGCTAAAAAGACGGCAAAAGGATAAAAATTAATCAAGGACTGCAATTCCAGGGGAGGAGGGAGGGTCATGAGGACTGATTCCCTGCTGTCCCTGGAGAACAGCTGTTACAGGTGAGTAACTACGCTTTCTCCAGGAACAAGCAGGAAGTCAGTCCTCACATATGGGACTCCCTAGCTATAGGCTACCAAGAACCCATAACTGAAAAATAGGCTCCCTCTAGAAGAGCCACAGCAGCCATGATAGGAGTTCAACTGAGAACGTAACACTCCAGTAGCCTGACACCAAAGGGTAGGAGGGTAGGAGTTGCCTAAACCTCAAACAGATTACGGAGTACAGCCTGGCTGAAAACACTGTCCTGTCGGGACTCCCTATCCAGGCAGTAGTGAGCTGCAAAGGTCTGGCTTGAAGACCAGGTTGCGGTCTGGCAGATGTCTGCCAGCGGCACAGAGCGGAAGTGAGCCACTGATGCAGCATTAGCCCTGACCTGGTGAGCCATGACTCGACCCTGCAACAGGAGATCGGCCGCCCTGTATGCCCAGGCAATGCAATCCACCACCCATGTGGACAACGTATGCTTGGAGACGGGCATCCCCAGCCTACTGGGGTCATAAGAAACAAAGAGCTGAGAAGCTCTTCGATGTCCTCGCGTACGCTCCAAGTAGAAGGCCAACACCTTCTTATAGTCCAGGGTATGCAGAACTGCTTCTGCCCGGCTGGCATGGGGCCTGGGAAAAAGTTGGAAGCACCACCTACTGGTTGAAGTGGAAAGAGGAGACAACTTTCGGCAGGAACTTGGGGTGTGTGCGAAGCACCACCCTGTTCCTATAGAACTGTGTGAACGGTCTATCAGATACCAGAGCTTGCAGCTCACTCACTCATCTAGCCGATGTGAATGCCACCAAGAAAAGCGTCTTCCAAGAGAGGAAGTGGAGATGGCAAATAGCTATTGGCTCAAAGGGTGGGCAAGTAAGCTGCTCGAAGACCACATTCAGATCCCATTCAGTCGCCGGGGGGGGGGGGGGTGCGAACCGGGGGTTTCAGCAGAAGCAGACCTCTCAGGAACCTGGACACCAAGGGGTGTATACAGAGAGGTTGTCCTTCCACTGAAGAGTGGTGTGCTGATAAAGCACTAAAGTGAACTTGGACAGAGTTTGACTTGAGGCCTAAATCGGAAAGGTGAAGCAGATACTGCAGCACCACAGCCACCTGGCAGGAGAAAGGGTTCTCACTCTGCTGAGTACACCACATCTCAAACCTCCGCCACTTACATACATAGGTTTTCCTAGTTGACTGCCTTCTAGAGGCCAGCAGCACATCCTCTGTCTTTTTTAGGAGGGGAAGTGGTGCAAGGACTACCCTTTCAGCAGCCATGCCATCAGGTTGAGGGACTTGAGATTGGGATGCAGAAATGAGCCCCCGCCCTGCGACAGGAGATTGGGCGGAAATCACAGAGGAATTGGAGTCTCCTCCGCTAGTTGCAGGAGGAGTGGAAACCAAGGCTGTCTCGGCCACCTGGGGGCCACCAGGATTACCGAGGCCTTGTCCTGAAGGATCTTGAATAAGGTCCGAGCTACCAATGGCGTGGGAGGAAACGCATATAGGAAGCCAACAGACCATGATATTAGGAAAGCATCCGCAGCTACCCTGTGTGGGTGCAGCTGTCTGGAACAGAAGCGGGGCAACTGGTAATTTTGAAGGCTCGCAAACAAATCTATGGATGGTCAACCCCAACGCTGGAAGAGTTGCTGGGCTACATTGGGATCCAGTTGCCACTCGTGCAGCTGGAGAATTCTGCTTAGCTTGTCTGCTAGGAAGTTCTCCTGACTTGGTAAGTAAACCGCCTTGAGGAACATACCCTGGCTGACTACGAAGGAGCATAGGTCCAGGGTTTCCTGACAGGATGCGAGAGCCTGTGCCCCCCTGTTTGTTCACATAGAACATCGCTGTTTGGTTGTCTGTCTGAATCAAGACAGATTGATAAGTCAGGGTTTGGCAGAAGGTCCGAAGAGCTAGGCGGATCACTCAAAGCTCTAGGAGATTGATTTGTTGTGTACTCTCCCATGGAGATCACACACCTTGAGTGCAGACCTGCTGGCAACGAGCACCCCATCCCAGCAGGGATGCATCCATGATCAGCACCCTTGAGTGCCTGAGAGGCTGAAAAGTCACACCCTCCAGAAGGTTGTTAAGTTGAAGCCACCATTTCAACAACTGTATCAGACGATGGGACACCTTGATGTTGTCTCTGAGTCTGCCTGTGGCTTGTGTCCACTGGTCCCTGAGGCACCACTGAGCTGTTCTCATGTGGAGTCGAGCATTGGGTGTCACATGCACTGTGGAAGCCATGTGACCAAGAAGGCGCAGAAAGTGTCTTGCTGAGATGCAGGATATGCAACTCACTTGCTGTACTAGGGCTATCAGTCTTTGAGCCCTTTCCTCTGGTAGATAAGCCCTTGCCTGTAGGGTGTCTAACCTTGCCCCTATGAACTCCAGTCCCTGAGTGGGAACCAGAGTGGACTTTGTGTAGTTGATCACAAAGTCCAGGTGCTGAAGCAACTGGATAGTGCGGGACGTGGCCCGTTGGGCTTCTAGAGCTGACTGGGCTCTGATGAGCCAGTCGTCTAAGTAGGGGAAGACAAAGACCCCTTGAGTCCTTAGAAAGGCCGCCACCACCACAAGGCACTTTGTGAATACCCTGGGTGCCGAGGCTAGGCCAAAGGGCAGCACTTTGTACTAAAAATGGTTTCCTCCCACTACAAATCTTAGATATTGTCTGCGGTCTGGATGAATCAAGATGTGTGTATACGCATCTTTGAGATCTAAGGAGCATAGCCAGTCTCCCTGGCGGAGGTAAGGCAGCAGTATTCCAAGGGAAAGCATCTTGAACTTTTCCATCACCAGGAACTTGCTTAGGCTTCACAGGTCAAGGATAGGTTATGCCTCCAGTTCTCTTTGGTATGAGAAAGTACCTGGAGTAGAAGCCTGTGCCTTGTAGGTGATGAGGCACCGGTTCTACCGCCTCATCCTCGAGAAGCCCTTTTAACTCCTGCAAGAGGAGGTCCCTGTGAAGAGGGGGTCAGAGGCTCCTCTGGAAAGTAAGAGGGAGGCACCTGGGTGAGATGTAACCGATAGCCCCTTTGGACGATCTGGAGAACCCAGGTGTCTGCTGTAATAGCTGGCCACCTGTGGGCATACAGGGTCAGCCTTCCTCCTGTGCAGGGCCTTGGGTCCTTTGGGAGAGAGAGACTATGCACTGGGAGTCAAAAGCCCCCTCGAGGCTGGGCTGAAGCTGGTGCCTGGGGGCCTTTTGCTTATGCGGGCCCTGCCCCGTCCCTTGGCCTGCTGCCCCTGCTGGGGAGATGGGGAAGCCTGATATGTGGGGTAGTTTCGGTAAGCTGATCCTTTCCTCGGGAAAAAGGGCTTCTTACCCGAGCCCTTCTTATTAGAAGGAGCAGAAGTCTTCTTCTCGAATCTTGTGCGGGTCAGGTACTCTGACTCGATATCGGCAGCCCTCTCCGTCATGGGCTTGCCACAGAGGTTTTCACCTCGGCAAGGGACATCGACCAATTTGTCCTGAACCCATGGCTCCAGGTCTGACGACTATAGCCATGCCTGGCGTCGTGCCCCGATGCCAGCTCCCGCTACTCGGGCCGAAGCCTCGAAGCAGTCATAGGCTGCTTGAGTCATGAACTTTGAGCACTCTCTGATCCCAGTAGACAAAACCTGGAAGCACTCCAAAGGTCCCTCGGAAAGACCAGCGAAGAACCCGGCAATCTCCTTTGCCAGGTCCCGTAGGTACATGCCCATGTACAGCTGGTACGTCTGGATTCGGCATGCCAGCATCGAACCCTGGTAGCACTTTTTGCCGACAGCATCCATGTTGCGGGCATCCCGGCCAGGAGGCACCAAGGAGTGTGTCTTCTGGCTCTTGAGCCGGCGCACATGGTCAATTCCACAACCATGGAGTTGTGCGGGAGTTGTGCGGCAGCTGTGCCTTTTGGAACCCAGGGCTCTTGCGAACTCGATAGATGGAATTGATTCGCCTGCTGAGAACCGGCATTGAGGCCGGAGTCTCCCACATTCGGAGCATCAGCTGTTCCAGAATGTGGGTCACCGGTACAGTAAGGGCTTCCTCTGGAGGAAAGTCATACTGGAGGACCTCGAGCTCCTCGGCCGAGGCTGCTCCTCGGGATCCGCCAGGAATGACAAAGCCTTTGCCATGTCCCGGACGAAGTCCAAGAACCAGGTGTCCTCCGGGGGTTACCGTTTGTGAGATTCAGAACCCAGGGAGTCTGACAGGACGTACTTGGTACGGTGGGTACCCGTGGACTCTTCGTCCTCCGTCTCCCAGCCGGACTCCGAGGAGGAGTCTTTCGGCTCCAGCCTTGAGGGCCTTGGTCTCGATTGCCCCGACGCCAAGGGAATCAGCGTAGACAACCTCGGTCCCGAACGGGAGGTCGATGGGGACCTCGGCCGAGGATCGACTCAGGACCTCATTGTCTCGAGGATCAGCTCGGCCTCCGGGGTCGACTTGGACATCGAAGTCCCGGTGGTCGGGGCAGACGGATGTGAGAGACTGGCCATCAGTGCATGTTGCTGATCCATGAAGGCAGACACGCTGCGCTCCAAGGCCGCCAACCTAAGGCCGAGCTCAGGAGGCTCCGTAGCCCCCGGCTCGGGTCCCGACGCAAGCTCTCCAGGAGGAGAGTCAATAACGAGGACAGGGCTTACCTTCCTCAGCATCTCCAGGTCCTTTCGAGGGAGTTTGGCAGGCCTCTGACTCCGAGGATCCGGGGCAGTGAGCCGGGCTCCGTGACCGATCCTACGAGGGACCAGGCCATTCGGAGCTCTCAGACGACACTGCCCTGACAGATTTTTTTCTTCCTCTGGTGTTCCCGCGAGGGAGACCCCCTTTCAGAGGACACCCGACGATGCTCGGGATCAGACAGCTCCCGAGAGGTCGAGGCCTCTGAGAAGGTCCAGGCCTGGACGGGTGCAGACTCAGGTAAAATCCTGTCATGTTGCTGCTGCCTGCTCCTCAATGCCTTGGAAGACATCTTTTTGCACGGGCCACAGACCACAGGGTCATGGTTGGGTCCGAGGCACCTGAGGCAGCAGTCATGTGTCGGTGAGAGACATAGGTTTTGTGCACCGATCACACTTTTTAAACCCGCTGGCAGCCATCGGGGGAAAAAGGACCGGGCTGCCAGCTAAGAGAAAAAAAAAAAAAAAAAGCTAGTCACTAAGGACAAAACCGAAAAAATAGACTGGACTCGATATCGATGTATCGAGCATGAGCAAGAAGAAGAACCGGCGTCGAACCGGCAAGCAGAAAACCACAAATTTTCAACTTTTAACACTTTTTCCACAGGGGAACTAGGACGACGTCCATAGGGCTCCGTGGAAAAAAGGAGACTGAGCAAGATGGCACCCTTGGGCGGGAAAGGGACCATGCGTGTGTGATGCAGTCCCAAAGGCTTTCTTCAAAAGCTGGGGAATTGCTCCACATGGGGGCTCCGTCGACATCACCCATATGTGAGGACTGACTTCCTGCTTGTTCCTGGAGAATATAAAATGCTCAGGCAAAAAAGGAACAAAAACATTTTGGGGTTTTTTTTAATGAAATGTGTCAGCTTTGAAAATCTGCATTTCGATCCATGGGGGAGAAAATGCATGTGTTTCTCTTCATTGTTCCACTACTCGGTCTCTTTTCTTGACTTTTCATTAAGATTTCTCTGGACATGTAAGGATTATCAAAAAAAGCTAAGTGCAGAGTTTGGTTTACTGAGCATTACTATATGAAAGGTGTTTTTGAGCTGAAATTTTCATTTCAGTAAACTGAACCCTTAGGGCTAGCTGGGATTGTGAACTTCAATTGCAGCTATTTTTCTGGGTCCTACATATTAAAAAAATGTTTCCTATAGAAATTACAATTCTTTTGGGACTGAACAATTTAATATTTGTTGGGTTGAACTGTAGAGAGTGGCACTGTTGACTGACAAAGATGAAATTTTACATACCTGATAATTTTTTCCCCTTGAATCCTGCTAGATCATTCCATTCAAGTGGATTATGCTCTTTCCAGCAGGCGGAGGCAGACTTAAGCAATTTTCAGTTATGTCATCATTCGATATATAAACTGGTGCAGCACTAAGAGAAGCCAGTATGACACTTCCCAAGCAATAAGACAGACCAAAAAACTCCAACGCAAACAAACTAACAGCTTGAATAAGTATTTGTCTCTTACCACAACTGACTTTGCATCAGGTACAGCTACTAACCAGGCAAGCAAAAGGCAGCAGAGTTTAGCAACTTGTAGAAAGTCTTCCAGGACTGGTCTAGCAGGATTCAAAGAAAGAAAATTATCAGGTATGTAAAACTTCACCTTCCTTTTCCTGCTAGAGCAGTTCAGACAAGTGGGACGTACCCATGCAATCGGCACCCAGGCTGAGAGACGACTATGCCTGGACAAACTGCCCTGTCAAAAGACGCCTTCTATACCAAAACCCTCCTACATAAGGGATTCAACACGTATCATTCAAATTTTGGCATCCTTTGAAGGATACCCATGAAGTTCTCATTCTACTAACATTAGATGTGGTATCCCTCATACAAATGTCCCGCAATTGGAAACCCTGGATATTATACGAGATGTGTTACTAGATCTGACAGATCACAAAAGGATACCTATAGAAAATTTGGCATAGTTAGCCCATTTGGCACTCACTGAGAACTATTTCTGTTTTAGAGATATTTTTTATAAACAAATACAAGGGACAGCTATAGGATCCTCCATGGCCCCCTGACGCAGAAAAACCATATGTGGCTCATTTTGAAAAATATCTAGATTGCCTACATTCCTTGCATAGTCTTTAAATCAGATTTCTGAGTGTGCCCTTTGTTCATATAAAGTTTACTGGCCAGGTACACTTGATATATAGCTATTTGTAATTGAAGTACACATTTGCTTTTATATATTTGCAGAGACCTGGTCTTCTACTTAGGTCTCCTACTTAATTTTGCAGCAAAAGGTAAACATTTTAAAGTTACAGGGTCCTTTGCATAGTGGGCTGATACATAGAAATAAGATTTCATTTTGAACTTTTCGGTTTCCATTGTTCTGTTACAAGCCTGCTTCATAGGTTAATTCAATCAGCTCTGCAGCCTACCTGATTCAGTTCTGGTCATCATAGCTCCAAGAGACTCTACACAAAGCTAAACTTTCAGACTTTACAATTGCTGTTTTTTTGGCTATAAGATTAGGAATATTTAGATTGCCTACATTCCTTGCATAGTCTTTAAAACAGATATCCGAGTGTGCCCTCAGTTCATCATATAAGATCTACTGGCCAAGGACACTTAACTTCCCACCCATCCTAACCCTCACCTCACCCGCCCCCGAGTTGCATTGCCTAGATAGTTGTCATATACATCAATATCTGTCCTTTAATTAGGTGTTACACTCACCTTTTCTCCTTCTTCTAGGACTGCTTTATAACAGTCTTAAACAGTATGTTGTGTATTCAATGCAATAACTGTAGTACTTTCATTCTAAGAAGAATCATTTGGAGCCCAAGGACTTGCCCTGTATTTCTCAAGTTATCTGCAATGCATAAAGAATTGACTACTAAGGAAAGAATTAGCTGCAATTAAACACACCTCTTCTAGGGTAAAAACTGAACAAAATCCACCACCGCTTCCACCACAGCCCAGGAACAAATGGATCACAGTGGGCTCTGGTAGGTTGCGACCTGTGACAAGGACACCCTACATAATGTCTTCTCTGCCTTGGATAATGAGGGTGCCCAATCCGTGGAAATTAGAGAATCAATCCCAATCTACTGATAATGCACCAAATATGAAAAAAAAATCACAAAACAGAAAACTACTACTATTTGGAAATTCCACCATCTTAGGAATACAGTTCGAAGGAGAGAAGATAGTCAAATGCCTCCCAGGCTCTTCAGCCAGCAGGAATACGAACCAAATTGTTGATATAGATAGTACAGGAAGTGAGCACGCCAAAATTGATGCTCTCATCCACTTGAATACAAATGACCTGGCTAGAAACAGTGCTTCTGCAGTTCAAAAGGACTTCCAGACTCTGGGAGAGAAACTCAAGCCCATTAACACTATAGCATTCTCAGAAGTTCTACCTGTTCTTGATAAGGGGGCAGAAAGTCTGCATCGCATAAATAACTTTAATACATGGCTCCAAACCTGGTGCAGACAAGAAGGATTTAGATATATAGGCGACTGGGTTACCGGATAGATCAACAAGAGACTATACTGTGCTGATGGACTACATCTCTCTGTCGCAGGGAAAAGGATCCTAAGTGAAAATTCCAGGCAGTATGTGGACAGGCATTTAAACTAGGGAAAGGGGGTGACGGATGGAGAAGGACAAGTTCAAGACAACACTCCCAGCAAAAGCGTAACAATGGAAACAGCCATACTTTTAAACCACACATCAATGGCAAGTGGGAAGAGGCATGTAGAACAAAACCTATGCAAAATACAGGCAAGCCAGTCAACAAATGCTGGAAAGCAATGAGCACAAATGCTCGAAGCCTAGCCAACAAAGTTCCTGACCTGGAAGCTCTAATGGTGGAAATGGACTTGGACACTGTGGACATTACAGAAACATGGTTTAACGAGTCACATGAATGGGGTATAGACATAGCTGGCTATAATTTGTTTAGGAGAGACAGAGAAGGCAGAAAAGGAGGAGTAGCAGCCCTATATGTCAAAAGCAATATTAAAGCTGTTGAAATGAAGGGGACATGGGGAAAAGAAGCGCTGTGGATTGTGCTGGAAAGAGGAGATGGCACTATCATCCATGCTGGTGTAGTCTACAGGCCTCCAACTCAAACCAAAGAAATGGATAGAGACTTGATTATTGATATTGCAAAGGTAGCCATTGGGTGACTTTAATCTACTTAATGTGGATTGGAGTATTCCTTCTTTCCATATCTGCAGAAGTAAAAAAAATTGTGGATGCCTTCCAAGATGCATTGCTTAGACAAATGGTGATGGAACCGACAAGTTTGATGCTGGATTTAGTACTCACCAACAGAGAAAGTGTGTCGAATGTCCGGGTGGGTGCCCACGTGAGCAGCAGCGATCATCACACAGTGTGGTTTGAGATAAAAGTCAAGGCAGTCTCCTCACAGCAAGCCCAAAGTCCTAGATTTCAAAAACGCTGACTTCAGGAAGATGGTCAAGTGCCTGAAGGAGGAGTTGGCAAGGAAAGTGGAACTGCAGTGGGCTAAATTAAAGACAATAAAAGAGGCAACAGAAACATATATAAGGAAAGTAAATAAAAACAAGAGGAAAGGGAAACCTATTTGGTTTTCTAAAGGAGTGACTGCACAAATAAAGGCAAAAAAATGTATAATTAAAGCTTACATGCTAATTAGCGTTCCTGAAAGAACTACAGTCCAGTCCCGGAATTCTGGGTTGTGCTCCCCTTCCAGCAGCTTGGAGACTGAGCACATCATCTTTTGATGACCTCCTCCTACATATATCGCTGGCACCTCCCACCAGCTCCAGTAACCTATTTACAAAGCAGACTCACTGAAACACACATAAGAAGTTACACAGTAAAACTAACCACCTATGCTCTTCACCCTGTCCAGGGAACTTCCCACCTCCCTCACCTGCCGAGACGACTTACCTGTGAATCTACAAACCACAGCGTCCATCCAGACGAGAGAGAGAGAGAGAGAGAAAGAAAGCAAGAAGGCAGGCCAGACAGCGACCCGCTCCTGCTACCACCACCCCGCCACCGAGCAAAAACGGGAACAAGAGGCAGATCTCTGAACTCCTTTTTCCCCTTGTTGCCAGACCTCTTGACCGGTATCACAACACTGAAAACCCCCACCACACCTGAGGGAGGGATCCGGGACTGGACTGGAGTTCCTTCGGGAACGCTAATTAGCAGGTAAGCTCTAATTATACTTTCCTTAGCGTCCCTCCAGTCCAGTCCCGGAATTCTCGGATGCAACAGAGCAGTACCATCAACAGGGGGGACCTGCGAGACCGGTCCTGATAACTGCCCCCCAGAAACGAGCATCCCCTGCCGCCTGGACATCCAGACGATAATGCTTCGAAAAGGAATGCAGCGAAGACCATGTTGCTGCCCTACAAATTTCTGCTGGCGGCACCAGGTTAGATTCTGCCCAAGAAGCCGCCAGACCCCTAGTGGAATGTGCTCACAGGCCTGCAGGCACTGCCCTACCTTTTAACACATACACCGACGCAATAGCTTCTTTGATCCACCGGGAAATAGAGGCCTTGGCTGCCGCTTCCCCTTTACACGACCTCCCAAACAAGACAAACAACTGGTCAGATCTACGAAATGGCTCCGTCCTCTTCAGATACCTCTTCAGGATCCTACGGACATCCAGACAGTGCAGGCGCAAGTCCACAGCATCCTCCCCTATGCAAGACGGCGCCGGAAGGAAACCAGCTGGTTCACATGGAACTCCACTACTACCTTGGGCAGGAAGGACGGAAGCAGACGTAAGACCACCTTATCCTTGGCAAAGTAAAGAAACTGAGACCGGCAGGAGAGCGCCTGCAGCTCCGAGATTCTTCTCGCCGAGCAAATTGCCATGAGGAATACAATCTTTAACTTCAAGTTCTTCAGGGTAGCCAGATTCAGAGGCTGAAAGGGCTCCCCTGTGAGCGTTTTGAGGACCAAGTTAAGAGCCAAGGGTGGAACCACCACCCTAAGCAGTGGGCAAATCAGCTTCACTGTTCTCATGAAACGAATCACGTCTGGGTGCACCCTCAGCGGGCCCCCCTGTACTAGACCACGATAACAAGAAATGGCTGCCAAGCGAACCCTTAGAGAACTGGCAGCTAAACCCCTCTCAAACCCCGCCTCCAAAAATGCTAAAATGTCTGTCAGGGTCACAGATGACGTACAGCACTGCCTGGCTGAGCGCCAATCCTCAAATAAACGCCACAACCTGACGTACGAGAGAGAGGTCGCCCTCTTTCAGGCTTTCAACATGGTCGTGACAACCAGACCCAAATAGCCCCTCTTTAGCAACCTCGCCCTTTCAAGAGAAATGCCGTAAGCGAGAACCAACCCACCTGGGGTATACAGATTGGCCCCTGCGACAGCAGGTCCTCCCACTCTGGAAGCCTCCAAGGCCTGTCTGCAAGGAACCTCATCATATCAGCATACCAAGGGCGCCGAGGCCAATCCGGCGTGATAGGAATAATCAACCCTTGGTGAGCCTCTATCATCTGGGTGACTCTGCCTATTAACGCCCACGGAGGAAACACGTAGAGGCAGGCCCTCCGACATGCTCTCTCTCATGCTTGAAGAATCGATTCGCTTTGGCCAAGCCCCATCTTGCCATGAGAGCCATGACCAGAGCACCCCATTTGTCCACTATCTGCGAGAAGATCTCCGGGCAAAGCTCCCACTTGCCGTGGTCCGCCTACACCCGAATTAGGTAGTCTGCCATCACATTGTCGACTCCGGCCACGTGTGCCGCTGACAACGCTTGCAGATGGGCTTCCATCCACCCCATCAAACTCTATGCTTCCTCCTCCAATGAGGTGCTGCCTGTGCCTCCTTGGCGCTTGATGTACGCCACTGTGGTCGCATTGTCCGAGAACATTTGGACCGCTTTCCCCTGCAACTATGGGACGAAGCTCTGCAACGCTAGAGCCATCGCCCTCATCTCCAGCTTGTTGGAGGACCAGAGAGCCTCCTGCGGACTCCAGGACCCATGGACCAGGTGTCCCTCGCAGCATGCTCCCCACCCCGACAGACTTCCATCCTTGGTCAGGGGAATCCACCGGGGGGTCTCGAGAGGCATCCCTTCCCGTCAGGTTCATGGAATAGAGCCATCACCTGAGCACCCTTCTGGTCCGCAACAGGCAGGAGAGCCTCACCGAAAGAGGCTGGCTCTGATCGGACCAAAGATGAAGCAGAGCTCTCTGCAAAGGCCGCATATTTATTTATTTATTTATTTAAATATTTCTTCTAAACCGCGCTATTAAAATCAGTGCGGTGTACAATGAACAAAACATACTGCAATGCATACAAGCAACATTGAGTTTACAAAGAACAGGGTAAGATAATACATGGGATAACCGGGAAAACGATGTACAGTTAACTTTATACTATATATATACTTTAATTATATACAATATTCTATACTCGATTGGATATTGTGCGTGAATTCCTGTGGGTGGAGCAGGTAAATGGTTATCTTGTTTATCTTGTGGGCTATCGTGTAGTCTAACCATTTTCTGGTTGTATTAGAGTGCTAAGGCATCTGGGGTATGTGGGAAGCTTGGTAGATGTATGAGTGTCCAGGATAACTTCTGGGTAACATTTTGTGAACAAATGGTGTTTCACGGCTTTTCGGAATTGTATTAGGCTTTTGATGCCACGGATTTCATGGGGAAGTGTATTCCAGTTTAGAGGGGCGAATATTGAGAAAGCTCTGTTTGACGTAGCTTTAGTACATGATATCATCTTAGGAACTATTAAGGTGTTCGTAGCAGTAGTTCTCCTGTTTCTATTTTCGAGGGTGCTGTAAATTAGGTTGCTGATTGGTGTGGGTGGGTAATTATTCATGGCTTTGAAGGTCAGGATTAGTGACTTATAGTGGAGTCTGGCTTGAAGAGGTAGCCAGTGTAGGTCTTTCATGATAGGCGTTATGTGGGCAGATCTTGGTGACCCAGAGAGGACTCTTGCAGCTGCATTCATAGCCAGACGAAGCGGATTTAAAGTTGATTGAGAGATCCCGTGGAGGATGATGTTAGCAAAATCTAGATGTGGGAGGACTAATGCCTGGAAGGTCGATCGGTAGTCAGTGTAATCAAGTAGGTGGCGGAGGTGGCGTAGTGTTCTGATCTTATGATATATAGTCTTTGTCACATTCTTCACATGCTTTGTCATATCCAGGTGTTGATCCAAAGTGATGCCGAGATATCGGATTGTGGGTTTGGACGTCAATTCTATGTGGGTTCTTGTCCAGGGAACCAGGTCAAGAGAGTCGCCGCCATTGTCCCGAGAACCTGCAAGTAATGCCAGGCCGAGGGCTCCCTCATTTGCAAGAACTGCTGCACCAACCGCCGCAGGTCCTGAACCAGATGGTCTGGGAGGTACACCTTGCCCCAACAGGTGTCGAAGCGCGCTCCCAGGTACTAGATCTCCTGGGACGTAGACAAGCTGCTCTTGGCTAGGTTGATTACCTAACAGAGGCTGCGCAGGAATTCCACCACTCTGGAGGTTGCCCACTCGCTCTCCTCCTTGGACCCAGATCAGACAGTCGTCGAGATGCGGGTGTACCAGCACCCCCTCCTTTCAGAGCGACGCAGCCACAACCACCATGATCTTGGTGAAAGTGCGAGGGGCCATGGCCAGGCCAAACAGCAGAGCCCGGAACTGGACGTGTCCCCATGGGACTGTGAACCGGAGATATTGCTAGTGCGTCTGCCGAATGGGAATGTGAAGATACGCCTCTGTCAGATCGAGAGAAGTTAAGAACTCTCCTTCTCTGACCACCACTATGACTGATTGTAACGTTTCCATGTGGAAGCTGGGAACCCAGAGACAATGATTCACCTGCTTGAGGTCGAGGATGGGCCGAAAGGTTCCCTCTGTTTTTGGCACCACAAAGTAGATGGAGTACCGACCGTAGGATGATGAAATCTGGTGAAAAACCTCCCCAGTCTGCCCCCCCTCAAAGCTCATGAGAGGTGGAGGGCCTAGAGATGAGCCGAGGTTCGGGCTGCATTTCTGGCAAGAGGGAGTGAAAAACTGATGCTCCCCCCTCCAGACCTGGAGGGGTCCCCATATCCTGGGACAGGGAAGAGCTCCGTTCCAGATCCGCAGCAATCTGCAACTTCTGCTCCAGACGCTGCCTCCTGGGCGCAGCCTCAGCATATGCCTGCCTCCGACACTGTCCCCTTACGGGTACAAGCACTGTGGATGCCTGGGCATAGTGTCCTTCTCCAGAAAAAAACAAAATCGTGAAGAGAACCCCCTGGGGTTCAGGGGAAAGGGGAAGAAAAATAAAGGGAGCTCCTTTCCTGCACTCTTAATCTTTCTTTTTTATTTAATTTATTTATTTAATGCTTTTTTTTACTCTAAAAATGTCTGCCATAGGGCCATGCTCCCCTCCCCCCCCCCCCCCCGACAGCGTCACCACAGGTCACAGCCCAGCCACGTGAGGAAAACACAAAAAGGCGCACTTTCCCCAAATACTTACCAGCTGCTACAATCTGCCCACGTTGAGCGCTGCCCGATCAGGCCATTCCCACCACACGGGCCGGCATGCCAAGTGCTGGAATGGACGAAGCCCTGGGCCCTGCTATTATTCTGCTCCTATGCTCAGCCACCCTCAAAGGTTTCAGCAACAGAGCAGGCTTGGGGCGCCACTGCGGGGGAACCGCCTCAACTCTGCGAGCTCCAAACCGGCACTGCTCTGAGCTGCTGCTCCCGTGCTCAGCCACCTCCACGGGCTTTGGCAACAGGCCGGGCCTGACACTGCCTGAGGCTCTTCCACCTGTTCTCCACTAAGGAAACAACTGCCGCCTGTCGACCCCAGTCTCCTGGCTCCTCACCCATGAGGGGAAAGCTGCTGCCACCAGAGCCCAATGCTGCTGCCTCCGGAGAGAAGGTAGGGGTAGGGCAGGGAACCCCTGAACTATTCCCCCCAGCCTCATGAGAACTAAAGCAAAATAAATCCATGAAACCAAAGAAAAGCTCAACTCTCCTCAGTTGCCTTCCAGTGAGCCCAGACTTCTAGCTCACTGTTACCTCAAGCTGCTTGGAGACTGAGCATACTGGAGCTGGTGGGAGGTGCCAGCGGTATATGTAGGAGGAGGTCATCAATAGATGACGTGCTCAGTCTCCAAGATGCTGGAAGGGGAGCACAACCCAGAATTCTGGGACTGGACTAGAGAGACGCTAAGGAACACAGCTTTCACAAAATTCAGAAGTTCGCAAAAAGAGGAACACTGAAAAGAATATAGAATAAAGCTAAAAGACAAAAAGGGAAATAAGGATAGAAATATCAAAGGCAGAAGAAAAGATAGCTAAAGATCTAAAGCAGAGGTACTCAAATCCAGCCCTGGAGGGCCGCAAACCAGTCAGGTTTTCGGGATATCTCTAATGAATATGCATGAGATAGATTCAAATACAATGGAGGCAGTGCATGCAAATATATCTCATGCACATTCATTAGGGATATCCCGAAAACCTGACTGGTTTGTGGCCCTCCAGGACTGGATTTGAGTACCTCTGATCTACAGCATAGTGATAAAACTTTTTTCAGGAATATTCGGGAGAAGAGGAAGATCAGAGTTGAAATTGCAAGACTCAAAAGTACTGAGAAAGGATTTGTGGAAAGTGAAATTGAAAAAGCGAAAAGGCTAAATATTTCTCTTCTGGTTTTACTAAAAAAAATCCTGGAGAAGGACCACCTGTGATTGACAAATATGCAAACGGAAATGGAGTAAATACTACACTATTCACAGAAGATTATGTGTTTGAACAGCATGCAAAACTGAAAATGGACAAAGCTATGTGACTGGATGGGATACATCCCAGAATACGTAAAGAGCTCAGAGAGGTTTTTGCAGGGCCTTTAAAGGGTGTTTTTATTAGATCCTTAGAGACAGGAGAAGTTCCACAGGACTGGAAAAGGGCCAATGTGGTACCTCTTCACAAAAGTGGTAATAGGGAAGAAGTGGCAAACTACAGGTCAGTAAGCCTTACCTCGGTGGCGGGAAAAGTAATGGAGATGCTCCTGAAAGAGAATAGTGGACTTTCTCAAAACCAATAGGTTGCATTATCCGAGGCAACGTGGTTTTACCAAAGGACAATCATGCCAAACAATCTGATTGAGTTCTTTGACTGGGTGACCAGAGAACTAGATCAAGGGCATGTGATGGATGTGATCTACCTAGATTTCAGCAAAGCATTTGATACTGTTCCTCATAGGAGGTTTATCAATAAACTGACCAGCCTGGGGATGGGTCCCAAGCTGGTGAACTAGATTAGAAATTGGTTGACTGACAGATGACAGAAGGTGATCGTAAACGGAACTCACTCAGATGGAAGGTGATCAGTGGTGTGCCCCAGGTATCGATTCTGGGGCCAGTACTGTTCAATGTATTTGTGAATGATATTGCTGAAGGACTGAACGAAAAAGTATATGTCTTTTTGCAGATGACACAAAAATTTGCAACAGTGTGGACTCCCCTGAAATTTAATGTGGACAAGTGCAAAGTTATGCACCTAGGCAAGAACAACCCAAACTATGGTTACACGATGCAAGGTTCCACATTAGGAACCACCACCCAGGAAAAAGATTTAGGCGTCATTGTGGATACCAAGTTAAAACCCTCGGCCCAGTGTGTGTGCAGCGGCGGCCAAGAGCACAAATAGAATGCTAGGTATCATAAGGAAAGGAATGGAAAATAAAACAAAAGATATTATAATGCCTCTATATCATTCCATGGTGAGGCCGCACATTGAATATTGTGTGCAATTCTGGTCACCGTATCTTAAAAAGGATATAGCGATTTTAGAAAAGGTTTAGTGAAGAGCCACCAAAATGGTAAAGGGGATGGAAGGATACTCCTATGAAGAAAGGCTAAAAAGGTTAGAGCTCTTTAACCTGGAAAAGAGACGACTGAGGGGAGATATGATAGAAGTCTATAAATTAATGAACAGAGTGGAACGGGTAAACGTAGATCGATTGTTTACGTTATCAGAATATAGAAAGACATGGGGACATGCAATGAAGCTACAGGGTAAACTATTTAAGACTAATAAAAGAAAATATGGAGGTGCTCATTCATTTCCTGCTTTGGCTGTTACTTGTTCCTGATTGGCCTAGTTACCCACTGTGGCTGCTCTGATTGGGGCGGCTAGATTTGAGGGGCTATTATCCATCTTGCCCCCAAAGCAGGATGCGGCAGCGGGTGCGTGCCTGAAGGGGCGTGGCCAAAGGGGCAGGTTCCACCCCTTTGGCACACTTTGGCATTTGGTGTAAACACTGATGGGGAAACGGAAGAAGAGATATCCTCCGGCGGTGCAGGTAAAGGACGTTAAGGTAGTGGGCCCAATGGATGCACATGTTAATGTTGGCGGAACTTCATCAACACTGGCTGAAAATCAAGCAGGGGATATTGCTTTGGAGGATGCCTCCACTGTAAGTACATCTTCTTCTAATATTACCCTGTTGAGAAGAGATTTGTCCCTGGCTCACCAAGATAAGGAACTTTCATCAGTTTCCTCGTCCCCTTCTGGGTGAGTTGAATTAGGTGAACTTGAGAAACCTTTATTATCCTCTTTGTTTCTGCGTATTGATTCTACAGCTGAGACTTTGCCACCTCCGCTTCCCTCGGTAGTAGATTTTCCATCGGTAGGAGAGGTACAAGTTCCTCTGGTTGATATATCGTTAAAGGATATATCGATTATGTTATCTCGTATGGAGTCGGCCTTAGGGTCCTCCCTACAGAAAATTTCTGTTTTTTCAAAGCAGACTGTGGCAAAACTATTGGATCATGAATCTAGATTGTTAGTAGTGGAAAAGGGTTGAGGGTCTCAGGAAGTGCAAGGTTCCTTGCAGCAAGACGTTTTAGCCACTATTGTTCAGGATGTTTCCTCGTTACATCGTCAGAATGAAATATTGGAAAACTCCTTGCGGTCTAGGAATCTTCGCTTGTTAAATTTTCCTTGTACCCATTATTTGTCTCCAACTATACTTTTTCAAAAGTACTTGAAAGAAGTGTTATTATTATCTGATGTTAATTCAATTGCTTTGTCAAAAATTTATTATCTTCCTGTAGGGAACTTAAATAAAGATTCTAATAGGGAAGTGGGGGTACAAAATGATCAGTTTCCTCCCCATTAAGATGAGCTTGCCACGCGGGCCACTTTGTTAATTACTGTAGTTTCTGAGTTAAATAAACAGAAAATTTTCTGGGCTTATTTCAAAAAGAAACTTGAGAAATTTTGTGGTCAGTGTATTCAAATTTTTCCTGTCGTCTCAAGGGCCACACAAAAGCGTCGGAAAGCCTTTTTGGAGGTTCGCCCACGCGTGGTGGCCCTGGGAGCTTTATATAATTTGAAATTTCCCTGTAACTGTCACATAAGAGAGGAGTGTGGCCTAGTGGTTGGGACAAGTTACCTCAGGCCGGAAGGTCGGGGGTTCAAATCCCACTAGAGGACAGCAACCTTGGGCCGGAAGGACTGGGGTTTCTAGTCCCACGGGTGCTCCTTGTGGGGTCTTGGGCAAGCCACTTAACCCTCCATTGCCCATGTTCCCTGTAAGCATTAGTGTATGTGTCTCATATCCCCTTGTTAAATGTATCCCCCAATTGTGTTGTGACCACTTTGATTGAAGGATAAGGTGGTATACAAAACTATTTATTATTTATTTATTTATTTATTTATTTTATTGAGACAATCTTTCAAGGCAAGTGTTATATTTTTGGGGAGGTTGAACAACTATTTGAGTTTTTAAAAGATAAGGGATAAAGTGTGCTCTATCCTTTGTTTTCCTTGTCTTGTGTGTTCTGGTAAGCTCAGGGAATTTATCCAGGCTGAGATGGGACTGTTTTTGTTTTGTTCTTGTTTTGAGCCCCTTCTTGATGAGGACTATTGTACATATTGTTTTTCTGTGTGATATATTGATTATTGTATTTCTTATTTGTTTCCTGATATGTAATTTAAATTTATAAAAATAAAAAAAACACATATTTTCACTCAACGTGTAATCTAACTCTGGAATTTGTTACCGGAGGATGTAGTAAAGGCTGTTAGTGTAGCTGGGTTTAAAAAAGGTTTGGACAAGTTCCTAGAAGAAAGGTCCATAAACCATTATTAAGAAGGGATCCAGGATATCAATGCTTGACCCAGTACAAGCATTGTGGAACCTATGTCTTTTGGGGAAACTGCTAGGTACGTATGACCTAGATTGGCCACTGTTGGAAACAGGATACTAGGCTTGATAGACCTTCGTCTGACCCAGTATGGCATATCTTATGTTCTTAGTGGATAACATGAGGCAAGATCTGCAAATCTGGAAGAATGGTCTAATGCTTGGCAGTTCAGATTTAATGTGAAGTGCAGTGTCATACACTTGTGATGCAGAAATCCAAGAAAACTGTATGAGATAGAATAGGTTGGTGTGCATGGACCAGGAGAAGGATCTCATAATGATTGTTTTGGAGGATCTCAAAGTGGCAAAACAATGTGACAAGGCGGTAGTCAAAGCCAGAAGAATGCTGGGTTGCATAGAGGAATTACCAGCAGAATTGAAGAGGTACTAATGCCACTGTACAAATCACTGGTGAGATCTCACTTGGAATATTGTGTTCAGTTTGGAGACCATATCTCACAAAGGATATAAAAACACTGAAAACTGTTCAGAGGGAGATGACCAAAAAGATTTGGAGCCTGCTCCAGAAGATGTATGAAAAGAAACTCCAAGACCTAAATATGTATACTCTAGGGGAGAGGAGGGACAGAGGATATGATACAGACCTTTAAATACTTGAGTATTAATGAACAAACCAACCTTTTTCAAAGATGGGGAAGCTGTACTACTAGAAAAAACATGAAGCTGCAAGGGGGGGGGGTAAACTGAAAGGCAATGTCAGGAAATACTTTTTCACTAAAAGGGTGGTGGATGCTTGGCATGCCTTCTCGATGGAAGTGGTGGAGCAAATATAGTGACAGAATTCAAAATGGCATGGGACAGACACAGTGGATCCCTTTATAGAAACAATATAAAATCAAAATAAACTTAACTGTCTTGGATATCTCAACAAGCAGAGGTGACCTGCACAGAGCTGTGGGTACACCCCTAAACAAAGGCATGGGGAGGGCTGACCTGCACGGAGCAATGGGGGCACCTACTCTTGCCACCTTGCTGGGCAGACTAAATGGACCATGCAGGTCTTTATCTGCCGTCATATACTATGTATGTTAGAAATAGTCATCCTTTTTCTAACTATATTAAATTATGGAAGCGATACACAGACATCATCATTACTTGGGATAGAAATCAGGAAATACTGAATGAGTTTAACCTATGGATAGACTCCTTGGATCCAAACTTACAGTTCCAGATGTATTCATTCCTCATTAAATGACCTTACCTTGATTTGTTAATTCGCAAAGGGCCAGAAGGTTTCCTCAGACTTATAGAAAAGCCTACTGACCGCAATAAACTTCTGCATTATTAAAGCTTTCATAACCAAACTTTGAAGGCTAACCTACCAACAAGTCAAGTTCTACGAGCAAGGAGGGCGTGTACCGAATATGACAATTTTGAAAACTAAGCCGATATTATGAGACAGATTCTTTTCAAGAGGTTATCCAGACCAATATACTGAACGAGCCTATCAGAGAGCCAGATCTGCAGAACAGACGACCCTTTTAGAAAAAACTCAGAGACCTACTACTACAAGAATGGTCTGTCCCATGATTTTCTCACAGCACTCTAAGGAGCTATCTAGACCACCACAAGAGTAGCAGCACATTGTACGACATTGCCTTGTTTCTCGGATCTTTGTCTCACGGTAGCCCACAAGAGGAATGTTAATCTGAGAAACTTGTTGGTTCCCTCAGCTTTGACTGAACGTCTCTTTCAGCCTAAACATAAAGGGCATTTTCAATGTGGTCAGTGCTCAGTCTGCTGCCACATGATGTCAATAAGAAAGGAGTTTATTCACCCCATTATGCAGAAGAGATATCCTCTCAACGATTTCTCAAACTGTGCATCTGAGCGTGTAATCTATGTCATTATATGCCCATGCCCAATGCTGTGCTTTACAATACGAAGCATCCGTACATCCATCATAGAAGCTGCATCAAGAGACAACTGAAGGACAAGGAAATGGAGTAACCTTGGGGTCCTTCTTCAGTTAGAAGAATGCTACATCTTTACGCTACAGTCCATGACTTCGACCGGGCTTAATATGGGTATGGACCTCTCTGCTTTCCTATAGTTTGTTCACAAAGGTTTCCATAATTTTAAGATGGATGTATCAGTTCACTAAGATCCCCTATCCTCCATCCACTTCCTCCCCTCTTCCCCCCTCCTTTAACTCCTTATTTATTATTTTATCTTATTTAGTTCATTTGATTTATTTTTTATTTCATTTTTAAAAAAGGTATTTAATGTTGGTTAATGGTTTTAACAGGATAATTCCCCTTCTCCTAATATTTTTAGCTTATTTTATTTTATTTTAAGCATTCGTTTTATTTAGCTTTTATGTTTTTAGATGGGTTTGTACAGGTTTTTATGAGTCCTAGTGGGTTCCTCTTTCTCCCTCCCCCCTTCCCTCCCCCTCCTCTCCCTTTCCCCTTCACCTCCCCCTCCCCATCCTTCCTGCCGTCTTCCTCCTTTCCTCTAACCCCCTGTATTTATCTAATTTGCTTATTTATTTAATATTTCTATGTCACAATACGTATTTCACTAGGTCTAAGATATATTTTTATATTTCATCTTTAGTCTTGTTCATGCATGCCTACCCTTTCTGCCTTTTTTTTTTGCATAGTCATCAATTTTATTTATGGTTTTACATTACCCCGAATGATCTTTGTAACAGATGTCCCCTCTTTTGAAAAAATGCGATGGCATAGTCTTTTTAACTTGTGATGGTTTTGCTTTTACAGCGACATGGTCTTTTGATTGGCAATAAAGCCGATCGCTGAGATAGTCTATATTAACGGTGTTCGGGTGTTCAGTGCCACTGACAGGGATAAGTACTTCTCACATTTCTCACCACTCTAGTGTCTGTAGTCAAAATTTAGATTGAAAATATAGCTATCCCAGTTTTACTCATTTTATCTTCCTTTTTACCATTCTTTTTCTGAACATCCAAGGCCGACGGCCATGAGATGTTTTTAAATTTGACACTACTGTTTACACTATTTGTTTATTAAAAGGTTCCGATAGTGTTTAATTTCAGCTTATTTTATTCCATTTTAAGTTCATTTTATTAATTAATTAGATATCAGCATAAAACAGCCTACCCGAGTGGTTCTGTGGCAGCACTGATAGCATGCAATAAATAATACCCGGAGTCAGTTCAAGGATCCAAACCAATTTATTGTGCACAAAGCCCAAGCATCAAAGGACTGAGCAATGGCGAACAGGAACAACTTCCTTAAATACAAGCTTCACAGTTTGATACAGGCAGACTTTCTATTGGTCCCAACGCCCCCTGCACCTATCCAATCGGGGACCCCCTCACTGGGCCCTGTTCCCCCTTCTCAGGCTATGCTAACACAGGCTCAGTTTCTAGACATAATACATTCCTGCTACAAGGTCACTGCATCAGCATAAAAGCATGGAATAAAGGATTAATACAAACTTATCAAAAGCAGTTTAGAGCGGTTTAAGGCAGATCCTCAGCCTTCACCGACTTTGGTCTTTCTCAGCACTACTATTTCTAGCAGTGGGGGTGGGGACGCCGGCCTAGCTTGCAGGCTCATACATGTACAGGCTATTATATAGGCCATAGCCTACCACATTCCTCCCTTTGATTATTCTCACCCGCAACTTAGAGAGGGTGGGAATTAAATCACATATTATACTTGTGTAACAGCATCATCTTGGGGTATATAGGGTAATATTGCCACATAGCCAACACTTTAGTTGCTGTCTGCCGCTTCACAGTGCTATCAATAACTGAGGTTATAGTGCGCAAGCAATGGGGTAGGAGACATGGGAGAAACAAGCACACAGCCAATATTAATAATACAACACACACAAGAGTTTTCAGGCCACCCAGTCCTGAAAACATGGAACCAAACCATCCATCAAGCTCCAGTCCACGCCATTTCCGGACTGGCACATAGGCTTGCTTCCGCATCTGTTCGGCTATGTCTTTGACAACTTGCCCTTCATTATCAATCTGCAAACAACGGTTAGTTAAATTCAATTTTCCATACACTCCACCTTCACCTGTTCACCATGACGTCTTTCTAGTGGTGGCATCATAAAACCTAGACGAGTAATCTGTATTCCAGTCTGAGTAGTAGTGATGCAGGCTGCACAGGGGGGGAGAGTACGGCAAAAGTCATTCCAAGGGACCCCAGGGCTGCCCAAAGTCTTTCTCCCACAGCTTCCACTGCACCCTGGCTCCCACGACGTGTGACAAGAGTAGGGGTGTAGATTCTTAGTCTCTTACAGTAGTGGTTGTCGTCGCAAAGTGAGCCGCAATGGAGTTTCAGGATCATTGACGGACGTTCAATGACCAAGTTCAGGTGCGGCTGCTGGCTTTACTCAACTGTGATGGATCCAAGGTTCAAACTCTGCAACTTTAACTGCTGTTGGGGTTATCAAGATGACAACATAAGGTCCCTTCCAATGCGGTATCAACGGTGTCCTTCTCCACGCTTTGATCCACACCGAGACTTCAGGCTTGAGAGGATGTAGAGGTTGATGGGCAGCTGATGAATCTGCAAAACAGAACTTAAAACCAATAGTTCTTGCCTAGTAATTTCAGATCCAATCTGTTACATATCACCTTTTGTTCCTTGTACCATAGGCGGGGGTCGCCCATACAGAATCTCAAAAGGGGAAACTCCTAAAGACTTAGTAGGGGCTAAACCTATCCTGAGAAGGGCTATAGGAAGAACTCAGAACTGGGGCTACTTCAGGTAAACTTCATGGCAAAGCTAAGATTACTGAGATTCCAGGATTCCATTCATACAGTCTACTTTTCCTAAGTTCTGAGGTCTGCAGGCAGTATGCATCTGATAATCTTAATATCTCGGGATCATACTTAATGGACTTGTTTCCTGAGGTTATCAACCCGCATTCTTTGTACAGGGCCTCATGTGCATGCAAGGTTGTAAGGGCATACATGGAATCTGTGTACACTATCCCTATTGTTAGTGCTCTAGTGAGGGCTATCAGTTCAGCTTTCTGTGCTGCAGCTTCTGGGGCCAGAGCTGTGGATTCAACTACCAGATCAAGGGTCACCACCGCATATCCGGTACAACAATGTCCATTAATGATGATAGGACTGCTTCCATCTACAAAGAAAGTCCGTCCAGGGTTCTCCAAAGGAACATCAGTCGAATCAGGGTGACTTGAGAATATAGTGTTCATAGTTTCTAAACAGTCATGATCGGGGGGGGGGGGGGGTCAAGACCAACTGGTAACAACGTAGCAGGATTCAGAGCTTAATTGTATCTGGGGGTTTTCACACAGCATACTCTGATACCTCAACATTCGTGAATTAGCTAGAAGTTTCCTTTGTGTTTCATAATGGTTAGAACAAAGTGCGGTATAGTAACTTGAAGATTTTGTCCCGGGGTGAGCTTGTCAGCTTTGCTCACTAGGAGGGCTGTAGCTGCAACAGCTCTCAAACAAGGGGACCAGCCTTTTGCAACTATATCCAATTGGTTTGACAGACAGGCTACTGGCCGTTGCCAAGATCCAAGAGATTGAGTCAACACTCCTAGAACATTTCCTTGTGACTCATGAACATAGAAACTGAAAGGTTTTCTGGACATCTGGTAGACCCAGAGTTGGTGCTAACATCACATCAGAGCGGTTTTTCAAAGATCGAAAGGCTGCATGCAAGTCCCCACTCCAATGGAGACTTTTCCATTCCTTTGATAGCTTGATACAAGGGTTTTGTGCTAGCAGCGCAAAATTGGGGATCCATATACGACAGTACCCTGCAGCACCCAAGGCGGCTCACACTTGCCTCCTGGTGGTTGGAGTAGGAATACTGCATACAGCTTCTTTGCGTTCTGGTCCCAGGTGTCTAATTCCTTTAGTGTATTTTAAATTTGTTTTAAATATAGGTTCTTAGTTATACTGAATTTATTTAACATGCTACTTACTCTCATTCTAAAATGCCACTCAACTTTTATCACATTAGGTTCAAATATTTGAATCCATTGTTTATTGAAAAAGAATTCAGACATGAAAAACATATAAACACTGGTCAACACAATTTTTGTCACAGACCTGTTTCATATGTAATTTTTCCCAATGTTTAAAAATATGGTATCAGAATTTTTCTATCACCCATACTTCAGGAGATATCATCTAGTAAAGTTGTGTACATTACTGTAAATCAGCCGTTACAGTTTTGTTTCAGTAAACAAAGGTTGAATACGAAAAATTCCATCATAATCATTATTGTATGTTGTCAGCCACAAAAAAAAATGCTGAGTCATGTAGTTATAATATATTTAATGAACCGGGCCCCTTGCCCTACTGGTCCGGCTGATACAAGCAGAAAACCAAGTCATGTATTGGTATGCTTTGTCGCCGTCAGTGATTGTGGTTTGTATTGTTTGAAAAAAACAGAATCTGAATGGATGTGAGTTTGCGTTAATCTAGTTCATAAACAGCAGTTGGTTAATAAATATCACGGTTATCGCTTGTAGTTGTTTAACAACGCCTCGAAAGTGTGTTAATTGTCCGGATTCACTTTGCTACATTTGCAGTGAGGTTACTTTTATGAAGCAGAGAAGACGTTTTACTCCGCTTGTTAAGACATGTTATAAGCTGTACTTTGGATGTCAAGTCGGTGACCAGGACAAAAATTGGGCACCTCATGTCTGCTGTATTACCTGTGTCAGACTCCTAACAGGTTGGGTAAAGGGTGCTCGACACATGAATTTTGCTGTTCCAATGATCAGGAGGGAACCAAGAGATCACTTGACAGATTGCTACTTTTGCCTTACAAATATTGCAGGCATTACTTCAAAATCAAAACACACTGTAAATTACCCAAATTTACCATCTGCCATGAGGCCTGAGCCTCACTTTAAAAGAACTGCCGGTGCCAAAACCTCCAGAAAATCTTACAGTGAATGAGGATGAAGAAGAAGAAGAACCAATGAATGCTGATGATGTTGACGATGATGGCGATGTTGTAATGCAGGATCCAAGCTTTGAGGCATCCAGCTCCTCTTCTAAACCACATTTACTGGACCAAGACGATTTGAATGATCTCGTCAGATTTGAATCTTTCAAAGCGACAAGCGGCTTCGGCGCGAGGACGGGCCGGATCTGAGGCAGGCAGACCGGAGAATAGGCAGCACGGGCAGTGAGAGGAGCTCTGGACTTTCCTCCTCGCTGCTGCCCGATCCGCAGAGAATCAGTTTCAGTACGCTGCGGGGAGGGAGGGAGGGAGGGGGGGGGAAAGGAGTACTCCGGAGAGAATCAAATATGATACCAAGGATCCTGTAAATCAAATGAATTAAATAAATCAAATCCAACTAAATTAAATAAATTAAATTCAATAAATTAAATAAAAAGGAATTTAAGAGGAAAGAAGGACTCCAGTAAGCCCTAGGCTTACGGGACCCTCCAGCTGCTTGGAGGCTGAGTATACTGGAGTTGGTGGGTGGCACCAGTGGTATATATACCGCTCCACCCCAAAAAGGTTGGGCTCAGCCTCCAAGCTGCTGGAAGGGTTGCGTAACCCTGAAGTAAGGGACTGGACTGGAGTGACGATAAGGAAATAGGCATACCGAGTTTGTGGATTATTTTGCCTTTGAAGATGGAATTGCTTTTTGTTGTGAAGTTAAATCCCTGATGGAAACATTTTGTCCGGATTAAACAGAGGATTGGCGACTATTTATTGATTCTTCTAAATAATGCCTAAAAGCTGTGCTTATCCACAACGGAAATATTTTACCATCAGTTCCAGTAGCTCATGCCGCCAATATGAAAGAAACTTACAGCAGTATGCATCTCCTGCTAACAAATATCAAGTATGAAGAACACAAGTGGAATATTTGTGGCGATTTAAAAGTAATTGCCCTCTTGCTTGGACAATAGCTTGGTTGGACAAAGTATTGTTGCTTTCTGTGTGAGTGGGACAGCAGGGACAGGAAAAATCATTACATCCGGAAACAGTGGCCAAAGAACATTACTAGTCCCAGGTCAGAAAAATGTTGCACATGACCCACTTGTGGAGCCGAATAAAGTATATCTACCTCCACTCCATATAAAGTTGGGTCTTATGAAGAACTTTGTAAAAGCCATGGATAGAAGTGGACTTGGATTTGCATATTTAAGAAAGACATTTCCAAAAATTAGTGAGGCGAAGATCAAAGAAGGGATCTTTGTAGGACCTGATATTAGAAAACTGATGAAAGATGAAAACTCTGACGGTCAGTTGAATGACACTGAAAGAGCTGCATGGGAGGGAGTCCTTTAAGACTGTTTGCCATGACTTCTTGGGAAACAGCAAGGCAAACAACTACGCAGAATCAGTGGATACTCTGATATCTTACCAGAAACTGGGATGTTACATGTCTTTGAAAATGCACCTCTTACATTCACACCTGGATTTTTTTCCTGCAAATCTAGGAGCAGTCAGCGATAAACACGGGGAAAGGTTTCATCAGGACATTTCAGTAATGGAAAATAGGTACCAGGGCAAGTGCAGCTCCAGTATGCTTGCAAACTATCGTTGGACCCTTAAGAGGGATGTTCTTGAGGCGCAATACAGCAGAAAATCATATACAACTACCTTTTAGGAGACATTATGTTACAATATACATCTATATACATCTAATGTAAATATGAGCAACACAGTCTAAATTTAAACTACATGTCACTCTAAAACATTACGTGATGGAGAATTTCTAAGTACATACCAGAGTTCGTAACCAAAAACAGTACTAGAATCAGCCATTTTCATTTCTGTGACAGAAAAGTTTTTGGATTTTGTTTACCAGTGTAATCGGCTGAGTTCTACATTTCAAGCGCAAACCTTGACAGTACGCTGCTTTTGAGAGGTATGTTTTTCAGAATCCAAAGCATATGGTGTTTATCTCTTCTGCCATTTGGGGGCCAACACTGTTTATATGTAATATAAAGACTGGTCTCAGGCATCATTAATTTTTTGTCTAGAGACCTCTACCACAGAATGATCTCTCAAACATTCTACGTGTGGCCCCAAATTGGGATTGTTTTATTTCCGTTCAAAAGTACACAGTGCAATTTATAGATTTGTAGATGTAAGTTGGCATGCTTCCTTTATACAATTGTAAATCCGGTCCCAGATCACCCCCAATTTAATAATATTGATCTTTATTCTCTTTTAGAAATAGTGAGATTCTTTTTCCAGATTCACTCATCAAATACTCTAGCATGATCCAATTGGTATTTATATCATACCACATGTGCTGCTTCTCCCTTCTTCCTTTCTATTTTACAGTTTTTAATTTAGATTGTGATAATTCACTTAGATTTGGTTCTATGCACCTAGTACTTGACTCTTTCCGGCTACTTACAGTAGATACATAGGATGACTATCACACATGTTTTGGTTTTATTTATGCATGTTTATGTTATACCATAAGGTTTTATCTTTTGTCATATTTTGCTTTTTATATATGATTTTGTTAAAAACACGAGTGCATCAGTGAATATATTTGTTTTATTTTAATCACCATGATTTAATGACTTATGGTTTTTAAAACGTATGTTTTATATGAATTCATTGGCTGTGTTCCACATCATAGGATAACAATAAAGAACTCCAATTCCCATGAATGGTCACACTGGCACCATTGAAAATGGTAATTGTCGGCCTGGTGTCTGGGTGAGGATTAAACCCCTATCTCAGAATGTGCCCATTTTAATCAATAATGAGGTAAAAACAAAAAAAGCAAATACTTAACTTATAGGCACCCCTTGTTTTTCTTTCCTCGGATGTGTGTGATTGTCTGACACAGGATTCGACTATTCAGAACATAGACAAACTATAAGTTACGTGCTTACTTTTTTGTTTTTATTGCATTATTGATTAAAATGGACACAGTCTGAGATAGGGGTTTAATCCTCACGCAGACACCAGTCTGACAATTACCATTTTCAATGGTGCCCGGGTGACCGTTCATGGGAATAGCATTCTTTATTGTTGTCGTTTTATGGGCGCCCCTTTCCTTCAGCCCATTTGGGATTTTTTATATTCTAGACCCACATCTTAGAATGGCTTTCCTTATATGTCTTATCTAAGTGTTATTTAATTTGATTCTGTATGTAATTTTGTGTTTTATATGGATTTCTTGTATAGGCCAAACCCCTGAAGGCGGTGCCGAAACATGGCCATTTCAGGTGTGGCATCTAGAGAGTCCCCCCACAATGGTATCAATAAATATTGTTTGTTTTACACCTCGTTCCAGAACGGTTGCTGATTTGTTTTTTTTGGGCATCCATGATATCATACCAGTGGTTCTCAACCCAGTCCTCTGGGACCCCCAGGCCAAACAGGTTTTCAGAATATCCACAATGAATATGCATGAGACAGATTTACATATTAATGGACGTGGTGCATGCAGATCTATCTCATGCATATTCATTGTGGATATCCTGAAAATCTGACTGGCCTGAGAACCACTGCTATACACAGTACATAAGATATGAGATACTGGGTCAGACCAAGGTCCATCAAGCCCAGTATCCTATTTCCAACAGTGGCCAACTTAGATTATAAGTACCTAACAGTTTCCCCAAAAAATACAGGTTCCACAATGCTTGTATTAGGTCAAGCAGTGATATCCCAGGTCCCTTTTAATAATGGTTTATGGACCTTTCTTCCAGGAATTTGTCCAAACCTTTTTTAAAACCAGCTACATTAACAGCTTTTACTACATCCTCTGGTAACAAATTCCAGAGTTTGATTATACGTTGAGTAAAAAAATATTTTCTCTTATTAGTCTTAAATAGGCTACCCTGTAGCTTCATTGCATGTCCCCTATTTTTTCTATATTCTGATAACATAAACCATTGATCTACATTTACCCATTCCACTCCATTCATTAACTGACAGACCTCTATCATATCTCCCCTCAGCTGCCTCTAACCTTTTTAGCCTCAGTTCATAGGGGTATCCTTCCAACCCCTTTACCATTTTGGTGGCTCTTCTCTGTATGCAATCCAATGTGTGCCCTTTGAGTCAGTCCTGACTCCTGGCGACCCAGAAGCTCCTGGGTTTTCTTGGCAGTCACCGGAAGTAGATTGCCAGGCCTTTCTTCCGAGGCAGTGGAGGGTTAAGTGACTTGCCCAAGGCCACAAGGAGTGCTAGTGGGAATCGAACCCTGGTTGCTTGGTTACCAAGCCAGTGTTCTAACCACTAGGCTACTCCTCCACTACCTTTTCTAATAACACTATATCTTTAAGATACGGCAACCAGAATTCCACACAACATTCAAGGTGTGGTCGTCCCAATGGGACGATACAGAGGCATTATAATACCATTTGTTTTATTTTCCATTCCTTTCCTTATGATACCTAGCATTCTATTTGCTCTCTTGGCCACAGCTGCACACTGGGCGTAGGGTTTTAACATGTTATCCACGATGACGCCTAAATCTTTTTCCTGGGTGGTGGTTCCTAATGTGGAACCTTGTATCGTGTAACCATAGTTTGGGTTGTTCTTTCCTAGGTGCATAACTTTGCATTTGTCCACATTAAATTTCATCTGCCATTTGGATGCCCATGCTTCCAATTTATCAAGATCCTTTTGCAATTTTCTACAATCATCATGGGTTTTAACAACTTTAAATAGTTTTGTGACATCTGCAAATTTGATAACCTCACTCGTTATTCCACTTTCCAGGTCATTTATGAATATGTTAAAAAGCAGCGGACCCAACACAGATCCCTGGGGTACTCCACTATTCACCTTTCTCCATTGGGAAAATTGGCCATTTAGCCTTACCCTCTGCTTTCTATCTTTTAACCAGTTCCTGATCCACAATAGTACATCGCCTCCTATCCCATGACTCTTTAGTTTTGCCAAAAGTCTCTGATGAGGGACCTTGTCAAAGGCTTTCTGAAAGTCCAGATACACTATATCAACCGATTCACCTTTGTCTACCTGTTTATTCACACCTTCAAAAAAACATAACAGATTAGTAGGACAAGTTCTTCCTTGTCTAAAGCCATGTTGGCTGTCTCCCATTAAGTCATGACTATCTACATGTTCAGTGATTTTGTTCTTTATGATGGTTTCTACCATTTTTCCCGGTACTTCGCCAACATAATTCAAAGGCATACATTTTCTTTGTCTTTCTTCACTGTCTAACTTTCATATCCATATATTATTATTGAAAATACCATGACTTGGATAAGTCAAATTTTTGTATGCAGAAATAAATCTGCACTTGACAATCTTGTCTGGGTCCTTCTAAATGTTTGCTGACCAATGACCTCCTCAACCAGCGGCAACAGAAGGCTTGGCCACTGCCAGGACCTTCCTCAGACTGCAAAGACAACAAAATGATGATGAAACTAGTGGAAAGAATTGGAAATTTCCAGATATCTGATCAACACCCTCCACATGTCCACCAACACAACAAGGGGTCTTTCTGAAAATCCTTCTCGGAAGAGGAGTACAGAATGACAGTCTAGTCAAAATGAAGAGAGGATCGCAAATTTGGGAACACACCACAGTCCACAAGGAGAAAGAAGCAGTCAGGATGACCAAGGCCCCCCTACAAACTCAGGCCTGCAGCTCAGACACCCAACTGGTGAAAGACAGGGCCACCAGAAAAAAAACATCTTAAAAGATCCATCCCTTAAGGGAGGCCTCACGAATGGGCTCAAAGGGAAGTCCCATTCTAGGCCTTAAACACCGAAAAGGCTTCACCGACACAAAACTGGACAAACAGGTGGACGGAACTCCTTCACTCCAGAGAGTGAGTCATATACATTGGTATGTGCTGCCTTGGATGTGACCTCTCTAGCATGTCAGGACTGCTAACTGGACTTTCTGAGTTCAGGGCCAAGCCCTGGGTCCAGGCCAGACTAAGGAGGACTCAGTAACGATGATGTCTACCTTTCTGGCCTCCACGGATCAAAAGGAACACCAACTCTCAAACTCTCCCATCAATCACATAAGCTAAAGACACCGAGGCCCTCTGGGTCTTAAGTAGGGCATCTACTACAACTCCAGAGTAGCCTTTTTAGGAGAGCCCATGCCTCACAAATGCCAAGCTGTAAACGAGAAGGGGCTGGGATCCTCCATTACCAGAGCCCCTGCCACAAGCAAAGAGCAAAGGAGGCCCTGCCAACAAGTTCAAGAGAATCGCAAACCAGTCTGCGAGGTCAGTCCTGGGTAATAGGATCACTAGGCCCTGATAGGCCCAAATCCTGCATGTAAGACAGCTCACCAGGGCCCCGTAAGAGAGACCTACAGAATCCCCTCCTGAAGTAGGGTATCCAAGCCTGCCCATCCACCAATCCTTCCCCTGGATGCAAACCCTGAAGGTCCCATCTCTGTACTACTACATTACATGTGTGAGGACTGAGCTCCCCTTGCCCAGATTCATGAAATTCTGACTCAGGAAGGCCTGCATGTTGCCTTTGCCTGTAATGTGTGTTACAGACAAGGTAATCAGGTGCAGAAAATGCTGCCTTCTCTCAGTGCTCTATATGCTCAGTGATGACAACCTGAAGTTGCTCAAGTCTGCCTCCACCCACTGCCAAGGGAGCATAACCCACTTGTCTGGACTGGTTTAGGAGGATAAGGAAGTCAGTGTGTATGAGGCATAGAAGAAAGGTAAAGCTGGGGGTCCCAGGAATATTTTTATGCTATATAATGAAGCCATAGGCAAAAAATGTTTGGGCAGCACTATGTTACAGATAGGAGAAAACATCTGCTGGAGGGAGAGAAGGAAGCTATCAGAACCACCTCTTCTAAACTGATCATTATTTTTCTTTCCCCAACAAGGTCACTGGGAGCAAAAAAAAAAGTATATACTGTATTTTGTAGCTAGTTAGTTATGGTTTCCAATTCTGTTTCTCATGGCCCTCCAAGCAGTCTGTTCCTTCAGGATATCTCGGAGGAATATTCATGAGCTCAAATTGTACGTTTGGTATAATAACCTGGTTAATTTGCAAACTTTGGTTACTCTGACCCATTTGGGGCCTTCAATAACCACAATTAACAATCATCTTAACTGCCAAGGGTATAACTAATGAAGCATTTTTTTAAGCGGAAACTGGAAAAAGTGTTCAAGAAATTTTTTTAAAAAAGTGTCACGACCATTATCTTAGCTACTAAGATGACTAAATAGGTACCTTGTTTGTTTTTAACATATGTATTAAAAGCTCTCTGCTAAGCAGAATGTACTGTTTCACCTTCTTATTAATATTCAAATTAAATATACAGTGCATCTGCTTTAATGTGGCATGCAAAAAAGAAAATACGCAATGTGTTTTATGGCATCAGAAAAACATAACCGACAATGGAAAAACTGCTCTCAATATTAAACTCAAATATTTCAAAAATTACATCAGTACCAATACCAAAAAATCATTCCCCAGGCAAAATGACCTCAAATGGCACAACCCCACATTTAGTGAAAAATCACCATAGGGTGTTGATAGACGCTCACATCACCGGTCAAAGCCTCCTTCAAACTCTCCAACTAAATACACAAAATACTTATAGAATTCTCTAAACAACCACAAGCTTACCTCTGGGAAAAATTATTAGAAATCTATATAAATCTATAAACCATCAACTCACATCCGACACTAATACAAACATACTAACATTCACACTCAATCATTCCATTCACAGAAAAAGCGTCTGTGATACAAGTATAGTCTAAATACCAACGGGGCTGAATGCAGCCGGGGCAACTTAAGAATAGCACCTGCAAAAATAAAAACAGAAGATAAAGTAACCGACTTAACACCAACGTAGTGTTTTAAAAACTTGTCTAACAGAAGTCTTGCAGCCAGCTGGATGGACGCTCATTACAATGGGTCAACTCCGACCTCCAACGCGGGAAACGAAGATATCATCAGTTGGCATTACTACCATTCATTAACATGACGACCCGAGCCCTACAAAACCTTTCGTTTCGCCATTAACCGGCTTCATCAGGAGCTACGCCGTAAAAATGTAATCACTCAACAATGGCTACTCAAATCTTCCCGCTATCCCAAAAACAGCATGTGACGCATCAAATATCCTAAAACAACCACCAATCAAAACCGTCTCTTAACCATGACGTTACCTAAAAGCTATACACACTCATTCCAAACACATCTAAGCTATTGAAACTGCACAGTGAATAACCCCTAACCTGAACACAACGCAAAGCACCAAAAACACATCAAAAAAGTCAAAAAAATGGTCAAAAAAATAATGTCCATTCCAAACGATCATTCAAACCACCAGGTTGCAAAGTGTCTAATTCAAAGATCCAGCATTGTTCCTTCTGTAAAAGTAATTTCTTACGATTTCCCCGCTGAATATCAAAAGGTACACACTCCAAAACAGTGCAGCGAAGATCCTCAAATTGATGGCATGAATCCACACAATGCTGAATTAACAGAGTATCCATCCGTGCCTTCTTCAAACTATATTTATGTTCGGCCAACCTTGTCTTCAAAGGCCTTGTAGTTTTTCCAACATACAGTAACTGGCACTCACACCATATACCATAAACTACAAAAGCAGTGCTGCATGTCGTAGCCACAGTTAAGCTCTTCACCGCCTTCGATATTTCTCACAGATGTGCATACTCATAATGCCACAAAAAGAACAATGCTGACAAGCTGAATGACCCTTTACAGTCGAAGAAATAGCGGTATCGCGTCGTAATACAGCTGGACACAAACGATCTTTGAGGTTACGTCCACGGCTATACGCCATCCATAACTCACATTTAGAAAGCTTAGGATGCCTCTTGATAAGACTCCAGTGTTTACGTATCATTGATGCAATCCAATGAGACAGACTGGAAAAAGGTAAAACACAGGTAACAATAGGCAATGGATTCTCAGTAGATGCCGTACTAGTAGGGTGAAGCAGCCATTCCCGATGGTTATATTTGGCTCTTCTATAAGCCTCATTCAAAACATCGATAGGATAACCTCGATCCAGAAATTTACACATCATGCGTTTAGCTTGAAACTTGAATTCTTCATCTGTAGAACATATACGCCGCATCATAAAAGCTGCGAATACGGCAAGCTGCCCTTTAAATGCGGGGATGAAAACTGGAAAAGTGCAATAAGGTATTTCTATCCGTAGGTTTTGAATACAGTGTAGTAACAAAACAATCTCGTTGTTTAGATATCTTCACATCCAAAAAGTGTATTTCACAAACCTGAATATTAATATCGAATTTAATAGCAAAATGACATGCATTCAAATAGGCAAAAAATTCTTTCAGATACACCTTAGTACCCCGCCACAAAAGGAAGATGATATCAATGTACCGGTACCACCGTATAATATATTGACTGTACCGAGATGAATAAACATAACGATCTTCATAGTCGCTCATGAACAAATTGGCTAGGGAGGGTGCAAATGTGGCAACCATCGCTGTTCCTGATATCTGCTGAAAAAAAGTATCCTTGTAGAGAAAATAATTCTCTCTCAACGCTATATCTGCCAGAGTCAACAACAAAGAAGTCGGTACTCATACCCAAAGATACCGGTCTTTTACATCTTGCCAAAGATTCATAACAGTATGATATCCCCTCCTGGCCGTCCCATCTTATCAGGTAAATGATTCATTACACAGGTACACTAAAAAAAATTTTTTTTAAACTGCCTCTAATGTTTCGATTGATTTTTACGTTTTTTGGTGCGCTGAATCCAAATCTGGTAACCAATTTGCTCCATCACGTACAGATTTTTTGCTACATTGGGTTAGCAGTTTGAGGTGAACGTTTCAGATTCAGTGCGATCGAGATAAAAGTTTCTTGGATGAATTCTTTATACTAATTGTTTAGTAGTTATTCAAATAAGAATAAAGAAAATTGTAACAAGGCAGCACATAACAATAGAGTAATGTCAACAAAACACACTGTGATGGTAGCAAAATTGTCTGTACTTAAAACAGCCACATACATGTGCACAAACATTGAGCATATAAGAGCGAGGTTAGACACAAAGCAAAGCAAAGAAATGTGCAAAAAATGTTGTACAGGTATGTATGTAAGAATAGAAAACGCAAACCGCACCATTGCAATACATGAAGACAAACACCGATGGTGTGAAAATAAAATTCTAATAAATGAGATCCGACACTGTGGTAATAACTAGCAAATTTTTATTTCAAAGTTTAGTAAAAACACGATATTTGTCAACACAGTTTAGATTTTAAAGTCATTCTTGGGTCAATCAATCTCCTGGTGGGCCCGTTTCTTCTTCCCCCGAATGCTTCTCTTGGTGCGCTGCTTGGCGTATTTTTCATCTGGGGATTCCCGCAGCAGCAACCAGCAGAAATCAGCCATCATAGTGGTGTTCCATCTTCCTTGGTACCTTCTCTCTGCGTCCTTGATGTCCTGGTGAAACCTTTCACCTTGTTCTTCACTGTACGCCCCCAAGTTTTCGGGAAAGTAGTTCACATGGGAGTGCAAGAAATGGACTTTCAGGCTCATGTTACAGCCTTGTTCTTTGAAGGCATTGAGCATCCTGGCAACAATATCCTTATAGTTCTCATCCCGCCTGTTCCCCAAGAATTTGAGAACAACATCCTTGAAGGAATCCCAGGCTTCTTTTTCCTTCTCAGACATCGTTTCAGCGAATGCTCCATCTGAAATGAGTTTCCTTATATCAGGGCCAACACTCACTCCTTCCTTTAGCTTTGCTTCAGAAAGTCGGGGGAACTTAGAGCAAAGGTACCGAAAGCACTCACCATCTTTTGGAAGGGACTTGATGAATTGCTTAATGAGACCCAACTTAATGTGGAGAGGTGGTAATAGAATTTTATCACGAGGTACCAATCTCTCATGAAGAACATTTTTCTCACCGGGTCTCAAATACTCCCGAATTGGCCAGTCTTTTTTCCCCCAGTGTAGGTCGCGGGCCCGGCTATCCCACAAGCAAAGGAAGCAGGGATATTTGGTGAAACCGGATTGCTGCCCTAATAGCATGGATAGAATTTTAAAGTCTCCACAAATCATCCACTTATGCTCATCATAACGAATCTTCTGAAGAATCAGGGCCAAATTCTCGTATTTTTCTTGGAGAATAACAGAGTGAGCAATAGGAACTGAAGCGAATGTGTTGCCATTATGAAGAACACCTTTTATGCTGTCTTTTGACGAATCAATGAACAGCCGCCATTCATCAGGATCATACTTGAGTTTAAACTTTTCCATCACTCCGTATATATCGTTGCAAAATACCAAATCTTCCTCTTTGCTGAAATACTTCAAAAATTGTGTCTCGCGGTTGCGGTACCAATAAAAAGTTGTTCATGGTGATAGATTTTTCTGTTTAAGCCGAGAACCTAGCAGTTGGGCAGCATCTTTTGGGAGTCCTAAATCCCGGACTAAATCATTCAATTCAGCTTGAGAGAAAAGTTCAGGTTTCGGATCTGGTTCAGTTTCAAACTCGGAAGTACTGGACTCATCGGGAAAAGCCATCTGATGAGTCTCATCATGATCAGAACCGTCCACACAAATATGATCCAAAGATTTTGGTGGTTCAGGCACAGGTACTTCGTTGCTATGGGGCATAGGCCTAATTGCTGAGGGAAGGTTGGGGTAACTTATTACGTTCTTATTTTTTAAGTTGTATCCCTTCACAATGCAAGAGCAAAAATAGCAGTCACTGCTGTGGTCTCTTTGTTCACGCCACATCATAGGTATTCCGAAACGAAATGCTTGTTTTTTACCTTTCATCCATAAGCGTAGATCTTCCTCACATGTCTTGCACACTTTGTGAGGAGCCCACGGTTTGTCTTGATCGCCTAACTTCAAACCGAAATAGGCGAAATATACTTTTTTAATAAATGCAGAAAATGTTCCTCTGCCGCTTTTTCACGGTATATTCCCCACAAATAAAACAAAAACTGTCCGGAGAGTTGACGCAACCTCTGGCTCTGTGAGCCCTCATAAATACACAGCAGTGCAAACTACAACTGTAGTGAACCACTTCGGAATAAAGCTGGATTACGACTGAGCAAACAAAAGGTAATAATGAACTTGCAAGAAACTGAAATTTGACAGGAACGTTCATGTCGCAACCACCATGTTTGAGCGAGCGAACGAGGCGAGGCGAACAGGAAAGAACATGCGCCAGCGCGAGTACTGGATTTAGCCCCCCGCCTCCCAATTGTCCTGTCAATGTATAAAATGAATACAAAACACTCTAAAATATCATGAGGGAGTGTTTCTAGTTAGTTAACCATTACAACCTCTATTTTGGGCCAAGAAAATAAACTGCAGTCGGCTAAAAAGAAATTATGTGAACATTCCTTATATGGGTAAGAAATCTAATTTTGCAAGAAAACGTGACGTGATGGAACATTTTGGCTATTTTTCCTGGATTCATCACCCCAAAATCTATAGGAATCAGTTGCAAAACTGGAGGCAGTTTTTTGGTAGTGTACCTGTGTTATTAGAACGAGTAGGGATCTTTTTAGATTCCTTTTTGAAGAATGAGGTTCCTAAAATTCGTTCCTATGTGAAAGATACTACTCATTTTTTGCAGCTATTAGAAGATGAGTGTTTAGTCGAGCAGGTGTCATGGATGGCCAGTTTGGATGTAGCAGCTCTATATACTTCCATCCCTCAGGATGAAGCTCTAAAGGTTTTACCGAAGGTTTGGGATGCCCGGGAACAGCCATACCAAGTACCGACTTCTTTGTTGTTGACTCTGGCAGATATAGCGTTGAGAGAGAATTATTTTCTCTACAAGGATACTTTTTTTCAGCAGATATCAGGAACAGCGATGGGTGCCACATTTGCACCTTCCCTAGCCAATTTGTTCATGAGCGACTATGAAGATCGTTATGTTTATTCATCTCGGTACAGTCAATATATTATACGGTGGTACCGGTACATCGATGATATCTTCCTTTTGTGGCGGGGTACTAAGGTGTATCTGGAAGAATTTTTTGCCTATTTGAATGCATGTCATTTTGCTATTAAATTCGATATTAATATTTAGGTTTGTGAAATACACTTTTTGGATGTGAAGATATCTAAACGACGAGATTGTTTTGTTACTACACTGTATTCAAAACCTACGGATAGAATTGCACTTTTCCAGTTTTCATCCCCCGCATTTAAAGGCAGTTGAATGGCCCATTTGCAAGAATAATACTTCAGCTTGTTAAATAAAGCTTGTTATATATGTTTTAGTATGTGCACAAAAGAATAACACTTCATTTTTGGACTTCCCCTAATTTTTGGGCATTTTTCTTTTCACACGTTTCAGTAAAATAGTTAATTCAAAGCTTAAGAACAAGATGTCATTCTATAAGAACATAAGATATGCCATACTGGATCAGACCAAGGTCAATCAAGCCCAGTATCCTGTTTCCAACAGTGGCCAATCCAGGTCACAAGTACCTAGCAGTTATCCAAAAAGACACGCAGGTTCCACAATGCTTATATTGGGGCAAGCAGTGGATTTCCCGGGTCCTCTTTAATAATGGTTTATGAGCCTTTCCTCCAGGATCTTGTCCAAACCTTTTATAAACCCAGCTACACTAACATTTACTACATCCTTCAGTAACAAATTCCAGAGTTTGAATACACATTGAATGAAAAAATATTTTGTCTTATTAGTCTTAAACAAGTTACACTGTAGCTTCATTGCTGTCCTCTAGTCTTTCTACTTTTTGATGGCATAAACGATCGATCTATGTTTACGTGTTCCACTCCATTCATTCATTTATAGACCTCTATCATATCGCCCTCAGCCATCTCTCTTCCAGGTTAAGCCTCTCCTCATAGGGGTATCCTTCCATCCCATCTACCATTTTGATGGCTCTTCTCTGTACCTTTTCTAATTCTGCTATATCCTTAGATATGGTGAAAAGAATTACACACAACATTCAAGGAGCAGTCGCACCATGGAACGATACAGAGGCATTATAATATCTTTTGTTTTATTCCCCATTCCTTTCTTTATGATTCCTAGCATTCTATTTGCCTTCTTGGCGAGGGTTTCAACGTGTTATCCATGATGACGTTTAAATCTTTTTTCTGGGTGGTAGTTTCTAATGTGGAAAGCTTGCATCGTGTAACCATAGCTCAGGTTGTTTTTTCATAGGTGCATAACTTTGCACTTGTCCATATTAAATTTCATCTGCTATTTGAACGTCTAGTCTTCTAATTTATCAAAATCCTTTTGCAATTTTTCACAATCCTCTTAACAACTTTGAATAATTTTCTGTCATCTGCAAATTTGATCACATCACTCATTACTCCCATTCCCAGGTCATTTACGAATATGTTAAAAAACAGAAGACCCAGAACAGATCCCTGGGATACTTCACTATTCACCTTTCTCCAATGGGAAAATTAGCCACTTAGCCCTATCCTCTGCTTTCCATCATTTAACCAGTTCCTGATCCACAATAGTACACTGCCTCGTATCCTATGACTTTTTAATTTCACCAAGAGTCTCTCATGAGGGACCTTGTCAAAGGCTTTCTGAAAATCCAGATAGACAAAGGTGAGCCAGTCGATATAGTGTATCTACTGTATTTATTCACAACTTTGAAAAAGTATAACAGATTAGTAAGACAAGACCTTCCTTGGTTAAAGCCATGTTAGCTTTCTCCCATTAAACCATGACTATCTCTACATGTTCAGTAATTTTGTTCTTTATAATGGTTTCTACCATTTTGCCCGGTACCGACGTCAGACTCACTGGTCTATAGTTTCCCGGATCATCCCTGGAATCCTTTTTAAAAAATGGTGTTACACTGGCCACTCGCCAATCTTCAGGTATTATCGATCATTTTAATGATAGCTCACAGATTACTAATAGTAAGTCTGCAATCTCATATTTCAGTTCTTTCAACGCCCTCTGATGTATACTATCCAGTCCAGGTGATTTGCTACTCCTGAGTTTATCAATCAGTTGTAATACATCTTCCCGGTTTATCGATATTTCTTTCAATTCTTCCGATGCATCACGTTTAAGTCATGGCTAATTTCCCTACCTCTTCTTCAGTAAAGACCAAAGCAGATAATTCATTAAGTCTCTCCGCTATGGCCTTGTCCCCCTCTTAATGCCCCCTTTACCTCTCTATCATCTAATGGTCCAACCGACTCTCTCACAGGTTTTTTTTTGCTACGAATGTCCTTGAAAAAGATTTTACTATGCATTTGCTCCCACAGCAAGCTTTTTTTTTCAAATTCTCTATTTATTTATTTTATTTTATTTATTTAGAGTTTTTGTATACCGCCTTATCCTTCAATCAAAGCGGTCACGACACAATTGAGGGATACATTTAACACGTGGGGATATGAGACATACACTAATACTTACAGGGAACACATGGGCAGTAGAGGGTTAAGTGGCTTGCCCAAGACCACAAGGAGCATCTGTGGGACTAGAAACCCCAGTCCTTCCGGCCCAAGGTTGATGTCCTCTAATGGGATTTGAACCCCCGACCTTCCGGCTTGAAGTACATTGCCCCAACCACTAGGCTACTCCTCTCTCTTTGCCTGCCACTAGGCTACTCCTCCCTCTTTGCCTGCCTTATTAGTGCCTTGCATCCAACTTGCCAGTATTTATGTTGTTTTCAATTTGTCATTTGGCTCCTTTTTCCATTTCCTAAAAGATGTTTTTTTGGCTACAATAGCCTTTCTGACCTCACCTTTAACCCATGCTGGCAGGCTTTTGGCCTTCTTTGCATTTTTCTTAAAGTGTGGAATACAGCTGGTCTGGGCTTCCAAGATAGTATTTTTAAACAACACCGATGCTTGATGTAAATCTTCAACCTTTGCAGCTGCTCCTTTTAGTTTTTACTTAACGGTTTTCCTCATTTTATCATAATCTTTTTTTTTTAAGTTGAAAGGCAGTACTATGGATTTCCTTGCAGTCCTTCCTCCATATATTAAATCAAATGCTATGATCACTATTTCCAAGTGGCCCCAACAACCTTATCTTTTGCACCAGATCTTGTGTTCCACTAAGGACTAGGTCCAAAATGGCTTCCCCTCTTGTTGGTTCATGAGCCAGCTGCTCCAACAATCTAATTTCATCTAGAAATTCTCTCTAGCATGTCCTGCCGTGACACTGAACCAGTCGATACCGGGGTAATTGAAATTACCCATTATTATTACTGTGTTGTAATTTTTTGTTAGCTTCCCTAATTTCTTTGTGCATTTCATCATCCATTGTTCATTCTGACCAGGCGATCAGTGGTAACTCCACTGCCATTGCCTTCCCCTTTTTACATGGAATTTCAATTCATAACGATTCTACAATGCATTTTGTTTTCTGCACAACTTTAATCCTGTGTCACTCAATGCCCTCTCTAAGAGTGCAACCCCTCCATCAATTTGATCTACTCATCATTGCGATACAATTTGTACCCAGGTATCAGTGTCCTACTGGTTGTCCTCCTTTCATCAGGTCTCAGATACCCATCATATCTAACCTCTCTTTTAGTGTTATATAGTCTAACTCTTCCCATCTTATTTTTTAAGACTTCTAGTATTTGCATACAAGCATTTTAGAGGTTGTATTTTATTCATATTAATCTGGTTATCGGTAGGCAGGGGTAATTTGGAATCTTTATGCTCTGTCTTCTCTGTACTTAAGGGCATTTGGGTTACTTTTGTCTTCATTGGAACCTCTGTCAATATGCCCTAACTTCAGTCTCTTGCTAGTATCCTTCAAGGATACATAGTTTCAAACCATGCGCTCTTAGGCAATTGTCGGCTTTCTCCTATTATCTAGCTTAAAAGCAGCGCTATCTCCTTTTTAAAGGTTAATGCCAGCAGCCTGGTTCCATCACGGTTAAGTTAGAGCCCATCCAAAACCCTTTTCCCTGCACCACTGTCTCATCCATGCACTGAGACTCCAGAGCTCTGCCTGCCATTTGGGCCCTGCACATGGAATGCTACACTGAAAGTTCTGGATTTCAACTTCCTACCTAAAAGCCTAAATTTGGCCTCCAGAACCTCCCTACCACACTTTCCTATGTCACTGATACCAACATGTACCAAGACAGCAGACTTCTCCCCAGTTTTTGAAGGCTAATGCCAGCAGTCTGGTTCCATCCCAGTTAAGGTGGAGCTCATCCCTTCAGAAAAGCCCCTCCCTTCCCCAGAATGTTGCTCAGTTCCTATAAAGCAGGAAAAGGTCTCAAACTGAATGTGAGAAAATATTCTCTCACAGCAAGTATTGGGACACCCAGAACATTCTTCCAGCAAAAGTTAAGAGTCAAAGAAGTGGCAAAATTCATAAATGTATAGGCACAGAGAACATAGTTGGGAAAGGAAAGCAGAGCACCAGCGAATGAGAAAGTATACTGTGCTGTCACAGGTCTATCACAAATAGGGAGACTACATTCTCTCCTATTACGTCCCATTCATTTGAAACTCCCTCACCCCAGAAATAAGGGCCCTCATAGACCTAGGCGAATTCTGGTGCAAGCTAAAAAAAAACCTCCCTCTTTTTGGAACACATTCTTAGTTAACCTCCCATCATATCAACATATTAATCTCCCACAGCACTGATTCAACATTATGTACATAGTTATGTTGCACTCGGTTATTTATTGTTCCCTAAGTTCAATGTAAAGTTACTTGTTCTTTCATTCCATGTTAGCCACTGTGACTGGTAGATATAGTGGTAAAAAAAAAGATTGCTAAATAAATAAAAATACATTGACAAAATAGCATTTTCTAAGTTTCTATTGAAGATGTAGCACATCTTAAATTTAGAATACACTAAATTGATTTAACATGCATTAACTTACACATTTTATGGTATCCTACTGAAGTCTGTTAGATATCTGAATGTTTATCATCTATCCCCCTTCCTTATTATCTCCTAAAGAGGACATCCCGAGTCTTCCTGTATATGTCTTTGAATAAAGCGTAGTTACTCACCTGTAACAGGTGTTCTCCAGGAGCAGCAGGAATCTGTCCTCACATATGGGTGACGTCGGCGCCGATGGAGCCCTCGCGGAGCAATTTTCCCCAGCTTTCAAAGAAAGCCTTTGGGAATTGCAGCGCCCAAGGGTGCCATCTTGCTCAGTCAGATGACATAGCTAAAAGACAGCAAAAATTAGCAAAAACGAAAGCATATAACTGCAACTCCAAGGGGAGGAGGGAGGGTTGTGAGGACTGATTCCTGCTGCTCCTGGAGAACACCTGTTACAGGTGAGTAACTACGCTTTCTCCAGTACCAAGCAGGAAGTCAGTCCTCACATATGGGACTCCCAAGCTTAAGGCTACCGGAGACCCTAAGCACAAAAATGAGCTCCCTCGAGGTCAGTAGCACAGAAGGAAGGAATCTTCTCTGAATATGTCTCCAACCGGTAGCCCAACATCCGGGACGGAGGGTAGGAGTTGCCTATACCTCGAAGAGGTTACGGAGGACTGCCTGTTCGAAAGCACTGTCCCTGTGGGACTCCCTCTCCAGGCAGTAATGGGCTGCAAAAGTCTGGCTTGAAGACCAAGTAGCGGCCCGGCAGATGTCTGCCAACGGAACAGAGCGGAGGTAAGCCACTGACGTAGTCTTCGCCCGAACACGATGAGCGGTGACTCTACCTTCCAGCACGAGGCCCGCAGCCTCGTAAGCCCAAGCGATGCAGTCCGCAATCCAGATGGACAGAGTATGCTTGGAGACAGGGAGCCCCAACTTGTTGGGGTCATAAGACACGAAGAGCTGAACAGCTTTTCGGTGCTCCCGCGTACGGTCAAGGTAGAAGGTCAGCGCCCTCCTACAGTCCAGGGTATGCAGGACCAATTCAGCTCGGCTGGAGTGTGGCCTGGGAAAGTAGGTCGGAAGTACCACCTCCTGGTTGATGTGAAAAGGGGAAACCACTTTAGGAAGAAACTTAGGGTGAGTCCGTAGGACTACCTGGTTCTTGTAGAACCTAGTGTAAGGAGGATCAGATACTAGGGCCTGCAGCTCACTAACGCGTCTAGCAGAAGTGAGGGCCACCAAGAACAATGTTTTCCAGGAAAGAAAACGAAGAGGACAGGTAGCCATAGGCTCAAAAGGCGGACAGGTAATCCGCTGTAAAACCACATTGAGATCCCAGTTCGGGGCTGGCGGGCGCAAAGGTGGTTTAAGGAGAAGGAGGCCTCTGAGAAAACGAGCCACAAGAGGGTGGCTGGAAAGAGGCCTGCCATCCACCGGCATGTGATGCGCAGAAAGAGCACTGAGGTGGACCTTGACCGAGTTGGACTTAAGTCCAAGATTGGAAAGAGAAAGCAAGTACTGCAAGACCACTGATGCTGAACAGGAGAAGGGGTCTTGAGACTGCTGAGTACACCAGACGGAGAACCGACGCCACTTAAGAGCGTAGGACTTCCGGGTGGAAGGCCTCCTGGAGGCCAAGACGACCTCTTCCACATCTGGAGGTAGCTGGAGAGGAGCAAGGACTACCCTTTCAGCAGCCAGGCCATCAGATGAAGGGACCGAAGGTTGGGGTGCAGGAGCGTCCCCTGATCCTGCAAGAGGAGGTCGGGCTGAAACCCCAGAGGAAGAGGGGTGTCCACCGCCAGCTGCATCAGAAGCGGGAACCAAGGCTGTCTCGGCCACCGGGGAGCCACTAGGATCATCGATGCCTTGTCTCTGAGAACTTTGAAGAGCGTCCGAGACACCAGAGGCATGGGTGGAAAGGCATACAAGAGGCCTGTGGACCATGGAATCAGAAAAGCATCCGCCGCTACCCGGAGAGGATGCGGCTGTCACGAGCAGAATCTGGGAAGCTGCCGGTTCAGAGGACTGGCGAACAGATCCATGGTGGGGAGGCCACACCGGAGAAAGATCCGCTGAACCACAAGCAGATCCAATCTCCACTCGTGCAGTTGGAGGACCCTGCTCAGTTTGTCTGCCAGGTAGTTTTCTTGACCTGGGAGAGACAGCTTTGAGGACGAAGTTGCGATGGACGTCCCAAGAGCAGAGCTTCTGTGCTTCCTAACAGAGAAGGAAGGAGCCGGTTCCGCCTTGTTTGTTCACGTAGAACATGGCAACCTGATTGTCTGTCTGGACAAGTACTGACTGATGAGAAATCAGGTGAGAGAAGGCTTTGAGCGCTAGGCGGATGGCTCTGAGCTCCAGAAAGTTGATCTGCTGAGCGGACTCTCAAGGAGTCCAGAGACCCTGAGTACAAGTCCCTTGGCAATGGGCTCCCCAACCCTGGAGAGAAGCATCGGTCGTCAGGACCTGAGAATGTGCAGGGGGCTGAAAAGTCACCCCGAGCACTAGGTTTGGCAGATGAAGCCACCATCGCAGAGAGGAGACCAGCTGGTCGGAGATCTGTACGGAGTCCGCTAGGCTCCCCGTGGCCTGATGCCATTGAGTGCGAAGGCACCACTGAGCAGGACGCATGTTCAGGCGGGCATTGGGGGTTACATGGACCGTGGAAGTCATATGGCCGAGCAGTCTCAGAAAGTGCCTGGCGGAGACCAGGGAATTGCTGTGAAAGCTGCTGGCGAGATCCATGAGCCGTGTGGCCCGGTCCAGAGGGAGGAAGGCCCGCGCCTGAAGGAAAAAGGGCCCCTGCGAGGTCGAACGACCGGGCTGCCAGGGAAAAAGGAAAAAAGCGCAAAATCTGTCACGAAGGACAAAAAAACGAAAAATAAAGGACGGACTCGCAACCGGCGTCACGAGTCCGGGCGGGAAAAGAACCGGCGTCGAAGAAAAATAGAGAAAAATCAACTTTTCTGCGGGGGATTCACAGGCAACGTCTGTAGGGCTCCGCGGAAAAAAGACGACTGAGCAAGATGGCACCCTTGGGCGGGAAGAGGACCGCGCGCATGCACGCTGCAATTCCCAAAGGCTTTCTTTGAAAGCTGGGGAAAATTGCTCCGTGAGGGCTCCGTCGGCGCCGACGTCACCCATATGTGAGGACTGACTTCCTGCTTGGTCCTGGAGAATTATTCATCTCCAGAAAGTACAATTATGCTTGCCTGATAACTGCCATCCCTTGAGACCTGCCAGACCAATGGGATATGACATCCTACCAGCAAGTGGGCGTAGCGCAAAACTGCTTGCTTTCCTTTTATATGATGGTACAGCAGAGTTATCCAATATGCTATGCCACAGCTTCCTCTCTCCTGTAACGCTTCTTAAATTGACTCCTACTATGCCTTCTTGTGTTATATATCATTTTTCCCCTAGACATATTGTTCCATATTCTCTAGGAACAATAACACAGGTACACTAAAAAAAATTTTTTTTTAAACTGCCTCTAATGTTTCGATTGATTTTTACGTTTTTTGGTGCGCTGAATTCAAATCTGGTAACCAATTTGCTCCATCACGTACAGATTTTTTGCTACATTGGGTTAGCAGTTTGAGGTGAACGTTTCAGATTGAGTGCGATCGAGATAAAAGTTTCTTGGATGAATTCTTTATACTAATTGTTTAGTAGTTATTCAAATAAGAATAAAGAAAATTGTAACAAGGCAGCACATAAGAATAATGTCAACAAAACACACTGTGATGGTAGCAAAATTGTCTGCACTTAAAACAGCCACATACATGTGCACAAACATTGAGCATATAAGAGCGAGGTTAGACACAAAGCAAAGCAAAGAAATGTGCAAAAAATGTTGTACAGGTATGTATGTAAGAATAGAAAACGCAAACCGCATCATTGCAATACATGAAGACAAACACCCGATGGTGTGAAAATAAAATTCTAATAAATGAGATCCGACACTGTGGTAATAACTAGCAAATTTTTATTTCAAAGTTTAGTAAAAACACGATATTTGTCAACACAGTTTAGATTTTAAAGTCATTCTTGGGTCAATCAATCTCCTGGTGGGCCCGTTTCTTCTTCTTCCCCCGAATGCTTCTCTTGGTGCGCTGCTTGGCGTATTTTTCATCTGGGGTTTTCCCGCAGCAGCAACCAGCAGAAATCAGCCATCATAGTGGTGTTCCATCTTCCTTGGTACCTTCTCTCTGCGTCCTTGATGTCCTGGTGAAACCTTTCACCTTGTTCTTCACTGTACGCCGCCAAGTTTTCGGGAAAGTAGTTCACATGGGAGTGCAAGAAATGGACTTTCAGGCTCATGTTACAGCCTTGTTCTTTCAAGGCATTGAGCATCCTGGCAACAATATCCTTATAGTTCTCATCCCGCCTGTTCCCCAAGAATTTGAGAACATCCTTGAAGGAATCCCAGGCTTCTTTTTCCTTCTCAGACATCGTTTCAGCGAATGCTCCATCTGAAATGAGTTTCCTTATATCAGGGCCAACAAACACTCCTTCCTTTAGCTTTGCTTCAGAAAGTCGGGGGAACTTTGAGCAAAGGTACCGAAAGCACTCACCATCTTTTGGAAGGGACTTGATGAATTGCTTAATGAGACCCAACTTAATGTGGAGAGGTGGTAATAGAATTTTATCACGAGGTACCAAGCTCTCATGAAGAACATTTTTCTCACCGGGTCTCAAATACTCCCGAATTGGCCAGTCTTTTTTCCCCCAGTGTAGGTAGCGGGCCCGGCTATCCCACAAGCAAAGGAAGCAGGAATATTTGGTGAAACCGGATTGCTGCCCTAATAGCATGGATAGAATTTTAAAGTCTCCACAAATCATCCACTTATGCTCATCATAACGAATCTTCTGAAGAATCAGGGCCAAATTCTCGTATTTTTCTTGGAGAATAACAGAGTGAGCAATAGGAACTGAAGCGAATGTGTTGCCATTATGAAGAACACCTTTTATGCTGTCTTTTGACGAATCAATGAACAGCCGCCATTCAACAGGATCATACTTGAGTTTAAACTTTTCCATCACTCCGTATATATCGTTGCAAAATACCAAATCTTCCTCTTTGCTGAAATACTTCAAAAATTGTGTCTCGCGGTTGCGGTACCAATAAAAAGTTGTTCCTGGTGACAATAGATTTTTCTGTTTAAGCCGAGAACCTAGCAGTTGGGCAGCATCTTTTGGGAGTCCTAAATCCCGGACTAAATCATTCAATTCAGCTTGAGAGAAAAGTTCAGGTTTCGGATCTGGTTCAGTTTCAAACTCGGAAGTACTGGACTCATCGGGAAAAGCCATCTGATGAGTCTCATCATGATCAGAACCGTCCACACAAATATGATCCAAAGATTTTGGTGGTTCAGGCACAGGTACTTCGTTGCTATGAGGCATAGGCCTAATTGCTGAGGGAAGGTTGGGGTAACTTATTACGTTCTTATTTTTTAAGTTGTATCCCTTCACAATGCAAGAGCAAAAATAGCAGTCACTGCTGTGGTCTCTTTGTTCACACGCCACATCATAGGTATTCCGAAACGAAATGCTTGTTTTTTACCTTTCATCCATAAGCGTAGATCTTCCTCACATGTCTTGCACACTTTGTGAGGAGCCCACGGTTTGTCTTGATCGCCTAACTTCAAACCGAAATAGGCAAAATATGCTTTAATAAATGCAGAAATGTTCCTCTGCCGCTTTTTCACGGTATATTCCCCACAAATAAAACAAAAACTGTCCGGAGAGTTGACGCAACCTCTGGCTCTGTGAGCCATCACAAACACACAGCACTGCAAACTACAACTATAGTGAACCACTTCGGAATAAAGCTGGATTACGACTGAGCAAACAAAAGGTAATAATGAACCTGCAAGAAACTGAAATTTGACAGGAACGTTCATGTCGCAACCACCATGTTTGAGCGAGCGAACGAGGCGAGGCGAACAGGAAAGAACATGCGCCAGCGCGAGTACTGGATTTAGCCCCCCGCCTCCCAATTGTCCTGTCAATGTATAAAATGAATACAAAACACTCTAAAATATCATGAGGGAGTGTTTCTAGTTAGTTAACCATTACAACCTCTATTTTGGGCCAAGAAAATAAACTGCAGTCGGCTAAAAAGAAATTATGTGAACATTCCTTATATGGGTAAGAAATCTAATTTTGCAAGAAAACGTGACGTGATGGAACATTTTGGCTATTTTTCCTGGATTCAGCACCCCAAAATCTATAGGAATCAGTTGCAAAACTGGAGGCAGTTTTTTTGGTAGTGTACCTGTGTAATTATCAGGGAGAAATTTGAACTTTTCCTTCTTGCCATACCAGTCCAGATGGGTAGAATGTATCAAACACATCTCTACATTTGGCAAGGCGTGCTTCCTGCATTCCTCAAGACAGCTGCCCTAAAGTTCTTCTGTTGCTTAGCCCACAGATCCAGCCTGTAATGGCAGGAATACTTTAAGGATTTGAGAAAAATGGAAACCGTCATTTTTGGGTCCTGTAGGCTATTCACAGTATGCACCCTTGAGATTTAATCCTGCATTTCCCCAAGGGATGAAGGAGAGGGGGGTTATTCCAGATAGGAAACCTTAAGGCTGCGAAGTATAGGTCAATCTGTAGATCATGGCAATGTCTGCACTTTTGAATCTATGAAAGAACAATATGGGCTCTGAGGTTTTTTCAATATCATCAAGTAAGGAACAAAACAGGAAGTCTGCATTTAGAGTTGGAAAGGGGAGGAAGCAAACAGCCCCATGACTTAAAAGTAAGCTCCGCGGAGATCTTTGCGGCTACTGACGCCACTGTATGTTTCAGAGAGAGGGGTGACAGCGGCGGCAATAGGTGCTCCTAGAGGCCAGCACTCTAGGCGACCACCTAGTTTGCCTAATGGCAGCACCAGCCCTAGATCTAAACATCATCCCCACTAACAAAGCGGCTAAGACCTGAGCTCTGAAACAGTGCTGTGAGAGTGTCTGGGAATAGAATTATTAGGTTTATTATGGTCAAAAAACAAACAAAAATATGGGTGGACTTTAAGGACTTTGGTCTACTCCAAGTAGAAGGCTGAAACTCTTGCAGTCCAATGTATGCAAAGTACTTTCATTTTTGTGGGTATGAGGCCCAGCAAAAAATATTAGCAGAACAAGTGATTTAAGGTGCAAGTCTGACACCACCTTAGGAAGGACTTCTGATGAGAGCACAGTACTACACTATTGTTGTAAAACTTATTATAAAGTGAATCAGTTACTAGAGCATGAAGCTCGCTTATTCTATGTGCCAAAGTTGCCACCACCAAAAACAAGATCTACCAAGTCAGGTACTTCAGTTTGTATGTGTTCACTGACTCAAAAGGAGCATTTATTAGATAGATTAATACATAGGCTGAGGTCCCAAGACACAGCAGAAGGCTTGATAGATGCAAGTCCTTGTTAGTTTAGGACAACTATCCAGAGGGTTGCTATGAATAGACACCGACTCGAACACACCTGTTTTCGGTCTTCAGTCAGGCGGCTCATTGTTAACAGAGTGGCACCCATACCTGCTGTTATTATATCAATCCATCTCATTGCTGGCCTTCATCTTTTGTGTTGGCCTTCTACCTTGACAAGTATGTCTTTCTCTAATGATCTCTCTCTTCGCATGATGTGTCCAAAGTATGAAAGTTGAAGTCTTCTGGTCTGAGCTTCTAAAGAAAGCTTAGGTTTGATCTCCTCTAGTACTGACTGGTTTGTTCTTTGGGCAGTCTATGGTATACGCAGTATACATCGACAGCACTATAATTCAAAGGTATCAATTTTCTTCCTGTCTATCTTTTTCACTGTAGAACTTTTGCATCCATATGACGTTATTGAAAATACCATGGCTTGAACGAGTCAAATCTTTGTAATCTTGTCTAGTTCCTCAATAGCCATTCTGCCAAGAGCAATGCATCATTGAATTTCTTGACTGCTTGTTGCTTCTTTATTGATAACACAGGTACACTAAAAAAAATTTTTTTTAAACTGCCTCTAATGTTTCGATTGATTTTTACGTTTTTTGGTGCGCTGAATCCAAATCTGGTAACCAATTTGCTCCATCACGTACAGATTTTTTGCTACATTGGGTTAGCAGTTTGAGGTGAACGTTTCAGATTGAGTGCGATCGAGATAAAAGTTTCTTGGATGAATTCTTTATACTAATTGTTTAGTAGTTATTCAAATAAGAATAAAGAAAATTGTAACAAGGCAGCACATAAGAATAATGTCAACAAAACACATTGTGATGGTAGCAAAATTGTCTGCACTTAAAACAGCCACATACATGTGCACAAACATTGAGCATATAAGAGCGAGGTTAGACACAAAGCAAAGCAAAGAAATGTGCAAAAAATGTTGTACAGGTATGTATGTAAGAATAGAAAACGCAAACCGCACCATTGCAATACATGAAGACAAACACCCGATGGTGTGAAAATAAAATTCTAATAAATGAGATCCGACACTGTGGTAATAACTAGCAAATTTTTATTTCAAAGTTTAGTAAAAACACGATATTTGTCAACACAGTTTAGATTTTAAAGTCATTCTTGGGTCAATCAATCTCCTGGTGGGCCCGTTTCTTCTTCCCCCGAATGCTTCTCTTGGTGCGCTGCTTGGCGTATTTTTCATCTGGGGTTTCCCGCAGCAGCAACCAGCAGAAATCAGCCATCATAGTGGTGTTCCATCTTCCTTGGTGCCTTCTCTCTGCGTCCTTGATGTCCTGGTGAAATCTTTCACCTTGTTCTTCACTGTACGCCCCCATGTTTTCGGGAAAGTAGTTCACATGGGAGTGCAAGAAATGGACTTTCAGGCTCATGTTACAGCCTTGTTCTTTGAAGGCATTGAGCATCCTGGCAACAATATCCTTATAGTTCTCATCCCGCCTGTTCCCCAAGAATTTGAGAACAACATCCTTGAAGGAATCCCAGGCTTCTTTTTCCTTCTCAGACATCGTTTCAGCGAATGCTCCATCTGAAATGAGTTTCCTTATATCAGGGCCAACAAACACTCCTTCCTTTAGCTTTGCTTCAGAAAGTCGGGGGAACTTTGAGCAAAGGTACAGAAAGCACTCACCATCTTTTGGAAGGGACTTGATGAATTGCTTAATGAGACCCAACTTAATGTGGAGAGGTGGTAATAGAATTTTATCACGAGGTACCAAGCTCTCATGCAGAACATTTTTCTCACCGGGTCTCAAATACTCCCGAATTGGCCAGTCTTTTTTCCCCCAGTGTAGGTCGCGGGCCCGGCTATCCCACAAGCAAAGGAAGCAGGGATATTTGTTGAAACCGGATTGCTGCCCTAATAGCATGGATAGAATTTTAAAGTCTCCACAAATCATCCACTTATGCTCATCATAACGAATCTTCTGAAGAATCAGGGCCAAATTCTCGTATTTTTCTTGGAGAATAACAGAGTGAGCAATAGGAACTGAAGCGAATGTGTTGCCATTATGAAGAAGAACACCTTTTATGCTGTCTTTTGACGAATCAATGAACAGCCGCCATTCAGCAGGATCATACTTGAGTTTAAACTTTTCCATCACTCCGTATATATCGTTGCAAAATACCAAATCTTCCTCTTTGCTGAAATACTTCAAAAATTGTGTCTCGCGGTTGCGGTACCAATAAAAAGTTGTTCCTGGTGACAATAGATTCTTCTGTTTAAGCCGAGAACCTAGCAGTTGGGCAGCATCTTTTGGGAGTCCTAAATCCCGGACTAAATCATTCAATTCAGCTTGAGAGAAAAGTTCAGGTTTCGGATCTGGTTCAGTTTCAAACTCGGAAGTACTGGACTCATCGGGAAAAGCCATCTGATGAGTCTCATCATGATCAGAACCGTCCACACAAGTATGATCCAAAGATTTTGGTGGTTCAGGCACAGGTACTTCGTTGCTATGAGGCATAGGCCTAATTGCTGAGGGAAGGTTGGGGTAACTTATTACGTTCTTATTTTTTAAGTTGTATCCCTTCACAATGCAAGAGCAAAAATAGCAGTCACTGCTGTGGTCTCTTTGTTCACGCCACATCATAGGTATTCCGAAACGAAATGCTTGTTTTTTACCTTTCATCCATAAGCGTAGATCTTCCTCACATTTCTTGCACACTTTGTGAGGAGCCCACGGTTTGTCTTGATCGCCTAACTTCAAACCGAAATAGGCGAAATATACTTTAATAAATGCAGAAATGTTCCTCTGCCGCTTTTTCACGGTATATTCCCCACAAATAAAACAAAAACTGTCCGGAGAGTTGACGCAACCTCTGACTCTGTGAGCCATCACAAATACACAGCACTGCAAACTACAACTGTAGTGAACCACTTCGGAATAAAGCTGGATTACGACTGAGCAAACAAAAGGTAATAATGAACTTGCAAGAAACTGAAATTTGACAGGAACGTTCATGTCGCAACCACCGTGTTTGAGCGAGCGAGCGAACGAGGCGAGGCGAGGCGAACAGGAAAGAACATGCGCCAGCGCGAGTACTGGATTTAGCCCCCCGCCTCCCAATTGTCCTGTTAATGTATAAAATGAATACAAAACACTCTAAAATATCATGAGGGAGTGTTTCTAGTTAGTTAACCATTACAACCTCTATTTTGGGCCAAGAAAATAAACTGCAGTCAGCTAAAAAGAAATTATGTGAACATTCCTTATATGGGTAAGAAATCTAATTTTGCAAGAAAACGTGACGTGATGGAACATTTTGGCTATTTTTCCTGGATTCAGCACCCCAAAATCTATAGGAATCAGTTGCAAAACTGAAGGCAGTTTTTTGGTAGTGTACCTGTGTAATTGATCAAAGTAGGTTAAAGCTGTCCACTATTTTGATTTCTTCTCCATCAACAATGCACTTATTTTGCCAGTTGTCAGGATCTTTGTCTTCCTTACATTAAGGTGCAGGCCCATTTTAAGACTATGTTCCTAGATCTTGAGAAGCAAATGTTTCAGACCAGCTTCACTTTCAGCCAGTAATCTATCATCATCAGCATATTGAAGGTTGTTGATAAGTCTTTCACCAATCTTCACACCCCAATTGTCTTCATACAGTCCTGCTTCTCTAACGATTTGTTCTGCATATAAATTAAACAGGTAGAGGGAAAGTATGTAGCCTTGTCGTACACCTTTGCAGATTTTAAACTATTCTGTTTCTCCTTGTTCCGTTCAAACTATTGCTTCTTGATCAATGTAAAGGTTGTGTAAGAGAACAATCAGGTGTTCTGGTATACCCATCCTTCTTAATTTGGCCCAGTTTCTCATGGTTTACAGTCAAATGTCTTGCTGAAGTCAACACAACACATATAGATATGCTTTAGGTATTGTTTAGTCTTTTCAAGGATCCATCTCACATCCGTGATGATGTCTCCCATTCCTCGCCCCTTCCTGAACCCTGCTTGCACTTCAGGCAGTTCTCGTTCCAGGTATGGCTGTAGTCTCTGCTGAATAATCTTGAGTAGGATCTTGCTGGTATGTGGGATCAAAGCGATTGTATGATAATTTCCACGGTCAGTTCTTTCACCTTTTAGTATTGGTATAAAAAAAAGATTTTTCCAATCAGTTGGCCATGATGCTGTCTTCCAAATTTCCTGGCAGAGCCTTGTAAGTATGGTAACAGTTGCATCAGATTGCTGTAATACTTCAACGGGAATGCCATCAATGCCTGGTGCTTTGTTCCTTGACAAGGCTTTCAGTGCTGTTTCGACTTCTTCTTTCATCACCAATGGTTCCAGATCATAAGGTACAGGTTTAAACTGCTGTTGGTCCACTTGATCTTTATCATATAAAATGACTGTATATTCTTTCCACCATTTCTTGATCTTCTCAGCATCATTCAACATGGATCATTGAGCATCTTATAACATTCCAATTCGAGGATGGAATTTTTTCTTTAACTCTTGCAGCTAAGTCAATCTTGCTCTTCCTCTAATAGTCTCTGCTTCTATCTCCTTGCATGCATCATTGTAGTACTTCTCCTTTTCTTGTCTTGCTGCCTGTTGGAAATCTCTGTTGAGTTCTGTGATTGCCTCTCTTTCTCCTCTGGCTTTAGCTTCTCTGCGTTTCTGGGCAATTTTCAGAGTTTCTTCGATCATCCATTTTAGCAGTTTTTGCTTTTTCACCTTTTGTAGAGGCTTCTCACTTTCTTCCAACACAACCTTCTTGATGTCGTCCCATAACTCTTCTGGAGCTGTCATTTGTAGCAAAAGCAGCAAACTGATTTTGCAGGCAGTCTTTAAATTCTGGTGGTATATTCTCAAGGTCATATTTTGCTACGTTTATGAGTGGCTTGCTCTTTTTCAACTTTAGCTTGAGTTTGCATACTAGTAGTTGGTGATCTGTACCACAGTCAGTTACAAGTTTTGTCTCTATTAATGTTATAGAGCTTTTCCATCGTTGACTTCCACGGATGTAGTCAATTTGATTCTTGTACAATCCATTGGGTTAAGTCCATGTGTACAATCGCCACTTGTGTTGCTGGAAGAAGGTGTTTGAGATGAATCAGGATATCCTGTTTGCATGTTCTGTCAATTTCAGTTTACACTTGTTTGCAGAACTCCATTTCATCCTCTTCTGCAGTTGTTGTTGGGGCATTATAGTTGTGCTGATGGGCATTCCTCGTAGACGAAAAGAAATTAAGCATTCACTGATTGCATTGTATTTCATTATAGTTCTTGCAAGTTTCTTCTTAATTATAAATACACCACCATTTCCTCTTTGTCTTTCATTTCCAGCATAGTAGACCATGTGATCATCAGATGCAAAGTGCCCGATGCCAATCCATTTCAGTTTGTTGACACCCAACAAATCAAGTTGTACATGTTCCATATCATTCTTGACCACCTCCAGGTTTCCTTGGTTCATGCTTCGTATGTTCCATGGCCCGATATGTAAGACATCTTTGCAGCATCTGACTCATTTCATGCGCAACTATATCAGCAGTCAGACATCCCGAGGGCTTTGATCCAACCACATTATACATGCTGGCTTTACTCTGAAAAATCTTCAGCTCCTCCCCAATAGCCAGTTGTGCCTTCTGACCTGGGGGGGTCTCATCTTCCAGCACTATAGTGCAATTTGTTTTGTTGCGACTATCCATTGGGTTTTCATGGCAAGATATGGAAGTAGGTTGCTAGGCCTTTCTTTCGCGCAGTTTAATTCTAGTGCTGTTGCTGTTGTCACAGAAATGTGATCCTCCACCGCCAACACTGTCCCATTCTGCTGCTGCCCAGATGGGTGGTTTGTCTTGGTCTGGCACCGCAGCTGAGACCTGTCCATCCTGGAAGACCCTGCCAGTAGTTAAGCTACCGATAGCTTAGCCCTCAGCATCACTGATGCACACAAGCCCTCACAGCACAACAAGCTACAAACCAAGTGAGGGATGCAAGCCCTACATAAATCAAAATAAGGGCTGTAGAGAGATGGGTTTACCTTCTGCGTGATGGAAATATGCGCCAAACACACTAAACTGAACACTAACAGAATTGGTCTTTAAACCTGATTCAAACGGAGATAGTATCCAAGCAGGTTTTTGTGTGGGATGAGTAAAGTGATCTAGGGCCTGTCAGTCACTCCAAATGACAAACCTCTTCCATTTAAAACTGCATGACCTTCTAGTGGCAGAGTGGACAACCCTGCACCAACTGGCACAAGTGGCTAATTTGCCATGAGAGAGGGGCAAACTTGAGTTTGCCATATTTTGACTCCAACAATAAAATAGAATAGTCCTTTTTTCTCAACAGTGTGAACTGTGTAGAATCAACCAATGAGTGAACACCAATATACCACATGATTACTCACTCTCTCTGTTCCAACCTCTGACTCATCAGTGCAATGCTACCAGCCGATATTACCCCTTCAAAGTCCACAGTTTGAGTCAGTCTGGGCCAAGCCTGGAATAGATACAGTTGCTTCTGTTCTGCGGGTGCCGTTTCACATTTTTTTCTCACTTCAATCACTTATAGAAACTGTTCACTTTATAATTTTTATTTTTTCACCCTAAAGATGGATAAGTAGATTACCAAAACTTTTAACACAATTTATATGGTTACATCAACTTTATTTCTCAATTTCTGCATGGTATGGTATTTTTTTTAAATAAATACTCTTAATAAAAAAAACATGAGCGCTAGTAGTTCAGGTAAAAGAAAACTAACTCCAGGAACAAGCAGGAATGAGTCTTCACATATGGGGACTCCCAAGCTGAGATGCCCAGAGGGAGTCCTAGCATATTGCGAATCTAGAAAGAGCCATGCTACTCTTCAGAACCTCAGGCATCCTGGGGATGGAGGGTAGGAGTTGAATTACAGAAAAGGTGCTGTGGAACAGCTGAACTAGAACAGGACTACTATGGAGAAAGACCCTGTATAGAGGGCATTTAGTAGTAAAATATTGAGTGCAATATTCTAATATGGGCCTCCCTTGGTGGCATTGTAAAAAGTCTATTGAGGTTCATATGGATCTGTTAGAAGAGCCAGTAGAAGATCCTCAAGGAGTACCTCACTGAGAAGTAGAGGTAATAACTGTAGAAAAAAACAAGTGGAGGCCAGAACCCTTCAGGTTGAGAAATAGCCCCAGGGGAAACTGGGGTAGTATAAAGAGGTAGGGCTTCAGCGGAAAACGCAGAAGGTACCATTAGTCAAAGCTTAAGCTCTTTTGGACCAAGAGCAGTAGGATCCTAGGACCAAAAGGAAAATAAGTCTGACCCATCTGGACTGGGACTGGAATTAGTCCATGTAGGAGAGAAAGGGTATGGAGACCCCTGTATCTGATAAGAAAGTAAGGACAGACTTAGGAAGCGTTAAGCTTAGAGTAACTGAAGTTCCGCAATGTATTTCCTAAATGGGGTCAATTAGGAAAGAAAAAAGGTACATGGAGAGCTTCAGAGGTACCTAACCCTGAAAGGTCATGGTAAGAAAGAAGTTTGCTAATTACCACAGGGAGTGGTTGTATGTGTAGAACCCTAAGCATGCTGGCACAACATGGATAGGGGTAGTGCCCATCTGTCAGGGTCATATAGGAATATAAGGATATCTGAACCTAAACAGACAGATAGATAAGTATGTGAATACATATCTACCTAAAAGATATCTCTCAACTGATATCTATATCTATATATCTATATATATAAGTATTTATGTAGATATATATATATTCGTAAATATATACACATATAGGGTATATGTGCATATATATATAGAGAGAGATATACATGGGCAGAAGATACACAGATATAGATATATATAAATATGTAGGTATATAGACACGTCTCCAGATATGTGGATGGAGAGATGCCTATATAACTAGATCCCCTAGGAATATGGGGGGAGAGAAAGATTCATCTAATAGCAAGAAGGGTGATACCTGCTTGAATAGATGCATAGAGAATCTTCTTTCCCTGGTTATGACTGACAGAGTCAGAGGAATGGTCTCCCTGACAAGAAGGAGTCTAGATTCCTTTCAGAATTCAAGCTCTTGAATAACCAGGATGGCCTACGTGAAAAATGCAGAGGATAACTTCAGTCTGCATGCAGCAAGTCCAGATCTCTCCAGAACTGCAGTATGGTGAATGGATAGAGGGCGCCAGTGGAATAAGATACCATAGTGACCCGCCTATAAGGGCAAGATGAGTATCAGGCGTCCTTGAGCTGCTACTGAAAGAAAACTATCTCTGGCGAGAAGTCCAAAAGAGATATGGGCCAAGCCAGGGAATTGGCCATTCTTTAGGTTTTCATGTGATGAAAGGCCTGTGTCTTATGTCTCAAAAGAGATTTTAGATGAGATGGTAAGGGTAGGGAACACCTACCAGTCATGAGAACATGACTGGGGGAAACCCTTCCTAACCATCTGGGGTTATCTGCTAGGCAAGATACTAATGCTCTCTAGCAAGGGCTCATAGTGCAAAGCTACTCTGTAGAGTTGCAGAGAGCATGCTGCAGGTTGGTTAGAAGAAAAAAACTGGCTGTTTAAAGCCAGCGGGTAACAAACTATTCTGCCAAGGACAAGGGGGCAAAGAAAGCACAGTTACTTACCTGTAACAGGTGATCTCTGGGAACAGCAGGAATTAGTCCTCACATATGGGTACGTCGGTACCGACGGAGCCTGCGCGGGAAAGCTCCCCAGCTTCCCAGAAGAAAGCTTTTGGGAGCCTCCCACAGTGCATGCGCACTGCCTTCCCGCCTTTCTGACCAACTCTCCTCAGTTCAAGTTTAAAGCTGAGACAATAGAGAGAGAGTAAAGGAAAGACAAAGAGAGAGAAAGATACAACTCCTAGGGGAGGTGGGTGGGTTGTGAGGACTAATTCCTGCTGTTCCCAGAGATCACCTGTTGCAGGTAAGTAACTGTGCTATCTCCAGGAACAAGCAGGAATAAGTCCTCACATATGGGGACTCCCTAGCTAAGATGCCTGGGAGATCCCCAAGGGTATGAGACCCTGAAAGGTTCCTCGTCTTCCTATGGATCTCAGGCATCCATTGAGGGAAGGAGGGCAGGAGTTGTTCAAGAATGGAACAGGTGTCTGAGGACAGCCTGACCAAACAAGGCATCCCGGCGGGAGTCCTTGTCCAAACCGTAATGGGCTGTAAAGGTATGAACCGAGGCCCAGGTGGCTGCTCGACAGATCTGATCGATGGACACAGAATGAAGATGAGCCATAGAGGTGGCCATGGCCCTCACATTGTGAGCTGTGACATGGCCTTCCAGAGAAAGGTTCTTACTCTGGTAAACAAGAGAGATACACTGAGCAATCCAATTGGATAGTGTTCTTTTAGAGACTGGAAGACCTAGATGCAAAGGATCAAAAGCAACAAAAAGCTGAGAAGACTTTCTATGTTGCTGTGTCCTGTGTAAGTAAAAAGCTAGAGCTCTTTTACAATCTAGAGTATGAAGGTTCCTCTCTGCAGTGGATGCATGAGGAGCTGAAAAAAAGACAGGTAAATATACCTCTTGATTAAGATGAAAAGGTGAGACCACTTTAGGCATAAAGTGAGGATTTGTCCTAAGGACTACCTTATCATGATGGAACCTTGTATAAGGTGGATTAGCCACTAAGACCTGCAGCTCACTAATGCGGCGAGCAGAAGTGATTGCAATAAGGAAAATAACCTTCCAGGAAAGAAATTTCAAGGAGGTAGTGGCTAAGGGTTCAAAAGGTGGCTTCATAAGCTGACCAAGAACCAAGTTCAAGTCCCATGCCACCGGAGGAGGTCGAATGGGAGGTTTAGTTAAGGTTAGGCCTCTCATGAATCTTGCAATAAGAGGATGAGAGGAAACAGGTTGTCCATTTATAGGCTTAAGGGATGCTGCAATAGTACTTAAATGGACCCTTACGGAATTCGTCTTAAGGCCTGCATTGGAGAGATGCAGGAGATATTCTAAGAGAGAATTCAGAGGAAGTGCTAGAGGGTCTAGACCCTTTTGATCACACCAAATGGAAAATCTCTTCCATTTAAAAGCATAGGAACGCCTAGTGGAAGGTTTCCTGGAAGCATGAAGGATATCCTGCACTTGTTGCGAAAGATTGAAGTCTTGAAGGTCTAGGCCTTCAGTAACCAAGCTCTGAGGTGAAGGGACTTGGGTTTGGATGCCACAAAGTCCCCTCCTCCTGAGACAGAAGGTCTGGAGCAGCTCCCAAGTCCAGGGAGGGGGCTTGGGAGAGATGCAGAAGTAGAGGGTACCACAGTTGGCGTGGCTAGCGTGAAGCTATGAGGATCATAGATCCTTGATCCCTCTGAAGTTTGAACAGAGTCTTGGGAATCAAAGGAATGGGTGGAAAGGCAAACAGGAAGTCCTGACCCCAGTGAAGGAGGAAGGCATCCTTGGCCTGAACTCCCTGACACGGAATTCTGGAACAGAACCGGGGAAGTTTGGCATTCCACGGACTTGCAAATAGGTCTATGTCCGGGGTACCCCATTCCTGAAAGATTCTGAGTACCTGATCCATGTGCAGGGACCATTCGTGTGGAAGCAGAACTCGACTGAGCCTGTCCGCCCAAGAGTTTTGAATTCCTGGGAGGTATACTGCCAGGAGATGGATTTGATGCTCTCTGGCGAAGGCCCATAATCTGAGAGCTTCGTTGCAAAGCGACAGAGAGCCGGTTCCTCCTTGCTTGTTTATGTAAAACATGGCTACCTGATTGTCCGTTTGAATGAGGACTGTCTGGTAGCTGAGGAGGGTATGAAAGACCTTGAGAGCTAAGAACACTGCTCGAAGCTCTAAGTTATTGATATGAAGAGAGGTCTCCTGTGGAGACCAAGCACCTTGGGTGGAGAGGTCCTGCAGATGAGCTCCCCAACCTGTTTGGGAGGCATCGTGAGGATTGCTTGGGGCAACAAAGGTTGGAAGGGGGACCCCAGCAATAGATTTTGAGTGGACTTCCACCATTGGAGAGACCAAAGGAGACGTTTGGAGTTTGCTATTTGGTCTGAGAGAGCTCCTGAGGCTTGAGTCCACTGGGTGGACAAAGTCCATTGAGCTGCTCTCATGTGTAGGCAAGCATAGGGGACCACATGTACTGTGGAAGCCATGTGGCCTAGCAGTTGTAGCATCTCCCTGGCAGTTAAGTGGCTCTTTGACTGAATCTGGGAGGCTAGCTGCACTAGACGTTGGCAACGGGCCTGAGGAAGGTAGGCCCTTGCAGTGGTGGTATCCAACCAGGCCCCTATGAATTCCAGGGACTGAGTAGGGATGAGCTGGGACTTTGGGAGGTTCACCACCAGTCCCAGATACTGTAGAATGCGCCTTGTGCGGTCCAGGGAAATCTGGGCTTCTGACTGAGATGGAGCTCTGATGAGCCAGTCGTCCAGATATGGGAAGACAAAGACTCCCAGAGTGCGCAGAAATGCAGCAACTATTGCCATGCATTTGGTGAACACTCTTGGAGCAGAGGCCAGACCGAAAGGAAGGACTCTGTATTGATAATGTTTTCCCTGGAACAGAAAACGTAGGAATTTTCTGTGGGATGGGTGGATGAGTATATGGGTGTACGCATCCTTGAGATCTAGAGAACAAAGCCAATCCTGACTCTGTAGGTATGGAAGGAGAGTGCCTAAAGAGAGCATCTTGAACTTCTCCTTGTACAGAAATTTGTTCAATTCTCGGAGATCTAGAATAGGTCTGTATCCCCCTGTTTTCTTTGGGATGAGAAAGTAGGGGGGGGATTAAAAACCTGACCCCTGTTGAAAAAGAGGAGCTTCTTCTATGGCCCTCTGGGCCAGAAGGGAGGTTACCTCCTGATCCAGAAGGTCGAGGAGAGATGTGGGAGAATTGAAATGTCTCACCATGGTGTAGGGAGGAAGGTCTGAGAAATGAGGTTTGTAGCCCTCTCTGATGATGGAGAGGGTCCACTGCTCTGATGTGATTTGCTCCCATCTGGGAGCAAAATGAGCCAACCTTCCTGGAATGGTGGAGGTTCTGGCTGTTGTAGAGCCAGAAAGGTTAAGTTCTCTAGCACTAAGTCAAAACCCCTGAGGGGCTTGGGACTGCTGGGTGGCAGCAGCCCCTGCAGGTTTAGGCCTGGCCTGTTTGGGTTGCTGATGCTTAGTAGGAAAGTGACCTGCAGAAGACTGTTGACCAGAAGTGGAAGGAAATCTGCCCTTCTTGTAAAAAGACTTTTTAAAAGACTTTTTCTTGGCTGGAGTGGAGGTAGACTTAGAAAGTCTATCAAGAGCAGCATTTTCTGCATCCATTTGAATGACTTTAATCTGCCACTCTTTGCCAAATAGGTTTTCACCTGTACAGGGTAGATTTCCTAAACCATCTTGAACCCAGGGTTCTAGATCAGAAGCCTGGAGCCAAGCAATTCTACGAGCAGCTATAGCAATGCCTGAGGCTCTGCTGGCAACCTCAAAGGAATCAAAGGCTGCTCTTTTGGAAAACTTTGAGATGTCTTGCATATGCTTAAGCCAAAGAAGGAATTCCTCCCTTTTATCCTCTGGAATAAAAGGGAGAAAGTTGTGCAGCTTTTCTGCAACCTCCTTCAGAAACATACCCATATAAAGGCTGTATGAATTGATTCTGGCAGTAAGCATGCTAGCTTGGAAGATCTTTCTACCAAAAGCATCCAAGGTTCTGCATTCTCTTCCTGGAGGAGTAGAAGAGTGTCTTTTGGTACTCTTTATTCTCTTCATAGCTGACTGCACCACAATAGAATGGTGAGGAAGCTGAGTTTTTTGAAAATCAGGAGAAGGAGGGACACGGTACATAGTGTCCAATCTACGAGAATGAGGAGAAAGGGTGAGAGGAGTCTCCCACAATTCAAGCAAATGTTCTTGGAGAATTTCATGAATTGGCAAGGTGACTGCCTCTCTGGGAACCTTAGAGTATCCCAAAATGTCTAATTTTTTTGCTCTAGGTTCTTTTTCAGAGGTTACTGAAATAGAGAGTCCTTTAGCTACTTCCATGATGAAGTCTTGAAAGGACAAATTCTCTGGAGGAGACATTCTCCTCTTTGGAGAAGAGGGCTCCTCAGGAAGAGCAAGAGATACTTCAGGAGAGTCATCCGATGAATCAGAATCATCAGAAGACTGGAAGTATCGTCTGTTGGCTTCCAGGGATCGATACGCGTATTGACCGGTATCGACATCGGGCGTACCCGGAACCGGATCGGTATCGGGAAAAACCCCGGAACCGGAACCGGTATCCTGGTCGATGTGGAAGCCCTGGGTACCGGTATCGATTGTGGTACCGGAACCGAGGTCGGTACCGCTTGCTGCGGTACCGTGGGCGTCGCAGCCTTAATGAAAGCCATTATGGCCTGCTGCATGGATTGAACTGTATGATCCATGGACGCCACGACTGCCTGGATGTCGGTACCGGAAGAGTGTGCCGGTACCACAGAGCAGTCTAACAGGTGATCGGTCGAGGCCGTGCCATCGATGTCAACCTGTAACCCCATAGGATGAGCTTTGGAAGCCGGAGCTTCCCGCCAGGGTTGTTTGGCTGGGGCAGGGTCCTCAGCGTCAAGCCCGGGGGCATCTCGATACTTAGAGGGAGATTTGCCCTTTGAGGACCTGCCAGAGGAATGTTTGGTTACCTGAGATCCATCAGGAGAGGAAGACCTGGAAGATGTTGATGCTGGAGTATCTGTGGAAAACAGCATATGAAACTTGGCTGCTCGGTTCTGTAAGCCACGTTTAGACATCAGGGAACAGGACTGGCAATCCGGAATGGAGTGGTCAGGCCCCAAACATTTAAGACACCATTCATGTGTGTCGGTAACAGAGATGGTACCGCTACACTTGGTGCATTTTTTAAAACCAGAAGCTGGTTTTTCCATGAGGGAAAATTGTTCTCTAGGCCTAGGGGCCTAAAGAGAGAAAATTTCACCAAGTAGTGAAAAGAAAATATATATATATTTTTTTTTTGAAAAGTAAAAAGAAAAAAGACTGGCGGTACCGGTCCGGTGGTCGGGGAAGGCAGACACGCGGCCAAAGAAAAAAATTAAAATAAGAACTTCTTCAGCGGTGACAGGAACACGTCAGTACCGGTAAAAATGGTAGAAACCATCATAAAGAATAAAATTACTCAGCATGTAGATAGTCATGGCCTAATGGGAAAAAGCCACATGGCTTTAGACAAGGAAGATCTTGTCTTACTAATCTATTATGTTTTTTTGAAAGTGTGAATAAACAGGTGGACAAAGGGGAGTCGGTTGATATAGCGTATCTGGACTTTCAGAAAGCCTCTGACAAGGTCCCTCATCAGAGACTCTTGGCAAAACTAAAAAGAGTCATGGGATAGGAGGCAGTGTACTACTGTGGATCAAGAACTGGTTAAAAGATAGAAAGCAGAGGGATGGGCTAAATGGCCAATTTTCCCAATGGAGAAAAGTGAATAGTGGTGTACCCCAGGGATCTGTGCTGGGTCCGCTGCTTTTTGACATATTCATAAATGACCTGGAAAGTGGAATAACGAGTGAGGTTATCAAATTTGCAGATGACACAAAACTTTTTAAAGTTGTTAAAACCCAAGAGGATTGTGGAAAATTGCAAGAGGATCTTGATAAATTGGAAGACTGGCCATCAAAATGGCAGATGAAATTTAATGTGGACAAGTACAAAGTTATGCACCTAGGGAAGAACAACCCAAACTATGGTTACACGATGCAAGGTTCCACATTAGGAACCACCACCCAGGAAAAAGATTTAGGCGTCATTGTGGATAGCATGTTAAAACCCTCGGCCCAGTGTACAGCGGCAGCCAAGAGAGTAAATAGAATGCTAAGTATCATAAGGAAAGGAATGGAAAATAAAACAAGAGAAATTATAATGTCTCTATATCGTTCCATGGTGAGACCGCACCTTGAATATTGTGTGCAATTCTGGTCGCCGTATCTTAAAAAGGATATAGCGTTATTAGAAAAGTTTCAAAGAAGAGCCACCAAAATGGTAAAGGGGATGGAAGGATACTCCTATGAAGAAAGGCTAAAAAGGTTAGGGCTCTTTAACCTGGAAAAGAGACGGCTGAGGGGAGATAAGATAGAAGTCTATAAATTAATGAACGGAGTGGAATGGGTAAACGTAGATCGATTGTTTACGTTATCAGAATATAGAAAGACTAGGGGACATGCAATGAAGCTACAGGGTAAACTATTTAAATCTAATAAAAGAATATATTTCTTCACTCAACGTGTAATCAAACTCTGGAATTTGTTACCGGAGGATGTAGTAAAGGCTGTTAGTGTAGCTGGGTTTAAAAAAGGTTTGGACAAGTTCCTGGCGGAAAGGTCCATAAACCATTATTAAGAAGGGACCCAGGATATCAATGCTTGACCCAGTAAAAGCATTGCGGAACCTGTATCTTTTAGGGAAACTGCTAGGTACGTATGACCTAGATTGGCCACTGTTGGAAACAGGATACTGGGCTTGATGGACCTTGGTCTGACCCAGTATGGCATATCTTATGTTCTTATGTAAGCTGCCCCTGACTCCATCTTAGCAACCTCCGCCAGCTGCTCCGGTGCGGAACCCTCAGTCTGCTACAGACGCTGTGACCACCGCAGACAGGCCCTCGCCACCCAGGCAGCACAAATGGAAGTCTGCATAGACAGGGCATTGATATCAAAAGCCTGCTTCAATAGCATGTCCAACTTCCTATCTTGCGTATCCTTCAACGCCACACTTTCCTCCACCGGGATGGTTGTCTTCTTCATAACTGCAGACACTGCCACATCCACCCGTGGAGACCTAAACATTTCACGCTTCTGCTCTGACAAAGGGTAGAGGTGCGTCATGGCTCTGATTCCCTTTGGCAGGTCTCATTAGTCTTGAATCATCTGCTTGACCACTCTGTGCACTGGGAAGACCGACTGTGTCTTTCACTCCGCTTGTATGAGAGGATCCCTCAAGAGATTCCTCCTCCGCAGGCAGGTTGGCCGGCAAATTGAGCACCTAAAGCGACTCCATGATCAGTGCCGGCAATTCCTCCCGCCTAAACACGCGGACCACATGAGCCTGGTCTTCCGGCTCCGGAATCTCTCCTTCCTCAAGCTCCTCGCCTACAAAGTCTGATTCCGGCTCCCAGCCACCAGACTCCAACAGAGGAGACTGCTCTGGACCCCCTACCAAAGATCTACCCTTCTTGGCCGGTAATTCCACCGTGCCATCTCTATTCTCTTCAACCTTATGCTTCGCACAGGACCAGAAAGAAGTAATTAGATCTTACCTGCTAATTATTGTTCCTGAAGGAACGACAGTCCAGTCCCTTACTTCTGGGTTACGCAACCCTTCCAGCAGCTTGGAGGCTGAAGCCCAAACTTTTTGGGGCTGGAGCGGTATAAATACCACTGTAACCACCCACAGACCCCAGTAATCAAATGACAAAGCAGACTTAATGAACTTTCAATAGTAACCTAAACAACATCACACAGCAAAGAAATATTTAACAAATTAAGGTCTCTTTTGGGGTTTTTTTTTTTTTTTTTTTTTTTTTAAGGATTAGGAGAAGGAGAGGAGTAAGGCCAACGGCAGGAAGTGGTTTACTTGCGACCGACCGAGTCAACCTTCAACTGCCCTCCTGTGCCCATAGCAGACCCCACGCTCAGTCCGCAGCTCCGCCCTTGGCTAATAGGCCCTAATGGCCGACGAAATCCGGGTGGGATCAGGGACTGGACTGTCGTTCCTTCAGGAACAATAATTAGCAGGTAAGATCTAATTACTTCTTCCTTATCGTCACTCCAGTCCAGTCCCTTACTTCTGGGATGTACCAGAGCAGTTCAATCCTGGGTGGGATTCGCCATACCGGACTGCAGAACCGCAAAACCAAACCGAGCATCCGCTGAACTCTGAACGTCCAGCCTGTAGTGCTTGGTGAAGGTGTGTAGGGAGGACCAAGTCGCCGCCCTACAGATATCCAGAGGAGGAACTAGACTGAATTCTGCCCAGGAGGTAGCTTGTGCATGAGTCGAGTGTGCCCGCAGTCCCACTGGGACCTGCTTCCCTTTCAGGATATAGGCGGAAGCAATTGCTTCTCTGATCCACCTGGAGATGGAGGCCTTGGCCGCCGCCTCCCCCTTGTTTGGACCTCCGAACTGAATGAATAGCCGGTCGGACTTCCGGAAAGGAGCTGTGCGAGAAAGATAACGCTTCAAGGCCCTCTGGACGTCTAGGAGGCGAAGCTTGCTGTATCTACCTTCATGCCTGTCGGCCGGGAAGGCCGGGAGAGTAACTGTCTGGTTCACATGGAAGGGAGAGATAACCTTGGGCAAAAAGGAAGGGACCATGCGCAGGACTACCTTGTCCTTGAGAAAGGCTAGAAAGGGGGGCTGAGCGGACAGCGCTTGTAGTTCCGAGACCTGCCTGGCCGAGCAAATAGCGACCAGAAAAACCGTCTTCAGGGTTAGAACCTTTAAGGAGGCCCTCTTAACTGGCTCAAAGGGTTCCCCGATCAAGGCATTTAGCACGAGGTTGAGATCCCAAGGGGGGATGATCACCCTCCGTTGAGGGCGCAATCATCTAACCGCTCTTAGGAACCTGGCTACATCCGCGTGGGCCCCAAGGGACTTATAGCACGCGATTGCGGCCAGCTGGACCCGTAAGGAGCTGTGCGCGAGACCCTTGTCAAATCCTGCTTGCAAGAATTCTAGAACCTCCGGAACCGAGGCCAAAAGAGGTTTCCTTCGGTGTTCGGCACACCACGCTTCGAAGATGCGCCAAACTCTTACATAGGAGAGACAGGTCGAGCGCTTCTTAGCCTTCAACAGCGTCGAGATTACCGCTCCTGAGTACCCTCGCTTCAGGAGCCTCGCCCTTTCAATAGCCATGCCGTAAGCGAGAATCGATCCACGTGAGGCATCCGGACCGGGCCTTGTCTCAGTAGGTCCCTTCTGCAGGGGAGCCGCCAAGGTTGGTCGGCGAGCAACCTCACCAGATCCGCATACCAGGGGCGGCGAGGCCAATCCGGGGCTATGAGAATTATGAAACCCTGGTGAGTCTCCACCCGCTGGAGAACCTTTCCGATAAGGGCCCAAGGAGGGAACACAGAGCAGATCTTCCGAAGGCCACTTCTGGGACAGAGCATCCAGGCCTTCGGACATTCTTTCCTTCCGCCGACTGAAGAACCGTTTCACCTTGGCGGACGAGAACCGTGCCATGAGATCCATGACTGGGAGCCCCCAACGGGCAACTATTTGGTCAAAAACCTCCTGCTCCAGTTCCCACTCCCCGTGGTCTATCTTGCACCTGCTGAGGTAATCGGCCGTGACGTTGTCCAAGCCGGCCACGTGCTGAGCTGAAAGCGCTTCCAATCGAACCTCCGCCCATTGGAAAAGGGCGTCCGCCTCCTTCTCCAAGGCGGGGCTGCTGGTGCCGCCCTGGTGGTTGATGTAAGCCACCGCGGTGACATTGTCGGAGAGCACGCGAACTGCTCTTCCTTGCACTAAGGACTCGAACGCTAGGACAACGGCCCTCAATTCCAGTCTGTTGATGGGCCAGAGAGACTCCAACGGTGTCCAGCGACCCTGGACGAACTGGTCTTCGCAGTGAGCCCCCCAACCCGCCAGACTGGCATCTGTCATCAACAGCAACCACTGATGGGGCTCGAGGGGCATCCCGCGACCCAGATTTCTTGGGTCCCGCCACCAGAGGAGGGCCCGTTTGGTCCGCGGGGTGCAGGGTAACTGCATGGACAATGGATGGTGCTGAGGAGACCATCGACGCAATAGAGCCCGCTGCAACAGTCGCATGTGAGCCCTGGCCCATGGCACTACTTCTATCGCCGCCGCCATAGTTCCCTGTAGCTGAAGATAATGCCACGCTGAGGGGATTCGTCTGCCCAGAAACTGCGTGACCAGTAGCCTTAGGTCCCTTGACCTTGTACGGGACAGGAATACTCTGCCTCTGCTGGTGACGAACCTTGCTCCGAGGTACTCGAGGTCCTGGGAGGGAGTCATCCTGCTTTTTGCTCGATTGATGACCCACCCCAGCTCTTCTAGAACTTGAACCACTCTGACAGTAGCCGAGCGACTTTCCTCTTCTGACTTTGCCCTTATCAGCCAATCGTCCAGGTAAGGGTGTACTAGTATTCCCTCTTTCCGTAGGGACGCCGCAACAACCACCATCACCTTGGTGAAAGTTCTTGGGGCCGTAGCTAGGCCGAAGGGCAGAGCCTGGAATTGGAATTGACCTCTTGGCACTGCGAATCTGAGGAACTGTTGGTGGGACTTCCTGACCGGGATGTGCAAGTAGGCTTCTGTCAAATCGAGAGACGTTAGGAACTCTCCGCCCCTCACGGCTGCTATGACTGACCGTAGGGTTTCCATCCGAAAGTGTGGTACCCTGAGACAGCGATTGACCTGCTTTAGATCCAGGATCGGGTGGATAAGACCCTTCCTTCTTTGGTACCACGAAGTAAATTGAGTACCAATCCGTGCCGCACTGATCTGGGGGTACTGGGACTACGGCCCCGAGTGCTATTAGTCGGGCGAGAGTTACCTCTACCGCCGTCCTCTTTACCGAGGAATCGCAGGGAGACTTAACAAAGGCTGGAAGTATTTGCTTTGCAAATTCGAGAGCATAGCCCTCTCTGATCACCTCTAGGACCCATTGGTTGGACGTGACCCGGGTCCAGGCTGGGAGAAACTGCCGTAGACGTCCGCCCACCGGCAGCCCGTCCCCCTGGACCCCCGTCCTCTCATTGTTGTTTTCTAGGACCAGAGGAGGGGGCCGAGGCACCAAAACCTCGACCTGCTCCTCGAAACCCTCTAAAACCTTGTCCCCTTGAAGGAAAATGGCCCCTGGGAAAGGAGTTTGACCTGGCTGGGCGAAACCTCCGAGAGTCCCTAGGTTGGTTACGCACTGGGGCTAGGGAGCGCCCTTGCTTAGGTCTGTTTTCCGGAAGTCTGCCTCCCTTAGACTCGCCAAGGTCCTTCACCAGCTTCTCTAAATCTTCTCCAAATAACAACTTCCCCTTAAAAAGGGAAGTCGACTCAGGCGAGCCTTCGAGGATGCACCGGCTGCCCAAGTCCGTAGCCACAAATAACGCCTAGCTGCCACCACCAAGGCCATATTCTTGGCTAGGCTTCTGATGAGGTCATACTGACTATCCGCCAGGTAGGCTGCCCCGGATTCCAATCTAGCAGCGTTGGCCTGCGTCTCGTCTGCGGAACCCTCCGCTGACTGGAGCTGTTGTGACCACCTTAAACAGGCCCGCGCCACCCACGCTCCGGAAACGGAGGCCTGCAAGGCAAGGGCGCTTACGTCAAATGCTTGCTTCAGAAGCGCGTCCAATTTTCTGTCTTGAGAATCTCTCAGAGCCGTGCTGCCCTCGACTGGGATCGTGGTCTTCTTAGTAACTGCTGATACCGCTGCATCCACCCTGGGAGATCTCAGCAGTTCTTTGTCTGCCTCTGGAAGAGGATATAGGCGAGTCATGGATCGGACCCCCCTTAAACTTGACTCTGGTTGATCCCATTCTTCCTGGATCATCTGACGTACCACCCTGTGGACAGGAAAAACCTTCTGCGATCTCCTGAAGGCCTGGATTAACGGATCCTCTAACGCCTCCTCCTCAGCTGGTGTGTCAGAGGCTACATTGAGCGCTTTCAGGGACTCATTGATTAAAGCCGGGAGCTCCTCCCGACGAAAGACTCTAATTATCCGGGATTGTTCCTATTCTGGGATCTCCCCTTCTTCAAGCTCCTCCTCTTCCTCATCCAAATCTTTGTCCGAGTTCTCCTCCTCCGGGGTCCCCTGCGAGAGGGACGCGAGGGGCTCCTCACAACTCAACCGAGGGCGCTAAGGTAGGATCCCGGAATCCGAGTTGCTTGCTCTCATGGTTCCGGCCGCCTTGTCTTCCGCCGACGGACCAGCCTCCCCTGTTCCCAAGCCCTGCTTACGCAAGCAATAGGCCTTGTGAAGCAAGAGGATGAAGTCAGGGGAGAAAAAATCCCCGGCCCCCCATCCCCAGCGGGTAGGGGGGGCATGGGCAGAGGAGGAGTGGGTAGATCTGAGGATGTAGAAGGAGGAAACTGGGACCCCCCCTCCCCCTCTAGGGGGTCTCTGGATCTCTGAGAAGACTGTGTCATAGTCAAGCTAATCTCTTGCTCCACGGAGGCAGCCACTGCAGCACAGCCCCTGCAGATCCCTGCCTTCGAAGAAGTACCTCTGCGAACACCACAGGATGGGCACCCTAGGCTTGGCCATCATGTTCTGGATAGAGGCTACTGCGGCCCTTCCTGCTCCAGGCTGGGGCAATTGTCCTAACAAAGTACAGGCAGGCCAGCTCAAGTACAGCTTAAAAAAGAAACAAACAGTCTGCACAGACCAAGAGACTTCCGCTTTAAAAATTAAATAATAATGAAAATAACTAATAGAACTAAATTAAGCTAACATTAAACAAAAAAATTTAAGAAAAACAGAGGAATTACAGAATAAATTCCAATCCCTTAATTCAAGGCCCCAGTACTTGCGGTTTGTAGCTTCTTTCTGTAGAAAAATTCTGTGCCCGACTCAGCGATTCCTGGCCGTTGGCTCTACACGTGGAAGGCCTCACCACGTGGAGCCTGAACGGCGGATCGCGAGTCTGCCTTCTGACTGTTTTATGCCCCGTCGGCAGAATGGAGCTGGGAACCGTGTTTCCCCCCGATCTGAAGGAACCGCCGCTTTAAATCGCTCCCCCGCTGCTTTTTCTCAGTGAATCTGGAGCCCCGGAGCTCACCTCCGCACCCGGGACTGTGCCGGCGGTGAATACTTGCACTGCGGCGTTGCCTCAAGCGCTCAGCCACCAGAAGGGCTTCGGCGCGAGGCAGGGCAGGGCTGTGGTGAAAATTGAGCAGGAGCCCTCCTAATCGACAGCAGAGGAGGTCTGAAAGTTCTCCTCGATGCCGCATACAGCACACCACCTCCGATCCCCGGCCAGGCCGGGGGGGGGGGGGGGGTGGAGCAGGGAGAAACTTAAAGGTACAGATGCAGAAAGGAAAACCAAAGGTAAATAAAGTAAATAATAATAATACAAAAGAAATTTAAACTAAAGGAAGACTCCAGTAAGCCCTAGGCTTACGGAACCCTCCAGCTGCTTGGAGGCTGAGAATACTGGGGTCTGAGGGTGGTTACAGTGGTATTTATACCGCTCCAGCCTCAAAAAGGTTGGGCTCAGCCTCCAAGCTGCTGGAAGGGTTGCGTAACCCAGAAGTAAGGGACTGGACTGGAGTGACGATAAGGAACCTCTGCTGCGCTCTGCTGGCGCAAGCAAAAGGCCTGATGCAATAAGAGCACAAACTTGGGGAAGAACTCCCCCATAAGCCCCCCAACCGCAAGACCCTGGGAGGTCGAGGTCCTGGGAAGGGCCGACATATCCAAAGAAGGTGGAGAAGAATCCACGGATACTTGAACCTCCTGATCTGACAGTCCCATAGGCTCCCGCGGCTTGTCCTGCAATGCCTGTTCCATGGTCACAGCTTCCGTTGTACAGCCGCGGCAGACCCCTGTCTCTGACACCGTCCCACACTGGGATCCACAGACTAAACACTGTGGACGCGCCGGCATGGAGTGCAGGGCACTCTTCCTAGGCACCCTCTGCCTAGGATCACCCACAAGCAACGAGGAGACTGCAGTCACTTCCCCCTTGCTGCTCTGTAACCTTCCAACCCCCTAGAAACAGACAAGTCCTCCGGGGTCTGGCTGCTCAGTACTTGCAGTTTCAAAAATTTCTTCCTTTTTTTTCCCACACTTCCTATATCTTAAATAGGTAGCCTCACAAAAAACAAACAAACCCCAACAGCTAAACCCCCCCAGGAAACACTGCCAGTCCCCCACTGCCTAAACAATGGCTGGAAACTCTCCCCCACTCACCAGGCCGAGCACCAAAAAACACGGACAAAAAGAGCTCTGCTTGTTTTCCCGCGCTTCAGGAGGAACAGCCACTGCAGCTACCAACACCACATGGCAACGGGCCTTTTCTCCTTCCCGGGCATTAAAACGAAGCCCCGACGTACCTCAGTACACTGAAGAAAGCTACAGGAAGCCTGACAGCTATGGGAATCCTGACTGCAACAGGAGCTGCAATGGGTAAGGCGCCGACCTCGCACTCAGCCCTTTCCACAGCTTCGGCGCTGAGGAGAGAGCAGCCAATGCGTCACTTCAAGGCCTGCAGCTCAGAACATGGCGGCTCCTCACCCAATCACAGGATTGGGAGCCACCAAGTGCCTCAACCCACCTCCCAGGTCTCCAAGGGGGGCGGGGGGGGGGAGGAAATAGGGAGGATAGGGCTGTCCAAGGCTCTCCTCTATTGGGCTTGCTGCTGACTCCGGGCTTCTTTTTTTTTTTTTAAACTTTAAATGGAAATCAAAAACTAAAGACAAAGGAAATAAAAAAAATACCCAAATAAAGCAAACCCTAACTATTCCTTATTTGCTCCTCAGTGAGCCCCTGGCTCACCACTTCCAGTTGCTTGGTGACTGAGCATACTGGGAGCTGATGGGCGGTGCCAGCGGTATTAGTACTAGTGGCTACAGTTTTGGACATGCTCAGTCTCCAAACTGCTGGAAGGGATGCACTACCCAGAGGTGTGGGACTGGACTGGAGGGACGATAAGGAAAAGAAATGAAACTTTTTCAGCTTTGAGCACTGCCTTTCAAGCTAACCATGTCACCAAAGATGTTTCCCAAAGTCATGGTGATAGCAGCAGCATGGCTCAAAAAGGACCAAATATTGGTACATTCTTATCTTAATGACTGGTTAATATGAGCAAAGTTGGAGGAAGAAAGCCGGCAATGAGTCTTTTTAAGTTCCATTTTAGTCTTATTGCAGAGCAAATTACATAGCTTGGACTTCATTCATACAGGTATGCAGACGAATGTACAGGGTTTTTTTAGTCCTATGAGGGGTACTTTTATGAAATGGGAGAACTGCTGAATAACTATATGATGCAATTAGGTGATTTAGTTACTAAAGACCAAATTAAAATTCAGTGCAGCAAAACTGAAGGTTTTGTGGATGGGGAATTCTTTAAATTCTGTAGAACAGAAATTAAAGGAATATTATGCCACAAAATACTTATCCATAAGAAGTGCGTACTTTAGTGCTTGGTATAGATTGTTATTAGTAAGGCAGTTGAGGTCCCATCTGAGTCCAAAAATATTGTATAGTGGTTCAAATGATCGATGAGGAGACAAACATTTCAGAGGCTTCTTATATCATCCTGCTATAAAAGTCAGTAAGCCTTGGGACATACTCCAATATTGGTCTCCAGCAGATGGCAGGTGCAGGGGCAGACCAAGGGGGGTGCAGGCCATGTGTGGAGACTCACTGCGGGGCCTCATTTGCATAAATATTTGCATAATGTTAACATGCACTAACTTTTAGTAAACATGCCTCTTAATGAGAGTCTGGATAAAGAGACTACTAGATTTCTACATTACTATATTCCAGTGCCAACCACGAGGCACATTAGGAAGTACTGTAAACACTTCCCATTTAGAACCCATAGCAAACCCGCCGTATCATAACAGCACTACCAGGACTCACAAACACCAAACCCTATCTATTAAAAAGGCAACACTGCAAATATTAAACCAATAAATCTTAGAGAATACCAATACATCTCCTACTGGGGAACGAGAACAAGTGGCACTGTCAAAGAGAAACTACATGAACAGAATACCTCAGCTCGGTTACACATGCATAACATAGATTGTCACCAAACAAAGAACAAGGGATCACAATTAAGAAATAGAAAGACAATAATTAAATTGGGAACCCCAAAAGCCAAACTTGGAACGTACACCACCACTGGAGAAATAAAACTATAAATTAATTTCCTCACATACTAAACAAAAACGCAAAGACGTTAGCGATACACATTTCCCAAAGCTGACATATTCCAGTTAATAAATTCAAAATACGAAAGTATTTTCTATGTTATTTTTCAGTTGCAACTGCTCCAGTCACTTTCTTCTGGTTTCTTTGTGTCTTCTGCTGGCTGTCCACTTGTCCTCTCTTCTCTCTTCTAGATTTTTTCCATTCTCTCTCTCTACATCTGCTTTAACATACTGATCTTTCCCCTTTTGCTCTTTCTCCCATTTCTTTCTTTATTCCTTTATCATCCACTCAAATTTCACCCTTCCATCCTCAGTCCCCACTTACTCTCCCAATACCCAGCCAATCGTAGGTTTTTCTTCCCTCCCACACAAAAAAATATATCTTTTCTCCTCTCCATCCTCATTCCCCCAGCCCCATCCCGTCCTCCCCCAACATCAGCTCCCTTCTAGTTCCAGCCCCAACCAGCATCCGCTCCCTTCTCCCATGCCCCCACATCAGCTCATTTCCAGTCCTAGCCCCAAAATCAGCCATTTCCAATCCTATTCCAGCCCCAGCTCTCCCCCCATCAGCCCTTTTCCAATGCTAGCCCCACATCAGCCATTTCCAGTCCTATTCCAGTCCCCCATTTCCAGTATAAGCTCCCCCTATCAGCTCATTTGTAATCCTAACCCCACCCATCAGCCATTTTCCAGTCCTATCCTAGCCCCCCCCCCCCACCCCCCGAAGAGCTCCACGCCTCTCTAAGCGGCTTCAGAGGGAACAGAGGAAAACTGTGCGAGGCCCCGGCTCACCTCTGCACAGCCACCAGCGTGAAGAGCGGTATTCTCCCTCAAGCTGGCAGCTGTGTTCTAGTGAAGCTCGATGAATGCCAGGAAAGGTTAAAGAAAAAAAATCAAACCAAAATTGTGTACGGCGGTTATATCTTTGAATGGCAAACAGCACTTGATACAGGGAAGAGAGTCCCGAAACGTGTACGTCATGCCTTATAACCTGATACCGCATTTTGAATTGCGAGCAAATTTTGGCAATATCACAAGTATACAATTTTCTGAATTAGTGTTTATGATTAAAATGGAATGTGCATTCTGGTATGGATAGATTATAGGTTCTTACCTCCCTCGGCACGTCCCGACAAAAATATTCCGATTATAGTTTTCAAGGGTTGCTTTGGTGATTTTTTTGTTTTTTCGATTATATTTATTACCAAATTTGGGGATTTTTTCCCTCAGGAAAAGTTAAAGGGCATTTCCCGGCTCTCGCACACTTCACAAGAGTCAGGGCCTTGAGCAGACTTCCTCAGCTCACCCCTGCAGCCGTCTATTGTGTAAAATGAAGTTCATGTGGGGCCATGTGCAAACAACATTCTCATACAATGGCGGGCCGGCCCCGGGCGAATGCAACTTTTTACAGCCCTGGAAAAAGCTCAGATATTGATTCCACTTGTGAGCAAAAACATAAGAAATGTTATACTGGGTCAGACCAAGGTCCATCAACTCCAATATTGTTGTTTCCAACAGTGGCCAATTCAGGTCACAGGTATCTGGCATGTTCCCAAAAAGGCACACAGGTTCCACAACACTCATCCCAGGTCCTCTTTAATGATGGTTTATGGACCTTTCCTCCAGGAACTTGTCCAAACCTTTTTAAACCCAGCTACACTAAGAGCTTTTACTACATCCTCCGGTAACAAATTCCAGAATTCGATTACACATTGAGTGAAAACACATTTTCATTAAATAAGGCAAATGGGTTACATTGTAACTTCATTGCATGTCTCATAGTCTATCAACGTTTTGATGGCGTAAACAACCGATCTACATTTACCAATTCCATTCTATTCATTAATTTATAGACCTCTATCATATTTCCCCTCAGCCGTCTTTTTTCCCAGTTGAAAAGCCCCAACCATTTAAGCCTTTCCTCAGATATCCTTCCATCCCCTTTAGCATTTTGGTGGCTCTTCTCTGTACCATTTCTAATTAAGCTATATCCTTTTTAAGATATGGCGACCAGAATTGCAGACAATATTCAAGGCGTGGTCGCACCATGAGAATGATACAGAGGCATTATAATATCCTTTGTTTTTTTCGCCATTCCTTTCCTTATGATACCTAGCATTTTATTTGCTTTCTTGGCTGCTGCTGCACACTGGGCAGAGGGTTTCAACATATTATCTATGATGACACCTAAACCTTTTTCCTGGGTGGTGGTTCCTAATGTAGAACCTTGCATCATGTAACCGTAGTTTGGGTTGTTCTTTCCTAGGTGCATAACTCTGCACTTGTCCACATTAAATATCATGTCATTTAATCATCCCAGTCTTCCAATTTATCAAGGTCCTCTTGCATCTTAACAACTTTGAATAATTTTGTGTCATCTGCAAATTTGATCACCTCGCTTGTTATTCCCATTTCCAGGTCATTTAGGAATATGTTAAAAAGCAGAAGGCCCAGCACATATCCCTGGTGTACTTCACTATTCACCTTTCTCCACTGAGAAAATGGCCATTTAGCCCTACTCACTGCCTACCTTTCAACCAGTTTCTGATCCACAATACTACACTGCCTCCAATCCCATGACTTTTTAATTTCGTCAAAAGTCTTTCATGAGGGACCTTATCAAAGGCTTTCTGAAAATCTAGGTACACTATCAATCGGTTCACCTCTGTCTACCCGTTTATTCACACCTTCAAAAAACCATAACAGATCAGCTATGGTTCCTCGGCTAAAGCCATGTTGGCTTTCTCTCATTAAACCATGACTATTTACATATTCAGAAATTTTGTTCATTATAATAGTTTCTACATTTAGCCCAGTATCGACATCAGGCTCACCCCTAGAATTATCCTTTCTAAAAATTGACATTACATTGGCAATCCTCCAATCTTCAGGTACTACAGATGATTTTAATTATAGTTCACAGACTACTAATAGTAAGTCTGCAATCTCATCTTTCAGTTCTTTCAACACCCTCAGATGTATACCATCCGATCCAGGTGATTTACTACTCTTCAGTTTTTTCAGTTTATCAAAATAGTTGCAACACATCTTCCGAGTTTATCAATATTTATTTCAATTCTTCCAATACATCACTTTTAAATACCATTTCAGTCATAGGTAACTTCCCTAGATCTTCTTCCATAAAGACCGAAGCAAGCAATTCATTCTCTCTCTCCGCTATGGCCTTGTCCTCCTTTAGCGCCTCTTTAACCCCTCTATCAGCCAATGGTCCAACTGACTCTCACAAGTTTTTTTTTGCTATGAATGCACTTGAAATAGTTTATATTATGCATATTTGCTTCCCTGGCAAGCTTCTTTCCAAATTCTCTCTTTGCCTGCCATCAATGCCCTTCACCTAACTTGCCAGTGCTTATGTTTCCCCATTTTCATCATCTGGCACATTTTTCCATTTCCTGAAGATGCTTTTGTGGCTATAACAGCCTCTTGACCTCACCTTTAAACCATGCTGGCAGTTTTTTGGCTTTCCTTACACTTTTCTTAAAGCAGTGAATACAGCTAGTCTGGGCTTCCAAAATAGTATTTTTAAACAATGCCCATGCTCAATGTAAATCTTTAATCTTTGCAACTGCTCCTCTTAGTCTATTGTTAACTTTTTTCCTCATTTTATCAGTCTCCCTTTTGAAAGTTAAAAGGTAGTACAGTGGATTTCTTTGCTGTCCTTTCATTCATTAAATTAAACACAATATGCTATGGTCAAGTGGCCCCCAACACCCTTATCTCTTGCATCAGATCCTATGTTCCACTAAGGACTGCTCCAAGAAGCAGTCATTATTTCATCTAGAAAAGCTTTATCTCCCTAGCATGTCCTGCAGTGACACTGACCCAGTCTATACCAATAGGCAGCAATTGAAATCATCCATTATTATTATTATTATTATTTATTATTATTATTATTAGTGTTGTAACTTTTGTTGGCTGCCCTGATTTATTTTTAGTATTTTGTCATCTATCTATTCACTCTGAGAACCCGGGGACCACAGAGTCAACAAGGACCACTGGTGGGGCCGCATGTGCACAAGCACCCACGGCACTATCTCTATGGTCGCCACCGTCAATCCGAGGAGCTGAAGATAATCCCAGACTCTGGGGGGCCTGCTGCACACACCACCACCAAGCGATCCAACAGTCTCTTGACTTTTTCCTCTGACAGGAAAACTCTGCCCACTCGAGTGCTGAAATGTGCTCCCAGGAACTTTAAGGACTGAGAAGGCAAAAGCTGGCTCTTTTCCCCCGATTGATCACCCAGATAAGGCTTTCCAAAAAGACCACCACTAGGGATGTCACCAAAGACATCTCTGACAAGGAGCAAGCTGAGATGAACAGGTGTCCAGATAGGGATGGACACGGATCTCTTTGCGCTGCAGCTGCCACCACCATGACCTTGGAGAACATCCTTGGGGTAGTGGAGAGACCAAAAGGGAGGGCGGCAAAGTGATGAGAGACAAGAATGGCAAAACACAGATACTTCTACTGATTCGCCCGGATCAGGATATTAAAAGTACACCTTGCTTGAATCACGGAGCACAATGTTTCCATATGAAAGCACAGGATACCCAAATGCTCATTGACACCCTTGAGGTCCAGAATGGGCCAGAAGGAACAGTCCTCCTTTGGCACCTCAAAATTGATGGAATATTTGCCCTTGCCCCGCTCATTCAGGTGGCGGGGCAACACTGCCTTTAGGCAAAGAAACTTGTCCAAGGTGGTCCACAGCACGGCACCTTTGACTGCAGACCCACAAGGGGAAATGATGAAGGCATCGGTAATCTTTTTTTTTTTTTGCATTCCAGGACACAGCCAAAATTAATGGTGTCTAGCACACAGCAATTCTTGGTAAGCCAGGCCCATTCCTGAGAGAACTGGAAGCCTGCTGCCCACTGGAAGCACCAGGAAATAGGCCCACAAACGTTCTCTGCGCAGTCAGGGACGGTCCTTCTCTGGAAGGGACAGAGTCCATGGGCCCACATGCTTCATAAAAGGACTGAGAACGAGCCTGAGGCCCTGAAGCAGAGAAGAAAGGTTTTCCAGGTCAGTAGTAACAATAATCCCAAGACCCACAGGAATTCAGCCAGCATGCCATCGACAGTGGGAAAGAGGCACTAGCCCACTTCACAGGCCCCTTGAAGCCTGTCTTTTGGGAGGCGGTAAGATTTTGTCTTGCCTGGATCCTTCCCCATAAAGGCCAGTTGAGCCAACCGGGCTTTGGAGATCTGTCTGCCGCCCAGTGCCGGAGCCAAACCCAACAGCGTAACAAAGTCATCAGGGCACCATCCCTGGCTGCCAAATGCAGTAGATCATACATGGCATCAGAAAGGAAAGTCATAGCTGACTCCAAAAGAGGGGAAGGATCATCAGGCGGAAGAGACCAAATCCACTGGAGCAGGGCTGGAGACAATCAGGATGGTACATACCCCCCAGCTGTAGAATAGTTGCTGCCACCACCACAACAAACTGGATCCTTAGCAAGGAATCGACCTTACAATCCAGAACACCCTTTAAGGCCGATCTGCCTTTCACAGAAATGGTGGTTTCTCTGGTAACCGCTATGACTTGTGTAGTGTGACCAACTCTCCTTTAAAACCCCCAGTATCAATAGGTAGGGTTTAAGCAAGTGGTTTTTCCCCACTGAACAGCTACTTTCACAAATCCTAAAGCAGAGCTTCTTGGGAGATGTAGTCCCTTCGCTGACCAATGAGGAGCAGTTGTGGATTCAAAAGTGGTTCAAGCAAACAAAGGATTTATTTCCCCTCCCGGGGTTGGATTTTTAACCAGGAAATAGGGTAACACAAAACCAGGTACTTTCTGGTATAAGGACAAATTAAAGGTTTTCAACATAAAGGCTTACTTCAGCATAAACACATTAGTTTCCAGCATTTCAAAGTAACAGTTCTGTTTCTTCACAGCTGTATGCTTTTAACTCCAAGCAGTGCTGCCTCTCTCTTTAAAGCATGAACTCAACGTAATGATATTATCTCATTAGAAAGAGTTATCGTACAGTCCATTACTTCTTCCCTAGTATTTACATGCTCTGGCTCAATGTCCATTAATTCTTCCTCTGAAACAGGAAATGTTTGTAACTGCAACCCTGGTGCCACACCTTTCCTTACTGCTCCAGGCTTCTTGTGATACTCCTGAATTAAATACTGGTTCAGATAAGCATTCTCAGTACAGTCCTTCTCTTTACAGCCCCAACTCTCTGGGTAAATGAAATCACTGTAATCATTAGCACCCCAACCTTTAGGCTTACCTTTAAACCTAGCTGGTAGAGGTTTTCTCTGTGGCTTGGAACTGGCTGTAGGTTCCCAACCTGAGCTGTACACAGAAGCTTTCAATTGCCTTCCTGGCTTTCTTTCTTTTCTGTACTCCCCAGAATATGGCAAGTAATCCAGACTGCCTTTGCTGTATCCTTCCCTTGGGGTTTCTGTTCTCTTCCTGAAGGGAAGCTCTGTTTGACCCTTCCACAGAGACTCTGTCCTTCTCCTTTCACTGCTCTCTTCACTGCAGCTCTCGTAGCCCACCTGGCTGCCTGCTTGGCTGCTCGGCTCACCTCCTTCACCTAAAACTCACCTTTGCCTTTGCCTAACTCCATAGGCTCAACTGTGACCTCTTTATTAGAGTGAATTCTAGGGTAGAGCTTGACGCCTCCCCCTAACAGGTGTGCTGAATCAACTTGTGACTCGTTCTCTAAGTGGTAGCACGGGCGTATCCCTTTCCCTTGTGCTTGGTTTCTGTGGTAACCAGAAGCCATGTGCTCTTGTTTACATCTCAGCACTGCTCCTGTTTCCTGCTTTTTAGCTTCTTCTAACGGGCTGGAAGGACCCACTATGTCACAGTAGCCATCTTGGGAATGTCAAACTACTCACCGTGCTCCTTCTCCGGGACAAAGTAGATTTTATATGCCCTTAGCCCTTTAGGTAGGAAGTCGGGGGAAGTCCCACTCCAACCAGATCATATCCTTGATCACTTCCGGGAACCGGAAGACAACAGGCGTTTCCGCACCCCTTGAAGTCACCGCTCCGTGCCAGAAGAATCCTTAAAGTTCAAAGCAAATGAGACACTGGTAATCAATGCCGCCAGCTCCTCCTTCCAAAACAAACAGATCACACTGGCCTCTGCATAACCTTCTGAAGATGAGAGCATGTCCTCATCCACATCAGAGCCAAATACAGATTCATGCGAATCCAAGGCATAGTCAACATCGGATAGTTCCCAACTGTTGCCCATCGCTGGAGAGGAAGTAATTAGTCCTTACCTGCTAATTAGTGTTCCTGAAGGAACTTCAGTCCAGTCCCTTAACTTCTGGGTTGCGCAATCCTTCCAGCAGCTTGGAGGCTGAGCCCATCATCCTTTTGATGATGGTGGGGTATAAATACCCCTGGCACCACCCACTGGCACCAGTAATCTATTGTAAAAGCAGACTTAAAGGAAATATAATAAATAACTTTTAACCATTTGATAAACTGCAACAACACACACACCTCGTAGACCAGTAACTTTTTTTTTTTTTTTTTTTTTTTTTTTTTGGAGGTAAAGGAAAAAGGGGAAAGGAGGAGGTGGTTTTCCTGAGGCCAGCGAAGGCCCTCCCCCCTTTCCAGCCGAACCTCTTAACACGGACTGCTAATTGGAGCAGGGCCTAAGCCAGAGATCCCCTGAACCTGTTCCGTAGCCTGTCTTCGGTCCGCTGCCTGCTATGTAACCCGGGCGGGATCAGGGACTGGACTGAAGTTCCTTCAGGAACACTAATTAGCAGGTAAGGGCTAATTACTTCTTCCTTATCGTCACTTCAGTCCAGTCCCTTAACTTCTGGGATGTAACAAAGCAGTTTAAATCTGGGAGGGGTTCGATATGCCGGACCGAAGTACCGCGCTGCCAAATCTGGCATCCACCGCCCCTTGGACATCTAGCCTATAATGCTTGGTAAAGGTGTGGAGAGACGACCAGGTAGCCGCCCTGCAAATGTCTAGCGGTGGCACCAAACTATTTTCCGCCCAGGACGTAGCCTGCGCTCTGGTTGAGTGCGCCCTAAGCACTCCTGGAACTTGCTTCCCTCTGAGGAGATAAGCCGAAGCAATCGCCTCTCTGATCCACCTAGAAATGGAAGCCTTGGCTGCTGCTTCTCCCTTATGCGGCCCTCCAAACTGAACGAATAAGCGTTCTGACTTCTGGAAAGGTGCCGTACGGGCGAGGTACCTCTTTCAGCACTCTATGCACATCAAGGTGCCTAAGTTTCTCTCCGTCCCCCGATTGATCCCTTACCGCGAAAGAGGGCAGAGAAACCGACTGGTTTACATGAAAGGGAGAGATGACCTTAGGTAAGAAAGACGGGACTGTACGCAAGACCACCTTATCCCTAAAGAAGGTGAGAAAGGGAGGTCTGGACGACAAGGCTTGAAGCTCTGATACGCGTCTGGCCGAGCAAATTGCCACTAAAAATACTGTTTTTAGCATCAAGTCCTTTAGGGAGGACTTCTTCAGCGGTTCGAAAGGTTCTCCCGCTAAGGCATTCAAGACTAGGTTGAGGTCCCAAGGGGGGATAACAGATCTCCGCTGGGGACGTAACCGTCTAACCGCTCTCAAAAACCTGCTCACATCTGAGTGACCTCCCAGACATTTGCCTCTGACCTTCCCCCTATAGCAAGAGATAGCTGCCAGCTGGACTCGCAAGGAGCTAGGCGCTAGACCCTTCTCGAAACCTGCCTGAAGGAACTCCAGAACCTCGGGGACAGTTGCTGAGAGGGGCCTGATTTGACGTTCTACACACCAGGCTTCAAAGATACGCCACACTCTTCACGTAAGAAAGACAGGTGGATCGCTTACGAGCGCTCAACAAGGTTGAGATTACTGAGCCCGAGTACCCCCGCTTCAAGAACCTCGCCCTTTCAATAGCCAGGCCGTAAGCGAGAACCGATGCACGTGGGGCATGCGTACCGGACCCTGGCGCAAGAGGTCCTCCTTGCCAGGGAGCCGCCACAGCTGGTCAGCCGTCAACCTCACGAGGTCTGCATACCACGGACGCCGAGGCCAGTCCGGGGCTATGAGAATAACCAGCCCCTGGTGGGCTTCTATCCGCCGCAGAACCCTCCCTATGAGTGCCCAAGGAGGGAACACATAGAGAAGGCCCTCTGAAGGCCAGTTTTGGACCAGGGCGTCCAAGCCCTCGGACATTCTTTCCTTCCTGCGACTGAAAAACCGGCTCACCTTCGCCGACGTGTACCGAGCCATGAGATCCATGATTGGAGTCCCCCACCGGGCAACCACTTGATCGAACACCTCCTGCGCCAATTCCCACTCTCCGTGGTCTATCTTGAACCTGCTGAGGTAATCGGCCGTCACGCTGTCTGTTCCGGCCACGTGCTGTGCCGACAGCGCTAGCAAATGGCTCTCTGCCCACTGCAGGAGGACATCTGCCTCCTTCTCCAAGGACGGGTTGCTCGTTCCTCCCTGACGGTTGATGTTCGCCACCGCAGTAGCGTTGTCGGATAGGACGCGGATTGCCCTCTGACGAACCAAGAGCTTGAGAGCCCGGAGAGCTAAAGGTTACCGCCCTCAATTCCAGCCTGTTGATCGACCACTGCGACTCCCTCGGAGTCCAGCGGCCCTGGGCGAATTGTCCCTCGCAGTGAGCACCCCAGCCTGTTAAACTCGCATCCATCGTCAGCTGTGTCCACTGAGGAGTCTCGAGTGGCATCCCGCAGCCCAGATTCCTTGGGCTTGTCCACCACCGCAGAGACCTCCTGATCCGGGGAGGACAGTAAATCCGTCTGGATAAGGGGTGATGTTGATGAGACCACTGCCGCAAGAGGGTACGCTGTAGAGGACGCATATGAGCCCGGGCCCAGGGGACTACTTCTATTGCCGCTGCCATGGTGCCCAGCAGTTGAAGGTAATGCCTGGCCGAGGGGCATCTTGTTACCAGAAAACGGGCCACGAGACTTCTCAAGTCGATTGATCTTTGCTTCGAAAGGAACACCCTTCCTCTTCTGGTGTCGAACCGAGCTCCGAGGTACTCGATCTCCTGGTTGGGTATTAGACTGCTCTTCGCCCGATTGATGACCCATCCCAGTTCCTCAAGGAAGTCCACGACCCTGGCTGTCGCCAAGTGACTCTCCTCTTCTGACTTTGCTCGAATCAGCCAGTCGTCCAGGTAAGGATGGACTAGGATTCCTTCTTTCCGAAGAGCCGCGGCCACTACCACCATTACCTTGGTGAACGTCCTGGGAGCTGTCGCTAGCCCGAAAGGGAGGGCCTGAAACTGGAAATGGCCGCTTGGCACGGCAAATCTTAGGAACTGCTGATGAGACTCTCTGACCGGGATGTGTAAATATGCTTCCGTCAAGTCTAGGGATGTAAGGAACTCTCCCTGCCGAACGGCCACAATCACGGACCTCAGAGTTTCCATGCGAAAATGAAGAACTCTGAGGCAGCGGTTGATTTGCTTTAGATCCAGAATGGGACAGAAGGAACCTTCCTTCTTTGGAACTACAAAGTAAACGGAGTATCGACCGTACCCTCTTTGGTCTGGTGGGACCGGCAACACCGCTCCCAGTGCTAGGAGCCTTGAAAGGGTGATTTCCACTGCCTCCTTTTCTGGTGGACCGCAGGGGGACAGAATAAATGCAGGGGATACTCTCTTTGTGAACTCGAGAGCGTACCCTTCTCGGATCACCTCTAATACCCACTGATCGGATGTGACTCGGGACCAGGCGGGAAGAACTGCCTTAAGCGCCCTCCCACCGGCAGCACTCCCTCCTGGACCCCCGTTTTCTCATTGTGCTTTTCTAGGTGTCGAGGAGGAGGAGGAGGCTCCAAAACCTCTACCTGCCCCGCGAAACCCACGGAAGTTCTGACCCCTGGAAGGAAAACGGCCCCTGGGGAAAGGGTTCAGTCTGGGCTGCCGGAACCTACGGAAGTCCCTTGACTGACTCCGCACCGGCGCCGAAGAACGACCCAGCCTTGGTCTATCCTCGGGGAGCCTACCCCCTTTCGACTCTCCCAGCTCCTTTACCAACTTATCTAGGTCTTCCCCAAACAACAGCTTCCCCTTGAATGGAAGTCAGCTCAGGCGCGTCTTAGAAGAAGCATCCGCCGCCCAGTTACGTAACCACAAGTACCTTCTGGCTGCTACAACCGAGGCCATATTCTTCGCCAGACTTCTAATAAGATCATATTGGCTATCCGCTAAGAAGGCCGAACCGGACTCTAACTTGGCCACCACTTCTTGGGGAACGCCTGAAGGGCTGTCAGCCAGTTGCAGCTGTTGAGACCATCTCAAACAGGCTCTAGCCACCCAGGCCCCCGAAACGGAGGCCTGTAAGGCAAGGGCACTAACATCAAATGCCTGTTTTAACAGGGTGTCCAGTCTTCTATCTTGACTGTCTCTCAGGGCCGCGCCGCCCTCGACTGGTATAGTCGTCTTCTTAGTTACCGCCGAGACCGCCGCGTCCACCCTAGGTGATTTCAGGAGGTCCTTGTCCGCTTCCGGCAATGGGTATAGACGAGACATCGCACGTACTCCTCTCAGGGTAGACTCCGGCTGATTCCATTCCTCCTGAATCATCTGTCGGACCACTCTGTGGACTGGAAACACTTTCTGAGATTTCCTTACGGCTTGGATCAGCGGATCCTCCAGAGCTGCTTCTTCTGTTGGAGCCTCCGACGCCATATTGAGTACTTTTAAAGATTCACTTATTAAGGCCGTGAGCTCCTCCCGCCTAAAAACTCTGACTATGCGGAATTGCTCCTCCTCAGGGATCTCCCCCTCTTCAAGCTCCTCCCCTTCCTCTATCTCTTCCTTGTCCGAAAGATCCTCTTCAGGGAGATCCCGGGGTGGAGAGTCAACAAGATCCTTGCCCGCCAGCCTAGTTCGCTTGGGGGGAGGCCCCGGCTCAAGGGATCTAGTGTTCCCTGCACCAGCGTCCATGCTGTCCCTCGCTGCTGCTGTTTCCGCCGAGCCCTGCTTGCGTAAGCAGTAGGCTTTGTGCAAAAGCAGGACAAACTTGGGTGAAAATTGACCCCAGTCTCCCTCCGCCCCCAAGGGGAGAGAGGGAAGAGACTGGGAAGAGCCTGGACCCTCTAAGGAAGAAGGCGGAGGAGAATGGGAATCCCTTCCCCCTTCTGGAAGGTCCCCTGACCCCTGAAGAGCTAGAGACATGCTCTGGTGGATCTCCTGCTCCACAGAAGCAGCCTCTGCTGCACAACCCCTGCAGACTCCTGCCTCTGAGGCCATCCCCTCTACGAGTGCCGCAGGAAGGACACCGTAGCTTGCCCGTCATTCCTCTCAAACTTCAAATGCAAACCGAATAAAACCAATTGAATTAAAATAAATAAATTAAACTAACTAAATAAACTAAATCAATTAAAATAAATAAGTGATGCCCAAGACTCCCAGCACTCCCCTCCCCTCCAGCCGCACCAAAAAGTTCCAAAAAACCTTCAAATTTACTCTGAAAATAAATCAAATTAAGTTCATGTGGAAAGAAGATTGCATCCTGATACTTGCGGTTTGCTGTTCTGGCATGTAGCTGTTGCCACGAGGGAACCAGCCGTCCTCTGCCGGCTCCCACGCGGTAGGCCGCAGCCACGTGGAGGCCGGACCTGCGGGTTGAGGAAAAACGCCACCGCGCTACGAGCTTTCCTACCGGGAACGCGGTAGAGGAAGCCACTCCACACCCGCGTTTATCTCCTGCAGCAGCCTCAAGCGCCTAGCCGCCTCGGGGCTGTAGGGCGAGGCAAGGAAACGCCGCTGCAGGAAGTCGGTGCTGCCTCTAGCGCTCAGCCGCCTAGGGGGCTTCGGCGCGAGGCAGTAGCGGCTGGGCCAGGTGATCGCGGCCTCAGCGTGCGCGGGAGGAGAGCTCTCCGGACCTCTCCGCAGCACGGGAAAACCCCCTCCTCCAGAGCCTCAAGATAGCAGAAGTTGAAGACGGCAGGCAGGGAGGGAGGGAAGGGGGGGGAGAGGAGAAGAGCAGGAGCCTTAAAGGCACAAGCCCTCACAAAGGTACTGTAGTAACAGAAAAAGACAAAGCAAAAGATAGCCTAAAAATTAAATCCAATTAAAATAAATAAATTAAATTAAATTAAATTTTAGGAAAGAACCCGTAAGCACTCTGGCTTACAGGAACCCTCCAGCTGCTTGGAGGCTGAGATTACTGGTGCCAGTGGGTGGTGCCAGGGGTATTTATACCCCACCATCATCAAAAGGATGATGGGCTCAGCCTCCAAGCTGCTGGAAGGGTTGCGCAACCCAGAAGTTAAGGGACTGGACTGAAGTGACGATAAGGAACACCCCACTTAGCCAAAGGCAATTTAATAGGGCTTCTACTTTCAGCCTGCCTGGCACGAGACCGCATTCAGGGACTCCTAGATGCCACAAGGTCTGAATTTCCATGCCAGAAGGACCAGGCCTGTTACAAAAAGGAAAAGAATTCCAGGGAGGACAATACAGAATCCATAAGTTCTCCTCTCGGATAAGGCTTCCCAACACCAGGGGACAAAGCCACCACAGACACACACCCCCCCCCCCCCCCCAAGAGGGTGAAGAGAAGCTCACAGCACGGTCGCTAGACCTCCAGCTGGCTGGACATCCTTACCCTTAACGCCATCCTGCACTTCATGCCCTGAGGCAAGTAAGGGCAGATTAACCACATTCCCTAGCTGAGAGGCGGAAAGCAGGCACTCCAGGGGCGACTCAGAAGCTGCCATGCAGGAAAGGCAGTCAGGAATCCAAGAATTATCCTCGCTTATCACACAAACAACATTTTCTGGAAGAAGACAGAGTTAGATTATCACAAAAGTGTGTACGCGCTAAGGCTGCTAACGTACAATGTGTTAAAGGTGCTAGGGAAGAAGCATGCGTAGAAGCCACTTGGGTGAAACGCGCGTTTGCCTGGGTGTCGCGCGGTCCTAACAGGCAGAAACATTACTAACGCATGCAAAAAATGGCAGAAAACTCCCACATACCACCAATGGTCACTAGCAGTCCACCCCAAATTGTGTCCTTCAGAGATGGAACCACGAGCCCCCAACAAGGACAATGACAATGTCAAGCCTCTGTACTCACCCCCTGAGAGCCCCAGGTATAGGATCCATGCTGGGCTCAGCTCTACTCCCCTGAAACTTTCACTGGCTGGTTTTACTTTTACAGCACTGTGTGGAAGGTGGCTGGCAGGCACATCCCTCAGAGAACCTTCTGCAATCTTTGGGAGAGAGCAGGGGGGAAATGGAGGAAAGAGGGGGCACTGAGGTTGTGGGAGGCTGCTATACTCTTCCAATTTGTGGCCCTTATGATAAGGGTAAGGAGCTGAACCAGGTTTTCCCTCCTCCTATGGCTACTGAAAAACACAAAAAGAATCTAGTGAAGCCTCCCACATCACACTCAAGTGAGTCGGTCACCTTTTTTGGGCTGAAGGTGGTCATTCACGAGCATTTAATTAATCTCTTTTCCTCTCAATACTCAGATTTTCTACAGAGAGGAGAAAATCCATCCACCATCTGCTGGGATCTCTGGTGGCTGAGGCAGATAGAGGCATTCAAGTGATGTCATTGAAACCTGGGCTTTTCATTGGTTGTCTCCACCAATCTGCTGGTAGGGGAACACAACCCACTTGTCTGAATTGGTCTAGCAGGACAATATGGAAAAATGTTTTTTTAAATTTAGCAACTGGAATATGTCAGTATTTATAATTAATGTGCTGTCTTCATATGCATCTCTGTTTCTCTAGTGTTGCAATGCATTCTTGGCGTTTCAGTTTAATTTGTCTACATATTTCTATTTTTAATTTGTGATCCCTTATTCTCTACTTGGTGGAAGTTCATCTATGTTCTAGATGTGTAACCGAGACCAGGTATTCTGTCATCAATGAGTTTCTATGGCTCACAGCAATATTTATGATATTGCCCTTTTCTAGGTAGGATTCTTGTTGTGGGAGATTTGGAAGTGTGTGCTGTTATGAAATTGTAGATTTAATCAATAGGCCCTGTGTTGTGGTTCTCCCTTTTTCATTTTGTTTCATGTGTTGAGTCAACAGTAAGGTCTTGGCATGTATGTATTGGCAGATAAAGACCAGCATGGTCCATCTAGTCTGTCCAATAAGGTGCCAGAGTTGTACATGCCACTCCAGGCAGCTTACTCCTCTCTATTTAGAAGTTATTTACATTTATTTTCATTCCATCCTCTTGCTCTGTAGTGTTCTTGTTTGTCTGTCCCATGCCTTGCGTTCTTGATGCTGCATGGACTGGTCTTAAATTTCAAATATTTTGTTGGCTCAGATTTAAGGAAATCTCGAACTTAAGGGAATATCTTAGTTTAGCTTTGCCTTGTGGCCTGATAAGATAGCTTCACTGTTGCTGACTTCTGCTTTTTTCCAGCTCTGGTACAGTCTAATCCAACCTGTACACCCTGATTTGAATTTCCAACTACAAGGATTTTTTTTCTTTAATTTATATTATCTTCCTCCCTTATTACCCGGTCATAATAACCACCAAAGAAGTCCACTTGTTGACGTTATACAAATATGTATGCAAATTAAGTCATAGAGATATGTAAATTATGCAAATGAGGTCCCACAATGAGCCTCCACACACGGCCCGCATCACCTTTGTGCCGCCCCTGATCATATACATATTGATACAATGTAAACATCTCTTGAAGTTACTGCAAAAAGACTCTCTCTTAACAACTCATGTGAGAACAAAGGTGAAATTAGACTTACCTGCTAATTGTTGTTCCTTTAGAATCTCCAGGTTACTCCTGAAACTTTGGGGGTCTTGCTCCTCCTCCAGCAGCTTTGGAGACTGAGAAACGTCACTTCTCTTGATGTTACCAGTACAAGTACCCTGGATCCGCCTCCTGAGATCAGTAACCTAGTGACAAAGCAGCTCACCAGAGCAACAATTAAGTAGACATTTTACAAACAAACCATTAATCTACTAAAAACTGAGTCGCTGCGAAATACATTTCCGCAAGTGCTGAGATCCCCATTTTCTAACAGAAAAGAAATACAGAGTATCAGGATGCATAGATATCTCACACAACCGCCCCCTTATGGACTCCCCTCGGGTAAAAACCCCTCGAGATGCTTACCTATTATACCTTCACCGCTTCAGGCGCAAGTCCATGAAAAATTCTGGGAGGGATACAGGACTAGCATGGAGATTCTAAAGGAACAACAATTAGCAGGTAAGTCTAATTTCACCTTCCTTAGCGTCTCTCCAGGCTAGTCCTGAAACTTTGAGGATGTAACAGAGCACTGCCAAGAATTAACGGGAGGGACCTACCAACCCCGCCTGAAGCGCTGACGCTCCAAAACAGGCATCTCCCTGCGCTTGCAAATCCAGCCGATAATGCCTGATAAAGGAATGTAAGGAAGACCAAGTAGCCGCCCGACAAATGTCTACCGCCGGAACCAAACTACGCTCCGCCCAAGAGGCAGCCTGCGCTCGCAAACCTATCGGAACTGGCCTCCGCTTCAAAAGATAAGCGGACGCAATTGCCTCTTTCAGCCACCTAGCAATGGAGGCCTTCGATGCTGCTTGCCCCTTGTTAGGACCCCCAAACACAAACAACCTATCCGAATGACGAAACGAGGCTGTAACCTTCAAATATATCTTCAAAGCTCTCTTAATATCCAATTTATGCAACTGCGGAACAGCGGACTCCTCTCCGCCACCCGCAAACACCGGTAGAGAGACCACCTGATTCACATGAAATGGCGATACCACCTTAGGCAGAAAGGACGGCACTGTCCGTAACACCACCTTGGACTCACCAAAAACCAGAAAGGGTTCCTTACAGGATAAAGCTTGTAACTCTGAAATTCGCCGTGCAGAGGCAATTGCCACCAGAAAAGACACTTTTAATGTCAAATCCTTCAATGATGCCCTCGACAAAGGCTCAAACGGCTCTTGCACCAAAACTTCCAAAACCAAATGTAGGTCCCACTGCGGGACCACCTGTCGACGGGGCGGTCACAATAGTACCACCGCCCTCAAAAATCATTTGACAGAACAGACTTCTTTTTAAAGAAAGCTCGAAGAATCCGCTGCTTAACTTCGGTGGAGGCAAAAGTAACCAATAAGGTGGAACGAGAGGTAATGTTATCTGTAGAGTCTTCGAGAAACGCAGTGAGATTTGATATAGCAGGTACTATTTCATCCATCTCCCCCTCGCTGGGATTAACATTTTTACTACTAGCAAGAATATAATAAGCCTGCATAACAGCGACCGGTTCCCGAATATTAAGGACTTTTCTAAAAGTATTCCAGGAGTCAATAACGAAGTATGTGGAAAATTAAGGAACCGGAGGTTGCATGCACGAAGAGAGTTCTTAAGAGCCTCCACCCGAGAATATAAAACCAGGGAGTTTTTAACCCCAACAGCATGTGCAGCCATAAGGGGAGGAACCTGAGAACTCATATGCACAACAGTTTTATCAAGAGAGTTAACCTTCTCATCAAGTTGCTGAAAGGTTAAAACAGCATCTTGTGAAAAGGTACAAAGCGCATTCAAAGTGGTAGATACTTTCTTATCAATAGTTAATAAAGCAGACCAGATATCTTTCAATGTTACATCACCTCCGATAGGAGTTGGAGAAATATCAGATACAGTATTCAATGGTAACGGTTGCACAGGAATAGGTAACAATATAGGTAACTTAGCTGTACTTGCGATTTCAGGAGACCTAACTGATAATTCAAAGGACTGCAAAGGTGCAGGTAATGGAGGCGGAGATCTCCCACTGGAATTGAGGGAGATTCCATCTGGCGAAGACTGCGCAAGAGGGACTGGTACGAAGTGCCTGTCCAACGGACCTATCTGTTTCCCTCCAGAGCCAGCTTCAGGGACCTTATCCACATTCTTAACCTTCCGCTTCCCCATCACTAAACCAGTAATGAGAAGGGACCGGAGCGAGTCACCGCAGTATCGCCGAAGGAGCGCCAAAGGAGCAAGACCTGCCCCTTTGACCACACCCCTTTGATCCACGCCCCGCGGTAAAGAAAATAAACCAAATATATAACAAAAAAGGTCCCTGGGAACAAGAAGGTGCCCGGGGCCCGCCTGCCCGATCTTCCGAGGCACAGAAGGGAAACGCTGAAGCCAATGCTGGCTACGGCAGTCCAGCCAGTCTGGGAGCTGATGTCCTGCCCCAAATCCTCCACGTCTCTGCCTGCCTCTGTGGGCAGGCTCTTAATATTTTTCCTGATGTTTCCCATGAGACTCAGCTTCGGCGGAGGCAATTTCTGGCTCTCAAGCCTAAGGTCTTGGCCTTAGGGGCCACTTTCTTTCTCTGTTTTCCATGTAAATGTTTGATTGGTTTTGAGGGGGCCTCCTATGTTTTCACGGATATAACCCATTTAGAGAAATTTGTTAATGATCGCTCAGGTGCTGGGTCTGGAATTAAATCTGGTTCATAGATGGTATCTCCAAGTAGTGTAGGCTTTCAGCCTGGTTTTCTTTTATAATTTGTTTTCTAATTTGCTAGCCTGCCTGCACCGTTTGATGTGGACTATATATTGCATCATGTTTTCTTGCGAATTATGTAATTTATATTATTTACCTTTTCTGATTTGGTGTATTTTCACTATAAATACTTAATAAAAAAAAATAAAAAACATTTGACATCCGGGTGTGCGCCAAGCGCTTGGCTACCTATCTTCCCGCGGTAGCAAGACATCGCTGCCAACTGCACCTTTAGAGACGCCGCCGCTAATCCTCTCTCATAACCATCCTGCAAAAATGTCAGTATCTGCGGAATCGAAGCACGCAATGCTAAGACCTTGCGGACCTTACACCACTCCTCGAAAACTCGCCAAACACGAACATACGCCAGCGACGTTGACCTTCTGCGAGCTTTCAACAATGTGGAGACTACCGCTGACGAAAACCCTCTCGCTAACAACCTTGCCCTTTCAATAGCCAAGCCGTAAGCGAGAACCGATCCACTTGAGGCATCAACAGAGGGCCCTGCAGCAACAGGTCTTTCCGAACCGGCAGCCTCCAAGGTTTGTCCCCGAGAAGTCTGACCATATCCGTATACCACGGCCTCCTCGGCCAATCCGGTGCGATTAAAATTACTGGTCCTCTGTGAATCGATGCGCTGCAGGACCCTGCCTATTAAGACCCACGGCGGGAAGACGTAGAGCAGACGACCTTCCGGCCATGGCTGAATCAAGGCGTCCAGGCCCTCCGACATCCTCTCTCGCCTTCTGCTGAAGAACCGACTGGCTTTTGCGGTTTGAAAAGTTGCCATGAGATCCATGACAGGAACGCCCCACCGCCGCACTAACATCTCGAACACTTGTGGGTGAAGGGCCCATTCACCCGGATCTACTCTCACTCGACTGAGGAAGTCGGCCTCCACTCCTGCGACATGCGCTGCTGACAATGTCAACAGATACCTCTCGGCCCACACGAACAACTGGTCGGCCTCGCTTTCCAGCACCGAACTGCTGGTCCCCCCTTGCCTATTGATATAGGCCACGGCCGTCGCGTTGTCGGAGAATACCCTTACGGCCTTCCCGCGTAGGCACTCCCGGAACGCTCTTAGCGCCAGCACCACCGCTCGCAATTCCAACCGGTTGATGGATCACGCCCTTTCCTGCACGGACCACACCCCCTGTGCGAACGCGCCCTGGACATGCGCTCCCCAACCGGACAAGCTTGCATCCGTCGTTAGGGGCACCCAATCCGGTACCTCCAACGGCATCCCTTTCTCCAACGACTCCGCCTGCAACCACCAAAGCAGAGAGAGACGTGTCAGCGGCTGACAGGGTAACCGCTGGGCGAGACTGTCGTTCTGATGGGACCATCGCCGAAGTAACGCTCTCTGTATCAAACAGAGAGATTTTGATGGCATGCCGCCGGAAGCAGGAGAAAGGCCCATTGCCTCCTACAGCCCCACAGCCCTTACTGCCAAACCCTCAACCCGTCGAAATGAAGACTGTCTTTGGGTTTTGTTTTTTTTCTTTAGAACGGGACCCCCGTACTGCACCGACTCAAAAACTAACAAGTCCCCAGCTAAACGAGGCTCTCCCGACCGAAAGGAAGCCGAAACCAAAAACCGCCGTTGCACTGAGTAGGTTTACCCGCGCACGCGCGATTCCTGCAAAGCGCAGCCTACCGCCGGCTCAAGGACTGTTACTGAACTAGATAGACAACCCCGGCCCCTTACCATATGATAGGATCCTCTGTTTGGGGCATCCAGCACCCTAGCACTCAGCCGTGATTGCAGCTTCGGTGCCCAGGCTCTGCACCAGCTCCTGCCTCCCGCTCAGCCTTCACAGCATCGCCGGCAAGAACTTCGGCCGCTGACTGACAGGCTCGTGTGCAGCTGCCCTGCAATGCGTTTTCGCCGGTTCCTCACCCAAATGAGCGGGTTCGGGAACGGAAGGACAGCAGCCCCTTTCACCACGGGCTTCTCAAATACCGAGGAAGGCAGAACTCCAAACAAAACGGGGGGGGGGGGGGAGAGGAGGGAAAGCAGAAAAGGAAGAGCTGAAAGATAGAAATAAGCAGCTCAGCACAGCTACTGCCCTGAAATCAGCAACCCCTGACCTAGGATTCCCAAAATCTTTAAAACCTCACTACTTAATTGCTCCTCAAAGTGAGCCCTAACCTGGGGCTCACCAGACCTCCAAGCTGCTTGGAGACAGAAATACTGATCTCAGGAGGCGGATCCAGGGTACTTGTACTGGTGACATTAAGAGAAGTGACCTTTCTCAGTCTCCAAAGCTGCTGGAGGAGGAGCAAGACCCCCAAAATTTCAGGACTAGCCTGGAGAGACGCTAAGGAAGTATTAGTGACTGAAGGTGTACACAGAGTGCCAGAAGATAAGGTATTAGCAGAAGATTTGGCATGGAAATCAACAGAAATATAGGATTCTACATACTTTTTAAATGGATTCCATACTTCTTTTAATTTGGGATAGTCTTTTATCCATGAAATACCTGGAATAAACGCCCTTGTCCTTTTTCAAGGACCAGTACAAGGGTTATTGCTTGTAGCTAATAGAGGCATTCCAGGATGGCTCACAAATCCACCTCCATATTTGCAGAATGGCAAAGAGAAAACAAAAATTATGCTGAATAGGGAATGCCAAGTCAGCAGCATAGCCTTTACCGATCCCCCCATAATCTTCATACAAGTCTGGGTAAACCTATGGAAACAGCCTACCACTGTGACTGAACCAGTACCTTAGAACCATCATGGAGAGATTTGACTTTGCCCTGGAGTAGGTGCTGCCGCCCCTACATTCTCTTACCTTCTTGGGCTTTAAAGAGACTGTCCTCTCTCAGGGGCGAGATGGGGTAGCCCTTTGACCCACTACATATCTACTTTGACTGAACGGGGTTGGCTCTCATAGCATCCAGTTTTTCCCATAGCTGAAGCATGGCCCAGGAGCAGACACACCACAAGTTTGCCACCTCTTTGGTTTTCAAATATTCCTTAATTGCTGCCAGAAAATGTAGTGGAAACATTTCAGGTCTGAAGACCACAATGAGGTGAAGAGCCAAGGTCTCATGTAATACCTCTGTAAAAACAGGTATTAAAAACTTAGAACAGCACAAACATACTAGTACCCAAAACAAAAAGTACCTGGCAAAAAACAAAAACAAAAAAAAGTTTGGGTCAAGAATTTAACAGAATTAATAGGGAAATCAGTAAAAGCAATGAACTGGATATGCAAATCTGCTGCTGTTCTCACCAGGGGTTGATAAGACAGCTTGCATAGTGACAGTTTCCTATCCTGTTCCTGTACAGAAAACAAGTTCCCACTTCCAATTTGGCTCTTTCACACCTTCTGCTTCCTGACAGCTCCTTCTGGTACTGTCAGCTTTTATTTATTTATTTTTTTTAATTCAAAGGAAAACTAAGTCCACTCCCCTCCCCAACCTTATTAAACCTCTTTGCTCTACAGGGAAAAGGAAGCTGCATTTTTAAAACTGCACGTCTTAAGACCTTCACACCTGATCACTAGAGGTAAATTCATTAATGGATCTTTCACTCACAGTATCTTTGTCACAAGTCAGTAAGGCGTTCAGCAGAATACACTATTTATGGCACTTTGACAGGAGCTGTGATGTGAATGCTCCTTCTATGTACCTCTGGAACTGGGCAGAGACCATCCACTAAATACACACAAGCTACCATAACCAGAATTTAACTGGTGGCCTAGAGGCTAAAGTCTCTACAACCTCATGATCACTTTCTTCAGTCATGAAAAACAGTTGGATGAACACCTCTAGAACAGAGTGATGGATTACTAATAGTGGTCTCTTTAGAATGCCTCACTCAGGTCATGCTGCACTCACAAAGTGGTTGGGAAAACTCTGCTGGCAATAAAGGCACAAACTGAGGTTAGGGGCACTCTGCCTTCTCAGCCACTACTGCATCAATCCCCCAACACCATACGTTAGGAGCAGGTGTGGAAAAACGTTTGGAAAACCTGTGTATCAGCTAAAACGTTTTAGAAGACAGGGCAAAACAAAGAAAATTCTTGATTTTCCCTTTTGGTTGATTTTGTGATTGTTTATTTGCGTTATGTTGTCTCTATTTCTCTTTTTGTTAAAAGTATTTCACAGCCCCAGTTTCCTGCAGCTGATGAGATATAGATTCTGTGACAAAAGTCAAAATTCTACAGCAATTCTGTAGCATATTCACATAGATTTCCATATTATGGAATGTTTTTCAGGCCTTCCATAGCCTGGGTCTGCCAGGATTGAGAACGCAGTGGAGGCAGTACCCACAGCCATTAGGGGGGAGAAATAGATTCAACGCCAGCCCTACCAATGAGCAAGGATTTGTGGAGGTTAATTTCATAACAGCGTGTCATAGATGAACACCTACATAGGCACCCAAGTAGGTGCAATTTTATAAAAAGACACAGATGCTTACTTGTCATCATAAAATACTAGTGTAATAGCATAATGTGCGCCTACATTGCGGTTGTGGACATTTACAGCAGCCCTAAAGCTAGTGTAAATGCCATGTCTATAATGTTCTGGTATGCATGTAAACTCTAGTATTTTATAATCTACACATGTACTTGTGAACTCTGCCTATGCACTGCCCAAATCTCACCTCTGTGCATGCCTATAGCGAAATACATGGCATTATATGTATGCACACTTTTATGCTAGTTAGTATTTTAGAAGAGGCCACAGATGCAGGTAAATCAGGGCTTGAAAAATCCTGGGCATCAGGTTGCCATGGCAACTATAAATTGAACACTGGCACCCAGGATTTCATTGCCCCCTCCCTCAGCCATCATCCGATATTTTCTTACTCTTCCTGCCATGTTTGCTGCTCCGCCACGTACAGCTGACACCATACTCACTGGTGTTGGGGGGAGGAGGGAGAAAGGCCCAATTAAGCTTTTGTTTCCCACAGACAATAGGAAAACAGTAAACCGGGCCCTTAAAAAAGGAGCTGCGCTACATATTTTGGGGAATGCAGGGGGGGGGGGAGGCACTGTGACCTAGGTCTTGGCAGCCAGCTCCTAAATGTCTAAAGCTGGCTCCTAGATTCCAAGATTTGTTGAGGCTTGCTGTAAATGACTAAAATACTGCCAATGTATTGCTTAAAGCACGCACTGTCTTATAAAATTACCCACATATTGCCAGATTCCAGTCTTAGATCCAACTTGGTTCATCAAGAACCTACCTCACAACTCTGGTATCATTTGCACTGTGGTTGAAAACTCCCTTGCACTCAGGTGAAACATGCCACAAATGTTCCTAGACTCAAACACTCTAATCTTGATCCCTGTATCCCATCCACCTAAACACCCATCTACAAATCTGCCCTCTTTCAAAGCTCACAGAAAAGGTAGTTCCCACTTAGCTCATGCAATATATTGAAGCATTCTATGCATTATATCTCAATCAGTCCAGTTTCCATGCAGAATACAGCACAGAAACCACTCTTACTGCCATACTCTATGACAGTGATGGCTAACCTTTTTGAGCCCGAGTGCCCAAACTGCCGCACAAAACCAAAGAATTTCCTCAAAGTGCCAGCACATCAATTAAAGCCCCATTTGCATAAGGTGCTTCATTTGCATAAATATTTGCATAATGTTACCATACACTAACTTTTAGTAAACATGCCTCTTAATGAGTATATGGATAAAGAAAGACTAAAAGGTTTCTACATTACTATAATCCAGTACCAACCGCCAGGCACATTAGGAACTACTACAAACGCTGCCCATTTAGAACCCATAGCAAACCCGCCGTATCCTAACAGCACTACCAGGACTCACAAAGCACCATACTCTACCTATCAAAAGGCAACACTGCAAATATTAAACCAATACATCTCAGAGAACAACAATACATGACCTACTGGGGAAAGAACAAGTGGCAATGTCAAATAGGAATTATATAAACAGAATACCTCAGCTCAGTTACACATGCAGAACAGACCATCACCAAACAAGGAATCACAATTTAGAAACAGGAAGACAATAATTAAACTGGGAACCCCAAAAGCCAAACTTGGAATATACAACAACACTGTAGAAATAAAACTATATATTAATTTCCTCTTGTACTAAACAAAGCGCAAAAATTAATGATGCACATTTCCCAGAGCTGACATATTCCAGTTAATAAATTCAAAATAAAGAGATATTTTTCTACCCTTTGTGCATTTTTTTTTCAGTTGCAATTGTTCCAGCCACTTTCTTCTGGTTTCTTCGTGTCTTCTGCTAACTCTCCATCTGCTGTCCATTTGTCCTTTCTTCTGTCTTCTTGTTTTTTTTTTCCATTCTCTCTCTACATCTGCTTTAACATACTAATCTTTCTCCTTTGGCTCTTTCCTCATTCCTATTTCATCTACTCAAAATTTACCCCTCCATCCTCAATCCCCACTTACTCTCCCAATACCCGGCCAATTGTAGATTTTTTATCCCTCCCACACAAAATATTTTTCCCCTCTCCATTTTACTCTCCCAGCCCCATCCCAGGCTAATCCTCCCCCAACACCAGCTCCCTTCTAGTTCCAGCCTCACCCAGCATCCATTCCCTTCTAGTCCCTGCATCAGCCCATTTCCAGTCCTAGCAGCCCCCCAACCCAATACCAGTCCTATCCCCCCCCTCATCAACCCACTTCCAGTCCTAACCCCCCATCACCCCATTTTCAGTTTAAGCCCCCCCCTATAACCCATTACCAGTCCTAACCCCCCACTTCCAGTCAGCCCCCCATAGCCCATTGCCAGTCCTAACCCCCCCATCAGCCCACAGTCCATTACCAGTCCTAACCCCATCAGCCCACCTCAAGTCCTAACCCCTCCCCATCAGCCCATTTCTTGTCCCAGCCCCCCCATAGCCCATTATCAGTCCTAAACCCCCCCATAGCCCATTACCAGTCCTAACCCCATCAGACCACCTCCAGTGTTAACCCCCCATCAGCCCATTTCCAGTCCTACCCCCACCCATCAGCCCACCTCAAGTCCTAACCCCTACCAATCAGCCCATTAGCAGTCCTAACCCCCCCTAGCCGATTAGCAGTCCTAACCCCCCCTCTCTAGCCCATTAGCAGTCCTAACCCCCCCCCATAGCTCATTTCCAGTCCTAACCCACATCAACCCATTTCCTGACAGCCCCCATCAGACCACAGCCTTTAGCTGTCCTACCCCCCCATAGCCCATTAGCAGTCCTAACCCCCCCCCTAGCCCATTAGCAGTCCTAACCCCCCCCCCATAGCCCATTACCAGTCCTAACCCCCATCACCCCATTTCCAGACAGCCCCCATCAGCCCACAGCCCCTTAGCAGTCCTAACCCCCCCTAGCCCATTAGCAGTCCTAACCCCCCCCCCCAGCCCATTAGCAGTCCTAACCCCCCCCCCCCCCCCGGCAAATTTAAAAACAGAAAAAGCGGGCTCTGGCTGCTGCCGCGGACGCGGCAGCATGCAGTGTCCCGCGGGCCCCCTCCGCCCGCTAAGCCCCTCTGCAAGGGCTTTCAGATTCGCGAGGGAGACAGCGTCTCCCTCGCGTCTCTGTTAAGCCCGCAGGGGCTAATGGGAAATTTCCCATCAGTCCCTCGCGTCTAAAGGGGCTGATGGGAAATTTCCCATTAACCCCTGCGGGCTTAACAGAGACGCGAGGGAGACGCTGTCTCCCTCGCGAATCTGAAAGCCCTTGCAGAGGGGCTTAGCGGGCGGAGGGGGCCCCGCGGGACACTGCATGCTGCCGCGTCCGCGGCAGCAGCCAGAGCCCGCTTTTTCTTTTTTTGCGGACCTTCACGCGTGCCAGCTGCAAGGCCTTCGCGTGCCACAGCTGGCACGCGTGCCACAGCTGGCACGCGTGCCATAGGTTCGCCATCGCTGCTCTATGATATTCATGCTCTTCTCTACCATAGTGAGCCTGCTCTTCTCATATCCCTTGATCTTTCTGCTGCCTTTGAACTCATTGATGACCCTCTCCTACTGATCCTTTTGGCAGAGCTCAGCCTGGGAGGCACTGTTCTCAATGGTTTTCCTCCTTACTGGACAACCGAGAGTTCTCCGTCTCATTTGTTCCTCAATCTACCCCCTTCACTGCAGAGTTCCCCAGGGCACTAGACTCTTTGCTCCTTTATGTTCTATTTTTTCAAGAGGGGTTGAAGCGTCTTATGCATTAGAGTGGCTAACTCACTAAAGAGTGCTTTAAACTAGATTTGTTGGAGACGAGTGAAGAAAGCCCTCAGGTAAAGCACAGTTACTTACCTGTAACAGGTGATCTCTGGGAACAGCAGGAATAAGTCTTCACATATGGGTACGTCGGTACCAACGGAGCCTGCGTGGGAACGCTCCCCAGCTTCCCAAAAAGGAAAGCTTTTGGGAGCATCCCACAGCGCCTGCGCGCTTGCCTTCCCGCCTTTGCTAACCAACTCTCCTCAGTTCAAGTTTAAAGCTGAGACAATAGAGAGAGAGGAAAGGAAAGATAGAAAAGAGGTACAACTCCTAGGGGAGGTGGGAGGGTTGTGAAGACTTATTCCTGCTGTTCCCAGAGATCACCTGTTACAGGTAAGTAACTGTGCTATCTCCAGGAACAAGCAGGAATGAGTCTTCACATATGGGGACTCCCTAGCTAAGATGCCTGGGAGATCCCCAAGGATAAGAGACCCAGAAAGGGATCTGCGTCCTCCTATGGATCTCAGGCATCCATCCAGGGAAGGAGGGTAGGAGTTGTTTAAGAATGGAACAGGTGTTTGAGACAGCCTGACCAAACAAGGCATCCCGGCGGGAGTCCTTGTCCAAGCAGTAATGGGCTGTGAAGGTATGAACCGAGGCCCAGGTGGCTGCTCGACAGATCTGGTCGATGGACACAGAATTTAGATGAGCCATAGAGGTGGCCATGGCCCTCACATTATGAGCTGTGACATGGCTCTCCAGAGAAAGGTTCTTACTCTGGTAGGCGAAAGAAATACACTGAGCAATCCAATTGGACAGTGTTCTCTTAGAGACTGGAAGTTCCAAATGAGAAGGATCAAAAGCAACAAAAAGCTGGGAAGACTTTCTCTGTTGCTGTGTCCTGTGTAAGTAAAAAGCAAGAGCTCTTTTACAATCCAGAGTATGAAGATTCCTCTCTGCACTGGATGCATGAGGAGCAGGAAAAAAGACAGGTAAATATACCTCTTGATTAAGATGAAAAGGTGAGTCCACTTTAGGCATAAAGTGTGGATTTGTCCTAAGGACTACCTTATCATGATGGAACCTTGTATAAGGTGGATTAGCCACTAAGGCCTGCAGTTCACTGATGCGGCGAGCAGAAGTGACTGCAATGAGAAAAATAACCTTCCAGGAAAGGAATTTCAAGGAGGTAGTGGCTAAAGGTTCAAAAGGTGGCTTCATAAGCTGACCAAGAACCAAATTTAAGTCCCATGCCACCGGAGGAGGCCTAATGGGAGGTTTAGTCAAAGTTAGGCCTCTCATGAATCTTGCAATGAGGGGATGAGAGGAGATAGGTTGTCCATTGATGGGCTTAAGGGACGCTGCAATAGCACTCAAATGGACTCTTACTGAATTTGTCTTAAGTCCTGCATTGGAGAGATGCAGGAGATAATCTAACAGAGAAGTTAAAGGTAGTGCTAGAGGGTCAAGACCCTTTTCAGCACACCAAATGGAAAATCTTTTCCATTTAAAAGCATAGGAACGCCTGGTGGAAGGTTTTCTGGAAGCATGGAGGATATCCTTCACTTGCTGAGAAAGATTTAAGTCTTGAAGGTCTAGGCCTTCAGTAACCAAGCTCTGAGGTGAAGGGGTTTGGGTGCCACAAAGTCCCTTCCTCCTGGGACAGGAGGTCTGGAGCAGCTCCCAAGTCCAGGGAGGGGGCTTGGGAGAGATGCAGAAGTAGAGGGTACCACACTTGGCGTGGCCAGCATGGAGCTATGAGGATCATAGATCCTTGATCCCTCTGGAGTTTGAATAGAGTCTTGGGAATCAAGGGAATGGGTGGAAAGGCATACAGGAAGCCCTGACCCCAGTGAAGGAGGAAGGTATCCTTGGCCTGAACTCCCTGACACGGAATTCTGGAACAGAACCGGGGAAGTTTGGCATTCCATGGACTTGCAAAGAGGTCTATTAATTTAATTAACAGATTTATGGTCTATGTTCGGGGTTCCCCATTCTTGGAAGATTCTGAGTACCTGATCCATATGCAGGGACCATTTGTGTGGAAGCAGAACTCGACTGAGTCTGTCTGCCCAAGAGTTTTGGATTCCTGGGAGGTATACTGCCAGGAGATGGATTTGATGCTCTCTGGCGAAGGCCCATAATCTTAAAGCTTCATTGCAAAGCGACAGAGAGCCAGTTCCTCCTTGCTTGTTTATGTAAAACATGGCTACTTGATTGTCCGTATGAATGAGGACTGTCTTGTAGCTGAGGAGGGTATGAAAAACCTTGAGAGCTAGAAAAACTGCTCGAAGTTCCAAGTGGTTGATATGAAGAGAGGTCTCCAGTGGGGACCAAGTGCCTTGAGTGGAGAGGTCTTGTAGATGAGCTCCCCAACCTGTTTGGGAGGCATCTGTTGTGAGGGTTGCTTGGGGCAACAACTGTTGGAAGGGGGACCCCAGCAACAGATTTTGAGTGGACATCCACCATTGGAGAGACCAAAAGAGACGTTTGGAGGTTGCTATTTGGTCTGAGAGAGCTCCTGAAGCTTGAGTCCACTGGGTGGACAAAGTCCATTGAGCTGCTCTCATGTGTAGGCGAGCATAGGGTACCACATGTACTGTGGAAGCCATATGGCCTAGCAGTTGTAGCATCTCCCGGGCAGTTAAGTGGTTCTTTGACTGAATCTGGAAGGCTAACTGCACTAGACGTTGGCAACGGGCCTGAGGAAGGTAGGCCCTTGCAGTGGTGGTATCCAACCAGGCCCCTATGAATTCCAGGGACTGAGTAGGGGTGAGCTGGGACTTTGGGAGGTTTACCACAAGTCCCAGATACTGCAGAATGCGCATTGTGCGGTCCAGGGAAATCTGGGCCTCTGACTGAGATGGAGCTCTGATGAGCCAGTCGTCCAGGTATGGGAAGACAAATATTCCCAGAGTGTGTAGAAATGCAGCAACTATTGCCATGCATTTGGTGAACACTCTGGGAGCAGAGGCCAGACCAAAAGGAAGTACTCTGTATTGGTAATGTTTTTCTTGGAAAAGAAAACGTAAGAATCTCCTGTGAGATGGATGGATGAGGACATGTGTGTACGCATCCTTGAGAACTAGAGAACAAAGCCAATCCTGACTTTGAAGGTATGGAAGGAGGGTGCCCAGAGAAAGCATCTTGAACTTCTCCTTGCATAGGAATTTGTTCAATTCTCTGAGATCTAAGATGGGTCCGTATCCCCCTGTCTTCTTCGGAATGAGAAAATAGGGGGAGTAGAACCCTGACCCTTGTTGAAGAGGAAGTTCTTCTATTGCCCTTTGGGCAAGAAGGGTAGTCACCTCCTGACTGAGAAGGTCGAGAAGAGATGTGGGAGAATTGAAGTGTCTCACCATGGTGTGGGGAGGAAGGTCTGAGAAATGAAGTTTGTAGCCCTCTCTTATGATGGAGAGGGTCCACTGCTCTGATTTGCTCCCATCTGGGAGCAAAATGAGCTAACCTTCCTGGAATGGTGAGAGGTTCTGGCTGTTGTAGAGCCAGAAAGGCTAAGTTCTCTAGCATCAAGTCAAAAACCCTGAGGAGGTTGGGACTGCTGAGTTGCAGCAGCCCCTGTAGACTTAGGCCTGGCCTGCTTAGGTTGCTGACGCTTAGTGGCAAAGCGACCTGTAGAAGATTGTTGGCCAGAAGTAGAAGGAAATCTGCCCTTTTTGTAAAAAGACTTTTTAAAAATCTTTTTCTTGGCAGGAATGGAGGTTAACTTTGAAAGTCTATCCAGAGCAGAGTTCTCTGCATCCATCTGAGTGGCTTTTATTTGCCACTCTTTGCCAAATAGATTTTCACCTGTACAGGGCAGATTTCCTAAGCCATCTTGAACCCAGGGTTCTAGATCAGAAGCCTGGAGCCAAGCAATTCTGCGAGCAGCTATGGCAATGCCTGAGGCACTGCTGGCACCTTCAAAGGAGTCAAAAGAAGTAATTAGATCTTACCTGCTAATTATTGTTCCTGAAGGAACGACAGTCCAGTCCCTTACTTCTGGGGTTACGCAACCCTTCCAGCAGCTTGGAGGCTGAGCCCAACCTTTTTGGGGCTGGAGCGGTATAAATACCACTGTAACCACCCACAGACCCCAGTAGACGAATGACAAAGCAGACTTAATGAACTTTCAATAGTAACTTGAACCACATCACACAGCACAGGAATATTTAACCAATTAAGGACTTTTTTTTTTTTTGGATTAGGAGAAGGAGGGGAGTGAGGCCAACAGCCGGAGGTGGTTTACTTGCGACCGACCGAGTCAACCTTCAACTGCCCTCCTGTGCCCATAGCAGACCCCACGCTCGGTCCGCAGCTCCGCCCTTGGCTAATAGGCCGAACCGGCTAACGAAATCCGGGTGGGATCAGGGACTGGACTGTCGTTCCTTCAGGAACAATAATTAGCAGGTAAGATCTAATTACTTCTTCCTTATCGTCACTCCAGTCCAGTCCCTTACTTCTGGGATGTACCAGAGCAGTTCAATCCTGGGTGGGATTCGTCATGCCGGACTGCAGAACCGCAAAACCAAACCGAGCGTCCGCTGAACTCTGAACATCCAGCCTGTAGTGCTTGGTGAAGGTATGTAGGGAGGACCAAGTCGCCGCCCTACAGATATCCAGAGGAGGAACTAGACTGAATTCTGCCCAGGAGGTAGCTTGTGCACGAGTCGAGTGTGCACGCAGTCCCACTGGGACCTGCTTCCCTTTCAGGATATAGGCGGAAGCAATTGCTTCTCTGATCCACCTGGAGATGGAGGCCTTGGCCGCCGCCTCCCCCTTGTGTGGACCTCCGAACTGAATGAATAGCCGGTCGGACTTCCGGAAGGGAGCTGTGCGAGAAAGATAACGCTTCAAGGCCCTCTGGACGTCTAGGAGGCGAAGCTTGCTGTATCTACCTTCATGCCTGTCGGCCGGGAAGGCCGGGAGAGTAACTGTCTGGTTCACATGGAAGGGAGAGCTAACCTTGGGCAAAAAGGAAGGAACCGTGCGCAGGACTACCTTGTCATTGAGAAAGGCTAGAAAGGGGGGCTGAGCGGACAGCGCTTGGAGTTCCGAGACCCGCCTGGCCGAGCAAATAGCGACCAGAAAAACCGTCTTCAGGGTTAGATCCTTTAAGGAGGCCCTCTTTACTGGCTCAAAGGGTTCCCCGATCAAGGCATTTAGCACGAGGTTGAGATCCCAAGGGGGGATGATCACCCTCCGTTGAGGGCGCAAACGTCTAACCGCTCTTAGGAACCTGGCCACATCCGCGTGGGCCCCGAGGGACTTACCGCGGACCTTACCTCTATAGCACGCGATTGCGGCCAGCTGGACCCGTAAGGAGCTGTGCGCTAGACCCTTGTCAAACCCTGCTTGCAAGAATTCTAGGACCTCCGGAACCGAGGCCAAAAGGGGTTTCCTTCGGTGTTCGGCACACCACGCTTCGAAGATGCGCCAAACTCTTACATAGGAGAGACAGGTGGAGCGCTTCTTAGCCTTCAACAGTGTCGAGATTACCACTCCTGAGTACCCTCGCTTCAGGAGCCTCGCCCTTTCAATAGCCATGCCGTAAGCGAGAATCGATCCACGTGAGGCATCCGGACCGGGCCTTGTCTCAGAAGGTCCCTTCTGCAGGGGAGCCACCAAGGTTGGTCGGCGAGCAACCTCACCAGATCCGCATACCAGGGGCGGTGAGGCCAATCCGGGGCTATGAGAATTATGAAACCCTGGTGAGTCTCCACTCGCTGGAGAACCTTTCCGATAAGGGCCCAAGGGGGGAACACAGAGCAGACCTTCCGAAGGCCATTTCTGGGACAGGGCATCCAGGCCTTCGGACATTCTTTCCTTCCGTCGACTGAAGAAACGATCCACCTTGGCGGACGAGAACCATGCCATGAGATCCATGACTGGGAGCCCCCAACGGGCAACTATTTGATCGAAAACCTCCTGCTCCAGTTCCCACTCCCCGTGGTCTATCTTGCACCTGCTGAGGTAATCGGCCGTGACGTTGTCCAAGCCGGCCACGTGCTGAGCTGAAAGTGCTTCCAATCGAATCTCCGCCCATTGGAAAAGAGCGTCCGCCTCCTTCTCCAAGGCGGGACTGCTGGTGCCGCCCTGGTGGTTGATGTAAGCCACCGCGGTGACATTGTCGGAGAGCACGCGAACTGCTCTTCGTTGCACTAAGGACTCGAGAGACTTGAGCACTAGGACAACGGTCCTCAATTCCAGTCTGTTGATGGGCCAGAGAGACTCCAACGGTGTCCAGCAACCCTGGACGAACTGGTCTTCGCAATGAGCCCCCAAACCCGCCAGCCTGGCATCCGTCGTCAACAGCAACCACTGATGGGGCTCGTGGGGCATCCCGTGACCCAGATTTCTCGGGCACCGCCACCAGAAGAGGGCCCGTTTGGTCCGCGGGGCGCAAGGTAACTGCATGGACAATGGATGGTGCTGAGGAGACCATCGACGCAATAGAGCCCGCTGTAACGGTCGCAAGTGAGCCCTGGCCCATGGCACTACTTCTATCGCCGCCGCCATGGTTCCCAGCAGCTGAAGATAATGCCACGCTGAGGGGATTCGTCTGTTCAGAAACTGCATGACTAGTAGCCTTAGGTCCCTTGACCTCGTAGGGGACAGGAATACTCTGCCTCTGCTGGTGACGAACCTTGCTCCGAGGTACTCGAGGTCCTGGGAGGGAGTCATCCTGCTTTTTGCTCGATTGATGACCCACCCCAGCTCTTCTAGAACTTGAACCACTCTGACAGTAGCCGAGCGACTTTCCTCTTCTGACTTTGCCCTTATCAGCCAATCGTCCAGGTAAGGGTGCACTAGTATTCCCTCTTTCCGTAGGGCCGCCGCCACAACCACCATCACCTTGGTGAAAGTCCTTGGGGCCGTCGCTAGGCCGAAGGGCAGAGCCTGGAATTGGAAGTGACCTCTTGGCACTGCGAATCTGAGGAACTGTTGGTGGGACTTCCTGACCGGGATGTGCAAGTAGGCTTCTGTCAAATCGAGAGATGTTAGGAACTCTCCGCCCCTCACGGCTGCTATGACTGACCGTAGGGTTTCCATCCGAAAGTGTGGTACCCTGAGACAGCGATTGACCTGCTTTAGATCCAGGATCGGGCGATAAGACCTTTCTTTCTTTGGTACCACAAAGTAAATCGAGTACCGACCCGTACCGCACTGATCTGGAGGTACTGGGACTACGGCCCCGAGTGCTATTAGTCGGGCGAGCGTTACCTCCACCGCCGTCCTCTTCACCGAGGAGCCGCAGGGAGACTGAACAAAGGCTGGAAGTATTTGCTTTGCAAATTCGAGAGCATAGCCCTCTCTGATCACCTCTAGGACCCATTGGTCGGACGTGACCCGGGTCCAGGCTGGGAGAAACTGCCGTAGACGTCCACCCACCGGCAGCCCGACCCCCTGGACCCCCGTCCTCTCATTGTTGTTTTCTAGGACCCGAGGAGGGAGCCGAGGTACCAAAACCTCGACCTGCTCCTCGAAACCCTCTAAAACCTTGTCCCCTTGAAGGAAAACGGCCCCTGGGGAAGGAGTTTGACCTGGCTGGGCGAAACCTCCGAGAGTCCCTAGGTTGGTTACGCACTGGGGCTAGGGAGCGCCCTTGCTTAGGTCTGTCTTCCGGAAGTCTGCCTCCCTTAGACTCGCCAAGGTCCTTCACCAGCTTCTCTAAATCTTCACCAAATAACAGCTTCCCCTTAAAGGGAAGTCGACTCAGGCGAGCCTTCGAGGATGCATCGGCTGCCCAAGTCCGTAGCCACAAATAACGCCTAGCTGCCACCACCGAGGCCATATTCTTGGCTAGGCTTCTGATGAGGTCATACTGACTATCCGCCAGGTAGGCTGCCCCGAATTCCAATCTAGCAGCGTTGGCCTGCCTCTCGTCTGCGGAACTCTCCGCTGACTGGAGCTGTTGTGACCACCTTAAACAGGCCCGCGCCACCCAAGCTCCGGAAATGGAGGCCTGCAAGGCGAGGGCGCTTACGTCAAATGCCTGCTTCAGAAGCGCGTCCAATTTTCTGTCTTGAGAATCTCTCAGAGCCGTGCTGCCCTCGACTGGGATCGTGGTCTTCTTAGTAACTGCTGATACCGCTGCATCCACCCTGGGGGACCTCAGCAGTTCTTTGTCTGCCTCCGGAAGAGGATATAGGCGAGTCATGGATCGGACCCCCCTTAAACTTGACTCTGGTTGATCCCATTCTTCCTGGATCATCTGACGTACCACCCTGTGGACAGGAAAAACCTTCTGCGATCTCCTGAAGGCCTGGATTAACGGATCCTCTAACGCCTCCTCCTCCGCTGGCGTGTCTGAGGCTACATTGAGCGCTTTCAGCGACTCATTGATTAAAGCCGGGAGCTCCTCCCGACGAAAGACTCTAATTATCCGTGATTGTTCTTCTTCTGGGATCTCCCCTTCTTCAAGCTCCTCCTCATCCTCGTCCAAATCTTTGTCCGAGTTCTCCTCCTCCGGGGTCCCCTGCGAGAGGGACGCGAGGGGTTCCTCGCAACTCACCCGAGGGCGCTTAGGTAGGATCTCGGACTCCGAGTTGCTTGCTCTCCTGGTTCCGGCCAACTTGTCTTCCGCCGACGGACCAGCCTCCCCTGTTCCAAAGCCCTGCTTACGCAAGCAATAGGCCTTGTGAAGCAGGAGGATGAAGTCAATGGAGAAAAAATCCCCGACCCCCCCATCCCCAGCGGGTAGGGGGGGCATGGGCAGAGGAGGAGTGGGTAGGTCCAAGGAAGTAGGAGGAGGAAACTGGGACCCCCCTCCCCCCCTAGGGGATCTCCGGATCCCTGAGAAGACTGTGTCATAGTCAAGCTAATCTCTTGCTCCACGGAGGCAGCCACTGCAGCACAGCCCCTGCAGATCGCTGCCTCCGAAGAAGTACCTCTGCGAACACCACAGGATGGGCACCTGGGCTTGGCCGCCATGTTCTGGATAGAGGCTACTGCGGCCCTTCCTGCTCCGGGCTGGGGCAATTGTCCTAACCAAGTACAGGCAGGAGAGCTCAAGTACAGCTTAAAAAATAAAAAAGGAAACAGTCTGCACAGACCAAGAGACTACCCCTTTAAGAATTAAATAATGAAATTAAATAATAAAATTAAAATAAGCTAACATTAAACGAAAAATTTAAAGAAAAGCAGAGGAATTACAAAATAAATTCCAATCCCTTAATTCAATGCCCCAGTACTTGCGGTTTGTGGATTCATTCCGTAGAAAAATGCTGTGCCCGACTCAGCGATTCCTGGCCGTTGGCTCTACACGTGGTAGGCCTCACCACGTGGAGCCTGAACGGCGGATCGCGAGTCTTCCCTCTGACCGGCTTAAGCCCCGTTGGCAGAATGGAGCTGGAAACCGTGTTTCACCCCGATCTGAAGGAACCGCCGCTTTAAATCGCTCCCCCGCTGCTTTTTCTCCGTGCGTCTGGAGCCCCGGAGCTCACCTCTGCATCCGGGACTTTGCCGGCAGTGAATACTTGCATCGCGGCGTTGCCTCAAGCGCTCAGCCACCAGAAGGGCTTCGGCGCGAGGCGAGGCAGGGCAGGGCTGCGGTGAAATTGAGCAGGAGCCCTCCGAATCGGCAGCAGAGGAGGTCTGAAGGTTTTCCTCGATGCTGCATACAGCACACCACCTCCGATCTCAGGCCCGGCCAGAGAGGGGGGGGGGGGGGGAGAGGAGCAGGGAGAAACTTAAAGGTACAGATGTCCTCCTCCGGCAGAAAGGAAAACAAAAGGTAAATAAAGGTAAATAAAGTAGATCAAGTAAATAATAATACAAAAGAAATTTAAACTAAAGGAAGACTCCAGTAAGCCCTAGGCTTACGGAACCCTCCAGCTGCTTGGAGGCTGAGAATACTGGGGTCTGTGGGTGGTTACAGTGGTATTTATACCGCTCCAGCCCCAAAAAGGTTGGGCTCAGCCTCCAAGCTGCTGGAAGGGTTGCGTAACCCCAGAAGTAAGGGACTGGACTGGAGTGACGATAAGGAAGCTGCCCTGTTGGAAAACTTTGAAATGTCTTGAGTATGCTTAAGCAAAAGGAGGAATTCATCCCTTTTATCTTCTGAAAGAAAAGGGAGGAAGTTGTGCAGTTTTTGTGCAACTTCTTTTAGAAACATACCCATGTAAAGGCTATATATGAGTTGATTCTGGCAATAAGCATACTGGCTTGGAAGATTTTCCTACCAAAAGCATCCAAGGTCCTGCATTCTCTTCCTGGAGGAGCAGAAGAGTGTCACTTTGTACTCTTTATCCTCTTCATAGCTGACTGCACCACAATGGAATGGTGAGGAAGCTGAGTTTTCTGAAATCCAGGACAAGGAGGGACACGATACATAGTGTCCAGTCTGCGAGAATGAGGAGAAAGAGTGAGAGGAGTCTCCCATAAATCAATCATGTGTTTATGAAGAATCTCATGAATTGGTAAGGTGACTGCCTCTCTAGGAGCCTTAGAGTATCCTAAAATATCTAATTTCTTTGCTCTAGGCTCCGATTCAGAGGTTACTGCAATAGAGAGTCCTTTAGCTACTTCTCTTATGAAGTCTTGAAAGGATAAGTCCTCTGGAGGAGACATTCTTCTTTTTGGAGAAGAAGGCTCCTCAGGAAGGGCTATGGATACTTCAGGAGATTCATCTGATGAATCAGAATCACCAGAGGAATCGAAGTATCACCTGTCAGGGTGCTCTTCTAACGCTCAATACGCGTATCGAGCGGTATCGACATCGGGCGTCCCCGGTACCGGATCGGTACCGAGAAGTAGCCCTGGACAAGGAACCGCTGCAGTCGGTATCCTGGTCGATGTCGATGCAGTCAGTACCGGTATCGGCACTGGTGCTGGTACCGGAGCAGATACCGACAACGGAGCTCGTTGTGGTACCATCAGCGTCGCAGCTCGAATGAAGGCCGTGATAGCCTGCTGCATGGACAGAACATTCTGATCCATCAACGCCATGAATGCCTGGAAATCGGTACCGGGAGATTGTGCCGGTACCCCAGAGCAATCTAACAGGTGATCGGTCGAGGCCGTGCCATTGATGTCAACCTGTAACCCCATAGGAGGAGCTTTGGAAGCCGGAGCTTCCCACCGGGGTTGTTTTGCTGGGGCAGGATCCTCGAGGGCAAGCCCGGAGGCATCTTGATGCTTAGAGGGAGATCTACCCTTCGAGGACCTGCTAGGTTTATGTTTGGTTACCTGAGATCCATCAGGAGAAGACCTGGAAGATGTCGATGCTACCGACGGTGCATCAGCGGGAAACAGCACATGGAGCTTAGCTGCTCAGTTCTGTAACCCCCGTTTAGACATTAGAGAGCAGGACAGATAATCCGGAATGAAGTGTTCAGGACCCCAACATTTAAGACACCATTCATGGGTATCTGTAACAGAAATAGTACCGCTACACTTAGTACATTTTTTGAACCCGGAGGCTGGTTTTTCCATGAGGGAAATTTTCTTGTGAGCCCTGAGGCCCAAGAAGAAAACTACACCAAGTGAGGAACAATATATATATATTTATATATTTATTTTTTTTTTTTTTTAAAAGAAAGAAAAAGACCGGCAGTACCGATCCGGAGTCGGGGAAGGCAGACACGCGACCAAAGAAATAAAATAAAATAAAGAACTTCTTCAGCGGTGACAGGGCTCGACCTGCTGGCTCCGCGGCAAAGAAGAACTGAGGAGAGTTGGTTAGGAAAGGCGGGAAGGCAGCACGCAGCCGCTGTGGGATGCTCCCAAAAGCTTTCCTTTTTGGGAAGCTGGGGAGCGTTCCCGCGCAGGCTCCGTCGGTACCGACGTACCCATATGTGAAGACTCATTCCTGCTTGTTCCTGGAGATGTAAAATACCTCCCTCTGTAGACATAGGTGAAAGGGGCAACATCTGGAAAGCAGGGTGTATTAATGCCCATAGTATAGGAAATAAGATTCCAGATGTTGAAGCTTTAATGGAAGAAGCCGACTTTGATTTAGTGGCAGATACGGATACATGGTTCACGGAGAACCATGACTGGGATATAATAATACCAGGCTATAATTTATTCAGGAAGGGCAGGGCAAGGAAGAAAGAAGTGTCACTATATGTAAAAGATATCCTTAAAGGGAAAAAGAGGACTGTTGTAGTGGTTGGTATGGAAGGGCAGACTAGATAGAACATGTAGTCTTTTTTTCTGCCGTCATGATTCTATGTAACATCCGGCTTATTGACATCACCTATCGGCAGTATCCCTCCTTTTCATAGTGACATTGAGGTTGTCTTCATTTAATTCTTTGTAGGTAGTTTGTATATAACACCAATGCAAATGGATGCTCCATTCCCTCTTTCCAGTTTCACCCACAATGCCTCCCCCTTCTCTCGTAAGCCCTGCAGCAACGCCCACGTCAGTGTGACTGACTGGGGAACCCCCAGGATAGGTTTGGGAACCACTGTTAGTTTAACAGTTCAAACTAACAGTGGTTCCCAAACCTATCCTGGGGATTCCCCAGTCAGTCGAGTTTTTTGGATATCTGCAATGAATATGTATGAGGTCAATTTGCATGCAGTGGAAGCAGTGTATGCAAATCTACATCAAGCATATTCATTGTGGATATCCTGAAAAACTGACTGGCTGGGGAACCCCCAGGACAGGTTTGCCAGACTGGGTCAGACCAATTATCCATCAAGCCCAGTATCCCGTTTCCAATAGTGGCCAATCCAGGGTCATAAAAACTTGGCAGAATCCTGAAAGGTAAACAACTATGGATAGCATTATGAAACTCTTAACACAAAAAAACCCTCTCATATACAAGATAATGACACACTTGAACATTTGATTTAGTCATATAAAAAGAGTACATTTTTTGGACGATAATGTTCTGAATTGTGAACAGCATTTGCTACCCTTTCATTGAATAGCATTTTTTTATATTAAGTTTATTTGATGAGGGATTATTTTCACAAGGATGTCACACCCATCATTTCTTGCATAATATTTTTGCACCTTAAGTAAAAGGAGTTTTTTTAGGATGATGATACTTGCACAATTTCACCATAAAAATGTGAATTCTTTAATCTTGACATCTTTTTCTCCATAATATTTATGTAATCGGTAAATTATACTGGAATGAAGGGCAGACTGGCGAGGCGGTTATGATCTTTCTCTGCTGTCATTTTTCTCCATTTAAGTTTAATGCTTTTTTTTGCCTCACTACCAATTTTTCCCCTTTGGTTTAATATTAGATTTCTCTCATTGCACCACGGATAGCTCACTGTTCACATCTCCAGTTATCTACAGCAGTAGCTCTCAACCCAGTTCTCAGGACACACCTAGCCATTTGGGTTTTCAATACAATGCATGCCATCTTGAGGACTATTGATACTTCTGATTGTATTTGTAATTAGTTGAATGTTGCTTTAAAAATTGTGGAAGTATGCATCTTTTCTGTACAAGCAGTTTTTTTTTTTTTTATAAAGTTTTCAAACAAAAAAAAAAAGCAAGCAAAGGAGGGAGGAAGTGACGTCACCGGAGCCGAAGGCAGCTTGAGAAAGTTGCTCCGGCACCTACCCCGGCATCGGGAGGATAGTGGAGCCCCCTGGAGGTGGAAAATAGTCACCCCGGGTGTGGGAAGCCGGCGGGAGGCGGTGGGAGTCGGCAGAATGCCGGAGATAGCTAAATTCAGCGGCAGTGAGTGGTCGTCGTGGGAAAAGAGGGCAGCCGCGTGTGTGAGCAAAATGGCGCCCGGAGCTATGGCGGGAACAGCGGGAGAAGCAGGCAACAAGCAGTGAGGAGCTGGAGGCCTATACTCCCCACCACCGGGAGTACTTCGGGCAGCACTGCAGCAGAGAAATCGAGGAGTCGGAGGTGAGAAGAACCGAAGGAGTGCTGGTAGCAAGCATAGTGCTGGCAACGGGTGTAGGAGATCTGCAGCGTAGTGACCGGAAGGAAGTGCGGTACGGCCGGAGAACCCCGGGAGGGGCAGTGAGCAGATCGGGAGCTGCCCTACCGACAGCAGGGAGAGGGTGTGCCCTGGAGGACTGCGAACAGACAGAAAAAAATCTGTAAATTGGGCTGAAGTGCCTGCCAATACTTGGAGGCCAGAGTAACACCAAGATGACAAACAGAAGGAAAGCAGCTGACCTCAGAGAATACATTTACTCTGGGGCACAAGGAGGGAGGAATGAACCAGGGCAGAATGAGAACAAAAAGCACCACGAGGGGCCCGGAGAGCCGGGGGGAGAAGGAAAGGTAGTGTCTGTGAAAGCCCCTGGAGTGGATCCTGCAACAAATATCACCAGGGCGGAGCTTCGGGACTGGTTTCTTGAAATCAAGGAAGAAGTACAGTCTGTGAAAAGTGAACTTAATGAGCTGCTGGGGCCTCTGAAAGAGGAAGTGGGAGAGCTGCTGTGCAGAATGGGAGACCACGAAAACAGATTGCAAGAGCTTGAACTGAAACAGGCAGGAGAGGGACGGACGGAGGAGAAGTTGGGATTGCAATATGAGGCCTTATTGTACAAGCTGGAAGACTTGGAAAATAGAACAAGGTGCAAATATTTGCAAATTCGTGGCATTCCAGAAGAGAAAGAATTCCAAGACTGTGCGAAAGTGGCAAAGTCTGTGTGTCTTGAAGCACTACAGACAGCTGGTGAGGAAATGGCGGATGTTGACTTACAACTTGAAAGAGCGCACAGAGCACTGGGGCCACCAGGTGGAAATAGGCCCCGGGATATTATAATTTGTTTAGCTCGATATAAAACCAAAGAGAAAATTGTCAACAGGATGAAGAGGGCTGGAACCCTGATCTGGCAGGGATACCCAGTGAACATTTATAAGGACTTATCAGCAGGCATGCTACAGAGGAGGATGCAACCAGCTACGCAACTTCTGCGGTGAGCGGAGGTTAAGTACCGATGGCTGCACCCGTTCGAAATATCGTTTACCCTTAAAGGGCGGTCCTGGAGGACACAGACACCGGAGGCGGCGATGAGGATACTACGTGACGCGGGCCTAGGGTCCCAGGCTTCACCCCTGGGGCCGGGTCCCTCAACCGGACGGGAGCAGGAGCCACGTGGAGGCAGTCAAGAGAGGAAGAACAAGCGGATGGTAGAACAAGGGCTAGAGCGGCATGAGGATCGGAGGGTGGATGCAACTTGAAAATGCCTGTGGACTGAGATTTGCTGGTTCTGTATGGAGGGACGAGGGGGGAATAGATTGTTTAATAATAAGTTCTTGTGAAATCTGTTAAGTTGGGGCTGAATGTGTGGCGGGTGGGGAGTGGAACACGAGAGAGAGGGTAGGAGTGCAGAGGATGGAGAGGGGGGTGTGGGAGGGGGTGTGGGGGCATGGGATGGTGGAGGAGGGTAGGGGAGAGAGGCATGGGATGAGAGGGGGAGGGGGGAAGTTTGTGGAAGTTTAAAGGCTGGGGTGGGTAGGGGCGCACTACTCTTGAGTTATCCTCAGGAAGTGCAGGAGGATGAGGGGGGATGGAGGGGGGAGGGGAGAACGTGAGCGGGGTCAGCAGGGATTGGGGAGACTTGTGGGTATTACTGACAAGGAGAGGAGGAGGGGAAGGGAGGGGAGGCAGCTCCAGGGGCAGGGGACTGGGCAGAGGAGAAGGTTAAAAATTACAACCATGAATGTGAAGGGCTTACGTTCGCAACAGAGGTTTGGTGGAGAGGGAGGGCAGAAGAGTGGGGGCGGATATTCTGTGCATCCAAGAAACACACCTGAAAGTGGGGCAGGAGTATATGTTGGAATCTAGGCAATACCCCAAGGTGTTTTTGGCGGGTCAAAGAGTAAATCCTCGGAAAGGGGGGTTGGGATCTTGGTGGGGGGGAATACCAGAATATGGTGAAGGGTTTTAGGCGGGGGATGGGAGGGCGATGGGTGGGGGTGTTATTGCAAATTGAGCGGGAAGAGCTGTGGGTGATAAGCCTGTATGGCCCCAATGAGAAGCAGGGGGAGGCGTATGAGCTGATTCTGAAGGCGTTGGAGGGATTTGGAAATACACAAATCATCCTGGGAGGTGACTTTAAATTTGACGTGTAATCCCAGAGTGGATACTAGCGGGGGGCAGGGGGGTGGAGGGAGAGGAGATCGGAGAAGTTTGCATAAAATGAGAGAACGATTGGGTTTAGTAGATATATGGCGAAGCTGGCATCCGGGAGAACGGAAAAAAGTAATTAGATCTTACCTGCTAATTAGTGTTCCTGAAGGAACGACAGTCCAGTCCCTTTACTTCTGGGTTGCGCAACCCTTCCAGCAGCTTGGAGGCTGAGCCCAACCTTTTTGGAGGGGGGGCGGTATAAATACCACTGGGACCACCCACCAGTAATCGAATGAAAAAGCAGACCTAAAGGAATTCCATTAGCGACCTATATAACATAAGGACCTATATAACATAAGAACCTAAATAACATCACATAGACTATATATGTCTTAACTTTTTTTTTTTTTTATATATATAGAGAGTAGAGAGCATGAGTGGAGAAATGTTTATGGGAGGAGGTGATATGCCTGAGGCTGCCGAATCTGACTTTCTCCCGCATTCCTTCACCCCGAACTGGCCCCACGCTCGGCTCAAAGCTTCCGTCTGACTGTGAGGTCCTAAGCGGGTGGGATCAGGGACTGGACTGTCGTTCCTTCAGGAACACTAATTAGCAGGTAAGATCTAATTACTTTTTCCTTATCGTCACTCCAGTCCAGTCCCTTTACTTCTGGGATGTAAAAGAGCAGTTCAATCCTGGGTGGGTTCCGGAATACCGGACTGAAGGACCGCCAGACCAAAACGAGTGTCCGCCGCACTCTGTATGTCGAGCCTGTAATGCTTGGTGAAGGTATGCAGCGATGACCAAGTTGCTGCCCTACAGATATCTAGCGGGGGAACTAGACCGAATTCTGCCCATGAGGTAGCCTGTGCCCGGGTGGAGTGTGCTCGGAGACCCGGAGGCACCTGCTTCCCTTTCAGTATGTAGGCGGAAGCGATCGCTTCCCTGATCCATCTGGAGATGGATGCCTTGGCCGCCGCCTCCCCCTTGTGGGGACCCCCGAACTGAACGAATAGCTGCTCGGCCTTCCGGAAGGGGGCTGTGCGGGAGAGGTAGCGTTTCAAGGTCCTCCGGACATCTAAGAGGCAAGTTTGCTATCCCTGCCTTCAAGCCCCTCGGCGGGGAGAATCGGGAGGTTAACTGCCTGATTCACATGAAAGGGAGAGATGACCTTAGGCAAGAAGGAAGGGACCGTTCGCAGCACTACCTTGTCCTTGAGAAACAATAGGAAGGGGGGCTGAGAGGACAACGCTTGCAACTCGGAGACTCGCCTTGCTGAGCAGATAGCGACCAGGAAGACTGTCTTCAGGGTTAAGTCCTTTAAGGAGGCCCTCTTCACTGGTTCAAAGGGCTCCCTGGTCAGTGCGTTAAGCAATAGGTTGAGGTCCCAAGAGGGGATGACCGACCTCCGTTGAGGTCGCAGGCGTCGCACCGCTCTTAGGAATCTGGAGACGTCTGCGTGTGCCCCTAGGGCCTTGCCGCGGACCTTACCTCTATAGCACGCGATTGCCGCTAGCTGGACTCGCAAGGAGCTGTGCGCTAGACCCTTGTCAAATCCTGCCTGAAGAAATTCTAGGATCTCTGGGACAGAGGCGGAAAGGGGTTTCCGTCGGTGTTCTGCACACCATGCTTCGAAGATGCGCCAAGTCCTAACATAGGAGAGGCAGGTTGAGCGCTTTTTAGCATTCAACAGGGTCGAGATGACAGCTCCTGAATAACCCCACTTCAGGAGCCTCGCCCTTTCAATAGCCAGGCCGTAAGCGAGAATCGATCCACGTGAGGCATACGAACCGGGCCTTGCCTCAGGAGGTCCCTCTTGCAAGGGAGCCGCCAGGGTTGGTCGGCGATCAATCTCACCAGATCCGCATACCAGGGGCGGCGAGGCCAATCCGGAGCTATGAGGATTACGAAGCCCTGGTGAGACTCCACGCGCTGGAGAACCTTTCCGATCAGAACCCAGGGAGGGAAAACGTAGAGCAGGCCCTCCGAGGGCCACTTCTGTGACAGGGCATCCAGGCCTTCGGACATTCTTTCCTTTCGTCGGCTGAAGAATCGGTCCACCTTGGCGGACGAGAACCTCGCCATGAGATCCATGACTGGGAGGCCCCAACGTGTCACTATCTGGTTGAAGGTCTCCTGGTCCAGTTCCCACTCTCCGTGGTCTATCTTGCACCTGCTGAGATAATCTGCGGTGACGTTGTCCGTTCCCGCTACGTGCTGGGCTGACAGGGCTTCCAACCGAGTCTCCGCCCACTGGAACAGAGTGCCCGCCTCCTTTTCTAAGGTGGGGCTGCTGGTGCCGCCCTGGTGGTTGATGTAAGCCACCGCGGTGACATTGTCGGAGAGAACGCGAACTGCTCTCTTTTGCACTAAGGCCTCGAGAGCCCTGAGCGCTAAGCCGACGACCCGCAATTCTAGTCTGTTGATGGGCCATTGTGCTTCCAACGGAGTCCAGTTGCCCTGGACAAACTGGTCCTTGCAGTGAGCTCCCCAGCCTACTAGGCTGGCATCCGTCGTCAATAATAGCCACTGATGGGGCTCGAGAGGCATCCCGCAATCCAGGTTCCTTGGGCACTGCCACCAGCGTAGAGTCTGTTTGGTCCGCGGAGCGCAAGGTAACTGCATTGTCAAGGGGTGGTGCTGGGGCGACCATCAATGCAATAGAGCCCTCTGCAATGGCCGCATGTGGGCTCGGGCCCATGGCACCACCTCTATCGCCGCTGCCATTGTTCCCAGGACCTGAAGATAATGCCACGCCGTGGGGATTCGTCTTGCCAGGAACTGCGTGACTAGCAGTCTCAGTTCTCTTGATCTTGACCGAGACAGAAATACCCTGCCCTTGCTGGTGTCGAACCTTGCACCGAGGTACTCGAGTTCCTGGGAGGGAGTCAACTTGCTCTTTGCTCGATTGATGACCCAGCCCAATTCTTCTAAGACTTGGATCACTCTTGCCGTCATGGAGTGGCTTTCCTCCTCCGACTTGGCCCGGATTAGCCAATCGTCCAGGTAGGGGTGCACCAGTATTCCCTCTTTTCGTAGGGAGGCCGCCACTACCACCATCACTTTGGTGAACGTTCTTGGAGCCGTAGCTAGGCCGAAAGAAGGGCCTGGAATTGAAAGTGGCCCCTTGGCACTGCGAATCTCAGAAATTGCTGATGGGAGGCCCTGACCGGGATGTGCAGGTAGGCTTCTGTCAGATCGAGGGACGTTAGGAACTCCCCGCCCCTTACGGCTGCTATGACTGAGCGTAGGGTCTCCATCCGGAAATGTGGGACCCTGAGGCAGCGATTGACTTGTTTTAGATCCAGGATCGGGTGAAAGGACTCTCCCTTCTTTGGCACTACGAAGTAAATCGAGTACCGACCAGAACCGCACTGGTCTGGTGGTACCGGGACCACGGCCCCGAGCGTTATTAGACGGGAGAGAGTAGACTCTACCGCCGCCCTCTTTGCTGAAGAACCGCAGGGAGATTGAACAAAGGCTGGGTGTATTTGTTTCGCAAATTCGAGAGCATAGCCGTCTCTGATAACCTCTAGGACCCATTGATCGGACGTGACCCGGGACCAGGCGGGAAGAAAGCGCCTTAGGCGACCGCCCACCGACGGTTCTTCCCCCTGGCCCCCCGTCACCTCATTGTTTTCTATTACCCTGGGAGGAGGAGAAGGAGGAGGACCCCCCGAAGCCTCGGCCTGCTCCTCGAAACCCCCTAAAACCTTGTCCCCTCGAGGGAAACCGGCCCCTGGAAAAGGGGTTTGACCTGGCTGGACGGAACCTTCGGGAGTCCCTGGGCTGGGTACGCACTGGGGCTAGGGGCCGTCCTTGCTTTGGTCTATCCTCAGGCAGCCTGCCCCCCTTGGACTCACCCAGGTCCTTAACCAACTTCTCCAAATCTTCTCCGAATAACAGTTTCCCCTTAAAGGGAAGACAGCTCAGGCGTGCCTTCGAGGAGGCGTCCACCGCCCAATTCCGTAGCCACAGATAGCGCCTAGCCGCCACAACCGAGGCCATGTTTTTGGCTAGGCTTCTGATGAGGTCATACTGACTATCCGCCAGGTAGGCTGCTCCGGATTCCAACCTCGCAGAGTTGGCCTGAGCCTCGCCTGTTTGTCCCTCTGCTGCCCGAAGTTGTTGTGACCACCTTAAACAGGCTCTTGCCACCCAGGCTCCCGACACCGAGGCCTGCAGGGCAAGGGCACTCACATCAAAGGCTTGCTTAAGGAGGGTATCTAGCTTTCTGTCTTGAGAATCTCTAAGGGCAGTGCTGCCCTCCACTGGGATAGTAGTCTTCTTGGTGACTGCTGATACCGCTGCATCCACCCTGGGAGACTTCAGCAGCTCTTTGTCTGCCTCTGGAAGTGGGTATAGGCGAGACATGGATCGGACTCCCCTTAAACTGGACTCAGGTTGATCCCATTCTTCTTGGATCATCTGACGCACTACTCTGTGGACAGGGAAAACTTTCTGAGATCTCCTAATGGCCTGGATTAATGGATCCTCCAGCGCCTCCTCCTCTGCTGGTGTGTCTGAGGCCACATTGAGGACTTTTAGGGATTCATTAATTAGTGCTGGGAGCTCCTCCCGATGAAAGACTCTAATTATCCGTGAATGATCTTCTTCAGGGATCTCTCCTTCTTCCAGCTCTTCCTCTTCTTCGTCCCAGTCCTTGTCAGAGCCATCCTCCTCCGGGGTGCCCTGGGAGAGGGACGCTAGGGGGTCTTCAAGGCCCAGACGGGGACGTTTAGGTGGAATGTCCGGGTCTGGATTGCAAGCCCTCTTGGGCTTGGCTTCTGCCGCTAGAACCGCTTCTCCTGTCCCTGAGCCCTGCTTCCGCAGGCAATAAGCCTTATGGAGCAAAAGAATGAAGTCTGGGGAGAAAAAATCCCCGGCCCCCCCTGTCCCAGATGGGGGTGGCGAAGGGGGAGGAGGAGGGGTGGGTAAATCCGAAGACACTGAGGGAGGAAATTGGGACCCCCCCTCCCCTTCTAAGGAGTCTGCAGACCCCTGAGAGGGCTGGATTATGGCCAAGTTCATTTCTTGTTCCACGGAGGCAGCTACTGCAGCACAAGCCCTGCAGACTCCTGCCTCCGAGGAAGTGCCCCTGCGCGTGCCGCAGGAAGGACATCTAGGTTTGGCCGCCATACTCTTGATTCCAGTTATCAAGGCCCTAACTCCTAAGAGGCCTGAGCAACGGGCCTAAGGCTCAGCAAACTGCACCGATAGGCCCGTGTAGGTGCTCTCTCCTTCAGCGGGCTAAAGATCTCTCCGAGAGAAAATCAGCTGAAAGGCCCTCTATTAATTTGCAATGTTAACCCCACAACCAAAACCGATGCAAGGAGAATAATGTAAAAATTTAATTAAAACCAAATCAAACCAAACAAACTAAACTAAATTTAAATTAGATTAAAATGAAATAAGTTCCTTTTAGCAATATACTTGCAGTTTGCAGCTGCCGTGCTGACTGGGCCCGGCTCAGCGATCCCTGCCCGTTGGCTCTACACGTGGTAGGCCTCCCCACGTGGAGCCTAACGGGGGATCGCGAGTCTGTCCTCTGAGCCGCTTATTCTCCCCCCCGGATACCGCAGGGTACTGGAAGTCGAGTCTTGGCTGAAATGTCGAAATCCGCTTCCCCTCCGCGATCGGGAGGCCCGAGGCTCGCCGCCGCGTCCTTTAGCTGCAGGACGGGTCCGGCGTCCAGAATCTGTTTCCCGGCGTTGCCTCAAGCGCTCAGCCTCCGGGAGGGCTTCGGCGCGAGGTAGGACCAATCGGTAAAGGAAATCCTCGGGAGACAGCCGGATCTCAGCCGCAGAGCTCAGCTAAACGCTCCTCGGTACTGCTAGCACAGATCACCTCCGATGCCCGGCCCGCCTGGGGGGGGGGGGGGGAGAGAGGAGAGAGCAGGCAGGAGCAATTAAAGAGGCAGAGACTGCTTAATTTTAAACGAAAGAAAACACAGAGGAAATTAAGATAAGTAAAATTAAAGATAATAAAAAAGATAATAAAAGTAATAAGGTATTTTTTTAAAGGATTAGGAAGACTCCAGTAAGCCCTAGGCTTACGGAACCCTCCAGCTGCTTGGAGGCTGAGAATACTGGAGTTGGTGGGTGGTCCCAGTGGTATTTATACCGCCCCCCCTCCAAAAAGGTTGGGCTCAGCCTCCAAGCTGCTGGAAGGGTTGCGCAACCCAGAAGTAAAGGGACTGGACTGGAGTGACGATAAGGAATACACATTTTACTCCCCAGTACACGGCACCCACAGCAGGTTGGATACGATTTGGGTGGGTGGTCCATGGATAGAGAGAACAAAAGAAGTGGAACATGGCTCAATAACTTGGTCAGACCATGCGCCAGTGAGTGTTCAGTTCGATATGGGCAGAATGGATGAATGTTTAAAATTTTGGAAACTCAATGACTCCCTGTTTGAGGAAGAGCGACATGTGGGAAAGCTGAAGCAGCATATAAAGGACTACCTTCGGTTAAATGACACAGGGGAAGTGCCCATGGGGGTGGTGTGGGATGGGTTAAATGGTAATTAGATCTTACCTGCTAATTGCTGTTCCTGAAGGAACGACAGTCCAGTCCCTTACTTCTGGGTTGCGCAACCCTTCCAGCAGCTTGGAGGCTGAGCCCAACCTTTTTGGGGATGGAGCGGTATAAATACCACTGGGACCACCCCCCAACTCCAGTATTCGAATAAAAAAGCAGACATAACTAACTTCCAACCATAACGCACCTAACATAATACCTCAAGGAACTAATACACCATCTTGGTTATTATTATTATTATTTTTTTTTTTTGGATGGAATAAGGGAAGGAGAGGAGGAAGGGGGGGGGGGGGAGCTGAGTCTGCTCGAACTGACTTTCTCCTGCCCTTCCTCTTGCCGAACCGGGCCTACACTCGGTCCGATGCTCTTCCATGAACAATAGGCCTTAAAGTTCGCCGGAACCGGGTGGGATCAGGGACTGGACTGTCGTTCCTTCAGGAACAGCAATTAGCAGGTAAGATCTAATTACCATTTCCTTATCGTCACTCCAGTCCAGTCCCTTACTTCTGGGATGTACCAGAGCAGTTCAACCTTGGGTGGGTTCCGGCAGACCGGACTGAAGAACCGCTAAACCAAACCGAGCGTCCGCAGAACTCTGTACGTCCAGTCTGTAGTGTTTGGTAAAGGTATGCAGCGAAGACCATGTTGCTGCCCTACAAATATCCAGCGGGGGAACAAGGCTGAATTCTGCCCAAGAGGTGGCCTGGGCCCGAGTGGAGTGAGCCCGCAGACCCGCAGGAACTTGTTTCCCTTTCAGGATATAGGCGGAGGCAATCGCCTCTCTGATCCACCTGGAGATAGAGGCCTTGGCCACTGCCTCCCCTTTGTGGGGACCCCCGAACTGAATAAATAGACGGTCGGACTTTCGGAAGGACGCTGTGTGAGAGAGGTATCGTTTCAAAATCCTCTGGACGTCTAGGAGACGAAGTTTGCTATCCCTACCTTCGTGCCCCTCGGCCGAGAAGGCCGGAAGGGTAACTGTCTGGTTCACATGAAAGGGAGAGATAACTTTGGGCAAGAAGGAAGGGACCGTGCGCAGAACCACTTTGTCCTTGAGGAAGGAGAGAAAGGGGGGCTGAGAAGACAGCGCCTGTAATTCCGAGACCCTCCTGGCCGAGCAGATGGTGACCAGAAAAACTGCCTTTAGGGTTAAATCCTTTAGGGAGGCCTTCTTTACTGGCTCGAAGGGTTCCCGGACCAAGGCATTTAGCACTAGGTTGAGATCCCAGGGGGGGATGACCGATCTCCGCTGAGGACGCAGTCGTCTCACCGCCCTTAGGAACCTGGAGACGTCCGGGTGTGCCCCTAGGGGTTTGCCGCGGACCTTGCCCCTATAGCAGGCGACTGCCGCCAGCTGGACCCGTAAGGAGCTGTGCGCCAGCCCCTTGTCAAACCCTGCTTGCAAGAATTCCAGAATTTCCGGGACTGAGGCCGAGAGGGGTTTCCGATGGTGCTCCGCACACCAAGCTTCGAAGATGCGCCAAATCCTTACATAAGAGAGACAGGTCGAGCGCTTCTTAGCATTCAACAGCGTCGAGATTACTGCACTTGAGTAGCCTCGTCTTAGGAGCCTCGCCCTTTCAATAGCCATGCCGTAAGCGAGAATCGATCCACGTGAGGCATCCGAACCGGGCCTTGCCTCAACAGATCTCTTTTGCAAGGGAGCCGCCAAGGTTGGTCGGCGATCATCCTCACCAGATCCGCATACCACGGGCGGCGGGGCCAATCCGGGGCTATGAGGATTACTAATCCTTGGTGGGACTCCACCCGCTGGAGCACCTTTCCGATCAAGACCCAAGGGGGGAATACATAGAGAAGGCCCTCCGAGGGCCACCTTTGGGACAGGGCATCTAAGCCTTCGGACATTCTTTCCTTCCGCCTGCTGAAGAATCTGTCCACCTTGGCTGAAGAGAACCGTGCCATGAGATCCATGACTGGGAGACCCCAGCGAACCACTATTTGGTTGAAGGTCTCCTGTTCCAGTTCCCACTCTCCGTGATCTATCCTGTACCTGCTGAGGAAATCGGCTGTGACGTTGTCTTCGCCCGCTACGTGCTGGGCGGAAAGTGCTTGCAGCCGGACTTCGGCCCACTGGAAAAGGGCGTCCGCCTCCTTCTACAATGCGGGACTGCTGGTGCCTCCCTGGTGGTTGATGTAGGCCACCGCGGTGACATTGTCGGAGAGAACGCGAATTGCTCTTCCTTGCACTAACGTTTTGAAAGCCTTGAGTGCCCGGGTGACGGCCCGCAACTCCAGTCTGTTGATGGGCCATAGTGCTTCCAATTGTGTCCAGCAATGCGCTCCCCAGCCTGACATCCGTCGTCAATAGTAACCACTGATGCGGTTCGAGAGGCATCCCGCGGTCCAGATTCCCTGGGCACTTCCACCAGCGTAGGGCCTGTTTGGTCCGTGGCGCGCAAGGTAACTGCATTGACAGAGGCTGATGCTGGGGTGACCATCGACGTAATAGTGCCCGCTGCAACGGCCGCATGTGGGCCCTGGCCCATGGCACTACTTCTATCGCCGCCGCCATTGTTCCCAGTACCTGAAGATAATGCCACGCCGTGGGATTTCGTCTGCCTAGAAACTGCGCGACTAGAAGTCTTAGCTCCCTTGACCTTGAGTGTGAGAGGAATACTCTGCCCTTGCAGGTGTCGAATCTTGCCCCGAGGTACTCGAGTTCCTGGGAGGGAGTCATCCTGCTCTTCGTACGGTTGATGACCCATCCCAACTCCTCCAGAACCTGTATCACTCTGGTCGTCGCTGACTGACTTTCCTTTTTCGACTTTGCCCTGATGAGCCAATCGTCTAGGTAAGGGTGCACTAATATTCCCTCCTTCCGGAGGAAAGCCGCTACTACCACCATCACCTTGGTGAACGTCCTGGGAGCGGTGGCTAGGCCGAAGGGTAGGGCCTGGAATTGAAAGTGGCCTCTTGGCACTGCGAATCTCAGGAATTGTTGATGTGCCTTCCTGACCGGGATGTGCAAGTAGGCTTCCGTCAGATCGAGGGACGTTAGGAACTCCCCGCCCCTCACGGCTGCTATGACTGACCGTAGGGTCTCCATCCGGAAATGTGGTACTCTGAGACAACGGTTGACCTGTTTTAGGTCCAGGATCGGTCGAAAGGAGCCTTCCTTTTTTGGTACTACGAAGTAAATCGAGTACCGACCAGTGCCGAGCTGATCTGGGGGTACTGGAACTACGGCCCCTAACGCAATTAGTCGATCGAGAGTTGCCTCTATCGCCGCCCTCTTTGTAGAAGAACCGCAGGGAGACTGCACAAATGCTGGCAGTATTTGTTTTGCAAATTCGAGAGCATAGCCTTCTCTGATTACCTCTAGGACCCATTGGTCGGATGTGACTTGGGACCAGGCAGGAAGAAACAGCCTTAGGCGTCCGCCCAACGGCCGTCCTTCCTCCTGGACCCCCCTCACCTCATTGTTGTTTTCTAGGTCCCGAGAAGGAGGAGGAGGAAGCCCCAAAACCTCGACCTGCTCCACGAAACCCTCTGTAACCTTGACCCTTCGAGAGAAAACGGCCCCTGGGGGGTTTTGGCCTGGCTGGACGGAACCTCCGCGAGTCCCTTAGCTAGGTACGCGTTGGAGCTAGGAGGCGCCCTTGTTTTGGCCTATCTTCCGGGAGTCTGCCCCCTTTAGACTCACCCAGGTCTTTAACTAGCTTCTCTAAATCCTCCCAAAATAACAGTTTCCCCTTAAAAGGGAGTCGACTTAGGCGTGCCTTCGAGGAAGGGTCTGCTGCCCAATTCCGTAGCCAAAAATAATGCCTAGCCGCCACCACCGAGGCCATGTTCTTGGCTAGGCTTCTGATGAGGTCATACTGACTGTCCGCCAAGTAGGCTGTACCGGATTCCACCCTAGCCGAGTTGGCCTGCATTTCACCCGTTGAGCCCTCTGCCTGGAGCTGTTGGGCCCACCTTAAACAGGCCCGAGCCACCCAAGCTCCTGACACGGAGGCCTGCATGGCGAGAGCGCTCACATCAAAGGCTTGTTTCAGGAGTGTGTCTAACTTTCTGTCTTGCGCATCTTTTAAGGCCGAGCTGCCCTCAACTGGGATAGTCGTCTTCTTAGTAACTGCTGATACTGCTGCGTCCACCCTAGGAGATTTCAGCAGCTCTTTATCCGCCTCTGGAAGAGGGTAGAGGCGAGTCATGGCTCTGACTCCTCTTAAGCTTGATTCTGGTTGGTCCCATTCTTCCTGGATCATCTGGCGCACGACTCTGTGGACCGGGAACACCCTTTGGGATCTTCTAACGGCCTGGATTAAGGGATCCTCTAATGCCTCTTCCAGGGCTGGCATGTCTGAGGTCACATTGAGAACTTTCAGGGACTCATTAATTAATGCCGGGAGTTCCTCCCGACGAAAAACTCTAACTATCCTTGCTTGGTCTTCTTCCGGGATTTCCCCCTCTTCAAGTTCCTCCTCTTCCTCGTCCTTTAGAGAACCCTCCTCATCCGGGGTACCCTGAGATAGGGGCCCTAGAGGCTCCTCCCCACTAAGACGTGGGCGCTTGGGAGAAATACCAGAATCCAGAATGGCTGCCCCGAGGGATCTTGCTGATTTGTCGTCCGCTAGAGGAGCAACCTCTTCTGACCCTACGCCCTGCTTACGTAGGCAGTAGGCCTTGTGAAGTAGAAGGATGAAGTCAGGAGAGAAAAATTCTCCTGTCTCCCCAGCACTAGAGGAAGGGGGTAAAGACGGGATAGAAGGAGGAGGCAGGTCCAAGGGAGTAGAGAGGGGAAACTGGGATCCCCCTTCCCCTTCTACAGGGTCTCCTGACTCATGCGAAGTCTGTGCCATGGTCATGCTAATTTCCTGCTCCACTGAGGCAGCCACTGCTGCACAGCTCCTGCAGATTCCTGCCTCTGCGGAGGTGCCCCTGCGGGTACCACAGGAAGGGCAGCGAGGTTTGGATGCCATGACTTAGTGCTGGGGATCCCACCGTGAGTACCCAAGCGCAGACAATATTTTCTCACCAGTGGAAGCTAAGCAGGCCTTAGCTAGGTGGAAACCTAAATCTGCTCAATGTGTTAAATTGCAGTTCAATGATAAAATAATGGAGATGATTAAATTAATTAAAATTATTAAAATAATTAAAATTCAGTAGCTAGCTCAAAAGCACAGCACAAGGAAGAACTAGGCAATGCAATCGTTAACAAAAAGGAATAAAATGAAAACGCTAAGAAACTAGGCAGAGTACTTGCGATTAAGTTGTTTTGCAGGCTGGATCCGACTCAGCAATCAACCCCGCCGGCTCTACACGTGGTAGGCCTCGCCACGTGGAGCCTGGCCGGGGGACCGCAAGGGCACTCTCTGGGCCGGAGGAAATCAACCGGAATGCAGCCCTGATTCAGGAACGGCCCTTCTGAGCAGACCGACGCTGAAAATTGATCCGCGGCGAATCGGGAGATCCAGCGCTCGCCTCCACGTCCTCTTGCTCAGGGACGGTCCGGCGGCGGGAAGGAGCCTGCGGTTTCCCCTCAAGCGCTCAGCCACCGGGAGGGCTTCGGCATGAGGTAGGACCAACTTAGGAGAGGGAGGGCAGGAGACCGCCGGTAACGCCGCAGAAGTGGCAGCCAGGTAGAAATCTTCACTGCAGCCTGCAGCTCGCAGGAGGGAAACACTTCTCCGAAGTCCTTGCCGACCCGGGGGGGGGGGGGGGAAGGGGAAGGAGCCGAGAGAGCAGGCAAGAAATTAAAGGGGCAGTGACTCTCAAGAAATAAAACAACAAAAGAAGAGAAAAACCTTAGAGAATCTAGCTAAGAAATATAAGATAAAATATATAAGATAAGATGTAAATAAAATATTAAGAAGGAAAGACTCCAGTAAGCCCTAGGCTTACGGAACCCTCCAGCTGCTTGGAGGCTGAGAATACTGGAGTTGGGGGGTGGTCCCAGTGGTATTTATACCGCTCCATCCCCAAAAAGGTTGGGCTCAGCCTCCAAGCTGCTGGAAGGGTTGCACAACCCAGAAGTAAGGGACTGGACTGGAGTGACGATAAGGAAAGGCGGTTATTCGGGGACAGTTGGTTAGCTTGGGGGCAAGAGTAAAAAAAGAAAAGGGGGCAGAGGAAACTGAACTGTTAAGACAACTGAGAGGATTGGAAGGAGCCCATCAGAGAGTGTCTGATCCGCATATAATTGCGGAATTACATAGGGTAAGAGCGGAGCTGAGTAAATTAAGGGCCCAAGAAATAGCTTACCACCTTGTGGTACTGAAGCAGGCCCATTTTGAAGGAGGAAATCGAGCGGGGAGGTTGTTGGCTAGCCAGCTTAAGGGAAGGAGGCAAGCAGCGCACGTAGAGGGCATTCGCAATACTAAAGGAGAGTGGGTATATCAAGCTAAGGGAATTAGGGGGGTCTGAGGAGTTTTTGGAGGAATGTGATTTACCGCAGGTGTCGGGGGAGGAACGGGAGAGTCTAGGATGGGAAATCCAGGAGGAAGAGGTACGGAGGGCTATAGCTACCTTGAAACTTGGTAAGGCGCCGGGATTGGATGGGTATACAGCAAAGTTCTATAAGGTAATGTCGGACTATATCATACCTGTCTTCACTAGGGTAGTGAATAAGGTCCTTCCACAGACAATGACGGAGGCTGGCATAACCGTTTTACCGAAACCGGGTAAAGACAAAGGAGTCTGCAGCTCCTATCGACCCATCTCCTTAATAAACTTAGATGCAAAAATTTTGGCAAAGGTGCTAGCAAATAGGATTCAAGATATCGTGCCGCAGTTAATACACCCTGACCAGACGGGGTTTGTAAAAGGGCGGCAAGGCAGTGACAATGTACGAAAGCTTTTGAACATTATGTGGCAACTACAGTGGACTAAAGAACCGGCAATGGTGATTACTGTCGACGCGGAAAAAGCTTTTGATCGAGTGGAATGGCCTTTTATGTTCCAAGTTTTGGAGAAAATGGGGTTTGGAGGGAAGTATATTGGATGGATAAGGGCTTTATATCAAGGGCCTCATGCTAGAGTCCGGGTTAATAGGGGGTATTGTGATAAGGAAGCTTATCATAGCTCAGGAAGGAGCTATAGGAAAGGTGAAGTGACTCTGAACAAGCAACCTGTCAGTTCTGGTAGAAATAAGAAAACAGAATTTTGCCATAAAAGACTACCAGTCCCAGAATGCACCAGGTTTCCAACAGCCATTAGAGAAGCTGAAGTGGGGAAACGTGTGTTCAATCAGGAGGGCTATGAGGTAATCCCTAAGCACTCATCTCAAAGGGCAGGGCCTGATTCAGCACAGCTGTGCTGTATTAGGGGGGAGCACTCATCTAGGCAGAATAAAGGTAGAGTTTATTCTACAGAGAATTATCCTCATTATCCTGAGAATCAGCTTGAGCTTGATCATCATCCTTATCCTGAGGATCATCATCAGAAGCAGAAGCCAAACCGGACGGACAGAGAGGGAAAGAAACCCTTTGGAAAAAAGAAGAGAAAAGCCTTTGAGAGATCTAGAAGAGTCCAGAGCAGTACGTATACTGGGAGGCATTTCAAGGGCCAGCATACACCATTGGACTGGGGAAAGCCAGAGGAATGGTGCTGCAGAGCTAGGAATCACCAGACGCTACCTGTGAGGGAGACGGCTGCACGTGGAAGGGACCCCAAGACCTGTGCCAGAAGGTATGTGAAGAGAGATCCAGTGTCCAGGGATCTGGATTGGAAGGCTGGACATAAGAACTGGACTACATACTGGCCAGGGTATATAGAGAGGAACTCTAACAGCAATGGAAGCTCAGGTATGAACACTGATCTATGCCCTAGCTATAACCTTGAAAGACAGCAGGGAAACAAGTATTCTCCTGAAAGTGCTCCATTGAGAGATTCATCTTTTGCAATCCATGATATTGAACCCATGCTTGTTGAAGAAGGGGGAATGATTGCAGATGAAGAATGTGTTTATATGGACTGCTCTCTGTCCAAACTCCTTTGGTGATTTTCTGTTATAAAGTACAGCAACCATCACAAAGAAATACAAACTTGTTCTTTAATCTACTCAGAAAAGCTCCTGTGTAGGATTTCTGGCCACGCTGTAGAAAGCAAACCAGCTAAGGGGTTTCAGCTGGATAACTACTAGCAATTGAGCCTTACCTAATTGCTTGTGAGCTAGGAGAGAATCACTTCTGAATCTATGTGGGAAGTTATCAGAAGTTAACCTGAAAAGAACAGTTTTATTCTTTCTTTGTGGCTTTTCGTTTGTTGTTTGATATATGCTAAGAAAACATTAGCTAATGCCTGACAAGTTTGAAAGTTGTTTTCCTGATTTTGATTTTGTTTTTCCAAGTTAAACACTGGAAGCAAGTAACCTGATTTATGTGCTACCAAGCATATCTGTGTTGGGAGAAATAACCCCATAAATAAATATCTTATTGGCTTTAACACTTGAGCACAACTAAATTATTGTCAGCAGCTGTGTCTGGTGTGAATGAACTACATTGCCCACAATCCCTTGCAAATCATATAGATATATGCACTTGCCAAGACTGTGAAGATTCTCACCCAGGCAGCCGTCTGACAGTATTCAGAGAGTTTTGAGCTTCATAAGGGACATCCCTGTCTAGTACCCCTATCGCCTTTATTGTTCGCAATAGCTATTGAACCGTTAGCGGCGTATATCAGGCGGGCGGGGGATATAAAGGGAGTTCGGATACGAGGGCAGGAGGAAAAAATTGGACTCTTTGCGGACGATGTTGTTTTTACCTTGACACAGCCGCTAACAACCTTACCGGTGTTGATGACTGCTATTCAACGGTACAGTTGGATGGCAGGGTATAAAATGAATCAGGGTAAGACCGAACTGTTGGGTTTTAATTTAGTGTCTAGGGTGGAGGAGAGCCTGAGACACTATTTTAAGTTCCGGTGGGTGACCGGGAGTTTGCGCTATTTGGGGATCCAGTTGGGGGTTCCTCTAACACGGATCAAGCATTGGAATTATCAGGGATTAGTGGAGGGTATTAGGCAGGACTTATCCCGCTGGAGGGGATTGTTTTTGTCCTGGATGGGTCGTATTGCTGTTGTGAAAATGAACGTTCTTCCAAGGTTGCTGTTTGTTTATATGTCTTTGCCCTGCAGGTTGGTAAGGAAGGAACTAGATAAATTGTAAAAGCAGATTTTGCATCCTATCTGGGATGGAAAACGTCCGAAAGTAGCCAGGGCAACCATGTATAAGGCGAAAGAGGAAGGGGGGGCTTGGGGTCCCATTGTTGCTTGGATACTATGAGGCGGCGCAACTTCGGGCCTTGTTCGCGTGGAAGGAGGGGATAGAGCGACCGGGGTGGGTAGGTATGGAAAGGGAGGAGGGGGGACAGCGCAGGGGCTTGGATTTGGGATCCTGGGGTGGGCAGAAGGGGACGGGTGGAGGAGAGTCCATACCGAGCGCTTACGAAGCAGGTCTGGATAGAGCCCAATAGCTGTAAGTAATGCCACGCCAAGGGCTTCATCATCCAAAGGAAGCAGCATACCTGCTCGCACAACTTCTCTGCCTGCTCCAGTGGCAAGGACACCCAGCCTTCCATGGTATCCAATAGCACCCCCCAAGTAGGTCAGCTGCTGATTAGGCTGTAAATGACTTGTCAGGGTTCACCACCCAACCCAGACTCTGCAGGAATGGCCCTTAGAGACTCTTGAGGTACTTCGTCCTGATGAGCCAGTTGTCTAGATACATGTGAACCAAGACGCCTTCCTGCTGCAATATCACCACCACAACCTTTGTGAATATGCACGGAGCAGTGGGCCAGACCAAAAGGAAGGCTCAGAACTGGAAGTGCCCCACTGGCACCATGAAGCACAACTATCGCCAGCAAGTGCTGCAAATCGGGATGTGGAGATGCACATCAGACAGGTCTAGCAAGGTCAGAAACTCTCACTTTTGCATTGGTACAATGACCAAACGCAGTGTTTCCATAAAGATTTGAGGTCCAGGATAGGGCAAAAGAACATAAGAACATAAGATATGCCATACTGGGTCAGACCAAGGTCCATCAAGCCCAGTATTCTGTTTCCAACAGTGGCCAATCTAGGTCATATGTACCTAGCAGTTTCCCCAAGGGACACAGGTTCCACAATGCTTGTATTGGTTCAAGCATTGATATCCTGGGTCCCTTCTTAATAATGGTTTATGGACCTTTCCTCCAGGAACTTATCCAAACCTTTTTTAAACCCAGCTACACTAACAGCCTTTACTACATCCTCTGGTAACAAATTCCAGAGTTTGATTACACGTTGAGTGAAAAAATATTTTCTTTTATTAGTCTTAAATAGTTTACCCTGTAGCTTCATTGCATGTCCCCTAGTCTTTCTATATTCTGATAAGGTAAACAAGCGATCTACGTTTACCCGTTCCACTCCGTTCATTAATTTATAGACTTCTATCATATCTCCCCTCAGCCGTCTCTTTTCCAGGTTAAAGAACCCTAACCTTTTTAGCCTTTCATAGGACTATCCTTCCATCCCCTTTACCATTTTGGTGGCTCTTCTCTGAACCTTTTCTAAAATCGCTGTATCCTTTATAAGATACGGCGACCAGAATTGCACACAATATTCAAGGTGCGGTCTCACAATGGAACGATATAGAGGCATTATGATATCTTGTTTTATTTTCCATTCCTTTCCTTATCATACCTAGCATTCTATTTGCTCTCTTGGCCGCCGCTACACACTGGGCCGAGGGTTTTAACATGGTATCTACAATGACGCCTAAATCTCTTTCCTGGGTGGTGGTTCCTAATGTGGAACCTTGCATCGTGTAACCATAGTTTGGGTTGTTCTTCCCTAGGTGCATAACCTTGCACTTATCCACATTAAATTTCATCTGCCATTTTGATGCCCAGTCTTCCAATTTATCAAGATCCTCTTGCAATTTTTCACAATCCTCTTGGGTTTTAACAACTTTAAATAGTTTTGTGTCATCTGCAAATTTGATAACCTCACTCGTTATTCCACTTTCCAGGTCATTTATGAATATGTCAAAAAGCAGCGGACCCAGCACAGATCCCTGGGGTACACCACTTTTCACCTTTCTCCATTGGGAAAATTGGCCATTTAGCCCTACCCTCTGCTTTCTATCTTTTAACCAGTTCCTGATCCACAATAGTACACTGCCTCCTATCCCATGACGCTTTAGTTTTGCTAAAAGTCTCTGATGAGGGACCTTGTCAAAGGCTTTCTGAAAGTCCAGATACACAATATCAACCGACTCACCTTTGTCCACCTGTTTATTCACTCCTTCAAATAAACATAACAGATTAGTAAGACAAGATCTTCCTTGTCTAAAGCCATGTTGGCTGTCTCCCATTAGGTTGTGACTATCTACATGCTGAGTAATTTTATTCTTTATGATGGTTTCTACCATTTTTCCCGGTACTGACGTCAGGTTCACCGGTCTGTAGTTTCCCGGATCACCTCTGGAACCCTTTTTAAAAATTGGTGTTACATTGGCGATCCTCCAATCTTCAGGTATTAGAGATGATTTTAATGATAGTTCACAGATTACTGATAGCAGGTCTGCAATCTCATATTTCAGTTCTTTCAACACCCTTGGATGTATACCATCTGGCCCAAGTGATTTGCTACTCTTCAGTTTATCTAATAGTTGTAAGACATCTTCCCGATGTATCGATATTTCCTTCAATTCTTCCACACCTTTAAATACCACTTCAGTCATGGGTAACATCCCTACATCTTCCTCAGTAAAGACCGAAGCAAAGAATTCATTCAGTCTCTCCGCTATCGCCTTGTCGCCTCTTAGTGCTCCTTTAACCCCTTTATCATCTAATGGACCAACTGACTCTCACACAGGTTTTTTGCTACGAATGTACTTGAAAAGGTCTTTATTTCGCGTTTTTGCTTCCGCAGCAAGCTTCTTCTCAAATTCTCTCTTTGCCTGCCTTATCAATGCCTTGCATTTGACTTGCCAGTGCTTGTGCTGTTTCCAGGTTTCGTCGTTTGGCTCTTTTTTCCATTTCCTGAAAGATGCTTTTTTGGCAACAACAGCCTCTCTGACCTCACCCTTAAACCATGCTGGCAGTTTTTTGGACCTCCTTCCACTTTTCTTAAAGCGTGGAAGACAGCTGGTCTGGGCTTCCAAGATAGTATTTTTCAACAACACCCAAGCTTGATGTACGTCTTTAACCTTTGCAACTGCTCCTTTTAGTTTTTTCTTAACTGTTTTCCTCATTTTATCATAGTCTCCCTTTCGAAAGTTAAAAGGTAGTACTGTGGATTTCCTTACTATCCCTCCTCCACTAATTAAATCAAAGGCGATCATGCTATGATCACTATTGCCAAGTGGCCCCAACACCCTTATCTCTTGCACTAGATCTGGTGTTCCACTAAGGATTAGGTCTAATATGGCTTCCCCTCTGGTTGGTTCATGAACCAGCTGCTCCAAGAAGCAGTCATTTATTTCATCTAGGAACTTTATCTCCCTAGCATGTCCTGACGTGACACTGACCCAGTCGATACCGGGGTAATTGAAATCACCCATTATTATTACTGCGCTGTAACTTTTGTTAGCTTCCTTGATTTCTTTGAGCATTTCATCATCCATTTGGTCATTCCGGCCAGGTGCTCGATAGTACACCCCCACTGCCATTGCCTTCCCCCTTTTATATGGAATTTCAATCCATATAGATTCCACAGCAGATTTTGTTTCCTGCAAAAAACTTTAATCCTTTCTGAGTCAATGCCCTCTCTAACAGAGCGCAACCCCTCCACCAATTTGATCAGCTCTATCATTACGATATAGTTTGTACCCAGGTATCACAGTGTCCCACTGGTTGTCCTCCTTCCACCATGTCTCTGATATTCCAATCATATCTAACCTTTCATTTAGTGCTATATATTCTAACTCTCCCATCTTATTCTTTAGACTTCTAGCATTTGCATACAAGCATTTTAGAGAAAGTATTTTATTCATGTTAATTTGGCTATTGTTAGACATTGGTAAATTGGGATCTTTAAGCTCTGTCTGCTCCATAATCGAGGGCATTTGGGCTACTTTACTCTTTTGTGGAACCTGTTTTTGGTAGTATCCTGCAAGGATACATTCTTCCGAACCATCCGCTCTTGGGCGACTGTCAGCTTTCCCCTAATATCTAGTTTAAAAGCTGTGCTCTCTCCTTTTTAAAGGTTAATGCCAGAAACCTCCTTTTTGGGGACAACAAAATAGATTGAGAAATTGACTGGACCAGCACTGATCTGCCAGCACCAGGCATACAGCCTCCAACTGGACCAGCTGGTTTAGCATCACCTGCAAGGCCATCCTATTGGCAGCAGACCTGCAGGGAGAGACCAGGAAGGCATCAAAGATGGGCTGCACCAGATCTAGCACATAGCCCTCCCAAATGATCTCCAACACCCACTGATCCTGCATGACCCAGACCAAAGGGGAGTAGAAGAGACAAGGGCCTACCCAGATGTGCTCCTCCCCTTGGGTCCCCCTCACTTCATTGGGGCTTCTTAGTTGTGCTGGAGGTCGAGGGGTACCGTACTCACTAGTAAGTCATGAAACTGGCCACCCAGAGCCTGTGAAAGTCCCTAGGTTGGCCCCATGGCATCATGCCTGTCTTTGCCCACCCCCATGGGCTTATCCTCATGGCTTCTTCAGGGAGTCCCCCAGGTCCTTGACCAGCTTCTCAAGGGCTTTCCCAAACAAGAGTTTGCCCTTGAAGGGCAACTTGGTAAGCCGGACTTTGGAAGAGAGATCTGCCGACCAGTTACAAAGCCAGAGAAGGCAGCGAGCGGCCACAATGGACACCATGCTCTTGGAGGACACCCGGACCAGGCCAAAAATGGCATCCTCCAAGTACGCAGCACTTGACTGCAGCCTGGCTGCCTCAGAAATGTCCCCCGAGTCCTGCAGACCCTGCACCCAGTGGAAGCACGCCCTGGCCACATACCCATCACAGATGGAAGTCTGAGGCCAATGCCCTTACCTTACAAAGGCCTGCTTGAGCAAGGTTCCAGCTTATGAAGTCCTGTGCATCCTGAAGGGCAGCACCCCCTTCTACCAGAATGGTGGTCTTTTTAGTCACTGCAGATATCAAGGCATCCACCCTAGGCAGCTTGAGGAGCACTTTCCCCTCCGGAGCCAGTGGGTACAAGCATGACATCGTCTGCATCCCCCCAGGCTGGACTATGGAAACTCCCATTCGGTGTCAAATCATCTTCGTTATCACCCTGTGTACCAGAAAGAAATCCGGCAACGCTCAAAGCCCCTGCAGCAAGGGATCCTCCAGAACCAACTCTTCTGAGGCTGGCCCCATTGACATATTCAAAATCCCCAGGGAGCTTGAGATGAGGAGACCAGCCAGCTCCTCTCTACAAAAGAGCCGTACGACCGCAGGCTTGTCACCTGAGGGGTGCTCGGCCACACCTGCCTTGGGCCCCACCAGTCCTCCAGGAGCTCATCTCCAGACTCCTGCCTCCTCTTTGGGGGCAGAAACCCACTCACCTCTGGCAGGGAGTGAAGCTCTCCGGCCACATCCTCCGAGGGTGTAGACCCCGAACTGCGCTACATGCTCCCACCCTGCTTTAGGCAAAAAGCCTTATGGAGCAGGAGCACAAACTAAGGGGAAAGAGGCATCCTCGAGTCTTGCTGCTTTACCTCTGAAGCCCTGTGCTTCTTCTTGGCCTTGGCTTTAGTGCCGGAACCATTGACTGCCTCACCCAGCACTCTTCCTGCCTCCGCCCAGCTCAAAATGGCTACCTTTGCTGCCAAAACCAAGCTGCATGGACGAGGGGAGGCCTCAGAGATGTCTGATCCCTGTGCCATTCCCTACTGTGCTCACGACTGCTGCATTACCTGCAAAACGTGTTCTGTCATCTTGCTCGCCTCTGAGCAGAGATGACAAAGTCCAGCAGGCCGCACAAATGGTTTTTGAAATGGCCATTCACACTGCTGCACAGAAGAAAGACCCCACTGGGAAGACCACGCAGCAGCCCTGAAACAGCGAAGATGGACTGTCCACAGAGCCCCGATGAGGAGCAAACACAAGCACACACACACACACAGATCGACAAGGCCTGGAGATGTCCTAGAGAACTCAGAGTTAGGGAACCCAGAGCTCCCAGGTGTGGACCCCACTGCAAATGAGGCCATCACCGGTCCAGGACAGTTCGTGGCACTTGCTGCTGGAAGGCAGATCTTACGCACAGACAAACCTTAGTCAACTTTGACTAAATGTCTTCTGAGCTTTAATCGTTTGTTTTTTTTTTTTTTGCTTTGCTGTGTAGTGCCGAGCACCAACACCACTCTGCCTCCCTTCAGGCTCTTCTTTGTAAAATGTTTTTTTTCCTAAATTTGAAGAGCTCAATTCTGTGAAGCACTCAAACACACCAAACGGGATCCCTTGCTGTATAGCTCAGATGCATAGGGAGAGGTTCCCCCACCTGCTGAAGACTGAGCAATACTGGCTAGTTTCCTGATGCACAGTGCCCTTAATATAGTGGCATCAGCAAAATGTTGATCATGCTCAGTCTCCACTTGCTGATTGGGGGGCATAACCCAAGGGTCTGGACTGCACTGATGATATGGAATGGTCATTTAGGCCTATTCTCTGCTTTCTATCTTTAAACCAGTTCCTGATCCAAAAATAGTACACTGCCTCCTATTCTATGACTTTTTCCATTTTGCCAGTGTCTCATGGGGGAATTTGTCTAAGGCTTTCTAAAAATCCAGATACACTATATCAACCAGCTCACTTTTATCTACCTATTTATTCACACCTTCAAAAAAAATAGAACAGATTAATAAAACAAGACCTTCCTTGGCTAAATCCATGTTGACTCTCTCCCATTAAACCACGGCTATCTACAGATTCAGTAATTTTATTCTTTATAATAGCTTCTACCATTTTGCCTCGTACTGACGTTAGGCTCACCAGTCTTTAGTTTCCTGTATCACCCTAGAACCCTTTTTAAAAATTGGCATTACACTGGCCATTCTCCAATCATCCGATATTACAGATTATTTTAATGTTAGTTCACAGATTAATACTAGTTGGGTCTTTCATACTCTTTCAGAACCCTGGGATGTATACCGTCCAGTCCAGGTGATTTGCTACGCTTTAGTTTATCACAATAGTTGTAATACATCTTCCTAGTTTTATCAATATTTATTTCAATTCTTCTGATACATCACCTTTAAATACCATTTCATGCATGGGTAACTTCCCTATATCATCTTCAGTAAAGACCATGAATTCATTCAGTCTCTCCGCTATGGCCTTGTCCCCACTTAGTGCCCCTTTTACCCCTCTATCATCTAACAGTCCAACTGACTCTCTCACAGGTTTTTTTTTTGCTGTGGATGCACTTGAAAAAGTTTTTACTGTGCGTTTTTGCTTACATGGCAAGCTTTTTTTCAAATTCGTTCTTTGCTTGCCATATCAATGCCTTGCATCTAACTTGCCAGTGGTTATGTTTGCTGTTTTCGCCATTTGGTTCCTCTTTCCATTTCCAAAAAGATGCTTTTTTGGCTACAACAGTCTCTCTGATCTCACCTTTAAACCATGCTGGCAGCTTTTTGGCCTTCCTTCCACCTTTCTTAAAAGAGTGGAATACACAATGTCTGGGCTTCCAAGATAGTATTTTTAAATAACACCCATGCTTGATATAAATGTTTAACCTTTGCATCTGCTCATTTTAGATTTTTCTTAACTACTTCTCCTCATTTTATCATAGTCTTCCTTTGAAAGTTAAAAGGTAGTACTGTGAATTTCCTTGCTGTCCTCCCTCTATTTATTAAATCAAATCATGTTATGATTACTATTACAAAGTGGCCCCCCCTTATCTCTTGTACCAGATCCTGTGTTGCAATAAGGACTCTGTTCAAAATAGCTTCCCCCTCTTGTCAGTTCACGAACCAACTGCTCCAAGAAGCAGTCATTTATTTCATTTAGAAACTTTCTCCCTAGCATGTCCTGCTGCGACACTGACTCAGTCGATATTGGGATAACTGAAATTACCCATTATTACTAGATATATCCTAAAAACCAGAGAGATTCGGTGTGACCCAAGAATTGGGTTGAGAATCCCTAAACAACAATAATCCAGAAGACTAAGATCCAAAGACAGTATAGTTTTTACCACAGAGAAATTGTGTCAAACAAATCAGATTTCTCCCAGCTGGCTAATTTGAGAAATAAATTAAAGCCACATGCTAGATGCATTTTTCTCAGATTTAAGTAAAACATTTAATACTGTCTCATACAGAACAGTAGTCTGGAAGTAGGTCCTAAAGTGGTAGCTGAAACAGAAACTAAGACTAGTGGCACAGGAATTCAGCATGTAGGGACCATGGATGAAACCCTGATCTCAATGAGCATGGAGGGGGGGGGATGAACCTGAACTTTACAACCTTGATGAACATGGGATTGTCACAAAAGCTGATAGTAAGGCACAGAAAAGGGTCTGGCAGTTATGACTTCAATATTTGTTTTATGTGAAGCACAGTTAATGGGTTTTTTTTTAGGATGAAGGGAAAGAACACAATAAGTGATGAGATTGAGGGTTATATTAATTGCATTTAAAATAAAAAGACACTGCAAACCATCTCAATCTAGTAAAGACAGTAGTATATTAAATTAACCGTTTATAAATATGCAAAGTCATTTTAGAAGACACTGCACAAATGTATATGGTAGGCCTTGACAAATTTTGTGCAGATTTATGGCTGTGGTCAACATTGAAGGGTTGAACTGCAAGGGTACCAAAGTCCAGTATCTCCTAAAAAAAAAAAAAAGTGCCCATGAAATGGCTTTGGACTATATATGCACACATATTTGAAACATAAAAAAATCAAATAAAACAATACCAACTAAAAAAGGAAATAGCATAAAACTGGGACATTACCAGGACATGATTATCGGAACCCTTATTAACAATTCAAATCAGTTTGACCAGAAGAATCACATTCCCACTGCAGTAAAATTAGACACACCTGTGATCAATTGTCAGTACTCGCATGACTTGAATCAATAAATGAATGATGGTTCTAATGTTTAAAATGGCCAAATTCACTTCTTGTTCTATTTTTTTTTTTACAGTGGTGAAGACAAGAGAGCTGACGAGACCATCAAAAAAGCCATCATCAAACAAACTTCAAAGAGGTACACGGCCATCTCCAAAGACCCCAGGATTCCTGTGTCTACAGTTTACAATGTTATTAAGAAGTTTTCTGCTCATAGAACTGTCAAAAACCTACCAGAACATGTTGGGAAGAGAAAAATGAATCCAAGAAATCTTCGAAGGTTAATGCGAACTGTTGAAAAAACACCATGTACAACATCCAAAGAGCTTAAAACTGTCCTGGAGTAGTGGTTTCAGCTCACAACCATATGCTGTGCACTAACCAAAGAAGGACTTCATGGGCAAAGACCAAGAAGGACCCCACTGCTCAAAGACAGACAAAGAAAGGCACACGTGATCATCACCCAAACCCATCTTGAGAAACCACAATCCTTCTGAAAAAACGTTCTGTGAACAGATGAAACCAAACTTGAACTCTTTGGCAATGCAGACCAACAATATATTCATGGGAGAAGAAATGAAGCTTATAAGGACAAAAAAAACACATTCTTCCTACAGTTAAATATGGTGGAGCTTCCATAATGTTGTGGGGCAGTTTTGCTGCCTCAGGAGATGAAGGCATCGAATGTATTAAAGGAATCATGAAGTCAGAGGACTACCAGGGTATTTTGGAGCAAAATATGCTACCTAGTGTCAGAAAGCGGAGGTCTAGGTTGAAGATTATGGGTCGTCTAGCAGGACAATGACATAAAGCATGCATCCAAAAGTACAAAAGAATGGTTAAAAAAGGAACAAATGAACTGTTTTAAACTAGGTCAGCAATGAGTCCTGATCTCCATCCAATCGAGAACCTTTGAAAGGAGCTGAAATCTGCCACTGGTAAAAGGAATCCTGGAAACATTCATGAGCTGGAACAAATCACAGTTGAAGAGTGGAAGAAACCACCAGCAGACAGACAGAAATATGAACCTAAAAGATGGCTACAAGAAATGCTTGAAGAGTGTCATCACTGCCAAGGGTTGTGCAACCAAATATTAGTGAAGGGTGCCATTAATCCTGCCCAGGTCATATTTTCTTTTAATCTCAGAAATTACTATGTTTAAATTGCACAGACTTTTTTCTATGTATACCTTTGAACATACTCTTAAATTATTATGACATACAGCTGGAATATTTCCGATTAGTTCTCAAGATATTGTACACAACATACCTAAAATGCAGGGGTGCCAATAACGTTGATCACAACTGTAGGAGTCAATGCTTGTGAGCTCCTCGTCCCCACCCCCTCTGGATCTCTCACGCTCATCTTATGTTTTTGTAAGACCAGCACCAGAGTTCCTACACCATGCATTATCTTTAGATAACAACAGTTCTAACTTCAGATAGCAAGTGTCTCCGTGGGTGCGTGGTGCAATGGTGGTGTGCCTGTCTGTGTGTGGGATGTGTTGTTGGGTGTCTTTGTGTGGGTGGGGTGCAGGGCTGCAGTGTGTGTGTCTGTGTGTGTGTGCTGCAGAGCTGGGGAGACACTGTGTGGCATAGAGGTGAGTTGTCCGTGTGTGTATGTCATGTGTGGTGCAGAGGTGAGGTGTATATCTGTCATGCGAAGGTAGTGTGGGTGGTGTGGGGGTGAGGTGCTTGTATGTATGTTCGGGAGGAGGGGGCGGGCATGCTTAGTTCGCAAGAGTAAATCAGCAGATCTGGATAAGATGCTCAAGTCTGCATCTTTGTTTTCCTTAAAATTTTCACCATACAGAAAGTAGGCAACAATTTGTACTCCATTTTGTACTCTAGACAATAAAGAAAAGATATATATATATATAGCGAAAAGAGTAATGTGAATTGGCTGTTTACTCCTTCAGAAGTACAAGACTAGGGGACATGCAATGAAGTTACAAAATAGTACATTTAAGATGAATCTAAGAAAATAGTTTTGTATTCAATGTGTGATTAAGCTCTGAATTCGTTGCCAGAGGAAGTAGTAAAAACTGGTAGTGTTGCAGAGTTAAAAAAAAAAAAAAAAGTTCGGACAGGTTACTGGAGGAAAAGTCCATAAACCATTATTAAACTGGACTGTCAGAAATCCCCGGGATAAGCAGCATGGTCTGTCTACCTTTTGGGATCTTTTCAGGTACTTGTGACCTGGCTTGGCCACCATTACAAAACAGGATAATGGGCTTGATGGATCATTGGTCTTATCCAGTGCGACAAATTTTAATGTTTTTACCATGCCTGCAAATTTGCTTGGAATACCAGAGAAAACAGTATGGACATAATGTAAAATGTTGTATCTGCATTCACTGAAGTAGTTTGAATATTGCCCTTCAAATACATAAGAAAAGCCATATTTTATATACAGGGTGGCCCAAAAAAGTGAGAACATCTCGTAAATTAAAAGCTTAAATAGTTTACTTATTTACCTTTTTTAGCTATATAATGTCTTTATTTTGACAATTTCCAGTCGCCATCTTTTTTTTTAAATTTGTCAAATCATTTACATCTGTCTTTTTGAATTTTTAAATAACTTATATGCTACGAGATGTTCTCACTTTTTTTGGGCCACCCTGTATATGGCTGAATACTGAAACAGCGGGCAATGCTATAAGATAGGAGGGAGCACACATTCGCAGGGCCAAGTGTAGGGGTTCGATACCGATTTTCTGTATAGTTAATCCTATTACATGATTTGGTTTAAACTACAATTCAACTGCTTCAATTTCTAAGAAATGCAGGAAATTAAAATCATTAAGATGCTTGCCCAGTCACCCCGCCCCCAATCCAATGCTCTCTGCCAAAGAATGATAGTCACAACAAAACTAAGAGAAATTCAGAAAATGAGTACTTAATTAAAAATAAGCTAGAGCACCCTCACCCAAACCAGTCAGTCACCATTCTTACCATGCTTTTTGGCAAAACTACCAAATATGACACATTCCGTATATTTCCAAAGACACTGTGATCTATTCAAAAATAATAAGCATAGGCTTCAAACAGGGGTGCCATATTCCATAGATACTTGCATGATTGGTGTAATAAAGATCCAAAATAAAAGTAGCCACATTAACTGGTTTCTATCCACCACCCTCTAAGGACATGGCATAGGAACCCAAGCTTTAAAAACTGAACATTTATGGTATGAGAAATATACAAACTCACATGACTGATGATGGCATGGTTGCAATTTTGGCATTAGCTGATGAAAAGTGCAACAGTCATCAGTATGTTAACACATACGTATTTTCATTCTAGTACTTTAACAATTAAAACTGAATTTAAACCACTAAAGATAACCAGATTATTTAGAGAAAACCACATCCAACTTTTAAACCAACCTATCCAATGACAAAGCATTTTGAGCAAAATACTACTAATGTATCCTGTTGCACTTTTTATTTCTTTATATAACATGATCCCTGTGTGCACTGGAGATCACATCTGAAAAATTCTATTATTTATACCATTTTCTACATATTAGACCTCTGCAGAAGGATCCTTTTCTGCCCTGTGTTCCTTTTAATTGCTCTCAATTGTTTATACAGTCAAACCTCGGTTTTCATGATTAATCCGTTCGAAAAAGTCTGACTAAAACCGAAACGTATGAAAACTGAAGCAATATTTACCATAAGAAATAATGTAAATCCAATTAATCCGTTCCAGACACCCAAAAATATTCACAAAAAATACATTTTATAGAGAATAATTATATTTTTACATACAGAAAACAATGAGAAATAAATATAAATGACTAATGAAATGGATAAATGAACATTTAGCATCACTGAAAGCAAGCTAAGTACAGTACTGTACAGTATGTTAGCATCTGGCCTTAGCCACCCCTGACAAGCTGCTGTGCCCAGCTCTCTTCGGAATCACATTGGATTCAGCCCATTAAAATACCTTTACATTATCTGCTCAATGCTTCAGAATGGCAGAAAATCTTAATGATATAGCTTCAGACGTACCCTGCAAGAGAAAGAACTGCCTCCCACATTCATGCAACATCTCCTGCTTACGTTGACAGCTTTTCTTCCCTGCTACCTCCGAGCCTGAGGGGGCGCTCCAGAGAACGGGCAGGCGGTGGACGAGATCGGGGCCTTCCTCTCTGCGCAATCCTTGCCTCTCTAACTCTGACCAGGCTTGAGGATGTGTTTCATTTACGTGCTCAGCTGGCTTTCGCTTCTCATCACGCTGGCGATCGGTGAGGCCAGGGGGCAGTGCTGCCGGGACCGGGCGGGCATTCTGGCAGTGTATACAGACCGGTGTGCAGCGCGGGGGTGTATGTATTTACAGTACTGTACTTTACGAAAACCAAGGCGATGTACGAGAACCGGGATAAAATCTCAGTCAAAAAAGACTTTGAAAACCGAAGCGATGTATGAGAACCGGGACAAAATCTCAGTCAAAAAAGACTTTGAAAACCGAAGCGTATGAAAACCGGGGCAAATGAAAACCGAGGTTTGACTGTATATAATAATTTGAATTACGTACAAGGAATCCCAATGCATTTCATGAGTGCCCCAGTTTACAGACCTTCACTGTAGTCACCTCTCAAGTATATAGCATCATTTTAATTTTTTTTCTTAAAGAATATGGTCTCCACCTCCTGGGTATTAGTACTCAGATCTAGTTTGATAAACAGGCTTGCAAAAAGGTCCCACAATCAATGACTAATCCTTTCCAGGCCGAGCCCAAAAAACTCTCGGGATCCAAATTCTGACTAAATATTCCTATCAAATGGTATATAATACATGACCATAGCAGACAGAAAATCACTATTAGAACATATGGAATAAGACAGGTACAATTTTCCTGAAATGCCTCGGAAGAAAGACCTGGCAATCTACTTCCGGTCACACTGCCAAGAAAACCCAGAAGCTTCTGGGTCGCCAGGAGTCAGGACTGACTCGAAGGCACATATTGCATTGCATTGGCATGCAAAAATTAACCCGGCTGCAGAATGTGGATTAAAAATTTAAAGTAGGCTTTCAAAGGGCTAAGATAGGGTTTGAATTTGTATCTTAGGAGTATTATTGGCATTGGTAGCTTAGTTCCAATTAACAGAATGGCTGCACACCAACAGAAACAGGCAGAGAGGAACGTGATTTAGAAACTGCCACCCTGCTGTATATATAGCATCATTTGCCTGCTTTCCTTATGGGAAGACTATGAACTCTACCTTTCATGGATATCCTCCCATTGATAAGAACCCGACACTTACGATGACATAAGTAAATTACAGCAATACAATTTTTCATATGGTCAGAGGGTTATTTGCTATTGTTCAAATAACAAGTAGAGAACAGTGCCTGACAACAGTATCCCCTTAGAAATTCCTGTCACCCTTGTTAAAATAAGCCTTCTTCTTAATATGTAACGTGCAAACTTCAGCACTTCTGTGGCCATTACAGAAAAATGGTTCAATGACGCTCATGAATGAGATATCACCCATACCTGGCTATAATTATTTAGGAGGGGACAGACAGAGCAGAAAGGGAAGAGTAGTCATCTTATGTCAAAAAAATATTAAATAATATACATACAAATAAAAACCCCAACCCGTTAATCTTTCAAAATAAATAAATAGATAAATAATTTAATGGACCTCAAATTCAATTAGCTACAATATTAAAGCAGCTGAAATGCAGACGATGCAGGGAAAAGAGGCACTATGGATCATTTTGGAAAAAGGAGACGACACTATCATCCACAATGGTTTAGCCTGCTGACCTCCAACTCAAGCAGAAGAAATGGATAGAGATTATAATCAATGGCATTGCAAAGGTCATAATGAAGGGATAAGTGATGATACTGGACGGATGTAGATTGGAGTATCCCATCTGCAAATCTTTTAAGGATGTAGAAAGATCATGGATACCTTACAAAAGACTTTGTTAAGACAATTCCCACCAGGAAAGGATCGGTGCTTGATCTAGTGATCCTGCCCATTTGAGCAGCAGTGATCACCATACAGAGTGGCTTGAGGTAAAAGCCAAGGCAGAGTCCAATAACACCAAATTAAAAGTCCTGGATTTCAAATATGCTGACTTCAGTAAAATGGGAAAATATTTGGAGGAGGAGCTATCAGGATGGGAGAACATAAAGGCAATGGGCAAAATTAAAAGGGGCTATAAAAAGGGCAACAGATTTTATTTATTTATTTATTTTATTTATTTAGTATACATTTGTATACCGCTACTTCCAGCGATCAGCAGCGTTTTTTGATTACAGATTGGAAATTGTCAAATCATGACAGGAAATTTTTGAGGTATAAACACATTGATTAGACAGGAAAGCACAGCACACAGAGAACTATTTTACAGGGAACATGGGCTATGGAGGGTTAAGTGGCTTGCCCAAGACCACAAGGAGCACCTGTGGGACTAGAAACCCCAGTCCTTCCGGCCCAAGGTTGCTGTCCTCTAGTGGGATTTGAACCCCCGACCTTCCGGCCCAAAGTACCTTGCCCCAACCACTAGGCTACTCCTCCACTCAGATCTATAGGATTTATATATTATGTAAGGAAAGTAAATAAAAAGGAGAAAAATAAACCAATACGGTTCTCCAAAGAAGTGGCTAACAAAATAAAAGCAAAAAAGGCAGTGCTCAAAAAATTCTGAATGTCACAAAAAGAGGTACATAAAACAAGAATACCAGATAAAGCTGAAAGAGGCAAAGAAATCAGGATGGCTAAAGCACATACAGAAGAAAAAATGGCTAAAGATGTGATGCAAGATAAGACTTTTTAGGTATATTGGGGAGAGGAAGAAACCTAAATTATGGAATTGCAAGACTCAAAAGACGCTCAGGAGCAATTTGTGGAAAGTGACAAGGAAAAAGTAGAAGTGCTAAATAAATACTTCTATGCCATGCTCACAAAAGAAAATCCTGGAGAAGGACTATGTATGATTTACATGGGTACTAATGGCCTTTAGTTTTCCTCATATGTTCCGTTACCACTTTTTGTAAAAAAGGGACCACATCAGCCTCTCTCCAGTTCCATGGAAGGTTCCCCCCTCCCCAAGGATCTGTTAAACACATCCTTTAAGGTCCCGCCAGAACCTCCCTAAATTCTCTCAGTATCCTAAGATGTAACATATCTGGTCTCATGGCCTTGTCCATTTTTAATTTTACAAGTTGCTCATAAACAACCTCTTCCATGAATGATATGGTATTTTGGAAACCTGCCAGGTACTTGTGACCTGCATTGGCCACTTTTCGAAACAGGATACTGGGCTTGATGGACCTTAGGCTGACCCAGTATGGCATTGCTTATGTATTCCATTCTCACTAAGCCTTACCTAGGAAGTGGGAAAAATAATGGAGAAGCTTCCGAAAGGAAAGTTAATGAACTTTTCGGAATTCAATGAATTGCAGAATCCAAGGCAACATGGTTTTACCAAAGGAAAATCATGCCAGACGAATCAGATTGATTTCTTTGACTGGGTGACCAGAGAAATGTAGATCACATCCATTGAATGTCCTTTTTTTTTTTTAGTGCCATCGAGTCAGTGTTGACTCATAGCGACCCAGCTACCTCTGGGTTTTCTTGGCAATGTATCACCGGAAGTAGATTGCCAGCCTTTTCTTTCAAGGCAATGGAGGGTAAAGTGACTTGCCCAAAGTCACAAGGAGTGCCATTGGGAATTGAACCCTTGATCTTCCGGGTATTAGGCAGTTGCTCTAAGAACTAGGCCACTCCTCCACTCCTGAATGTCCTTAATCCTTGGATTTCAGCAAAGCCTTTGATATTGTTCCTCATAGGAAGCTTATTAATAAGTAGCCTGGGGATGAGTCCCACGGTGCTGAAATATATCAGATATTAGTTGATTAACAGATGACAGAGGAATTCACTCAGAAGAAAGGAAAAAGCGAGAAGCAGAGTGTCTTAGGGATCAATCCTGAGACTAGTACTGTTCAATGCCTTCATGGGCAAAATTGCTGAAGAGTTAAAAAGACAAGTTTGCAATAAAACGGATACCTTAGAGAGAGTACACAACACAAAGAAAGATATACAAAGATTAGAAAAATGGTCTAATACTTGGCAGTTATGATTTACTGTGCAGAAATCCAAAGGAACGGTATACAGTAAGGGGCAAGTGGCTGGTGTGCACAACCCTGAGATCTCAAAGTCATAGTGTCCAAAGATCTCATGGTGAAACAATGTGACAAGGCAGTAGCCAAAGCCAGGACGATACTAGGCTGCATACAAAGACATAATCAGCAGAAGGAAAGCAGTATTAATGTCTCTGTAGAAGTCATTGGTGAGGCCTCACTTTGAGCACTGTGTGGTTTTGGAAACTGTACTTCACAAAAGGATATAAAAAAACAATTGAAACGGTTCAGAAGAATGCAGCCAAAATTATTTGGAGCTTGCACTACAAGGTACCTGAAACACCTTAGAGGAAGGGAGAAGAGGGCGATGCAATACAGATGCTTAATGTACTTGAAGGGAATTAATAAACAAACCTTTTTCAAAGAAGGGGAAGCTGTAAAACTAGAGTACATGGAAATGACGCAGCAAGGAGGTAAACTTAAAGCAACACCAGGACATAGCATTTTCAAAGGAAGAGTGGTGGATGCCTGGAATGCCCTCCTGACGGCAGTGGTAGGAACAAAATCAGTGACAGAATTTTAAAAGGCATGGTACAAACACAGAGGATCCCTATATACTGTAGCAAGAGGATGCAAGCAAAGCAAACTCAAATAACTTCTTTACTTCAAAAAATAGACAGGAGTAACCTGCACAGGTAGAAACCCTAAGCAATGGCATGGAGGGAGGCATTAACCTGCACAGAGTAGCAGGCACCACATTAGCCATCTTACTAGGTAGGCTAAATGGAAGCATGCAGGTCTATCTGCCATCACTTACAATGTTATGTTAGTATGTTAAAGGATAAATGAACAAACAAAACTTTTTTTGAAGACAGGGAAGCTATAGAACTAGAGGACATGAAATAAAGCTGCAAGGAGGTAAATTCAAAAGCAACATCCAGAAATTTATTTTTCACAAAAAGAGTGGTGAATGCCTGGAATGCACTCCCAGTAGAGGTGGTGACAGCAAAAATAGTGACAGAACCTGCCTTCAATGAAAGGGCAAGTTAAAAAATCTGCAAGACTACCACTACAGTGCCTCCGTTAGGGTAGAGAGAGAATACCTTGCAGAACATTAAGAGCAAACCCCACCTTTTTTTTCTATTAGGGGGATCCCAACACACCAACCCTAGCCAATAGCCCACTCAAACTCCTAAGTTGCTGATGCCCTGTGAGCAAGGCAAGCATTTAGGGTAAGAGGAAATCGGACTAAATTTCCTGAGCCCCATGTTGTGGGGTGTGTGGTGTACTGTACAATGCAATCAGGCCCTGCATATGGGACAAAATAGGCAATGACCCAGGTAGCCTACCCCATTCCACTACATATGACAGATCACATGATGCACTTGCAAAAGAATTCTGATACAATTTACAGAATGTGAAACATATAGTACTATTAACAGACTGGAAGATGATTAACTTGAAAGGGTGGACGTGGGTTAGGCCTTGGGAACTGAAAAAGGGATGGGCGAAGGAGGGCTAAAGAATTTGAGATGGGCTTAAGAATTTTAAAGAAGAATAGTAACAAGTCTGGCTTAGAGAAGGATTAGGAGGTGGGCTTGGAAAACAGGAGATGAGGGGTAGAGAAGATACACAACCTTAAGCTTTTAAAGAGAAAAAAAACTAAACAAAGCAAGACTTACCTTGTCTTTCACGCCTCTTTGCCTCCCTCCTTCAGTGCTGCGTGCACCCCGCTCTCAGCAGGGCCCAAAGAAAAAACAGATTATAAAAGAAGCCGTGCGAGAAGGAAAGGGGGGGGGGGGGGGACTGGAGAAGCAGAGTAAACACAAGCACACGCCGTCAGAAAGAAAATTAAAAAAAAACTAAACTAAACTAAAATACCAGGAGGGGGAAAAGAAAGAAAAAGAAAAGAAAAAAGAAAAAGAGAAAAGAAGAAAAACGCCGAGGCCCCCTCCTCCGCCTCCTCCTCCTGGCAGTGAGCACTACGTCAGCACTTCTCGCATAATACCTCACCCAGTCGCCTTCCGCAGCAGGCCGTGACGTATACGCTTCCTGTGCTCCTTCCCACCCTCTTACTGTACGTCATTGCAGAGCGCGGGGTCGAGAGCTTTACTACCCGGAAGTGGTTATCATCTCAGCCCTCGTGTTACTATAGTGACCGAAAGTTCTTCCCCCTTCTCCTCCCGCTTCCATCTCTACTGGATATACGAGAGGGCCTGGACTTTTGCGGTGTGTGACGTCAGGGAAGGAGAAACTCGGGACCTATTGCTTTTTTTTTTAATATTTTGCCGGATGTCCGGGGAGGGCTGAGTGTAGATTTGCGTGTAATGGCGGTAGACTGTTGTCGTAGGAAACCTTTGGGGCAATGAGTTTGGATTTTTACATTTATTACGTGCTTTTCTCAAATCAGAGCTCAAAACAAGTTATCTTCAGGTACATCAGCTAATTGCCTGCCCAAATGGGTCTTATAATATAAGTAGTACTTGAGGCGACGGGAGAGTGAAGTATTTTATCCAAGGTCACAAAGAATGTCAACTGTGAGAAGCAGGATTTAAATCGTGGTTTCTCTAGTTCGCAATCTGCTTCTCTACCACTACTAATCATTTGTATAGCGCTCAAAGGCGTACGCCGCGCTGTACATATAGAGATGTAAGACAGTCCCTGTTCATCAGAACTTACAGTCTAATCAAGACAAAATACGTGGAGCCCAATTCACAAAGGGGCACATTCGGACGGCCCCGAGCAAGACAGGCACAATTCTGGATTGCGGGAACAAAGCCCTGTGGTAAACAGAATCGGGTCCGAGGACGGCTTGGTGTGCCCCTACCTGTCTCTGGGGACGTCCTCCCCACTGGCGCCCCTGGCTTACGTAGCTAGGACCCCTACAGCTGGCCAGCCAGGCCTGGGCCTGGATCAGGCGGCAGCGGCGAGGACATCCCCCTGGCCCCAGGTACGATCGCCCTGCCGGTGCTGATTATTCCACCTCAAAGGTCCCTTCTGACCCAGCAGAACATACAGGGCTGTGGCCTGAATGGGCCTTGTATGTCCTGCCAGCACGGCCTGCCCCCACTCAGCCCAGATCCCACCCCCTGCTGTCTCTCCCCATCTTGCAGCTCTAGCCGTACGGGGACAGCAGGAAGGGGAATCGGGCCTATAGTGAAACTAGGTACTAGAACAGGGGTGGGCAAACTTTTTGACTCTAGGGCCGCAATGGGTTCATATATTGGAGCCGGAGCAAGAGTAGATGGACGGTGTGTATGTGTGAATTAATATCAATTAAATTTAAATTTGTAACATTAAATGTTTAGATTAATTTAAGGTAGAAAAGCATAAAAATAGTTATTTTACAAAACTTTTATGCAATGTATTTCTTTCATAAAATAGTACCTTCAATTTTAGTGGCCGTAGTTTGCCCATCCCTGCACTAGACCATGCCTCCCTACTTCCTTCTGTGGGTGGGTCTTTTGGTTTCTGAAGCGTGGTAGCCAAAGTGGGGGCTGTCCCACCCGCTTCATCCGAAAAGATGGGGTGGGCAAGATATGAGCGAGATTTAAGATTCTGAATCATCTCACATGAATCTGCAGTTATTGCGTGCCGAAGCGTCAGGAAGTGGGATATCCAGATCCTCCCAAGTGACCAGCCCATTTCCTGTCCTAGCCCCCCCTTAGCCCATGACCAGTCCTAACCCCCCCATAGCCCATTACCAGTCCTAACCCCCCATCACCCCATTTCCAGACAGCCCCCATCAGCCCACAGCCCATTGCCAGTCTTAACCCCCCCCATAGCCCATTACCAGTCCTAACCCCCCCATCAGCCCACAGCCCATTGCCAGTCTTAACCCCCCCATAGCCCATTACCATTCCTAACCCCCCCATCAGCGCACAGCCCATTACCATTCTTAACCCCCCCATAGCCCATTACCAGTCCTAACCCCCCATCAGCCCACAGCCCATTACCAGTCCTAACCCCCCCCATAGCCCATTACCAGTCCTAACCCCCCATCACCCCATTTCCAGACAGCCCCCATCAGCCCACAGCCCATTGCCAGTCTTAACCCCCCCCCATAGCCCATTACAAGTCCTAACCCCCAGCACCCCATTTCCAGACAGCCCCCATCAGCCCACAGCCCATTGCCAGTCTTAACCCCCCCAGAGCCCATTACCAGTCCTAACCCCCCCCCCATCATCCCCAAGCCCATTGCCATTCCTAACCCCCCCCCCATCGGCTCAAAGCCCAAGGCCAGTCCTAACCCCCCCCCCCCCCATCGGCTCATGGAAATTAAAATTTAAAAAAAGCTGGCCGCTGCCACCGCGGCAGCATGGAGTGTCCCGCGGGGCCCCCTCTGCCCGGCTGAACTCTCCCGGCACGGCTGAAGCCCTCTGCTCCGGCTTGCAGATACGCGAAGGGAGAGTGTCTCCCTCGCGTCTCTGTTAAGCCCGCAGGGGCTGATGGGAAATTTCCCATCTGCCCCTGCGGGCTTAACAGAGGCGCGAGGGAGACACTCTCCCTTCGCGTATCTGCAAGCCGGAGCAGAGGGCTTCAGCCGCACCGGGAGAGTTCAGCCGGGCAGAGGGGGCCAGATTAAAAGGTCCGCCGGGCCGTAGTTTGCCCATCCCTGTACTAGAATATGATAAGATACACATAAAAAGTGGAAAAGAGCACGAGGATAATCAGGATCTGAAAGGCTACTTTTCTGCTCAGTCTCCACAAATTCAGAGAACAATGTACTAGTGAAAATAGGCTTCTCTGGAAATGTTTAGGACTTATCTCACTAGAGCTTCAGATACTTGGACCTATATAAGATTGAAGCATAACATACTTAGGGCTTCTGATAAAACACTCCCAATGCAAAAAATGTTAAAGGAAATATTGATTGGATAAACACTAGAAGAATATAACCTCCTGTATTTCACCAGAAAAGGTTCCCAGCAATAGAATCTGTGCTGAAAAAACACCAATAAGCACTAATGTTTTGTCCCCCTGAAAATCTCTTAATTATCTGAAAAATTCATGCCTAAATTTACAATTTAGAAACACCTACATATAGAACCCCTTAAAATGTCAGAGAAGACTAGCAAAATGCAGAGAGCTAGGTTAGTTAGTTGTCTAGCTTTATACAGCATAATCTGTTTTCATTTGCTTTTTTTTTCTAAGTCCATCAAGCCTAGCATCCTTTCTTCAGTGGTGACCAATCCAGGATGGTGGATGCCATGTGGTGCACCTCTGGCCAGGGGTCACCACTCACTGGGGATCCGAGAGAATATAATCCACCATGCTCCAACCAGTACCATTCCAGGTAGCAATAAAGAGAGCCAAACCACCCCCAGGGGCAGAGGCCAGCTAGGTGGGTGCCATCAACAATTTCTACCTAGAATGCCACCCACTCATGTGTTAGCCCTGGTCATAAGGAGGTACCTAGCAGATTCTCCTTTCTTGTGATGCACTCCTAGCACTTTCCCAAGTAAGGACTGTTTCTAGGAACTTATTCAAACCCTTTTTAAATCCAGCTGTGCTAGATGCCTTGAGTCCAAGATCTTTTCCCAAAGTGGTGACTGCCAATATGGAACCCAGCATTGTGTATCTATAGTTAGGATTATTCTTTCCTGTTGTGCACTTGCCACATTAAATGGCACTGTCATTTAGATGCCTAGTTTTCAAGTCTGGTAAGGTCCTGTGTTCTGCCCAAGCAAAAACAGGACACATAGGTGACCTCATTTTCAGTTTGACCATCCACAGAAAAGGAATTCAGCTGAATTTTGTATATGACAAATCTTATTGTTTCCTTTTCTCCTTCTCTGTTCTACTCCATCAGGTTCCTTTCCCCCTCCCATTTATCACCATTTCCTCCACTCCCACCTCAGACTTCTCTGTTTCCTCCACTTCTCCCTCATGTATCTCTTTATATCTCATGCTATTTAAATTCATCTATATCCTTAGGCTTCCCTTCTCCCCATTACATTTTCTCACCCTTTGATTCCTCCATTTCATTCCTCCTTTCCTATAGGGACATCTCTAACTGTCCACAGATTCCTGTACATCACTCTGTCTTTTCCTTCAGGTTTTCCCAGTTTCTTGTATAGCCTTATGGGCAGAGTAGTAGCAGCATGGGATCATGATAAACAGATGCACCCCATCCCTTCAGCTACTGTTTGTGTTCCTCTTAGTACAGCCTTGCAATCACAAAGTACAGGAGGAAAAGGAACAGCCACAAAGATAGAGTGTCTCTATTTGCTGACCTGCCATCAACAGCACTGATCTAAGTAGGGGGAAAGATAAAGGAAAGTCAGACTTTTAAAAGTGCTAATACTTGCTTGGTACACTTTTATCAAGGAGATGCCTTGTATTCTAGGGATACATGATTAGCCATTCTATAAAGAACATAGGGGCTGAAAATGCTGAAAGAGAGTTGTTCATGAGGAATCTGCTAGTTTAATTTCCAAATTTTCTAATGATATGTGGGGAATATAGCCATATTGCATGATATAAATGAAATATTTGTATCTTAACTGGAAATATTATAGAAGAGAATCTTCCCCAGGCATTCCATTTTCCTGGCAAAGGGAGATGATCAAATATTTAGGGATAATAATTCCAGTAGCTCTTCAAGATTTTTATTGTTTGCATTGCCCAACCATACTTGAACAAATAAATAGGGATCTTAATTAATGAAAATTTATCATGCCCTCACTCTTAAGTAGAATAAATGTTATAAAGTGGAGTGGAGGAGTGGCCTAGTGGTTGGGGCAAGGTACTTCAGGCCAGAAGGTCGGGGGTTCAAATCCCACTAGAGGACAGCAACCTTGGGCCAGAAGGACTGGGGTTTCTAGTCCCACTTGTGGTCTTGGGCAAGCCACTTAACCCTCCATAGCCCATGTTCCCTGTAAAATAGTTATCTCCAAGTTATAATGCCCTGTTCAATGTAATTTCAGTTTGTTCAATGTAAACCGCACTGATGCAGAATAGCACAGTATATAAGAGAGAATGTAAATAAATAAAGATTATTCCTTATTGTCTCTCCAGTCCAGTCCCTTGTCTTCTGGGTTGTGCAGCCCTTCCAGCAGTTTGGAGGCTGAGCCCATCATCGCTTTGATGATGCTGGGGTATAAATACCACTGGCACCAGTAATCTCAGCCGCCAAGCAGCTGGAGGGTCCCAGTAAGCCAAGGGCTTACTGGAGAGTCTACCTTTGCAATTGTATTTATTTTTTCCTTTTAATCTGGGGTTGCTTTCATTATTTTCTTTCTTTATTTTGGGGCTCTGCGCCTTAAAAAAAAAAATCTGAAGCCTTTCTCCTCCTCCCCCTCCCCCCTCTTCCGTCCTTGCTGCTCTCTTTCTCTACTCACGCTCTCGGAGTGGATTGGAGGAGGCCTTACAGAAACCGCGGGGGAAAAAGGAAAGATTCTTCCCTTCCGCGCACAACGGAGCAACTCAAACTTTCTTTTGTAGCTTTGCCGCCTCGTGCCGAAGCCTGCAGAAAGGCTGAGTGCTTGAGGCGGTGCCGCGGCCCTCCAGACAGCCTTTTGCCTCGCGCCGAAGCCCGCGGAGTGGCTGAGCGCTGGAGGCAGTCCCGGGACCCAAAAACATGTGTAAAGGCACGGTTGCAGCACAGAGGGGTCTTGAGGCAGGCCGAGGATGCCGGTAAGATTTTCTTTGGATATCGGGCATTTCCACTTGGCCGCGGCCTATTCACACATGGGAAACTAGCTGGCTTTCTTACAACGGTGTTCGGAGGGGGAGAGGAGCAGCCAAACAGCAAGTATTTGCCTGTGCTTATTATCCCATCAATCTTTTAGTTTAATTTAATTTAGTTTAAGTTTAAATTTTACCCTTACTGAGTTTGTTTGCTTTATTTTTTCTTTATTTCTTTCATTCTAAGTGGTTCTCCTGTTTAAGCTAAGTAGGCCCAAGCATGCCCAGCAAGTCACGGTGTCCAGCCTGCGGCACTAGGCGAGGCACAGCATCAGAACCAGGGTTCTGCAGGGGTTGCACTGCAAAGGCTGTCTCCGTTGAGCAAGAGATCCAGTTGGCTGTGTCCCAGGATTCCCAGGGGGCAGCAGACCCTGCGGAGGTAGGGTGTGAATCCCCCCTCTCCCCTTCCTCCTAAGGATTTACCCGGAACCTCTCTGTCCTCCCCCCCCCCCCCCCCCCGTCTCTGGGGAGGATAGGGCAGGGGAACTCTTCTCTCCGGAATTTGTCCTCCTGCTTCACAAGGCATATTGCATGCACCAACAGGGGGCGGTAGGATCCGGGATGACTCAGGCAAATGCACCTCCCAAAAGGGCGAGGGCCGAGATGCAAGATTCGGAGGTTCTTTCTAAGCGCACCAGACTGGGCGAGGAACGATCGGCTCCCCCGGTACTGGACCCCTGGGGAGAGGAGGTCTCTGACAAGGAGGTAGGAGAAGAGGAAGACGAGCTCGAGGAGGGAGAGATCCCGGAAGAGGAACAGGCCCGAAGAGTGCGGGTATTTCGTCGGGAGGAACTCCCTGCATTGATTGCTGAGTCGCTGAAGGTGCTCAATATAGCTTCGAACAAGACGGCAGAGGAGGATCCCTTGGAGGATCCTTTGATCCAGGCTGTCAGGAACTCGCAAAGGGTCTTCCCAGTGCACAGAGTGGTGCGGCAGATGATCCAGGAGGAATGGGATCAATCGGAATCCAGTCTGAGAGGGGTGCGGTCTATGGCTCGCCTATACCCATTATCGGACCCAGACAAGGAACTGCTGAAGTCTCCTAGAGTAGATGCCGCGGTCTCAGCAGTCACAAAAAAGACTACTATACCAGTTGAGGGCAGTGCGGCCTTGAAGGATGCCCAGGACAGGAAGTTAGACACGTTGCTGAAGCAAGCCTTTGATGTTAGTGCCCTCGCCTTGCAGGCTTCGGTGTTAGAAGCCTGGGTATCGAGGGCCTGTCTGAGATGGGCCCAACAACTGCAGCTGGCGGATGGCCTGGCAGGCAGCGCGCAGGAGGATGCAGCTCAAATGGAATCCGGTTCGGCTTTCTTGGTGGACAGTCAGTACGACCTTATCAGGAGCCTAGCAAAGAATATGGCCTCGGTGGTGGCAGTTCGGCGATATTTGTGGTTGCGCAATTGGGCGGCGGATGCCTCATCTAAAGCGCGTCTGAGCCGACTTCCCTTCAAGGGGAAGCTACTATTTGGCGAAGATTTGGAAAAGTTAGTGAAGGATCTAGGCGAATCTAAGGGAGGTAGGCTTCCGGAAGACAGACCTAAGCAAAGCCGTCCGCCAGCTCCTGCCAGGAGTCATCCAAGGGACCTCCGCAGGTTTTGACAGTCCAGGTCTAACCCCTTCTCTCGGGGCCATTTTCCCTCTAGAGGACAAGGCTTCAGAGGGTTTCGTGGAGCCGGTAGAGTTTTGGGGGCCTCTTCCTCCTCTGCGAGGTCCAGAAAACCGCAATGAAGCAACGGACCCGAGTCACATCCGATCAATGGGTTCTAGAAGTGGTCCGAGAGGGCTATGCTCTCGAATTCGCGAAACCAGCCTTTGTGCGGATCACAAGCGAAGAAAGCAGCGATAGAAGACACTCTTGCAAGGCTTATAGCGGTCAGGGAAGTTGTTCCCATTCCCGAAGACCAACGCGGCTCGGGTCAATACTCCATTTATTTTGTGGTACCGAAGAAAGAAGGGACCTTTCGGCCGATCCTGGACCTGAAACAGATCAATTGCTGCCTCAGAGTACCGCACTTCCGAATGGAAACCCTGAAGTCTGTGATTGTGGCTGTCCGGCGGGGGGAGTTCCTTACTTCCTTAGATCTGACGGAGGCCTATTTGCATATTCCGATCCGGAAGGCTCATCAGCAATTTCTGAGATTTGCGGTACCAAGAGGGCATTTTCAGTTCCAGGCACTACCCTTCGGGTTAGCAACAGCTCCTTGTATGTTCACCAAGGTTATGGTGGTGGTTGCGGCAGCGCTGCGAAAAGAAGGAATTCTAGTACATCCCTACCTGGACGACTGGCTGATTCGGGCGAAGACAGAAGCAGAAAGTCGCAAGTCAATGGCCAGAGTAATAGCAGTCCTCAAGGATCTGGGGTGGGTCATCAATCGGTCAAAGAGCAGATTGATACCCACACAGGAGATCGAGTACCTAGGGGCAAGGTTCGACACCTGCAAGGGCAAGGTGTTTCTCCCAAAACAGAGGACGGACGCCCCAGGAGTCCTCTTGTCGCAATTCCTCGCCAGGCGGAACCCTTTGGCCTGACATTACCTCCAAGTGCTGGGAACCATGGCAGCAACGTTAGAAGTGGTACCGTGGGCCAGAGTGCATATGCGGCCTCTCCAACGGGCATTGTTACAACGCTGGTCCCATCAACATCATCCTTTGTCCAAGCGGCTTCCCTGTCCCCTTCAGACCAGGAAGGCTCTTCAGTGGTAGTTCTACCCAGAGAACCTAGATCACGGAATGCCCCTCGAGCCTCCACTGTGGGTACAGCTGACGACGGATGCAAGTCTAACTGGCTGGGGGGCGCATTGCGAGGGCCAGTTCGCTCAGGGCGGCTGGTCTCTGAGGGAGTCACAGTGGCCCATCAACAGACTAGAGTTGCGGGCAGTGATCTTGGCTCTCAGAGCACTCGAGCCTTTGGTTCATCAGAGAGCTGTCCGAATTCTCTCCGACAACATTGCGACAGTGGCCTACATAAACCGCCAGGGGGGAACAAACAGCCCGGCCTTAGAAGAAGAAGCAGACAGCCTGTTACAGTGGGCATTAGTGCATTTGTCAGCGCTATCGGCGCAGCACGTAGCCGGAATAGACAATGTCACGGCCAATTACCTGAGCAGATACAAGATAGACCACGGAGAGTGGGAACTGGCTCAAGAGGTGTTCGATCAAGTGGTAGCCCGCTGGGGGCCTCCAGTCATGGACCTCATGGCTCGTTGACAATCGGCCAAGGTGAGTCGATTTTTCAGTCGCAGGAAAGAAAGGATGTCGGAAGGCCTGGACGCTCTGGTCCAGGAGTGGCCTTCGGAGGGTCTTCTATATGTTTTTCCGCCCTGGGCTCTATTAGGGAGAGTCATTCAGAGAGTGGAAGCCCACCAAGGTCTGGTAATTCTCATAGCCCCGGACTGGCCACGGCGCCCATGGTACGCAGATTTGGTGAGACTAACAGTCGATCGGCTGTGGCGGTTACCCTGCAGGAGCGACCTGTTACAGCAGGGATCAGTTCTCGCTTACGGCCTGGCTATTGAAAGGGCTTGGCTCAGGAAGCGAGGTTATTCGGGGTCAGTGATATCGATCTTGTTGAGCGCGCGGAAGCGTTCAACCTGCCTTTCCTACGTGAGGGTTTGGCGAATATTTGAAGCGTGGTGCAAGGAACAACGAAGGAGACCCTTTTCAAATTCCATTCCGGAGATCCTGGAGTTTTTGCAAGCTGGATTCGAGAAGGGTCTAATGGCGAGTTCCCTTTGGGTACAGCTAGCAGCCATCTATCGGGGTAAGGTCAAGGGGAAGGCCTTAGGGGAGCACTCGGACATTAGCAGGTTCCTACGAGCGGTTAGGCGGCTACGGCCTCAGCAGAGGTCAGTAATTCCTCCATGGGATCTTAATCTCGTGTTGAAGGCATTAACCGGGGAGCCTTTCGAACCAGGGGGAAAGGCTTCCTTAAAGGCTTTAACCCTGAAGACAGTATTTCTAGTGGCTATCTATTCGGCTAGGCGTGTCTCCGAACTGCAAGCTCTGTCGGCTCGCCCTCCCTTTCTTTCCTTCTTTAAGGACAGGGTAGTCTTGCGGACAGTCCCCTCCTTTTTGCCTAAGGTCATTTCACCTTTTCACGTGAACCAGGTGGTATCTCTCCCATCTTTGTCCGGGAAAGGTAGGAATGGGGGTGAAGAGAAACGAAGGAGCCTGGACGTGCGTAGAACACTGAGACGTTATCTGTCTCGAACAGCTTCCTTTCGTAAGTCCGAACGCTTATTCATCCAATTCGGGGGCCCACGCAAAGGAGAAGCTGCAGCCTTCCATCTCTAGGTGGGTTAGGGAGGCTATTGCTTCTGCCTATATTCTGAAGGGGAAACAGGTCCCGGTGGGCCTTAGAGCGCATTTGACTAGGGCTCAGGCAATGTCTTGGGCAGAACATAGCTTGGTCCCTCCACAGGACATTTGCAGAGCGGCAACTTGGTCGTCGCTGCATACCTTTGTCAAGCACTACAGGCTGGATGTTCAGGCAGCGGCGGATGCTAGTTTCGGAGAGTCCGTGCTTCGGTCCGGGATGGCGGACCCCTCCCAGATTTGAACTGCTCTGTTACATCCCAGAAGACAAGGGACTGGACTGGAGAGAGGATAAGGAAGAAGTAATTAGGACTTACCTGCTAATTAGTGTTCCTGAAGGAACTCCAGTCCCTGATCCTACCCGGTTTTTTCTCCAGGGGCAGATTCCTTTCATGAAGGGAGAAATACGGACCGAAGACAGGAAGCAAAGAGGAGTTCAAGGAGCTGGTGCAAGGATTCTGTGGCACCGTGTCCGATTAGGACGGAAACCTGTGGGGTTGCTAGGGGTGGGGGGCTAGCGCGGGGTCAGGTAAGCCTCCTTCTCTCTGCCTCCTCCTCCCTCTCCTCGCTCCCGTCTTCCCTGAGAGGGAATTTAAAAAAAAAAAAAGGTTTTGGTTTGAGTGGTTATACGTTTTTATGAAGTTAGGGTTACATTACTTTCTTCCGATCAGTCTGCTTTTGCAATAGATTACTGGTGCCTGTGGGTGGTGCCAGTGGTATTTATACCCCAGCATCATCAAAGCGATGATGGGCTCAGCCTCCAAGTTGCTGGAAGGGTTGCACAACCCAGAAGACAAGGGACTGGACTGGAGTTCCTTCAGGAACACTAATTAGCAGGTAAGGTCTAATTACTTCATATGCTGCCTAGGCTATTATTTTTGTTTATGATGGTTCTTTGTGAAGTCCCAGAGAGCTATTTTTTGAAATTAGACAGTGGTATCACAGCACATGTATGAATTAACAAATGCCTTAGAACAGGGGTTCTCCGCCCAATCATCGGGACATACCTAGTTTGCCATTTTTTCAGGATGACCACAATGAATATTCATGAAAGAGATTTGCATACAATGGAGGCAGTGGTGTCTCCTCCACTCCATCCTGGAATGCCCACTACATACCCTGATGCTAATTGCATAGCATCGGGGCATGTAGCAGAAGCACCTGCGGATATCCAGCAACGCTAACCATGTTAGTGCTGCTGAATATCCCTCTAACTGGCATTTACATGCCCTTTGACTTTCCCCCCTGAAGCTTTTAGGAAAAGATACGGAAAGAAGTACATAATCTCACTGTTGGATACCCATTAAATTATTTGTTAATATTGATAGGATAATATAAACAGAACAGACAACAATATGTTAAAACAAAAAAGGACCTAGTTTCTTGCTATTAGCTGCAAGAATGCATATAGCGGCTAATTGGAAAAATCTTAAAAGTACCATTGATAGAATTTATTTAACAGGTTTTCTATACTGCTTTATCCTACGGTCAAGGTGGTTTGCATTAAAACAAAATGTGATACATTGTAACAGGGTAAAGAACTTGGATAACGATACATTGTAACGGGGCAAAGAACGTGGAGAGAAGTTAATAGTTGGGGGGAATAGTGTTTAAGGGGGGAGGGGAGACGGGAATGAGGTGAGGGGGACAGAGGTAGTTGCATAAAGGTATTATGACATCCTAAGTGAAGTAGGCTGTAAATAGGTGAGTCTTGAGGGGCTTTCTGAATGTTAGCAGATCTTTTGTGACCTGGAGTTTGTAGAGGATTGAGTTCCAGAGGGAAGGCGCATATAGGGAGAAAGCTCTACTGGATGTGGTGGTGCTGGATCTGGTGAAGGATGGTGGGGTAGCTAGGGTGGTCTGGAAGCCGGTTCTCGTGCAGTCATCTTTGGTCTCATGTATTATTGTTTGAAGGTGGGTGGCCGATTGGCCATTGGGGATCTTGAAAACTGTAAGGATGGCTTTACATTTTGTGCATTCCATAACGGGGAGCCAGTGGAGCTGTTTGAGCACTGGCCAACTATAGTGTTAGAAATCTAGAATAGAAAAGAACAGATAAAGACCCTGTGGCCTATCCAGTCTGCCCATCTATGAGAACTATTAAAGTTCTACAATACCATCCTCTCATTCAGAGAGCCTGTGTATTTATCCTATGCAATTATCATCTTCACCATCTCCACTGGGAGGCTGTTCCAGGCATCCACCACCCTTGCCATAAAGAAATATTTCTTCAGATTACTCCTGAGTCTGTCCCCTTTCGCCTTCATCCTCTGACCCCCTCATTCCAGAGCTTTCTTTCAACTGGAAGAGGGCCATCTCCTGTGCATTTGTACCACAGAGGTAATGTCTATCATATCATTCCTCTCCCACCTTTCCTCCAAGTATTCATATTAAGATATTTAAGTTTATCCACATATGCCTTATAACGAAGACCATTGACTAGTAGCCGCCTTCTCGATGGACTCTATCCTGTTTATATCCTTTTGAATTTGCGATCTCCAGAACTGTATACAGTACTCCAAATGAGGTCTCATTAGAGACTTAGACAAAGGCTCTGCTCTTGTTATGTGCCATTGAGTCAGTGTCAACTCATGGTGACCCTCTAGATAGTTGTCTTAAACTGTGTTCGATGACAAAGGTACAATCACCTCCTTTTTCCTTCTGGTCATTCTTCTCCTTAGATAGATAGATATTCAAGCATCCTTCTGGCTTTTGCCATCACCTTTTTTACCTGTTTGGTCATTTTAAGATCCTCTGATATAATCACCCTTAGGCCATGCGCTTCTTTCATGCATTGAAGTATTGCACCCCATATGCTGTATTGCTCCCTTGTTTTTTTTGCAGCTGAAATGCACAATCTTGCATTTTTTTAGCATTAAATCTTAACTGCCAAATTCTCAGCTATTCTTCAAACTTTGTTAGATCCCTCCTCAGATTATCCACACCTTTCAGGGTGTCTACACTGTTGTAGATTTTGATATTATTAGCAAAGAGGCAAACCTTTCCTGACAGATCTTCCGCAATATAGCTTAAAATTAAAAAAAAAAACCAGACCTGGGAAGAAGTGACATCACACTCTGAGATGGCAGCCTGAGTGCTGAGCTTTGTACTAGGCCGGTGCTAAAAAAGTGATAAATTGTAAAACCTCCCTCCCCTCCCTCCTCTCCTCTCTCCCTCCCCCCCGTAAACATTTTTTTGTGTCCAGAAGCTGGAGCTGGAGCTGTCAGCTCAGAAGAAGCTTGAGCGCTTCTAATATAAGAGCGATGAAACTGCATGCAGCCAGAAAATAGCAGCGCAGGGGAAAGGAAAAGATGGTGTCAGCCATTTTGGGCTCAGACAGCGAAATGAGTGCTGACAAGGACATAGGATCCATTACCAAGTTGGAGATGCGGTGTTAAATTTCTGAAATAAAATGAGAAATCCATAAAGAAATGATGGCAGTAAACAGTGAGTTACTACAGACTGTGTCGGACCTTAAGCAATAGGTAAACAGCTTGCTGGGCAGGATGAGAGAACCAAAGCACATGCAAGGGGGATTGGTGTGTTGCAGAGAAAGGTTGCTCACCTCATCACTGCTCACGAGGAATGGCAAGATAAGCTGGAGGATCTTGAAAACTGATCCCATCAAAACAATGTGAGGATATGGGGAATCCCAGAACTGGAAGCATTCTCAAATGCAACAAGTGGTGTGAAAAATCTACAGGGCCTTACTGCAGAAAAACAAGGTAGTGGGAGAGGCACCCATAGAGATTAAGGTTAATCAGGTACACAGGAGCCTAGGCCACCATAGAGACAACCTGCCCCAGGATATTATTGCATGTCTGTATGATTTTGATTTAAAGGAGCAAATGATGCAGCGAGCATGCAAGAAAAGCCATTTTAGATAGAAGGGACAGAGGGTGGAATTTTTCCAAGTCCTCTCATCTACAGCAATGCAGAAATGGGATATTTGGAAGGTGACGATTCCTGAGGGCAGAAGAACTTCGATATAGGTGGCCATTTCCATTTGTTCTTCTGGTAACTGCAGCCCCTTACTGCCTTTTCTCTTAATTCACCCTACACCTTTCCTCGGGAACTCTACTCCTGATAGATCCCTTTTATAGTAGCATAGTAAATGACGGCAGATAAAGACCAGCGTGGTCCATCTAGTCTGCCCAGCAATATGGCAGGAGTAGGTGCACCCCTTCCCATGTCTTTTAGGGAGTAGGTGCACCCCTACCCATGTCTTTGCTTAGTGGTGCACCCACCAGGAGCAGGTACACCCCTCCCCATATCTTTGTTTCTTTGTTTGTTTAGGGATGAATCCACTGCTCCTCCAGCCCCCCCCCCCCCCCCATTGCTCCATGTAGGACTCCCCTATTTGTTGAGAAATTAAATGGTTCCGTTTATTTTGATTTAATCTTGTTGCTGTAAAGTGATCCACTGTGTCTGTCCCAGGCCACTTTGAATTCCGTCACTGTGTTTGCCCCCACCACCTCCATCGGGAGGGCATTCCAAGCATCCACCACCCTTTCAGTAAAAAAGTATTTCCTAACATTGCCTATCAATTTACCACCTTGCAGCTTCATGTCATGCCCTCTAGTTTTACAGCTTCCCTGTCTCAGGAAGAGGTTTGTTTGTTCATTATTTCTCTTTAAGTATTTAAAGGTCTGAATCATATCTCCCCTATCCATCCTCTCCTCCAAAGTGTACATATTTAGGTCTTCAAGTCTCTCCTCATAAGGCTTCTGATGCAGGCTCCAAATCATTTTAGTCGCCTTCCTCTGAACAGCTTCCATTCTTTTTACATCCCTTGCAAGATACGGTCTCCAAAACTGAACACAGTATTCCAAGTGAGGCCTCACCAGAGACTTATACAGTGGCACTAGTACCCCTTCCTTTCTGCTGGTAATTCCTCTTCGAATGCAGCCCAACATCCTCCTAGCTTTTGCCACCGCCTTGTCGCACTGTTTTGCCACCTTGAGATCTACAGAAATAATCACACCGAGGTCTTTCTCCTGCTCCATGCACACCAACCTCTCGCCCCCTATCGTGTATATTTCCTTTGGATTTCTGCTACCCAAGTGCATGACACTGCACTTCTTCACCTTAAATCTCAATTGCCAAGCATCAGACCATTCCTCCAGCTTTTGCAGATCCCTCCTCATGTTCAGAACTCCATCGGGGGAGTCCACTCTGTTGCAAATTTTCGTGTCATCTACAAAAAGACAGACTTTTCCATTCAGTCCTTCAGCAATATCACTCACAAATATATTGAACAGTGCCGTGCCTAGGACTGAACCCTGCGGCACCCCGCTAATCACCTTCCTTTCATCCGAGTGAGCTCCATTTACCATCATCGTCTGTCAGTCAACCAATTTCTGATCCAGTTTACCACCTTGGGACCCATCCCCAAACTACTGAGTTTATTGATAAGCCTCCTATGAGGGACAGTATCAAAGGCTTTGCTGAAATCCAGGTAGATGACATCCATCGCGTGTCCTTGATCCAGTTCTCTGGTCACCCAGTCAAAGAACTCAGATTTGTCTGGCAAGATCGTCCCTCGGTAAAACCATGTTGCCTCAGATCCTGTAACCCTCTGGTTTTGAGAAAGTTCACTATTCGCTCTTTCAGGAGCGTCTCCATTACCTTTCCCGCCACCGAGGTAAGGCTCACGGGCCTGTAGTTTGACACTTCTTCCCTGTCACCACTTGTGTAGAGGTATGATGTCAGCCATTCTCCAGTCCTGAGGAACCTCTCCTGTTTCCAAGGATCTGTTGAAAACATCCTTTAACTGCCCTGTAAGAACCTCTCTGAGCTCTTTCAGTATCCTGGAATGTATCCCATCCGGTCCCATGGCCTTGTCCACTTTCAGTTCTGCAAGTTGTTCTAACACCTCATCCTCTCCGAATGGTGTGGTATCTACCTCATTCCCATTTTTATATTTGGGAGTCACAGGTGGATCTTCTCCATGATTTTCTTTAGTAAAAAACAGAGCAGAAGTATTTGTTTACCAATTTCGCTTTATCAATGTCATTTTCCACGAGTCCGTTCCCAGCACTTCTGAGCCCTGCAATTCCACCTCTGATCTTCTTCCTTTCCCAAATATACCTGAAGAAAGTTTTGTCACCGTACTTAACATCTTTAGCCATCTTTTCGTCTGCCTTTGATTTTGCTATCCTTATTTCTCTTTTTGTCTTTTTGAATTTGGTCCTGTAATTATTTCTGTGTTCTTCTGTTTGCAAGCATTTGAATTTTGCAAAAGCTGTGTTCCTTAGCGTCCCTCCAGGCTAGTCCTGAACCTTTCGGTCTTGCTCCTCCTCCAGCAGCTTGGAGACTGAGAAACGTCACACCTCTTTTGGTGCCACCAGTATAAGTAGCCAGGATCCGCCTCCTGATGCCAGTTATCTCAGTCTCCAAGCAGCTGGAGGGCTGGTGAGCCCAGGGACGGGCTCACTAAGAGGAGCAATTAAGCAATTGGACAGTTAGGCTTAGTTTGGGGTTATAGCTGGGATTATTACTTGTTGGTACTTTTGCAGATCATTGGGGGCAGTCTGTGCTGAGCTACTTATTTTCTGTTCTGAGACTGTTTCCCCCCCTCCCTCCTGCTCTCTTTCTTTCCTTTGCTTACCGGGGTAGTAACCTTTGGTGGGCAGAAGGGGAGCCTTGTGGAGGGGGACGCTAGAGCCCGGTTCCTGATCCCACTGTTATGGGTGAGGAGCCGGCTTTTGGATAGCTGGACAGTTGCCTGTGTGTCGCTGGCAGCTCAGAATCCGAGGCTGCATTCCGGCGGAGCTGTTTCAGTGTGGCTGATCTGCCTGACGGCTGTACGTCTGTGCGCGGGACCTGCAATCGCAGATGCAGCACTGGAGCAGTTTTCTGAGCCTCAGGAGCCTCGGGGAGTCAGGTAAGAGGGGCCTGGGTCGTTGTAACTGTTCCAGGGTAGGTTGACGGCAGCCGTGTGTGGAGACAGCGCCAGGCTGTGCCTCGTGGTAGGCGCGCAGGAAAACAATGGGCCAGTAAAACTTTAGTCTTTCAGGGCCGCGTTTGAAGCGTTAGAGCTTCGTTTTTAATTTTCGAGGGCTGCGGTTAGGTGGGGGAGCTCAACTAATTAGCCCACTCAAAAAAAAAAAAAAAGAGCTTAGCGGGCCAGGCACAGGCAGTATGCCTTCTAGGCCTCTCTGCTTGTTGTGTGGGTCTCGGAGGAGTTCGGGCTCTGAGACTGGCCTCTGCAAAAGTTGTTTAAAAGGATCTATGTCCATGGAGCAGGGGATTGATCAAGAGGGGGACAGCCAGAAGGAAGGCTCTGTCGACCTCACTGAGAGCAAGACTGCCAGTGATCTCCCTCGGGAGCCCGTAGCGGGACCCTCGGCGATGCAGGGGGTTCAGGCACAAGGGCCGATCCCAGGGGGGTTAGCTACGATTTTTTCTCCACAGTTCATCTCCCTCATGCAGCAGGGTGCAGATGAAGGCCTCCGCAAGTCCTTCGGAAGGGGACTTGGGGGAGAAGAGGCCGGGGACCCCCCTGAGCGTAGGCGAGTCTGGCATCCCAGCAAAGAGGATGCGAGCCAAGAGAGAGCGATCTGGTCACTCGGTTGTCTCATAAGGGGTGGCTTCGGAGGACCTGGAGCAGGATTTGGAGTTGGCAGATGATTTGGAGGAAGGAGAGATTATAGAACAGGAGGATCAGGCGCGAGTGGTTCCGATCTTTAGAAGAGAGGAGTTGCCGGAGCTCATTTCTGAGACACTGAAGGCGCTGAATATGCCGGCGATGGGACCATCGAAGGAGGCACAGTTAGAGGATCCTTTGTTGCAGGCCTTTCGTAAGTCTCAAAAGGCTTTCCCAGTGCATAGAGTGATTAAGGAGATGATTCAGGCAGAGTGGGATGCGCTCGAGGCAGGGCTTAAAGGGTCCCGGGTAATGTCTCGGCTCTACCCATTAGTGGAACAGAATCGAGAGTTATTTAGGTCTCCTAAGGTGGATGCGGCCGTATCGGCGGTCACTAAGAAAACCACTATTCCGGTGGAAGGCAGTGCTGTGCTGAAGGATGTGCAGGACAGGAAGTTGGATACCTTGCTGAAGCAGGTGTTTGAGGTAAATGCGTTATCCCTTCAGGCGTCCATTTACGGAGCTTGGGTAGCTCGGAATTGTCTGCGGTGGGCGCAAGGGCTTCAGTTAGGTCAGACAGGGGATGCGGCCGCGGAAGCGGTGAGATTGGAAACAGGGGCGGCCTATCTTGCTGACATTCACTATGATTTAGTTTGCAGTGTGTCAAATAGTATGGCATCAGTGGTGGCGGCCAGGAGGTATCTGTGGTTGGGCAGTGGATACTTCGTCAAAGTCTAGGCTGAGTAAGCTCCCGTTCAGAGGGAAACTTCTGTTTGGGGAAGATCTGGAGAAGCTCGTGAAGGATTTAGGGGAATCCAAAGGAGGCAGATTGCCTGAGGTTAGGCAGAGGCAGGGTCGCTCGAGTCCAGCGGCCAGAGGACAACAGAGAGATTTTCGTCGTTTTTGTTCCCCACGGTTTGGAAAGGTGCAGGGGGGCGTTTTCCCTACAGGAGCCAGGGGTTTCGATGCTTCAGGGGAGCGAGTAGAGGTTTTGCGGCCTCTTCTTCCTCCGCTCTGCGAAAGACACAATGAAGCCTGGGTGGTTCAGGCGGGGCAGGTACCCATAGGCGGGCGCCTGCGGAGGTTTTTTCCTGCCTGGGCTCAGATAACGACCGATCAATGGGTGCTGGAGGTCATCCGAGAGGGATATGCCTTGGAGCTGCAGTGTCCGGTGACCGAGGACTCGTTCGTTCAATCCCCCTGCAAAGCTCCGGTCAAGTATGCAGCGGTGCAGGAAACCCTGAGCCGGTTGCTTGCCCTCGAGGCGGAGGTCCCGGTGGCGCCAGACCAATGCGGCTGCGGTCGGTACTCGATCTATTTTGTGGTACCAAAGAAGGAAGGCAGTTATCGTCTGATTCTAGATCTCAAGCAAGTGAATCGCTGTTCAAAGGTGTCCCATTTTCGAATGGAAACTTTAAGGTCGGTCATCGTAGCGGTGCGTCAAGGCGAATTTCTCACGTCCCTCGACTTGTCAGAGGCTTACCTCCATATTCCAATCCGTCAGGAGCATCAAAAAATTTTGAGGTTCGCGGTGCCAATGGGTCATTTTCAGTTCCAAGCGTTGCCTTTCGGTCTGGCGACAGCGCCAAGAGTTTTCACCAAGATAATGGTGGTGGTGGCAGTGGCGCTAAGAAAGGACGGAATTCTAGTTCATCCTTATCTGGACGATTGGTTAATTCGAGCAAAGTCCCAAACGGAGAGCGTGGAGGCCACAGCCAAAGTGGTGGCGTTCCTAGAACGGCTCAGTTGGGTTGTCAATATGGCCAAGAGCAGGTTGATCCCCTCACAGGAGCTCGAGTATTTGGGAGCTTGGTTCGATACAAGGGTTGGAAAGGTTTTTCTGCCGCAGAGAAGAGCACAGGGCCTGCGGGTCTTGGTCCACAGGTTTCTTCGCAGCAATCGCCCCACGGCTTGGGACTACCTACAGGTGTTGGGAACCATGGCGGCGACTCTCGAGGTGGTACCATGGGCGAGAGTGCACATGAGACCCTTGCAAAGAGGCTTGCTCAGGCGTTGGTCACACCAGAACGACAGTTTAGATCAAGTACTGCCCTTGCAGCAGGAGACGCGGCGTGCCTTCCTTTGGTGGTTATGGGGGGAAAATCTCGAGGAGGGCATGCCCTTGGAGGCACCGGATTGGATCCCCCTGATGACCGATGCCAGCCTTGCAGGATGGGGGGCTCATGTTCAGGGACGGTACACGCAGGGGGCGTGGTCGAGTCAGGAGAGAGTCTGGTCGATCAACAGGTTGGAGTTGCGGGCAGTCGTTCTGGAGCTACGAGTTTTTCAGGAGGTCCTTCGAGGAAAGGCCGTACGAGTCTTTTCGGACAATGCGACGGCGGTGGCATATATCAATCGGCAGGGGTGCACCAGCAGTGTGGCATTGGAAACTGAGGCCGATCAGTTGTTTGAGTGGGCCGAGGTTCAGCTCCAAGCAGTATCAGCGGCGCACGTCGCAGGTGTGGAAAAAGGAGAGGCGGATTTTTTGAGTCGGGTGAAAGTAGACCCGAGGGAGTGGGTTCTTCATCCTCAGGTATTCGAGATGGTGGTTCAGCGCTGGGGCCCACCGGTCATGGATCTCATGGCGACGTTTCAGTCCATGAAGGCCACTCAATTCTCCAGCAGGAGACGGGAACGGATGTCGGAGGACCTGGATGCGTTGATACAGCCTTGGCCGGAGGACCAGTTGCTCTACGTTTTTCCACCGTGGGTGTTAATAGGTCGGGTACTGCAGCGCGTAGAACTTAACAAGGGAAGAGTGATGTTAATCGCTCTGGATTGGCTGAGATAGCCGTGGTATGCGGATCTCGTCAGGATGCTAGTGGACTGGCCGTGGAGGCTTCCAGTTCGGGGGGACCTCTTGATTCAGGGGCCTCTGCGAATGCCTCAGGTGGATCGGTTCTCGCTAACGGCTTGGCTATTGAAAGGGCAAGGCTAGCGGCAAGAGGTTACTCCGAGGCGGTGGTGACCACTTTGTTGAGGGCTCGAAGGAGGTCTACTTCTTTGGCGTATATTCGAGTTTGGCGGATCTTCGAGGCTTGGTGTGCGTTGTAAAAGGGAGTGCTTGTTATGAAGGTACCATCACCTTGGCAAGTATGTAAATTAACTGACTTGCAAAGGATTGTGGTTATTGAAGTCCATTCACACAAAGCTTGCCTTTTAAATAAATTAAGAAACTTGTAGTTGGTCGAGTGTAAGGCAAAATTAGAATTTATTTATGGGGTGAATATTCCACACACAGATATACTTGGTAACACCATCCAGATAACTTCTCCAAGGTTTATTCAACATAAACAAGGCAACTGAAAAGCTTATGTAAATAAGTATCAAAGTCTTTTATGGAACAGAAAGGCTTTCTTACAGCCACTGCTATCAAACTTCGTAGTAGTGCTGAGGTGGAAATAAACCAAAAAGGAAAAACTTCTTAGTACAAAAAAACAGCTCTCTTTATCCACACAGAAAAGAACTTTTACATTCCACGTGTGCTTGGCTTGTGCTGTGCTCTGCTCTACCAACAGGTGACAATCCTGATGCAATCAGCTTGTTCTCAGCACACGGGCAAACTACCCCAAAAGCTTTCTCTCTCTAAGAGAACTTTCTGGGGAGCCAATAATTAGAATGTTTCCTTTTGATGTTTGCTCTTATTTGGAGGATTTTTCTAAACTAACAACCTACACAGGGAACAGTCCATACAAACATTCTCTTCATCAGATATTAAACCTTGCTCCTGGAATTGCATGGGTTCAATTTCACTGTCTGACTCAGAGGGCTTTATTAACTGATCTCTATACGGAGAGAAACTGTTTCCCTGCTGTTTGCAATGCTCAGAGCTAGAGAAACGTTTACAGTTCATACCTGAATCCAGGCTGGCATCAGGCTGATTCCTTTGGTATTCTGGCCAGTATGCAATAGAGCTTCTGTGTCCTGTCCTCCAGTTGTTATCTCTGGACCTCAGGGCCTTTTCTCCATACATCCTCCAAGAGGTATTTGGGCTCCTTTTCTTCTTAGCTGCAGCAGACCTCTTCCTAGGTGCTGCTTGAGGGTCCCTGGCTGTGAATCTCCAGACCTCTGGCTTTCTCCAGTCCTCTGAAGGTTGTTTCCCCCAGGAATCTCTCCAGGCATACATACTTCTCTGAGCTCCTCTATTATACCGTCTGCTTCCTTGTCCTTGTTCCTTCAGGTTCAGGTTGTTCCTGTTCTCCTCCTTCTTGCTCCTGTTCCTCCTCTCCTTCCTTCCTGAAGAATCCCTTCTAGTTTTAAAGGGCATAGATTGCAACTCCTCCCTTGCATTCTTCAGGTGTTGTGGACTAAACTCTCTCCTAGAAGATGATTGATTAGAGATGACATAATGGTTTCTCTGATTAGACTCATGCTTTTCCACTTTAGCTCCTCTAGGGGCTTTCTGCAAACTGATGAATCCTGGAACATGTAGTCTTTTAGGGAAACAAGCTGTCTTATTTCTCTGACCTGCCAGCATAGGTCCCTTGATCAGAGTAAATTCCCCTCTTTTGTCCTTACTCCCTGAGCTTTGATAAGCTTCCTTATCACAGCGTGTAAAGGCGTTTCGGTCTTAAGGGCTTCGATTCCTCAAGTCTTGGCGTTTTTACAGGATGGATACGAGAAAGGGTTAGCGGCTGCTTCTTTAAAGTTGCAGTTGGCAGCTCTCTCTTGTTACAGAGGCAAGATACGAGGGGAGTGTATCGGGGGTCACCCAGACATTAGGCGGTTTTTGAGGGCAGTTTTGCTGTTGCTGCCTCCGTGTAGACCGATAGTCCCGGCTTGGGGCTTGCGCTTAGTGCTAGAAGCTTTGGTGCGAGCGCCTTTTGAACCTTTGTCGAGAGCGTCCTTGAAGGATCTTACCCTAAAGGTGGTGTTTCTGGTGGCTATTTCCTCGGCTAGGAGGGTTTCGGAGCTGCAAGCTTTGTCCTGCAGGGAGCCGTTTCCCGTATTTAGTGATTCCAAGGTGGTGTTGCGAACGGCGCCGTCCTTTTTACCCAAGGTAGTTTCTCCGTTTCATGTGAATCAGGTCGTTTCCCTTCCGGTTTTTGCAGAGAGCAGTGCGGGTACTGCTCCGAAGCAGTTGCATAAATTGGATGTTCGGAGAGCTCTCAAGCGGTACCTAAAGGCTACCAATTCTTTCCGTAGTTCGGATAGGTTGTTTGTGCTGTTTGGTGGTCCTAAGAAGGGGCAAGCGGCGTCGAAAGCATCCATTGCGAGGTGGATTAGGGAAGTTATTGCGTCCGCGTATATTTTGAAGGGAAAGACGGTCCCGGTGGGGTTACGGGCTCATTCGACAGGGGCGCAGGCGACGTCTTGGGCGGAAAATAATCTGGTTCCGCCGGTGGAGATTTATAGAGCAGCTACTTGGTCGTCCTTGCATTCTTTTGTCAAGCATTACCATTTGGATGTGCAGGCGGAGAGGGATGCCTGTTTTGGATCGGCGGTGCTTCAGGCTGGTCTGGCGGGTCCCTCCTGTTGACTCTGTTTGCACTGCTCTGGTACATCCCCAAAAGTTCAGGATTAGCCTGGAGGGACGCTAAGGAAGGTTAAATTAGACTTACCTGCTAATTGTTGTTCCTTAAGGAACTCCAGGCTAGTCCTGTATCCCTCCCGTTATTTTGCGTGGACTCTAGCTCCTTAGAACTGACAGGTGAGTGATTCTGGGATAGGGAGCTTGGCGGTAGTCTAGTTGGGAGGCGATCCTTCGCATGGGACTTATAGAGAGGCTTTTGTTTCTTTCGTTTTTTTCTTTCAGAAAATATGGATCTCAGCATGGTGCAAGGTTAAGTCACATTTACGGGGTATTCGAACATTTTCACATAGGGTTTGGCCCATTTCGTAGTCTTATCAATAGGTTATAGGATAAAGTTATTGCTACTGTTTATACTTAATTGTTGCTCTGGCTTTGTCAATAGGTTACTGGCATCAGGAGGCGGATCCTGGCTACTTATACTGGTGGCACCAAAAGAGGTGTGACATTTCTCAGTCTCCAAGCTGCTGGAGGAGGAGCAAGACACAAAGGTTCAGGACTAGCCTGGAGTTCCTTAAGGAACAACAATTAGCAGGTAAGTCTAATTTAACCTTTTTTGCCCTTATTTGAGCAGCCACTTCTTTGGAAAACCAAATAGGTTTCCTTCTCCTCTTGTTTTTATTTCCTTTTCTTACATATTTATCTGTTGCCCCTTTTATTGCCTCTTTTAGTTTAGCCCATTGCAATTCCACTTCCCTTATCCCCTTCCACCTGTCATCTCCTCCTTTTGGTACTTGGCCATTTTGTTGAAGTCGGTGTTTTTGAAGTTTAGGACTTTGAGCTTGCTATGATTGGACTGCACCTTGGCTTTTATCTCAAACCACATCCACCCCCTCCCTCTTTCTTATCTGTGCCTTTCTCTGCCACTATCAACTCCAGACTCCATATGCCTGGAACAAGCTACCTGAGTCAGTACTTAAGGCTCCTTCTCTAGCTCTACTCAAATCCAGGCTAAAAACTGATGCCCCTCACTCTCTTATTCACCACTTCTGTATCTTACCATGTTCTAGTCCCCAATTTTGTGATGTTCATCTTGATTAGACTAAGCTCTGATGAGCAGGCACTGTCCTTTACATCTATATATACAGCACTGCGTACACCTTGTAGCACTATACAAATGATTAGTAGCAGTAGTAACTATTAAAAGGGTCTCTTGACAAGTGAAAACATTGGAAGAGGCTTGGACAGTCGTGAGGGAAGCTGGATTCAATAACATTCCTGAGGCAGGGAGATAAAGACCTATCAAATTTAAAGAGCTTAATCAGTGGGCAAGTTGGCAGAGTGTGTTGAGTGGTGATATTGGCAGAGTGTGTTGAGTGGGACATTCGGAAAAGCTTTCTAGCGAGACAGAGGTGGTGGGAGACGATTGCAGAGCCATGTGAAAGGATGGACATTATTATTTATTTGCAACTTGTGGCTGATGGCCCAAATGAGCTTTAAAGGCTTGGAGTGAGTGGGGCAGTGTGAGTTTCAAGACAATAAAGAGGGAGGGGGTGGATGTGGTGTGACTGATAGGGAATAGATTTTGGAGTGAGAGTGCTTAATTCGGAGAGGAGAGAATGGAGGGAGCAGAGACTAGAATCCTTGAGTGTCTGACTGGGATGTTATCTTCATCCAGGCCATAGTATTGGTGAAGTGTGGTGAAGGGAGGGGGAGGAAGAAGAGGGAGTGCCTTGTCTGAGGAGGGGATTAGTGGGTGTTGTGAAGAGGGTGAGGGGGGCTGAACTAAAGGTGACCGCCATTAATACTATGTGGCTTAACTCCCCCTTATAAAAGGCAAATGCTATCCTAAGAATTGGAGTGTGAAGACAAATTGTGGGGGTGCTACAAGTAACTCACTTTTGGATGAAAGATGAGAACTTACTGTAGATTAAAACCTTTCCTGAGCAGCATTTGGCCTTAAATGTTTGAGGCAGAAAGTGGCAGGAGTGGGGTTTTTGCATGTCACCTTGCTGTTCAAATTAATATCGAAAACATCATCTCAACACGACTACTTCTCTTCTTGATCAAAGCAACAAAAAAAGAACTCAACCCTATGCTCACAAAAATCACACAATCTACACTCCAGCAAGGACAAACGCCTGAATGCCTTAAACCCTCCTCCATACGCCAGAAGCCAGATCTTGACCCCACAGACCCAGCCTCCTACCGACCAATTGCCAGCCTCTCCTTCATAGCAAATATCATTGAGAAGGCTGCCCAGCAACAACTTTTAAGACCAAATTGACAGAATTCCCTCCTTGATGCCCAGCAACACTGTTTCCGCTCCCTACACAGAGTAGAAACACGGATGGTCTCTCTCGTCAATACCCTAAAAAAGAGCATTCAAGACGCCACCCAAGGATTCCTCCTAATTTTACTGGATATCTTCGCTGCATTTGACACTGTCAATCACGACATCCTCCTACAATGGCTTCAGACCACTGGAATCCAAAACACAGTTCACCAATGGTTCCATTTCTACCTAAACAACAAACACCAACAGATAAAGCCGGGAGCAAATGTATCCACTCCCTACTGCCAGACACAAGGCGTATCCCAAGGATCCACTTTGTTGGCACTACACTTTAACATCTACTTGCAACCTCTCTGCTCGATCATCAAATCTCACAACATAAACTTCCACATATACGCCAACGACACCATGCTCTATGGACCATTTAACACGAAACAACCCTCATACACAAATCAGCAAGACTGTTTTGCTGATGTTTCCTGCTGGCTAGCAAACAACAATCTAGCAATCAACTACAAGAAGACCGAAGCTGTATTTATTACAAAAGACTCTACATTCACCCCTACCTCCCTAAACCTAAACAACACCCAAGTTAAAGTTCAGACAAGTGAAATACCTGGGTATCACCCTCGACCAACATTTCTCCTTCAAACCATGAATAAATAAAACAACCAGAGCAATCTACTACAAAGTCAAAACCCTGCAATGCCTCCGCCCACTCCTCGAACCATCAGACTTCCACTCAGCTCTCCAAGCCTTAATCCTACCACACTTGACTACTGCAACTCCATCTATTAGGGCCTACCAAAATCCACTCTACTCCCGCTTTGCACCGCTCTACACACAACAGCGTGCATCCTTCAGGGAGCTACAAAGCATGATCACATCATACTCAACCTCAAGCAGCTCTATTGGCTTCCACTTCTCAGCCAGATCAAATACAAAACCCTCCTTCTGACACACAAAGCCATCCACTACCACCCCACCACACATCTCCACATCCTATTCAAAACCCCACAGCCTAACAGAGCCAGAAGATCATGCACAAGGAGCAAACTTACCATCCCCCACACCAAAGAAAAGCATAGCCAACAAGCATGTGGAAGGGCCTTTGAGTTCTATGCACCATCCATATGGAACATTATCAGATGCAATATGAAACATCACTGACCTCCACACCTTTTGCAGACACCTAAAGACTCATTCACTGAATATTTTAGCCCAACAATCTAACCCCACCAAATCACTGACCCCACACGTCCCCTACCAAACCTACCTGATGCATACATATCATATCCTGACCTCACAATACCCTACCCCATAGAACAACCCACCCCCCTGTACATACATTAAACTGTTCCTCTAAGCTAGTCATTGTATATAGTTAAATGTGCTATGTTTTTGTACATAGTTAATTGAATGTGCTATGTTTTTGTACATAGTTAATTGTTATATGTAACTACTCTTCTTTTGTTCTATGTACAACGCTTTGATCCAGTGAAAAGCGGTATATAAACCGTGTTAAATAATAAGGTTATACGGGATATAGAGGGTCTGTACATTCAAGTTAAAGCAAAAATATGTCAAGAGGATTTCAGTTATGCCAAGGCTCCTCCTTTGTGGAGCTCTCTAAGTGAACAGGAGAAATGGTGAGTGCGGCAATTATTACATGGGGTGATTTTAATATCACATGCAAGCCTGAGATTGACTGTATGGGTCCAGGGGGAGGGAGATGGAAAGACAGGGGAATTTTCTGGATATCTGGCATGAGCTACATCTGGAGGAAGCAGTATACCTTTTTTTTTCAAATCCACATCTTTCCTACTCACGTATTATTAATAGTATCTAGGTTAGTTGTGAGGATGGGGGAAGTGGAGACTGGAAATATCCACTTCCCCCATCATGCCCTGGTTTGGATGGGATTGAATGTTGAGAAAAGGGGAGAGCATGTGGATTTTGGAAGCTAAATGAAATGAACAAATTGTGCAAGATGTGAGGCAATACATTACTGAATACTTTGAGCTTAATGATAATGGAGAGGTGAAGGGTGTACCTTATGAGATGGGTCAAAAGTAGTAGTGAGGGAATGGCTGGTGGGATGGGGAGTGCAAAGAAAGAAGGAAAGAGAGCATCAGGCGGAAGAACTGAAGGAAGCAATTGCACATTTGGAGAAACGGGATCAGCAGAAACCACAGGCTAGAGTACAAGCCCAGCTAATGGGGTTGAGGAATAAATTAAGGGGGAAATTAGCATATAAGTGGTGCTATTATGAGCACAGGAATAAAGCGGAGCATATATTAGCAAATAAACTACGGCAGAGGAAGGATCAGGGACGGATCAGTGGGATAAGGGAGAGGTGGGGAGATTTTGTTTTTAGCCAGCATGGAGGTGATAGGACATTTTAAGTAATTTTATGCAGATCTTTATGCGCCTAGGGGGCAGGCCCCTGAACAGAATATTAATTGCTTTCTTGACTCTGTTGATCTCCCAAGACTCATAGCAGAGACAAGGGAAAACATTGGCAGAAACTATGGAATGGGTAGAAATTTCAGTGTTTCCGAAATAGGGTCAGAATTTAATAGGTCCGGTTCTTTGTTAAATATTGATGTTAAAATCCTAGCAAACATTTTGGCGACATGCTTGAATGAGGTTATTGATACATTAATTCATCCAGATCAAACGGGCTTTATGCCCAGCGGACAAGCTAAGGATATTAGGAAGATTCTAAATTTGACACGGGCAGAAAGGGAGAGAGGGATACCATGTCTACTCTTCCCTACTGATGCTGAGAAAGCGTTTGACAAAGTGAGTTGGAACCTTTTGTTCAAAACTTTAGGGGGAAATGGGCTTTGGTTCGGCTTGTTTAAGCAAGATCAGGGCTATGTGCCATAACCCAAAAGCTTGTGTAAATGTCATTGGAGCTTATTCAGATTTTTTTTGACCTGTGGAAGGGGACAGAGCAAGGTTGTCCAATGTCCCTATTGTTTGCTTTGTCTATAGAATAGTTAGCGGCAGGCATCAGTATGAGTGTGAACATTAAGGGGATTGAATTGGGGGCCGGGACTATCATATTACATTATTTGCAAATAATATAATGTTCATGCTGGGGAGACTTCAGATCTCCCTCCCACATATAGTGTGGGAAGTGGGAGAATTTGGAAGACTGGTAGTATTTCAGGTAAATATGCAAAAATCTGAGATAATGCCATTCAGTATCCCAGGGTCTTTAGAAAAGTGGTTAAGGAATACATTTTCATTTAGATGGAATAAACAAGAGGTAAGGTACTTGGAGGTGCAACTCATGCCAGACAGCTTGAGTCTTTATAAAACTAATTATGGAGAGACATAGGGCTTGCACAGGGCTAGGTACGGTCCTGTTTGTACACCAAGGAACTAAAAGAGAGCAAGAACCAACAGCACAGTTTATAAAACTAAATTATAATTCATTTTTATTTTGTTGTTATAAACTGAGTTATGGTTCTTGCTTTTTCTTTTTCAACATATATTTTGCATCCACAGTGGGTGCAGAGCAGAACCAGGACATTCACCCACAGAGTTCAATATTTAAAAAAAAAAATCTGATTCTGATCATCTCACTAACAACAACAACAACCACTATTCTCCAGTACCAGGCATATTGTAAATTAATACAAAACCCTACAACAAAGAGCAAACCTACCATACCATATCAGCACAAATTTCCAAAACTCACATAAGGAGCCCATCCAAAAAAAGCGTCACTGTAAATACTACAGTGGGCCCTGGAACATCCATACACCTATCTGAAAAGCTGAACAAGTCAAATTACTACAGTACAATATAGATCTTTATATACAAACTCCACATTAACAGAACACCTGGCTTCAGTCACACACTCACAACATCGACCCTCACCAAGTACAGAATAAGTAACCATAATCTAAAATAAAAATATGTAGACAAAATTTAAACAGAAACCCCAAGAAGCCAACAGTCCACATGCAGTGCAACATCAGATAAATAAGAGATGCAGTTCCCCAATACTGTGTAAAATATAAAGATAGCACAAAGTCCAATCACTAAAATGAAATAAAATTATTTTTTCTACCTTTGTTTGACCATTTTATTCTTTGATCATGCTGGTCCTGATCTGAGGCTTCTGCTTTCCTGTTTTCTCTTAGCTCTCTTTCTGTGGTCTGTAGTCCGTCTGCCATTTCTTATCTCTTCTTTTGTTTTCTTCACTTCTTTCCATCAGCCTATTTCCAGTCCCTGTAACCCTTCCCAGTATAAGCCCCTTTCCAGTCCTCCCTCCCAGTACCTTCCAGTATCAACTTGCATTCCCATAACTGTCATTGGTGCCCATTCCCTTCCAGTCTCCCTCCTTCCCCACTGTCCAGCTCCTTCTAGTCCAAATACCATGGCATCCCTTCTCAGCATCCACTCCCTTCCAGTCCCATTCTCCCATCCCCTTGCATCAGCCCATTTGTAGCCCTAGCCCCCAGTTTTCTTCCAAGGCCAGCAGCTCTATCCTCCCCTCCCCACCATCAGCCCATTCCCAGTTAAAGGCCCCCCCCAATCCAGGTCATGTCTGGTGCTAGTCCCCCCTCAACCCCATTACCAGTGCTGTCCTCCCCTAATCAGCCCATTACCAGTCCTACCCCCACATCACCATTCCTAGCCTCCACTAATCAGCCTATTTCCAGTCCTAGCCTCCCCAATCAGCTCATTTCCAATGCTAGCCCCCCTCAGTCCATTACCAGTGCTAACCTCCCCTAATCAGCCCAGTACTAGTCCTATCCCCCATCAGCCCATTACCAGTCCTAGCCTCCTCTAATCAACCCATTTCCAGTCCTAGCCTCCCTGATCAGCTCATTTATTATTTATTTAACAGGTTTTATATATTACTTTATCATTTCAATCAGAGCAGTTCACATTGAAACTTAAACTTGGTAATATATATTAAACAGGGACATTGATAACTTGGATTTTTCTGAGGCAATGGAGGTTTAAGTGACTTGCCCAAGGCCATAAGGGGTACTAGTGGGAATTGAACCATGGTCTCTGGGGTTTCCAAGCCAGTGTTCTCAACCATTAGGCTACTCCTCCACTCAGCCCATTACCAGTCCTAGCCTTCCCTAATCAGCTCATTTCCAGTGCTAGTCCCCCCTCAGCCCATTACCAGTTCCAGCCCCCCCCCCCTCGATCAGTCCATTCCCAGTCCTAGCCTTCTCTATAATCAACCCATTACTAGTCCTAGCCCCCCCCAATCTGCCCATTACCAGTGCTAGCCCCCCCATCAGCCCATTATAATCCTAACCCGCACTGTCTCTCCCCTCTGTCCAGCATTTATCTCCTGTCTGTCCAGTATGTTCCCCTGTCTCTCCCCTTTGTCTAGCATTTGCCCCCTGTCTCTCCCCTTTGTCCAGTATGTCTCCGTCTTCCCCTTTGTCCAGAATTTTCCCCCTGTTTTCCCCCTTTGTCCAGTATTTGTCCCCTTTGTCCCCCATCTCTCTCTCCTTGTCCTCCTCCTGTCCCCACTCCCTCCATCTGCACTTCTCATCTGGTGGCAGTGGGGGCACTCTGGCTGTTTTAATTTTAGATTTTGCCACCTTTGGCCTGCCTCTGCCTTCCTGCTGCATTTTTTTCCTCAAGAATTCTTGCAGCAAAAAAAAAAAATAAAGTGGCAGGAAGGCAGAGGCAGGGCAGAGGCGGCAAAATCTAAAATTAAAACAACTGGAGTGCCGCTGCCGCACAAATCAACCTGATCACTTGCAGCGATGAGGCTGATTTGTCCGGCAGCACTCCAGTTGTTCCTGCTGGATGAGAGGGAACCCTTGTCAGTTCCCTTCCAGCCTCCTCCTTCCCCAGTGTCAGCCCCCTCCTCCCCCAGTGTCAACCCAGTTGCAGATCCCACCTTCCTGTCATGTCAATTCCCTTCCATCCCCCTCCTCCCCCTGTGTCATCCCCATTGCAGACCGCACCTTCCCCTCACGTCAATTCCCTTCCAGCCCCCCCGTCAGCCCAGTTGAGACCCCACCTTTCCCTTGTCAATTCCCTTCCAGCCCCCTCCCTCCCCCCCATGTCAGCCCCCCTCCCCCATGTCAGCCCCGTTGCAGATCTCACCTTTCCCTTGTCAATTCCCTGCCCCCTCCTCCCCTCTCCCCGTGTCTGCCTGCTACTGCCCCCACCGTCCCCCATTGTAGTTCCTGTGCCTCCTTCTGCAGCTGCGGCTCTCTGCCTCTTAGGGAACCGCGGCTGTGCTGGTGAAGCCGGTGCAGAGCCTTACTGTCTCTCGAAGGGCTCTGTGCAGCATTGTTCCGCCTCCAAAGGAAGTTGTTCAATGAAAGAGGCTCTCCTCCTGTGTATTTATGCCACATAGGTATTTAAACATCTCAATCATACCACCTCTATACCGCCTTTCCTCTAAGGTGTACAGAATCAATAATGTTTAAAGAAACAAGTATCAAAGTCAACAAAGAGGTGAGATATCTAGGAGTTACTCTGGATCACCAGCTCAACTTTAATAAGCACATCAGCAATATAATAAGGGCCATATTCAACAAGCTAAAGATGTTACACCATCTAAGACCTCTCTTCTCCACAAGTGACTTCAGAACAACTCTATAGGCTATGATCTTCCCACACTTTGACTTCTGTAATGCCATCTTAATGGGTCTCCTAAAGAAAACAATCCGCAGACTTCAACTAGCTCAAAATGCAGCAGCCAGAGTAATCTTTCAAGCACCAATCAAAGAACATATTTCACCAGTATTAATGCATCTTCATTGGCTTCCAATAGAGAGCAGAATACAATATAAGGCCATCCACACTATATTTAAATCCATCCAAGACGATTCATCCACATATCTGAAAACACTAATATCATTTACACCGGATAACAGACCAAGGAGAAGTATCAATAAAGACCTCCTTGTTGTTCCAACCAAATTCAGTAAAAGTAAATCTTCAACTTCAAAGAGAGCATTTTCTTTATATACACCACAATTATGGAACTCACTTCCAGAAGACTTAAGAGCCACCAAAGACCCAGTAGCATTCCGCAAGCAGTTAAAAACCTATTTGTTCAAAGAACACTTTCATTAATTAATTACTTAGAGTGTTCTCCACAGAACTGACAATGCCTTCAACCTATTCTATTAACTTAATCCAACCCCCCCACATGACAAATATTATGATCAATATCCCTCCATAGAGATTGCCGTTCTCTTACAAACTATTACAAAAGTAAACCAACAATTCTCCAAGTTGTTTTTCCTATCCCCCACTCACTCCAAGTTAATTATTACTCATGCATAGTGGTTTTATGTATTAGCCTGTTTATCTTGTTAATATTGTAAACAATGTTACTGTTACCAGTTTATTCACTTGTATACTCAAATTATTCTATACCATTGAGAGAGGATATAAATGTACAATCTGTATATAAACAATTAAAAATAGAGAATAAAATAAACGTAAATGAAACTCTCTCAGTGGTATAGAATAATTTGAGTATACAAGTGAATACAGAGGTAGGTTTTTATTATTATTTATTGTATACCATATTTTTGTCATTTTTAGTTTTTATGACAAGTTATTTGATATATAATGTTTTTATGTATGATTTAAAGTTATATGTTTTATGATGAATTATTTGTTTATTTATGTATCTCCAGGAACAAGCAGGAATGAGTCTTCACATATTGGTACGTCGGTACCGACGGAGTCTGCGCGGGAACGCTTCCCAGCGTCCAATCAAAGAGCTTTTGGAAGCATCCCAGCACGCCTGCGTGCTGCCTTCCCGCCTTTCCCCTCCTCAGTTTTCGTTTTTCCGCGGAGCCGGCAGGACATCCTCCTGTCACCGCAGAAAATTCTTGTTTTATTTCTTTAGTTTTCTTGTGGTCGCGGCTGTCTTCCCGACGCCACCGGTACCGCCGGTGTTTTCTTTTCTTTTCTTGTAAAATCTTCCTTTTCCACGGGATATTTTTTCTTCATAGTGTCCCACGGTTTCTTAGGCCTCTTTCTTTTTCCTTCATGGAACCGCCAGAAACTTTCTCCAAGAAATGTTCAGACTGTGGCAGTACAACTTTATTTTTAGACCCTCGAAGTCGGTGTCTAACCTGCTTGGGTCCTGACAACAGTTTGGTGAGAAGAGGTCTTCAACATCGAGGTTCCCTCGATACACGGTTGCCCTCCAACTTCGGGGCACCGTCCCCTTCTTCTTCTACACAGGATCAGGTAACCCACAAACAGTCTGTTAAGACTAGCCAGCCCTCGAGTGGTAGGTCTCATGCACAGCATGTAGACGGCTCCGGCCTTGCCCTCGAGGGCCCACTGGCTTCAAAACCCCGGCGGGAGTCTTCGGTCTCCAAAGCGTATAAGGGGTTTCAGGTTGTTCCTGGGGTTCAACCCCACAGAACATACCTGAGCCGTGTCCGGTGATGGCATCCGCTTCGAGCGGTACCGATACCCCGGCATCGGCACTGGTGTTGGATGAAACACTCCTCACCAGGGATCGTCATCTGGCATCCTCGGTGCCTTCAGGACCGGTGGATACTCCCCAGACTGACTTTCCATTATCGGTACCAGCACCGATACTACCACCGACGTTGGTACCCTGCAGACGTGCATCGATAGCCTCGCTTCTTTCGATGCCGAGTCTGGAATCGATCTCCAGTCTGGAGGACTGGGTACCGACTTGCCTTGGTACCGGCTCTCAGCGGTACCGAAGGCTCGGTTCCGATGATTCGGATCCGCAACTCTCGGTTCCCCCGAGGCCGATTGAGTTGCCACTGGTATCATTCACCGGTATCAGACACGGTACCGAAGTCGGTACCGATGTCCTCATTACCCTTACGGTCGGTGCCTTCCACCTCAATGCCGAGTTTGGAATCGATCTCTAGTCTGGAAGACTGGGTACCAATACGCTTTGGTACCGACACCAATCGATACCGGTGGCTCGGTACCGAGGATAGCGGCCGGAGGTTTTCGGTTACCTCGGTACCGATTGAACGGTCACTGATGACTGCTCCGATGTCTCTGTCGGATCTGACTCCAACATCGGTACCGGTATTGGCATCGGTACCGGTATCCACAGTAGCATCGTGGCCAACTCCTGCCATGCTTTTTTCAATACCATTCTATACCAAGCTTGGAGTCGATACCTGGCATGGACAATGTGGTAAGGACGGTCGCTGCTCCTGACAGCCAGTACCGGCGACCATCCCTTAAGCATTCCACACTGCACTCTGCAGGATCTTCTATTCCTATATATTTGGATAGCTCTGTGGGTGCTCAGGCTAGTTCTTCAGATCTAACCTGTCCAAGGGAGATTCCTGTTGGGGATCCCTCTTTTTCAGAGTTTCCTCCTGGATATAGCAAGATCCCTTGCCATTCCTATCCCAGGACATGATCCTGCACAAGGCTCTGTTTCTACCAAAGCAAAGGAGAACATAATGCTTCCTTTGCATCATTCCTTGCAGGATCTCCTTCTAGGAATGTGGGAAACACCTTTAAGGGTACCCCCACCTTCCAGGGCAACTGATCTCTTATATCAGGTGCCCCCCTCTCCTGGTTTCCAAAAGACTCAACTTCCTCATCATTCCATAGTAGTGGAATCAGCAATGCGGCGGGTAAAGAGTAAGAAAAAGCATTCTTCTTATCCGCCAGGACGTGAGTCTAAGACACTAGATGCCTTTGGACGTCAAACCTTCCAGACATCTATGCTTTCTGCAAGAATTCTCTCATATATTTTTTATATGAGTCTATCTCTTGAGGAGGTCACAAAGCAATTACATCTTTTGACTCCTTCCCTTCCAGAGTCCAAGAGTGCAGACTATTCTTCACTGCTCAAGCATCTTCAGAATATCTCTTGGTTTCTTACTCGTGCTTCCCTAGACTCTTTTGAGTCTGTTAGCAGGACTTCTGCTATAACTATAGGGGTACTACGTAGAGCCTGGCTCCAAGCTTCAGACTTGGACAAATGGGCACAGCAAAGACTGGGACATACTCCTTGCACTGGAGACAATCTTTTCAACAAGGAGTGTTTACGTCAGGTTACTCAGTTGTCCACTGACTTACCTGTTCCTAGGGGCTGTTCTGCACCTTCTTCTGTCCCAGTAGGTAGGAAATGTCCTGCCAAACTTTCTTCCTGTAGGAGAAGAAGGTTTTTTGCATCATCTGCCCATCATACAGATGTTCCCAAACAGGGGAAGCATCGTCCTGGTCTACAGAATTCAACCTCTCACCAGGCCCAGCAAACCCAGCAACCACAGGGTTTCTGATCAGTCTCCATCAGATGCTTGTGACCCTGGGGGTTAGAACCTGCAGTTGCTTCTTCTCAATAGGGGCAATACACTGCTGTCCTTCTAAATCCTAAACATGGATCTCTTCCCAAAGACATCCATTCTTTCTATGTTCTATGAGCTGTCAGGATGTTCATGCTTCTAGGTCACAGGGTTCTCCTCTTCCTCCTACTAGGGAAAGAGGTCTAACTACTATCAAACGATAGTTTCCTGTGCCAGCATGTCTTTTTCCTTTCTATAGACTTACTACTTTGTAAGACTTCTTCAGCTCCATTCTCTTTACCCTCTTACCAGGTTTTTTTCCCTCTGTACGAGCGGTATTGCTTCACTGGAGGGCTTTTTCTTCAGCCTCTCTAGTTTTGTTACTTTTCCAGTACAGCGTTCTCTTCTCTGAGTTGACTCCTCTTTTTCAATCTTGCCTTGAAGCAGTTCATCAGACATGTCCAGAGTTTTCTACTCTTGTTCTGTCTGTTCTTTCTATTTTTAAACAGTAACATTCTTTCTGCTGTCTGGCAAGCAGCTGCCTATGCAGGAGCCTTAATGTTTGGACCACTGGTTCTTGTCCACCAGCAACCAGATTTGTCCTCCACTAACATTCTGTCTGGTCTTAGTAGTGGCTCCAGGTCAGTGCTATCATCTGTCTTGGACATTTTTTCACTACAAGCTTGTTGGATTGTCTTCTCTTTCTGCCATCTCCATTCCCCTGGGTTTGGCAGCATAGTTGACATAGGTACTGGCTCTTCAGCAGCCAATTCCATCTCCTCATTCTCCTGCATCATGCTCTCTGCAATTCTACAGAGAAGCTCTCCACTATGGGCCCTTGCTAGAGAGCATGAGGACTTTTTCTCCAACAGCTATCCTAGATGGTTGAAAAAGGCTTTTTCAGTCATGTCCCCCATGACTAGAAAGGTACTTCTTTTTAATATAAAGGACATAGGCCTTCTCTTATGTGAAAGCTTAAGGAGTTGCCAATTCCCTGCTTGGTCCATAGTATTTCCAATCGGGAATATGCTTTTCTCCTTCCAGCTCGTCCTCATGGTAAGAACGCATGATACCTTTTTGCCCTTAAGCAGGTCAGCATGGTATCTCATTTTTATGCGTCTTCTGTTCACGTACCATGCTAGAGTTCTAAAATACTCGGGACTTGCTGGCTGCAGACTGATATTATCCTCTGCTTTTCACGTAACTATCCTGGTTATTCCACTACCTAGCATCCCTGTAGCTCATAACCAGTGGGAATTGATTCTCTATATATCTTCTCAAGTAGGTTCCACTTTCTTGTTATTAGATGAATCTTCCCTCTCCACATTTTCCTATGTGAATACCATTTTTGTAGGCATATCTCTGTCTGCTTCATTGCAGACTCCCATATAGAGGCCTATATATATATTCATATCTATAGCATACATCTTACAGATGTCTATGTCTATCATTTGTGTGTATTTTATGCCCTTCATATCTCACTATAGATATATTCTCATCTATCTATCTATCTATCTATATGATATATATATATGTGTATGTATATATATGTATATATATATATATATATGTGTATGTATGTATATATATATATATATATGTATCTGTCGAGATATTTACTATCGGTAGATAGGTATCCTGCATTTATCTACCTGACTGTCCAGGCTCATATAGCTATATGATTCTGACAGATGGGCTTTACCCATACCTATGCTATCCAGCATGTTTGGGGTTCCACACTCACAACCAGTTTTCTGGTAGTTAACAACTTCCACCATAACCTTAAGGTTTAGGTACCTCTGAAGCTCTCCATGTTCCAGTATCTCTCCTAGCTGACCCCAGTTAGGAGAGACATTGCGGATCTTCAGCTAATCACAGGCTCTAACGACTCAGGCGTTTGTCCTTTCTTTTGGGATACAAGGGGTTTCCATACCTTTTTCTCCCACAAGGACTGTGCCTGTTTCTACAGTCCGGTCGGCCTTCTCTTTTTGCTCCCAAGGGTGAGCCACTCTGTCGCCAAAAGAGTTTGGCTTTTATCATAAAGCCTTCCACTGAAGGCCCACCGTTTTTAGTACTACCCCAGTTATTACCGAGGTCCCCTCTTACCTTTCAGGATTCTGACCTCCACTGTTTTTTCCTAACAGGTTTATTACCTCCACTTCACAGTGAGGTCCTCCTTGAGGTTCCTCTACTGGGTTCCCCAGTAGATCCCATGAACCTCCTTACCCCTGTGTAATCCTGTTAGGGGAGGTCCATATTGCAATATTTCTTTCAATATCATTGATGATAATTATCATCCGCACACGGACTCCTTGTCTGCAGTCCTATGCTAGGTTAGCTGTTTCACAGCACCTTCTTTCTTCAACTCCTACCCTCCATCCTCAGGATGCCTGGTGTTGTGCAGGATAGCATGTTCCAACCTATGACATGCTGGGACTCCAGGCATCTCAGCTTGGGAGTCCCCATATGTGAAAACTCATTCCTGCTTGTTCCTGGAGATAGCACAGTTACTTACCTGTAACAGGTGATCTCTGGGAACAGCAGGAATAAGTCTTCACAACCCACCCACCTCCCCATGAGTTGTATCTCTATACTCTCTTTCTCTCTTTGTCTCAGCTTTAAAACTTAACTGAGGAGAGGCAGTTGGGAAAGGCGGGAAGGCAGCACGCAGGCGTGCTGGGATGCTTCCAAAAGCTCTTTGATTGTACGCTGGGAAGCGTTCCCACGCAGACTCCGTCGGTACCGACGTACCCATATGTGAAGACTTATTCCTGCTGTTCCCAGAGATCACCTGTTACAGGTAAGTAACTGTGCTTTTCCAACTAATAATGTTCAGTGCTGTATTTTGTTTTACATTTTACATGATGCTTTTATTATGTTTGTATATGCATGTTTTTTATTTATGTTAATTGTTATGATTATTTATTCTATGGCCATTTTAGTTTTTTAATTTACTATTTAGATATTATTATCATTTTTATATTTATTTTTATATGTTGTAGTTAAGCCAGCTTCAGCCCCTGATGAAGGCAGAACGAAACACGGCCTGTGTCGGGCCAGTGGCTTAAGTTATTCAATAAAAGATATTCTTCCTCCGCTTTCCACGTTTTGGCCCGGGTTCCTTAATGTAAAGAAGGCAAAGATCCTGTCAACTGGCAAAATCAATAAGTTCATCGCTGATGAAGAAGAAATTGAAATAGTTGACAACTTTAACCTACTTGGATCAACTATCAATAAAGAATTGACAAGCAATCAAGAAATCCGATGATGCATTGTTCTTGGCAGAATGGCTATGAAAGACCTAGACAAGATTCTCAAGAGCAGAGATGTCTCTCTCCATACAAAGATTTGACTCGTTCAAGCCATGGCATTTTCAATAACATCATATGGATGTGAAAGCTGTACAGGAAGAAAATTAATGCCTTTGAATTATGGTGCTGGCGGTGAATACTGTGTATACCATGGATTGCCCGAAGAACAAACCAGTCAGTACTAAATGAGATCAAACCTAAGCTTTCTTTAGAAGCTCAGATGACAAGACTTCGACTTTCATACTTTGGACACATCATGTGAAGAGAGAGATCATTAGAGAAAGACATCATGCTTGGCAAGATAGAAAGTCAACGCAAAAGAGGAAGGCCAGCAATGAGATGGATCGATACAATAACAGCAGCTACGGGTACCAGTCTGTCAACAATGAGCTGCCTAACTGAAGACCGAACACAATTTAGGATAACTATCCAGAGGGTTGCCACAAGTCGACACCGACTCGATGGCACTTAACAACAACATACGTATTTATGAATGATAAGATAAACTGAGATCCCTTTTCTCCTTTTTTACAATTTTGTTTCAATGAGGTTACTGACTTTTCCTCCAGGAACTTGTCGAAACCTTTAATAAATCCAGCTACACTAAGGGCTTTTACTGCATCGTTTGGCACTGAATTCCAGAGCTTAATTACATGCTGAGTGAAAAAATATTTTCTCCAGTTGGTCTTAAATGTACTATTTTGAAAAGTCATTGAAGTTGTATTACAGTTGTTTGATAAACTGAAGAGTAGCAAATCACCTGGATCAGATGGTATACATCAGAGGGTGTTGAAAGAACTGAAATATGAGATTGCAGACCTACTATTAGTAATCTGTGAACTATCATTAAAATTATCTGTATTACCTGAAGACTGAAGGATGGCCATTGTAACGCCAATTTTTAAAAAGGGTTTCAGGAGTGATCTGGGAAACTATGGACCGGTGAGTCTGACGTCAATACCAGGAAAAATGGTAGAAACCATTATAAAGAACAAAATTACTGAACATGTAGATAGTCATGTCTTAATGGGAGACAGCCAATATGGCTTTAGCCAAGGAAGGTCTTGTCTTACTAATCTGTTATGTTTTTTGAAGGTGTGAATAAACAGGTAGACAAAGGTGAGTCAGTTGATATAGGGGCTTGTTTACAAAGCCGCAGTAGTGGTTTCCGATCGTTATTGGAGCCGCGGCCCCATTGAAATCAATGGGGCTGCGGCTCCGATAACGATCGGAAACCGCTACCGCAGCTTTGTAAACAAGCCCCATAGTGTGTCTGGATTTTCAGAAAGCCTTTGACAAGGTCCCTCATGAGAGACTTTTGGCAAAATTAAAGAGTCGTGGGATAGGAGGCAGTGTACTATTGTGGATCAGGAACTGGTTAAAAGATAGAAAGAAGAGGGTAGGGCTAAATGGCCAATTTTCCTAGTGGAGAAAGATGAATAGTGAAGCACCCCAGGAATTTGTGCTGGGTCCGCTGCTTTTTAACATATTTGTAAATGACCTGGAAATGGGAATAACGAGTGAGGTAATCAGATTTGCAGATGACACAAAGCTATTCATTACATTCTTCCCATTCCCATACTACCAGATGCAGACCTTGACTTTATACACCATTTTTAATACATCAAATTTTATGAGACCATAGAATGCACACTGCCTGTAATTGGTCCAATTATCATTAGTACTTCCTGGAACCAAACACTATGAGTAGACAAAATAGCTACCCCTAATTATTGTAAATTTCACACACAGCACATCTCAACAAACAGTTTAGGTACACTCCTCCAATTAATTCCATATATAAGCACATTGTTGATTATACTCACACACTGTAAATATGTTATTTGTAACTAGTTCTTGTTAATACTCCACAATTACCCTATTCCGCTTCAAAATATTTTAGTTAATATGTATCTAACAAGTTACCCAGCTGTTTGATGTAATTGTTTGATTCTGTTCATTGTAAACCACTTTGATTTCTAGAAAAGGCAGTATAGAGGCAGCATTGGTTGAGTGGTCTAATGGTTAGGGCAAGGTACTTCAGACCGGAGGGCCGGGGGTTCAAGTCCCACCTGGGGACAGCAATCTCAGTCCGGAGGGACTGGGATTTCTAGTCCTATAGGCACTCCTTGTGGTCTTGGGCAAGCCACTTAACCCTCCATTGCCCATGTTCCCTGTAAGTATTAGCGTATGTGTGTCATATCCCCTCGTGTTAAATGTATTCCCCAATTGACCGCTTTGACCTGGTGAAAAGCAGGATATAAATACAGATAAATAAATAAATATAGACAACGTTTAAATAAATAAATAAAAATAAAATGACAGCCATGATCACAGCAAAGACCTCTTCTGTCTGCCAGTCAGAGATCAGATTCCTGTGGGCAGAAGAGAAGGGTATGGCCACGATTATGGCCTAGATGCAAGCTGTCTGCCCATGGGGCTCCCTTCTCCCGTGAGCAGAAGAGAAGGGGATAACCACAATCATTGCAAACATCCCTTCTGTCTGCCTGTGGGAGATCAGATCCTTGCGGGCAGAAGAGAAGGCCATGGCTTCAATTGTGGCCCAGATGCAAGCAGTCTGCCTGTGGGAGATGGGATTCCCATGGGCAGACAGCTTGCATCTGGGCCACAATCGCAGCCTTCCCCTTCTCTTCTGCCCACGGGAGATTGGATCCCTGCAGGCAGAACAGGAGAGGAAGACCACAATCGTGGCCTGGAAGGCAACAGGCTGCCTGGGAGGATCCTATGTCCCGCGGGCAGAAGAGGAACGCTGGTCCAGGCCTGAAATTAAAAAAAACAAAAAGATTAGATGGAGATGAGGAGGAGTGGAGCTACAAAAACGTAAAGTGCCAGTAACTTTAAAAAAAAAAAGGAGAAAGGATGGGGGGAATGGAGGGCAGTGGATGAGAGTGCTAGGGGGGAGAGAGAAGGTGAGAGAATCTGGAAGGGGAACAGAGTGGGAAGGGGTTGGAGGGAGAAGGAAGGGGGCAAGGTGTTGGAGTTTAAAAGGATGAATGCATGGGGACAAAAGGACACAATGCCTATTTGCCAAAAGGTGCATTCTCCTGCCCTGAAAACACATACACACACACACCACCTCTGTAGGACAGACACGCACCCCAGCTCCACACTGCGCACACACACACACACACATGCTCACATTCAGACACAGGCACTGGCACCCCATTACTGCTCATCACAGAGAATACAGAGGCTGCCCAGCTTTGCAGCACACACACATGCACTGCAGTCTTGCACCCCACTCACACTTAGGCACCCACCACCACAGACTGGCACAGCACCTTTGCACCACACACCCACACAGTCATTTGCTATCTGAAGCTATAACTGTTATCTGAAGATAATACAGGGTGTAAGAACTCTGGCACTGGTCTCATGAGACTTGAGAACATGAGACCAGTGCAAGAGAACCTGGGGAGGTTGGGGGGAGGGGGCAGGAATGAGGCAGTCACAAGCACTGACTCCTAAGATTTTGGCTTGGCTCCTAAATTTGTACAAAATTTTTCAAGGCCTGAGGTAAGCACAGTCCCAAAGAGTTTACCATCCATGTCACTGAATATCTTTTACACTGGATTTGGTTCTCTTTTTTCTGCTCCCTCAGGCTGCTTGCTGGAGAAATGGGCAGCACTTTAGTGAACAGACTGCTGACTTCCTGCTTGCAGGCCAGCCTCGCAGTAGGAGCTCATACCACAAGACTGGCCTGCAGGTAACATGTCACCGGTCTGTTTACTAAAGCGCCACTCACTTCTCTTCAAGCGGCCTGAGGATGAAGAAAATAGAGAAATAAGCTCACTGTGCTGCTCCTGGGGAGGGGGGCCATGAACGGTAAGGGAACCTGTTTTCTAGAGTTTGCCCAGGGCCCCTTAAGGATTTAAGCGGCCCTGCTCCTACCAGCGGAGACTGAGAACCATTGATTTGATGATGTCACAGTATAAGAGTCCTGTGCTGTCCTCTTCTCATTAGTATTTCTCAGTGTCCAGCAGATGGAGGCTGTCTTATTCTGTACAGTCCGAATTAGATTGGAAAGATGTTTTTAAGGAGGATTCTTGAAGAGGCATAGGACGGTGGTAGCCTTCTACAATGCCCTGGGGTGCAGAACTCAGTGGTACTAGGTCCCTCCCCCTCCCCCACCCATTTACTCTCTCTTAGTAGGGGAAAGAAAAAAAGAAAGGCGTGGTGGTGGAATGCTTGGGGTGCAGAACCCAGTGATACTGGGTCCCTCCCCTTCCCCTTTCCCCAAGGGCCTTTAGCTTGGCTGTCCTTATGCATTTGTGTAATGCAACTATGCCCCATCCTTGCATTTCCTCCTCAGTGAGGACAGGTGAGCAGTTTATTTTTTGGGTTTTTTTGGCTGGGTCTGGCCAGCTGCACAGAACTGATAAAAACCCATGCGGGAGCCTGTGTGTCATTCACCGCCCTCTTCCCTTGAGAGCCCTCGTTCACTTCCCCTACAGGAGCCAATAGTCTCTTCTGCCCCAAATGCCTGCTACCACGAAGGCCCTGGAGCCCAGGATCTTTTTTTATCTCCAGGAACAAGCAGGAATGAGTCTTCACATATGGGTACGTCGGTACCGACGGAGCCCGCACGGGAATGCTGCCCAGCTTCCAATCAGAAAGCTTTTGGCAGCATCCCTCGCGCCTGCGCAGTGACTTCCCGCCTTCTCCACAGCCTCTCATCAGTTTTAGTTTTTCCGCGGAGCCGGCAGGACGTCCTCCTGTCACCGCAGAAACTTTTCTTTTAATTGCTTTAATTACTTTAGTTTTTTGTTTTCTTGTGGTCGCGGCTGTATTTCCCGCTACCACCGGTATCGCCGGTGGATTTTTGGCTAAATTCTGAGAAACTTTTCTTCAGTTTTTTTACCTTAACTTCTTGGGCCTACTAGGCTTTTTTCATTATGGAGCCTTCTTTTCCTAAGAAGTGCATTCGATGTCGAAGCACTTGTTTCTTTTTAGACACCAATAGTTGGTGTCTCAACTGTGTGGGTCCTGACCCTTTTTCCCCTGACTTGTCAGGAGATAATTTTGTGAGGAAACCTTCAGTATTTAGAGTTTCCCTCGATGCTGTTTTTTCTTCGGCAGTGAGGGTACCCGGTTTCTCTACTTCACAGGATCAGGTAACCCAAAAACAGTCTGTTAAGACTAGCCAATGCTTGAGTGGTATGTCCCATGCCCAGCATGGTGACGGCTCCGGCCTTACCCTCAAGAACCCATTGGCATTATTACCCCTGCGGGAGTCTTCGGGCTCCAAAGCGTTAAAGGGGTTTCAGGATGTTCCTGGGGCTCACCCCTCACAGAACATACCTGAGCCATGCGCGGGGGTGGTATCCGCTTCGAGTGGTACCGAGCCTCCGGCATCGGCACCAGTGTCGAGTATTCCACTCTTCACCAGGGATCGTCATCGGGCATCCTCGGTACCTTCGGGACCGATCGATACGCACCGCATTGACTTCCCTCAATCTCAGCCATGCTCCGGGACGGTACCGGCGTCGATCGGTTCCGATACCCTGGCATCGGCATCGAGGTGGACCACCTTACCCTTTGCGAGAGGTGCTCATCGGGTATCCTCGGTACTGTCGGTATCGATCGATGTAACCCAGTCTGCCTTAGTGGTATCGGCATCGCCGATACTGCCATCGGCGTCGGCACCTTCGCAACATGCATCGATAGTATCGCTTACTTCGATGCCAAGTCTTGAGCCGATATCTAGTCTCGAGGACTGCGTACCGACGTGTCCCGGAACCGACTCCTGTCGATTCCAGATAGGCAGTTCTGCAGATCATAGCCATAACTCCCTCATGATCTCGGTACCACTGCAGCAGTTCCTGATGGCTACTTCATCTGCTAATCCTGTATCAGTATCGATGCCTATTCTTGCACCGATACCTACTTTGGAACCGATACTTGGCGTTGGTGCAGTACCCTGTACCTCCTCTGGTGCTCAGGCTCTTTCTTTAGCCTTACCAGGGATGGTTCCCATAGGAGATCAGTCTTTTCAGGCTTTTCTCCGGGATATGGCAACCTTTCTTAATATTTCTATTCCTGGTTGTGATCCTACTCATGGCTCACCGGCACAAATAGAGAATATAAAGTTTCCTTTACATCCTGCTCTGCAGGATCTCCTTCTCAGGGTCTGGAAATCGCCCTTACGACTTCCTCCAGTCTCTACAGACATTGAGGTTCGGTACCGGGTGCCACCCTCTCCAGGGTTCCAAAAGCCTCAACTTTCTCATTGTTCCCTTGTAGTGGAATCGGCACTGGGGAAAGTTAAGAGCAAGATGAAGCATTCTTCTTATCCGCCGGGTCGTTCTTCAAGAACATTCGATGCTTTTGGTCGTCAAGCCTTCCAAAACTCTATGCTGGCCTCCAGAGTTCTTTCATATATTTTTCATATGAGTCTAACACTCCAGGAAGTCACAGAGAAATTGTCTCTTTTGACCCCTTTTTTACCAGAGCCCAAGGCTACGGATTATTCCTCGCTCATCAATCACAGCCGGAATATATCTTGGTTCCTATCTCGTGCTTCTATAGACTCTTTTGAGTCCATTAGCAGATCCTCTGCTATTGCCATTGCAGCACGTCGCAGAGCCTGGCTTGAAGCTTCAGACTTGAGCAGATGGGCACAAACTATACTGGCTCATTCTCCTTGTACAGGAGAAGGTCTCTTCAATAAGGAGGCTTTACGTCAGGTTGCTCAATGCTCCACTGACTCTCCTTCCACTAAAAACCATTCTAAGCCACCTCCTTCTTCAAAGAGTAGGAAATGTCCTACCAAACCTTCTTTCCCTAAGAAAAGAAAGTTTCATTCATCTCCTGCCCATCATTCGGCTGTACCTAAACAGGGGACGCCTCAGCCTAGTCTGCAGTCCTCCAGTTCTGGCCAGTCTCAGCATTCCCAGCAACCATAGGGGCAGGGAATTGTAACTTACACTTCACTTCTACATATTAGAAGTTTATTCACTGTGCTTTTCTTTTCAGTGTACTAACCTGACCGGGGAAAAATTTTTTTTTTTTTTTTTTTTGTTCAGGGACAACACACTTCTCCTCTTCTTACTCTCTAGAAGAGCAGTTGCAACTATCCCCTGATAGTTTCTATCCCAACTGGACATTTTTTCCTTCAGTTGACTTACCCTATGGGTACGTCACCCTCCAATCACTTGAGGGTTACCATACTGAACAGCTTCTCTGCCAAGCTCGTTCCCCAGACAGGGAGAAGAGATATCTCCTCTCTTTTCTTGTCTCTTTTTCTTTATTCAGCACAGGACAATCTCTCTGCTGTTTCCGTCAGCAGCTCTGCCTGCAGGAGTTACAGTAATTGTATTACTGGAACGTTTTCCAAGTTCCAGTCCCTTGTTCAAAATTTTGTCAAGCCTCAGTAGTGATTCCAAACTATCTTGGATCCTCCTACTCGTTTCGGCTTTCTCATATTATTCTAACCATCTCCTCTCCTAGGATATGGCAACACACCTGACTTCAGTCAGTTTATCTCATAACTCTCCTGCACAATGCTCTCTGCAGTCTTCAGAGAAGCTTTCTACTATGAGGGCCCTGCTATAGAGCATTGACCTTGTCTCTGAAGTTTCTCTATTAGTAGGGAAAAACTTATAAACCCTTCCTATGCCTGTGAGGGTTCTCCACACCCCCTCTAGCCTGGGGTGTTAACACGAGATATCAGTTATTCTGTGTAAAAATCCAAGGCTTCTGTTTACGCATGCTACCTCTGGGTCCTTCCATAGGTCCCTCTGGTATCTTCCCTGCGTTTCTCCACATCTACCATGTCAGTGTTCTGTGGAACTCCCGCCTTGTTCTTTACAGATTCATATGTTCATCTGTTTGCACGCGAACATCACGGTTATCTGCTTAGATTGCCTTTCTGCATCCCTCAATCCATGAAAATAGATTCTCTATTCATATCCCAAGTGGGTTCACCCTCTTGTAGAGCACAGAATCTTTTTCTTTTATATTCCCCATGTACAATTATGGGGCTGGGTGGTAAACCTGTATCTTCAACCTGTTGCCTTGTATGTAGCATCTCCATATATGTCTACATACCTATATCATTGCTCTGGGGGTGCTAAATCAAGCCCCACAAATTTACATATCTTCAGGTATATCATATCTATATCTATATATATATTTGATATATTTCACCACCCATATCCTAATATACACATCTGAACATATGTATATGTGTATATATATATATACATATATTTTCCAGCCACATGTATATATCCCTATATATATATGTGTTTGATAAGGGGCCTCTTAAGGGTTGATCTGTCTTACACACTATCACCCTTACTGTCTAGACTACATGTTCTACCTCCTAGAGGTTTTAGACAGTCTGTCGCCCTACGTCCCATGCCATCTTACGATGCAGAAACTGTTAGGCACCAATACCCTCTTTGGTGCTAACATCTCAATTTTTTCTTTAAGTCCATGAAGCATCAAGCTTCAATATTTTTCCTATCTCTCGCCAGCTAGGAAAAACAGTGTACCTCTTTATCTTGAGTACACAACTGTTTTCCGTGGGAATAGGGGATTTTTTCCAGTTCCCCTCTTCCCGCCAGGACTGGGCTAGTTGTCCAACTCCGTCAGTCTTCTTCCTTTAGTCCTCAATGTTAATGACCTTATGCCTAAAGGAGTTTTCAGCTTTTCCCATAAAGCTTTCCATTGAAGACCTGACGTCAAATCCTACCCAGTTGACACCTGGATCATCTACTACCTCCAGGTCTGGACCTTCATCCTCACTGCTGAGAGGTCACCTTGAAGATTCTGCTACTGCTTATCCAGTAGACTCCATCATGCTTTCTACTTCCTATAATACAGTAGGTAAGCTGCATATTTTAAGTGTACATTAATTTGTACAACCCTCTAGTCCTTGGCTATGCTGTTCTTTCCTCACAGCTCCTTTATTGTCAACTCCTACCCTCCATCCCACATTGGATGCCGGGGATTCCTGGAGTCAAAATGCACCCCTGATCCAGGCACTTGCATTTTTATGGGATCTCCCCCTGGCATCTCCAGCTAGGGAGTCCCCATATGTGAAGACTCATTCCTGCTTGTTCCTGGAGATAGCACAGTTACTTACCTGTAACAGGTGATCTCTGGGAACAGCAGGAATTAGTCTTCACAACCCTCCCACCTCCCCTAGGAGTTGCATCTTTTTTATCTTCTTCCTTTTCTCTCCTCGCCTTTGTCTCAGCTCTGAAACTCAACTGATGAGAGGCTGTGGAGAAGGCGGGAAGTCACTGCGCAGGCGCAAGGGATGCTGCCAAAAGCTTTCTGATTGGAAGCTGGGCAGCATTCCCGTGCGGGCTCCGTCGGTACCGACGTACCCATATGTGAAGACTAATTCCTGCTGTTCCCAGAGATCACCTGTTACAGGTAAGTAACTGTGCTTTATTTTCAGTGAAGCCTTAAAGTATCCCCAACCAAAAAAAAAAAAAAGAGATTCCTCACTTGCCCTCATAGAGAAGAAAATGCAAGGATGGACTGCTGCTGTATCACACAATGTTAAAAGCTAGGAAACTGGCAATTTCCTGGGCATATATTAGGATATGGAAGTCGTTTGAAGCCTGATACTAGTAGCAGGGTTTCTCACCCTGGACTTGCAGGGTTAAACATTTTTTAGACTTGCAGAAGGGACTAGAGAGAGGTCTTTCCTTTAGTTGAATTAAAGCGTGAGGCAATCTCCTGTTGGCAGAAAAATCCTTTGTGGCACATAAGGGATATGGTTAGGTTTCTGAAGCAAGTCCTAAACATCAGACCTTCAATGTGTAAGTTATGGCCTGCTTGTGATCTGAATTTGGTCCTTGGGGCATTGATTCAGGACCCCTTTGGAATCTCTCACAAGCATCTCTCTTAGTTCTAATTCAGAAGACAAGATTTTTGGTAGCAATTATCTTGGCAAGGAGAATATTGGAGCTGCAGGTATTAAACTGCGTAGGGCGATATCTTTGGTTCTCTAGATTCATGGTCTTTCTGCATACACATGCATGGCAACCCTCTGTCATGATCCTTGATATACGCATATATGCATGCATGCACCCCTTTGTCACACCCCATCACACATACACACCTCTCTGTCACACCCCATGACACACACAGACATGCATACACCCCCCCAACATTCCCCTCACACACACATAAACACACACACAAACACCAAATACATGCACCCCTCCCTAAAAAAAATCCTCCTCCCATTATCATACACACATGCCTGAATCTGCAAATGGCAGAAATGCACCATTGTGCATCACTGCAAGTATAAACTTTTCAATTTGTTTTTTTGGGTGTACTAGGACCAAGCTATATGTCAAAGGCCCAGAACCCAGGCTGCTTGCACCCATTATTACAGGGGGTTACTATATTTTCAGACTCTTTGTGAGAAGTCCAAGAAGGCACCTATTTTATGAAGGTAAGAGAAGTGCATATGCGTCTTTATAAAATAGATCCCTACAATGACTTCCAGTCAGGGCTGTACCAAGTTATAAATGCACTCTGTGCGGCTTGCACATTTAGGGGTATGTTTACTAAACGGCAGTAAAGTCACTGGCAGTTAGCTCAGCGCTAATGTTACTGATGCCATATAAGGCTATGGGCGGGTGTGGGCAGGCTGGTTTAAAGGGAGTCATGTGCTTTGTACTGCACGGAATAGGGCACCCCTGGCCATGTACCGCGTGGAACAGGGCACCCCTGGTCACGTATCTCATGGAACAGGGCGACCCTGGCCACATACTGTGAGGAACATGGTGCCCCTGGCCACGTACCACATGGAACAGGGTGCCGTGACTATGAACCACACAGTAACGGCATGACACACATCAAGGCGACAAACGTGAATGCGCCTGAAGGGTATAAGGTGCTGCAACCGAGGATCAAGGCACCTGTAGGCAAGGTGCCCTGAAGGGTCAATGCAGACAAAGTGAAAGGGCCCTGAGGGGGAAGGTACTGGATAACGGAGCATCAATAGAAGTCAATCAGAAGGTGAGGGATGGACAGACAGGTGGTAGGTTGTAGACCAAATGGTCACTGTCCAGCTGATATTGTAACCAGTAAGTGGGATGTGGGCCACAGCTCAGGCTACACACTCTGCCTGTCTGACAGGATAGATTGAAAAGGGCATGCATGAAGTAGAATAGATGCAAAGGTACCTGGGGCAATGCCGAACCTGCACCCCTTTTGGATGGTCCTTGTTGAACTGGCCCTCTGGGGTGTCTAAACACAGTGCCACAACCACTAGGCTAAACCTACAAAGTACCTGGCATGGCAGGGATCACCAACAAAGGGAACGTATGTATCTGTCTGCAAAGTACAAACCGGTGGAACAATCTACATCACCTGTGTAGGATGTGGCTGCATGTCCAGTATATATGTAATGGAGGCCCCCACCAGTCCCCCAAATCTGTCCACTGTAGGGGTCATGCATCAGCTGTGGACACATGACCAACACTCTCCAATGGTCCACAGCTCAGGCCGCACACCCTGTCTGTCTGACAGGATGGATGAAAAGGGCATGCATAAAGTAGCTCACACAGAATAGATGCAAAGATGCCTGGGGCCATGCCGAACCTGCACCCCTTTTGGATGGTCCTTGCACCAGCCAAGAACAAAATGAACCAAAAAAACAGTAGCAAGAACTGAATCGGCCTTCCAGGGTGTCCAAACACAGTGCCACAACCACTATGCTAACCTTGCATACCAGCTGGTATGGGGAGATCTACTAATAAAGGAATGTTTGTATGTAAGTATCTGCCTGTAATGTATCAGCAGGTTCCAGCTCAGTCTCACTGGACATTGATTGACCTGTGTGTCCTGCACATATTGGCATATACATACAGATGCAGCAGGTTGTCTTGCACTGAATGCAGGTGAGTCAGTCGCATGTTGCATACCAAAAGGTGTACCTCCCACAGGGTGGTGCTGTGTACAAGGACAGTGCAGGAGCCCTGATGCTAGGCCCCTGCAAGTGTAACTGGGGGAAATCAGCAAACAATGCAGCAGCATGTGCCTGCCTGCAATGTGTGAGCAAGTAGGCATCTCCCCAAGTCAGCAGTTGATGAGCTAGTGTGTAGTGCAGAGATGGAAAAGACAAGGTTTGGTACCAACAGGTCCCATGTACATCCAGTGCTGTGTCCAAGGCTCATTCCCACGACAGATGCTGAGTAGGAGCTGCATTATGTGCATTGCACTGCATGGCCCTCCTTGCAGTCTATGGTCCGCAGGCCAGAATGTTCAGAGCATGTGTGTAGACATCATGTTGCCAGTTATAAGTCACCAACAATCATTATGTATGTCACGCACTATATAACATTCCTGCCTACTACTACTACTACTGAGCATTTGTATAGCGTTACAAGTCATACGCAGCGCTGCACAGACATGTAAGAGACAGTCCCTGCTCATCATAGTTTACAATCTAATCAAGACAGACAACACAGGTGATGCAGACAGGGATAAAACAAGGGGGAAAGGTAAAGAAACAAGGAGATCAGGTGAGTCAAGATCCAAAAGCAGCAGCGAAGAGGTGAGTTTTCAGAATGGATTTGAAAAGGGTCAGAGAAGGTGCCTGGCGTACAGACCCAGGTAGTTTGTTCCAGGCGTAAGGTGCAACAAGATGAAAGAGCGAAGTCTGGAGTTAGAAGCAGTTTGCCAGAAGAGCAGAGTTCCCAATAAGGGGTGTAAGGAGAGATAAGAGAAGAAAGGTAGTGAGGAGCTGCAGAGTGAATGCATTTATAAGTCAGCAGGAGAACTTTGAACTGGATGCGGAAATGGATAGGGAGCCATGTCATGCTAACCATGACAATCCAGCACATGCATACCCTGCAACAGCAGTGGAAGTGTATGTAGAGCCTCAGATGTGTTAGGGATGGTGTGTGTACCAGAAGGTGAAAGTGGGGGCTGTTTGTTGCTCATCAACCTGGATAGCCAGTGCTAAATATGTCATAGGCCAACTATGTCCCTAATGGGCCAGTCATATGGGGATGTTAAGTTGGCCCTATTCATCGTGTCTGGGGGAAATACATGTGGACAAATTGAAAACAAGGCAGGAAGAAATGCAGGAGCTGATGTGCAGCTGAACGCTATCTATGGGCCAGCATATTGTGGCTCTGGCAGCATGGCACTAACAATGTTGTTAGTTGGCCTGGATAAGAGCACCATAATGGTGCTGCACAGACAGGACCGTATCATATGAACGCTCATATTTCTGAGAAGCAAAGGTAGGCATATACCTGTTATGTAAATGTTTTTTGCTTCCCCTTTGTCTGGTTTGGGATATGTGCATCGTTCATGCCTTTGCCATTAGTCTACTGCCCAAGTCAGGTACCTAGCATTGTTCACATCCGAGGGTTGTTCAACATTTCAAATGTAGCTTTTTGGGTAGGCTGTTTAATTGTTTATCTTGGTTTGTAGCCTCTGCTCCCTGGTTGTTGATTTGCTGACAGACTATGCTTGGGATGTTTAACATAACTTAGATGGTCTGCTCATGTTGTTTATGTGATAGTGGAGGGGAGGCAAAAAAACATTTACATAACAGGTATATGCCTAACTTTGCTTCTCAGAAATATGAGCGTTCATATGATATGGTCCTGTCACCTTCATCAGTTGTCAGCATGTCCCCTGCTAGCTCACTATAGTCTGCTGTCTTTTTGACCTGTCCTCCCATACCAATTCCCCCACATTCACACTCAACATCTGTAGCAACATGCTCAACTATCCCCTTTTGTCTGCACTGCACAGCTCCATCTACTTCCTGTGTTGTCCACTCAGATGTCAGCCCACCATCCTCAGTTTGCACCTATTGTCCACATACTTGGACAATCATAGAGCTTTCCCTGATCACAAACAAATACCATTTGCCCCCTGCATGTCAATTCCTCTCTTCCCCATCACATTCAAACCCTCCCCCAATAGCAGCTCATAGCACCCAGTGGGTCTACCTAGCATCCCCAACCGACAATCCTTACCATGGATTCACACACAAGCAGACCATTCCCTGTCTTGGGCCCCACCCTCCAGTCTCGATGGAGGCCATGCATGACAGAGTGGCTGTACAGGAGGTCAGCCAGGCCACAAATCTGTCTACAGTTGCTCAATTGCTGAGGTGAAGAATGATGTTGCTCTGGAATGTAGTAGTGTGTTTCAAATGTGGGCCACAGTTGCAGTGTGCATTGAGAGGAGCCAAATGGCCAGAAGCCCAGTATGCCTGTACTGCACACATGAACACCTCTACCTGATGGAAGGAAAGGTGGTGCGATTCATCTGGGCAGCTGTACATAGATGAGATGGGGGCTGGGGTCTCCCTCTGAGGCTGGCATTGCTGGGAGAAAAACCACACTTGTGTGATGTCAGTAGGGAAGACCTCTCCAAAACGCAGGGCCCTGTCCAACACTACACCTGCATCCAGGTCATGAGAGGTGTACCCAGCAGATCTGATGCCCAGCACATGCAGCAGAATAGTGTATGATGGCCACAGCACATGTTCTGAAACATGCTGTGGCTCAAAGACCACTCAATGGGGATGGGTTGTGGAAGACATATCTGAACCTCATGGCTGCATGATTCCACAAATTACACAGTAGAGGTAAACTGCAGACACATGTCATTGTGAAAACACAAACAGTGATGGGAAGAGGAGTCAGGAGACAGTTATGTACTGAGATAGGAGCAGCAGGTGCCCGACTTGGTGCACTCCCACAACACAAACAGCATTCATGTGAAAAAGGGGAGTACCATATGCTGATGAGGACCAGCTACAGAAAGCCATGTGCCTGACATCAAAACACTATTTCCACAGTAGGTAATGTGTGGATTTCACACTGAGATTCCCAGATAAATGTGTCACCCAGAACCGCATCTTAATCTGACCTATATGTGATAGTGGTCATGCAAACCGTATCTCATAAGCATTATGCACATAGGTGACATAAACAGTACTCACCAGCAGGACACAGTCCTCATACTGTGCATTCTCAAACTGTTGGAATATTACTGAGTGATGCAGGATATAGAAGTCATGGGTGGACCCTGGAAACCTAGGAACCACATTCAGAATATGCATATTTACATCACAAACCACCTGCACATTCAGGGAATGGTAGTGCTTGCAGTTGCAGAACACTGCTTTCCTGTCTCTGGGTGGGACCAGGGCAACATGTGTGCAATCAATAGCTCCCATCACGTGTGGTATCCCTGCAATTTGCTTGAATGCCTGGTTCAGGGCCCCCCATTGTTGCCTACTGTCAGGAAATACAATGTAGTTCCTTACCTGGCTGACCATGGCTCGCAATACCTGGTGGAGACAAAGTGAGAAGGTGGGCCGGCTCATTCCATCTACTGCAGCCACTGACGTCTGAAAGCAGCCAGAGGCAAAGAAATGTAGGGTACTCAGGAGCTTCACTAACCCTGGTATGGCATGAGACTGGCCGGTTAGAGGCTCGAGGTCAGATCTCAGATCCTCATAAAGAACTCATATAGCTCCTGTGCTCAGACAACAGAGGGAGATGACCTGGTCCTCGTGCATTGGAGCATGGCCCTGGGCCTGTAGAGGCAAGGCTGTCTGGGGTGAACCTCAGCATGCCTATGGCTCTGTGGCTCCCCATACCTGGTCTGTGGGTCCTCCACAGCTGCAGGTCTGTGTTGCTGCGGGGCCAGACTCCTGCCCATTGCCACTCTCCCTGGTACACCATCTCCCTCATCAAGCTACCGCTGTTCTTCCTCATCAAGCAACCACTGGACAGCACTCACAGCAAAGCCAAAGTGAGTCATCTTGGATGACAGGATCTGCCAATACACTGTGGCTCAAATAGGGACAATGGGGGAAGGGGAGGTGCTGGGCAGCTGATCATAGCAAACACCACACACCTGCGCATCATGCAACATACAAGCCAAGGAACTGATTTCCCCTTGTGACGGCATCCTCTGCGCTCTGGTCACACACAGTGCGCAGTACGCAGATAGTAGGTGCCCTGCATGTTGCAGGGTGCGTAACGGTGACATAAGGCACCCTGCGTGTCACAAGGTGTGAAACAGTGATGTAAGGCACCCTGCATGTTGCAAGGCGCAGAACAGTAATGTAAGGTGCCCTGTGTGTTACAGGGCACGGAACGGTGATGTAAGGTGTGCAACACACCTGAACATGCCCTGCATATGCGCAAAGCGCGTTGTACGGACATTCACTGTGAAACATATCTTGCCATATGCCTGGTGCACTATCCAGCAAAAATGGACCCCCTGCAACAGGATACAGCTTCAGAGGAAAGTGGGAGTCAAACAGCAGTCCACTGATGTGGGGGAAACCGCTGCTGATGGCCCAGAGAAGGTGGCACAGGGGCAGCTGGGTGAGACAATGCCTACAGTGGAGCCCCGAGATGATGAACAACCTGGCCCATCTGGGCTGACCCAACAGAAGGCAAAACAGCCTGTCAAGGCAAGTGCATTGAAACGGAAGCAAAAGACAGTGCCTGAGGAGTTACGCAAAAGGGCGCTGCGGTTCTCTCAGGAGGGGAATGATGTGCACCTGGCAAATGTTCTCAAAAACTACAAGGAGCTATATGGCTGCCTCAGCAGCAAAACACCTGTCAGCTGTAGAAATGTGATATGGGAGCGCATCTGGCAAGCAGTTGTTGAGGTCTGTGGACCACAACGTGACTGTGAGAGCCTGAGGAAGAGGCTCAATGACATCAAACACTTAGTGCGAGCTCATCTGACAGCTGAGCGTTGCCATGCAATGGGCACTGGTGGAAGTGGTCCCCATGCAACACAACTGTCCATCCTGGAACAACAGCTGGCAGACAGACTTGGCCCTATCTATATCCATGGACTGCCTCCAGAGCTGGATACAGCCCACCCATGTGCTGGTAGGTGTTGAAGTGTGTGTATGTAAGGTTCTACCATGTGCATGTTTAATAAAATGTGTGTGTCCATGCCCACGCAACATCAGGTTGTACCAGCCAGGCCAAGGTTCATCACAGTGGTGTACAATCACTGCAAGCAGGTACTGGACACATTGGTCATGGGTGGTGCAGGTCATGCCCACTAGCCACACATTGCAAACATTTCAGGCCCCACACCCAAATTGCCTCCCCTCACATCCAATGCCAGCTACCCTCCATTGTCTGCATGTGGCCCTGCACATAGTCACCAAGGTCACATGTAGACATACAGTGGTGACACACTATATGTCATGCATCACCAAAACCCACAAATACTGCTCACCCATCCTTCCCTGCAGTGCACAGCTCAGCCTATGTGTGCACTTCCCTGGGTCCATCACATGTGCACAATGCCTACAGGCCTGACACCAGACACATGTGACAACTCAGCCAAGCAAACCTTGTCCATTCCACACATACCCTATCCTGTGTACACAGACAGCACATCCTGTTGATCTGGCTGTCCATGTGTACACACATATACCATGTATGAATGCACCTATGTATGTGTGTGCCTCAATGGCCCGTGTGACTGTTGCATGCATGCTACCTGGGAGGGTGGTGGGACTGGCCACCAAATCTGGACTGGGTGGGACGTCTACTGTCAATCGATGTTATATGTCCTCTCCTGACTTGCCACATGATGGTGTATGCAGCAGTGATGTATGTACCATTAGACATGCATAATATAATTCAAGAGACCATGGAGGATGGTTGTGGGCCAAGCTGGGTGTGTACCAAACATATCAATGTTAGCTAGGCCCTCAGCATTATGCCTGTCATGGCAGTATTGAGTCTATGATGTGTCACATTTGTTGGTGGTCACTGTTGTAATGGTGATGTACGGCACACGTTTGAACCAATGCCCCAACTGCTGCACTGCTATGTGGTGAGATGTACTTATCGGGGTGTGTTGTGAATACACCGATGGCCATGGGGGCCTGGACAAAATGTACATGGGCACAGGGTCCTGTGCGGGTTAGTGCATGATGCTTTGGTGCAATGCCACTGGTGCTGGGGGTGTCATGGTCATGTCATGGTCACACTGTGAGGACAGGTGTGCTGCATAGCATGTTGGTCCTGTACACAACTTATGATTGTGAGCCCTTCGGGGACAAGAGAATAAAAAGTACCTGTTAGTATACATGTAAACCGCACTGATTCTAAATAGCGTGGTATAAAAAAATAAATAAAATGCCATGTGGAGTGGCCTATCACTGACACAGTTGTGATGGCCGTATGTGTTTTGGGGTCATGTTGAAGGTGTTGTGCCACAGGGGGAGGCCTTGCCCTGGTATGTGTCCTGTGGTAAGTGGACCTGTGCTGCCATAGTGACTGTGTCATGATAGATCATAAGATGACAATGTGACATGGTGGCCCCATAGTCCACTGTCAAAGGCCATGTTGTAGGAGCACACATCAGACGGTATCATGTGGATGGCAGAGCTGGGAACATCAGTACCCACATCTGCTTGCTGAAATGCATGGCATGGATGTGGTTGGGCAAGAGATGTAAACATGGTCTGAACATGCCACTGTGTGTCTGCATGGGATAGTGACAGGCTATTTGTTTGGTTTCTGTAGCACTGCGAATGTATGGATGATTCTGCACAGCCTAGCCACGCCTCTGGGCCCCATTGACACACCACACAGGTACACCGACTTTGACCATGTGGTCATGGCAATGCTGTGCCCATACCTTTGCATCCCACACCCCAGTCCCAGAAAGCAAAGGAACTTGGACCACTCAGTGTCAGCACCACCAACATCCCTCCACCTGCACATAGCTGATGGCTGACATGATGGGCATGACATAGTTACATGGCCATGGTCATCACAGTGCACAACATAGCCACACATGTTATAGACTCTCTGCAGCACTCTAGTAGCTGCCGATGTCCCTGCACCAACCTGGCTGATGTTGTGATGCACATACATCCCCATCCACCCCCCTTTCACATTCCAACAATGTAGCCAGTGCCATGTAGGGTCTGCATTTCCCTCCATGCATCCCCTGCCCACACCAAAATGAGATGGCACCAAGCAGTCACATACTGTGCCCCTCGGTCCCATACCCTGCATCCCTATCACCACACACCTGTCTCCCTGTGACCGACACCATGCCTTTGTGTCTCTGCATGTACCAATATGGATTGGCCTGTGCTAATGGTGCATGTGATCTGTGGTCAGCAATCGATGCACCAGTGTGATGCACATAGCACACGTGCATGTACAGTGCATTGCTACTGTGTCCATCCCCTGTGTATAAGTCATGTCATGTCGCAGTACAAAATGGGATCTACATGTGTGTGTGTGGGGGGGGGGTGTTCACACCATGTGCTGTACACAACATACCAAGATGTGTTGAGGAGTGTGACATCCATCAGTGAAACATAGAAGAGGCGCAGGCCTGTGAATTCATAACAGCAGAACTGTCGCAATATGTGCACCCAACAAGGTCATTACAAAGTGGAGACACCATTTGCACTGACAGCTGCAACTGTCTTGGGAACAGGCACTGTTGGGCCTGCACATCTGGCCACTGGGATGTCACCCCAGTCCTCAGGTCAGCCTGCCACAATCTATTGATGGTATGTGTTGGTATACAGCGCTCCTGCAGTCATGGCATGGATAACAGTAGGAACAGGCTGTGCTCTGACCCAGCACCACACCATGCCATTCCTCTGTGTGAGGTTATGGGGCCTTTGGCTACAGATGTGGGGGTCTATGTGCTGATCGCCAATCTCTGGCAGACTGACACAGCTTATCCACAAGCAATGCACCTTATTTGATGGAAAACATCACTCCAAGATACCTGTCCACCTTCCCTGTTGATAATATCATCAGCAAAGCATGCAGCGCCATTGCCATGTTTCACTGTGGGAATGTTTGCCCAGGTGTGATGGTATATGTACACATTGTCCAACACATGGTGCTGCCCATGATGGACAAAGGGTTATTGTTTCTATCACATCTGCCCCCCATTGACCAACAGCCATGTGGGAGGGTACACATGCCCCTTGGCAAGCACAGACTGGTTGCCCTATGTCTCCATGTGATCAATTGCACTCTCTTGGACACTGTTCCACATGGCCCCACTCTGTGAGATGTCAGGTTTACGGTTGTACCACAGACACATATCCCCATCTCAGCTGGGGACCTGTGTAGCTCCCTCTGTGCTATCCATAATGTCTCTAAAGCATCTCTGGTCATTGACCTCCTTGGTCTATCTTTGGCTTGGGGTGGGCAGCCTGTCCTGTCAGGTTGGTTGGGGTGGCACAGTCCCCCCCATGTTGCCACTATATCAGGGTGTTGGGTGGTAACATCGCCAACTGGGAAGAACTGTTGTAGCACCACTGTGAACTAGGTATGCCCTTAACCATATATTTGACCTGACCTGAGCAGGCCTTGCTGTTCATGTTGGCTGCCTGGTGATGTTGGCCAGTCATGGCCTTCTTGGAATATGCAGGTTCATGAGGGTAGCCTATTCACAGCACAGGTGATGTAGTTTGCACACAGATGAACCCCTCTTAACTCATTAGATAGTGTTTGTGGCCCAGATGTGCAGCTGGATCTCATGTTGGGGTTGGTGGACAACAGGGATGGTAACAGTTGCACCCACACAAATTCATTGATGATGTGTGTCCTGCATATCAACAAGGGACGGCGTTGTCTGCACACCCCCACAACATGACAGACATTGTTGGGGCCAAAGCCAGGCATCAAAATTACCCTGCATCTTCACGCCATCATGTGCACACTGTGACATGACAGCCCATATACTGGGGATGAAACCACATAAGCACAGCACTGAACATCGTCCACATGTCTGGGGGTGGACATTTACCAGTATGTAAATGGTTATGTATGTTTGTTGTTCCTCCACAGGTGACACCCAACAGACACAGGAGGAGGTGGAGGACACAAGTGATGGGGCCATGTTGGTGCAGGGGCCTGGTGAGGGAACTGAAGGGGACCCGGCCCAAGGTGGGGAGTCACCATGCCCCTGTGATGTGCTAATGAGTGGCCCAGATGGGGCCCCGGTGTGTGTCAGTGTGGTGCAGTGGGAGTCTGAGCCGGATGATAGTGGGAAAGAGCAGAAGGATGACATCAGCCTCCACCTGACAGCCAGTAGCAGTGGGGATGATGCTACATGCTCCTGTACCACATCAGTGCCACCAGAGCTGTACACTGAACCAGGCTGTGCACCACCCATGTCTGTGGCCAGAATATCTGCCAGGCTCTCACAAGACATACTGCAGGATATGATGTGTGGGCTGGCAGACCATACAGCAGCAACGCATGAAGACCTGTCAGGTGGGTGACAGACCACCATGTGGTATGTTGTGGCACATGGTGTGACAGGGTGCATTGCCAACTTGTGGGGGGGGTATGGAATGCACACCATGAGCAGACCTGCCAACCTTAATATCTACAAACAGCATATGTTGCTAGGATGCCAGATCTCTGTCATCCCTGAGCCCCCAGTTGCATGTGTTTGCAGAGCAGCTGTATGCACATTGCCTCACTATTCACAAACATCATTCCTCAGGTATCTGCCAGGAGCTGCAGGGCATCTGCCAGGATCTTCAAAGGAATCATGAGGTGCACCTGCTGCATGTGCAGGCCATGACAGCGATGGCAAAGGAGAGAGACACAAAGAGTAAGAGGTATGTTGGTCACAATGCACTTTATTAATAATGAATTACCCCAACGCGTTTGGGCAACGGGGTAATTCATTATTAATAAAGCGCATGTGACCACCATACCTCTTGCTCTTTGTGTCTCTGAGGTCCCTGCAAGTAGGTGCTCTTTTCTTTTTGGTTTGTGTTTAACCTAGCGATGGCAGAGGGCCTGCAGACCTTTACATCAGCAATTAATAGACTGACGGACCTCCAGGCCGGTATAGCAGGCAGGGAGTAGCCACCAGCACTAGCACCACCAACAGCAAGGGATGGTTGGGGGCCAGGACAACATGGGTGTGGGCGGCCACAAAGGTGGTGAAGATGGCCAGAGGGGCAATGCAGTAGCGTGTTGACACACACAATTGAACATTTCTACACCTGTCTGTGTTTTTCTGCACCACAGCAAGGAACCGGTAGAGACTCCTACCTGATATGGGTCTGAGCATGTACCTACCTAGGTGGACATGTCATGGGTATCCCTTCCCTCATGTGTCCAACATCACACCCCAGCCTCACTCCCATATATGACCCATACCCCCTCCACTCACCCATGCAAAATGACATGAACATGCAGTCCATTGCTGTTGTTTGGCCACACAGTCATCATCTCCATGCCCCCTGGGACCCTCCTTGTAATGGAATGTGTCCCACACTGTCAATGTGCACATCCACTCACCTATTCCTGGCACACCCCACAGCCCATACTCTATGCTCCCCCTTCCTGACTTGTGCACTGTGTTTGGCAATATGTTGCTCACCCTTCCCTTGGGACCATGTAGGTGACTGGTGTTGCAAGCTATGTGCTGAACACTTTTATCTGCCGGGTCACCACTCACCATAGCGGCGGATGTGCTTATTGAACCACAGCTATCCCTGGCACACACTCAGTTTTGCTGTTCCATGACTCTCTCACATGTCTGCTACTGTTTTACCCACGATGCCATGTGTGTATACATGGACATGTCCTGGTCCCCAGGCATGTGAGTCAAGTGGGAAGGACATAGCCACCAACATGTCCACTGCTGTGCGTGGGAGGGTGGTGCCATCTGGGAGGTCCCAGGAGGTTATATTTAGCACCACACATACCATCCCTACTGTCTGCTGTTTGCACTGGACCAAGTATGTGACACGTGTGTCTGTCACAAACTCAGGGAACCAGTGCTATGTGTGCACCAGTGTGCACATTGATGACAAAGAAGAACACATGACCAGGCCAGAGTTATGACAAACTATATACTTCTTTATCAAAAACATAGGGCACACATTAACAATATATACAGTGCATGGCACACAGTGCCTACATTGGTGGCAGTGGCTGGTCCCACCACAGACCTCTCCTGGCCATTAGGTGATGGCAACACCTGGACCCAGGAGTGCAGTGGGCTGGGCTGCACCCAAGCCAATTGGGGGCACTACCCCTCCTGGGGGCCTCCATGACATGATGGCTCATGTCCTGCAGAGGCTCGGTCCCCATCCCTCAGCCTCTGCAGCTCATGAGCCATCATGTACATGGCATCCACCAGCTGCCTCATGGTCTCTGTTTGGGCATGCTGGGCCTGTGCTTGGGCCAGCAGTGACACAGCCAGGGACCAGTCCCAGGCTCCTGTCCCCAGACCCCATGTGTTTGTGGTCTGGGTTGTGGCATCGGTGCATGCTCTGGCTGTGGCACTGGTTGGCACCGAAGGGAATGTTCCCACCTGTGCAGGTGGACCATGGGGCAGCTGGCAGGGCTCCCCTGGGCCCTCTGCAATCATGGGTCCCAGGTGTGTGGCCATGCCTGGCGGGTTGAATCCCTGGAGGTGTGGGGATGCTGCCCCTCTGTCTCAGCTTCCTCCTCCTCTTGTCCCACACACTCCTCTTCCCCTTTCACATCCCACACCTCCAGGGGTTCTTCCCACCCCTCCTCCTCCTCAGACTACACCACACCGTCCCCTCCCCTTCCCCCCCCCCTCCTTAACCTCACCTCCCATTCCTCCCCCTTTCCCCATCCTCCTTCCCCTGCGTCTCCCCCTCTCCCACATCCCAGGTAGCAGATGTCTCCTGCTCCATCGCAGCTTCCACTGCCACAACCACTGCCTCCGTGGCATGGATGACTGTGCTGCTGCCACCTGGCTGGCCTCCTGGGATGTCTGCAACATCTTCAGGCTCTGTGAATGGGAACAGAGGGTTCCACATTAGCCACATGTTCTCTGCTGACAGGGCAATTGTCACCTGCTGCAAGGACTGCAAGCCTTGTACAAACTGTAGCTAATGGCCCACCAACCATGCAGCAGGTGAGACATGCACAGCGGGGCATGCAGTCCCCCAGGATCAAACAGGATATCAACTACACAAGTGTGATGCATCCAGGGGGTGTGGACATGATAGACAAGGGGTTGTGAGTTTATCAACCTGTGTAGGAAGTTGCAGAGAGGGCTGACCTCCCACCAGTGTCAATGTAGCTTGTGGGTACATGGCCTACCACCTCTAGATGCCAAACCCAAAAGCAGGGGCCCTGGGTCCCCTGTAGTGCCTGCACAGATTGGTGCAAAGGGGAGGCCAGACAGTGGCAGCACACCAGCACTGTGTGTATGGTATGCTCTGGGGGTAAAGGTGTTTAACCCACAGTGTGCATGTGTCCATACACCATCAGGTTGGGACTGACATCCATCTGTTGAGATCCATGGGAGGTGTATGGTGACCTGGCTAAGGTGTGCTATCAGCATGCTGGGGACAGCAGAGGGGACTGCCACATCAGGGGTCTGTGCAGACCATTGGGGTTACTGCTAGACCACTGGTGCTGTACATCAGTGAAGGGTGGGGACATGTATTGATCTGGCTGGGCGACCAAGGTGTATGTAGCTGCCCCAGTGGTGTGTTTGTGGTGGTATGTGTGGCTGCTCAATGGGTCAGTGGGACCTGACAGACAGGTCATGGGTGAAAGTTGGATGTTTGCACTGGAAAGGGTGGTTCAGTAATGTTGACAGAATGGCAGGATGTGGAGGGATGGGTGGTCTGGGGTGGTGGAGGGTATCGGTTCAAGGGTGTATCTTGTGGCCACAGCAAGGTCCATTTTCAGGCAGCTGCTACACATCCCAGCAGCCCTGGGCCCTGGGCCTGTAGAGGCGAGGCTGCTGAGCCTGCACCTCAGCACGCCTTCTGCGCCGTGGACGCACAGCACCTGCCTGGACTGCCTCCACAGCTGCAGGTCTGAGTTGCTGCGGGACTACACCCATGCCCTGTGCCTCAGCCCCATGGACACCATCTCCCCTGTCCTGCAACCGCAGCATCTGCCCACGTCTCAGAACACATGCAGCAACATAAATAGCCGCCATAAACTCCTCCCGTCCAACTACACAAACACACTATAACACACACACAAACCACCCTAAACAGTGTAAAACTTAAAAACCACACAAGACAATACAATAACCAATACAACCAACACCTATACAATTTACAGCTACACCTGCTTGGACTTTCTTCCTTTCTCTCTGCAAACACACTCCTACTCTTCTTCGCCTACAACCCTCAACGTGGACAAGGATTGCACGTTCAATTATAGGTGTTTTTTAGGGGTTTTGGGTAAATGCGCATGTGCAGTTGTTCGCACGCGAGGCTCCTGCGTCACGCGCATGCGCGACTCTACGCATGGGTGTCCGTCTGTGCGTGGCCACACGCACATGTGCGTCGAGTCGCACATGCGCAAAACACACACAGACGCCCATGCGGCACTTGCTGTAATGCGCATACGTAATGTTACACATGCGTATTACTGCGTGTCTCGGCGCATGTGCGTGTGGCCGCGTACGCCCATGCGTTGACATGCACGCGCGCGGCGCACGAGCACCACACCCGCCCAATTGCGCATGTGCAAAGAAAAAAACGTGCTCCAGCCCTATAAATAAGCCTGCACACGTGCCCCACGTTGAGGATTGTTAGAGAAGTTTGAGTTAGAAAGAGAGAGTTATAGAGAGAGTCAGAGACAGAGGCTGTGGTGGGATTAGTGCCCAGAAAAAAAAAATATAGAGAGTGAAAGAGAGCAATAGGGAGAGAGGCTGTGGTGGGAGTAGTGTAGAGGAAGGAGGGAGAGAGGGAGTTAGAAAGAGTTTGAGGGAGAGAGCCTGTGGTGGGAGTAGTTCAGAGGAAGGAGGGAGAGAAAGAGAGTTAGGAGTAGTGCAGGATTTATCTCTTTTGGCTTGTGTACTTCAAAGGTCTATTTTGTATTGTGCTGTGTACTGTGTCCTGTATTGTAGTGTCCTTGTATTTTGTATTGTGGTCATTGTTTTGTTGTGTTTGGGTGACTGTGTGTGCGGTGAGAGGAGCCTGTGCTGCAGAGGGAGATGGAGAGGGAGATTGCGAGAGAGGGTCAGGATGAGGGGGTGGAGGATGTGAGGCAACCTGTTGGTGTTGAGACACCCAGGGCAGACACTGCACAGCCCAGGGAGGAACAGGCAGGACCATCTGCTGGTCCACAGCCTGCACAGTACAGCCAAACGAGAAAAAGAAAAAGGATACCTGTGCCTGGACCACAGAGAAAGAGAGCTGTAAGGTTCAATGAGAGGGAGAACCATATTCTGCTCTCACATGTCATAGAGAACTATGACGTATTATTTGGGCGGCTCAGCAGCCGCACAACTGTTGGCACCAGAATGAGGTGCGTGCTGCACTGTCTGAGGCAGGGGGCCCCCCACGTGATGTTGAGAGCCTCAAAAAGAGGTTCTCAGATATAAAAAGAGGGGTGCGCTAGCACATGGTTGCCGAGAGACAACATGCTCTGGGCACAGGTGGCGGGGGCCCCTTTATACCATCACTCTCGCCCCTGGAACAAGAGCTGGCAACAAGATTGGGCCACATCTACCTCCGTGAACTGCCTGAGGCCCTCGATACGGCACATCCTCACGCAGGTATGTATACTAACTGTCAGGTAGAAGTTAAAGTCTAATATTACCATTCCGTACACATCAGTCATCTGCACAGACACTCCCATACCTGTCACCCAATCCCCATCATGTTGCTATCCTGGGTGGCACATGTGTGTGATATATCCTTGCACAACCTGTTTTGTTGACATGTCCCTGGGCAACATTCAAAATGTGTTCCTCAACCCATCCCCTCCCCATCTGTCACTATGAAGCCCACACACACGAGTCAGTACCCTACCACCACACCTGTGATTGCCATCCCCTGTATGATTGTGAGGGCCATTGATCAGGTCATGTTTGTGTGACATTCTATCAGCACAGTGCTGCATGTGCTTCTCAGTGGGCCAGAGGTGCTGGCTAGTTGTAGTCCACTGCACAATGGGTCACTGCCAATCACATGTAGCAATGAGCAGATAATATGACATAAAAATATGTGCCCTACTCACAATCCAACACAGACATACAGTGAATGGCAAAAGCAGGTGTAACGGTGGGGCATCAACAGGCATGTGTGGACATATGTGGCACAGATGTGGAAAGGGATAGGATGGGGGAAACATGTGGAATGGGACCATGAACAGGAACATGGCAAACATGCAATCTGTGCATGGGCACAGCACACACATGTGGCCCTGGAACAGGTACATGGTGGGGACACACACGTATGGGAGGGTATATTGGGTCCTGTATGCAGCACACATGCACGGACCCACCACATCATGTCTGTGATGTCTGTAGCACACACATATACATATGTGGATTGCTTAAACATATGTGTGCTGTCTCTGATTGTTCACAATGCAGGTGACTACAGTGAAATGGGGGCCCAGGAGGAGGAGGCGGGGGAGGAGGAGGAGGAGGAGCTGGACATCACAGTCCCAATGGGTCCTGTGGAGGCCGAGGCTGCTGTCTCAGGGGGCAGCACAAGTGCTGGTGATGAGCCCCTGGAGCCACCCGTCACCTGCGCAACTACACTGGGTGCTGCAGCAATGGAGGACAGACCACACCCCAGGCAGGCAGCAGGCACTGATACACTTGACCCTGATATAATGATGGCGGAGTTGAGGGCACACGGCGCATCAGCACGTCGCGATGCCGAAGGTGAGTGACAGAAGACTGTCACAACCACAGCACAGAAACCACTAGTCTCTAGTTGGTGATTGTGTGGTGGATGTTGCAGCATTACCTCCACACATGTTACATGTATGGCTCATGTAGATGGCATGTACTTGTGGCAAAAAAAGGGTATGGCGTATGATAGATGATGTTATTCTGTCACATAGCAGAACAGCCTAAGGTCAGGTGACACCTACAGATGCAGACCTAACAGGAATGTTTTTGAAGGTCCAGCACGTTGTCATCCACTAAATAAATACAAGCATTGCCTAGCAACAGTCAGCCTCATTGCAGACACACAGATGTCTTGAAGACAACAGGATGACAAGTGACCCATATTCATCAAACAATCAGAGCAGAGATAAACAAATTTAACCATACTCTGTGATGTAACGTCACAGAGCCACCATTCCACACAGTCTGCATCTGCAGGTGATAAGAACTCAGCATATGTATAGAGCTGACAAAATGTGTTAGTTCATCCATATACAAGGATTTACAAAGGTGACACGATGTCACATAACTAAAATATGGGTTTGTGTGAAACACACATTCTGCAAGTCTGCCTGTATGTCAACAGATACGATAGACTGAATTGCAGACAGACATGCCCATCAACATGTCCTCGTCCTGTAGCTCAACCAATCAATCACCTGATTGCATAGTTTGGAAGCAGGGGCGTCCCAGGGAGATTGCGGGGCTATGTGGCAATAGTCTGTGATGGTCCCCATTAGCATAGGTGGCATTTTTAACATATATTTTGTATGTTACCATACAGTACTTTGTATGAAACATGTCTCCTACTGAGTGTATGGATAAAGGACGGCTAAATGTTTCCAAATTACTATCCTCCAATGCCAAATGACAGACACATTAGGAACTACAACAAACGATGCCCATGTAGACACCATGGCAAAACCCCCGTATCATGACAGCATTACCTGGACTCACAAAACACCATACCCCACCTATCCAACTGTAACACAGCAAATATTCCACCTAACCTTTACACAACATACATGGAAAAGAGAAAAATATACTATGTCAAACATGAAACATAAAAACACAACACATCAGCTGAGTTACACATTCAGAACATAGAGCATCACCAAACACGGAGTCACTACTTACATACAGTAAGGCAATAATGCAATTGTTAGCCTCAAAAGTAAAACATGGAATGTGATACAACACTGTAGGGTTAAACCTACACATTAAATTGTAAATAGCGGTATCGACATCTATGCCAAATCAGTACATTGATACATTAATGTTCCCTTGAACAAAAAAAGCATAGACGGAAATGATGCACATTTCCCAAAGTTTCCATATACCAGGTCATATATGTAAAGCAGCAAATCTCTCTCCACCCTGTGTGCATGTTTTAGCAGTTGCAATTGCTGCAGCCACTTTCAGTAGGTGTCAGCATGAGTTGTGCTAAATCACCTTCGTCTGATGTCCATTTGTTCATTCTGTTAGCCTCTAGTGTTCTCTCCATACTCTCTCTCTACATCTGCTCTAACATATCCATCTTTCTCCGTTAGTTCTCCCCTCATTCCTATGTCATGCACCCAATCCTTATCACTCCATCCGCAAACCCCACGTCCCCTCCCATAGACCAGCCAATTGTAGATATATCCGTCCTCCCACACAAACTGTATTTACCTCTCTCCATTTAACTCTCCCATCCCCATCCCAATCTAATCTCTCCACAACACCAGCTACCTTCGAGTTTCAACCTCAGCCAACATCCATTCCTTTCTAGTCCCTGCATCAGGCCATTTCCATGCCTACCTCACCTATCCATTTCCAGATCACATTTCGTCATCAGCTCCTTTCCTAACCGGGTCCAGCATCAGCCGTTATTCAGTCATTTCCTAGACCCATCATCAGCCCATGTAAAATCCCACCTCCCCGTCACAGCCAAATACCAGACTGACGCCCCCCCATGAGGCTCCATCCAGTCCCATCCCCTCCATGAGTCTTTTGCAAACAAAGCCACCACCACAGTCAATATCCATTCTTACCACCACCAACAGCCCATGTCCAGTCCTATCCCAGCTACTTCCTCACCTCATTTCCAGACATGCCCCATCAACCCACAGCCCATTACCAGTCTCCAAACCCATAGTCCATTACGGTTCCTAGCCCCCCCCCCCCCAAAGGCCACCTAAGGTCATAACCACTCACCAACAACCCATATCCTGTCTTGGCCCCCCCCCAACCCACAGGCCACCTCACATCACATCCTGCCCCCCACCCCCATCGCCTATGTAACGTCATGACAACATAAACTGGGTTTTGCCGCAGCTGCTGTGGTTGTAGCAGAATGGAGTGTCCCGGGGGGCCCCCTCTGGCCACTGTGGCCCTCTGCAGGGCCATTCATTATGGAAAAGGGTGATTGTCGCAATTGCGTCTCTACTCAGGGCACAGGGGCTCTTGAAACGCTAACCATCAGCCCCTTGTGTCTACAGGAGCAGATGGGATTTTTTCATTTAGCCCCTGTGGCCTTAACAAAGACACAAGGGAGACACTCTTCCTTTACAAGTCTGTAAGCCCTTACAGAGGGGATTAGTGAGTAGAGGGGGGCCCGTGAAACATGCCATTCTGCCACTGCTGCCACAGCAGCAGCAGTAGCCAGGTTTTGAATGTTGTTTTGGAATGCTGTTAAAAAACACAATGTCCCTTGCATGGGGACCCCTGGAACGCCGGACCCTGTGCAAATACATACTTGCTCAATGGATGTGCCGGGCCTGTTTGGAAATCACACACACAATCACAAAGGTCAGCTAATGACATATGTGTTATTCATAGGACTAGGCAACTGTCAGCTACCACCCCTGCTGCCTAACTAAATCAGACACACCACCCCCCCCAACTCAGGTTATCACCGCCCTTCCCCAGTGCGTACCACCAGCTGTGGATTCTGCAACATAACCCTGTCATTGCATTCCTGTGTTATGTCCACCTCTGATGCCCCCTCTGTTGCTCCCCTTGCCCTGTCCAATGCCTCCATATCTTTCACAAGGTCCACAGGAACTGTTACCCAACACCTCCTCTATGTTACACACGGTGTATGTGAACCCCTCTGGTATCATACATGTGATGCAGCAGGGCACTTGTGTATGTAAGGTGTGATACTCTTGTGGTAATACTCCATCCCTCTGACTCAATAGCACATCTCCTGTAACCTTTACAAAGTGTGTTTTTCCAGCAAACTATGCATTCACCTAGGATGCTTTCCCTAGATCTTCCTCTGATCACCACTGCTGCTCTCCAGCTGTGGTTGTCATCTATGCTGCATGCTCCATCTCCCATACACAATCTACGTCTGCAGTATGTGGGTGTGTCAGCGCAGACTGTGCATCGTTGTGTTTGCCTTACACAGTACTGAAACATGCCCTTTGTGTGTCTATGAAGTAAACTACTGTGATAATGATGTATCTTACCCCAATCCATTTGTCTACTCGAGTCTGCCGTATCACACTACCAATCTTGTTGTATGTGTGTAACATGTTTGTGTATGATGGTGGATTAGTGGAGAGTTATCTCATACACCACCCTGTGTCCCACCCACAGGCAATCGGCGGGTGCTGGATAGGATCCGCAGTGCAGTGGAGCAGAACACGAGGGAGATCTGTGGTGAGCTACGAGCCATGCCCCTCACTCGGATTTGTGAGGCCCTTGAAGGCATGCTGGATGTGATGAGGCGAGCAGCACCAGCACCACCGCCACCACCAACACCACCACCTCCACGTCGCTAAGTCATGTGTACATTCTCATGTTAAGCAAAAATACATGTGTCTGTCCCGGTTGCACTGATAATGTTGAACAACTATGTATATAGTTTCCCTTGTTTTGAAGGTTCCATTTTAGGTGAAATTTAATGAGCATAGATCTGAAAAGTGGCATATGTGTCTGAGACATGTAAACCATGCAGATGTTAGGTAGAGCAGTAAGCAAGAACGTTTTCTACAAATGTTAAAAAAACCGGAAAGGATAGTTGTGACAATAAACAGCTGTCATACACTACATACATTGTCTGATTCCAATGTGTGTCTGTGTGCTCCCCAATGTAGTGTGCAAATGCATGTCATGTCCCAGACTATATGATATTCACCCAGTCCCCTTGCAGGTGGGTTGTTTGCACTGCCAGGTATTACTTCACAGATGGTAGCATATGGCATGGGTGACGTGCACATTGTGTTTTCACTCCGCCAGGACTGAAGCCATGCGGTTTACACACACACACATGTTGCAACAGGGGCAATCTGCAGAGGTTACATGTGCAGTGTTCTGAACCATCACCATGTTGCCCCCATCATACAACCAACACTTCTTGTGTATGTGTGACCATTGGCCATGCCTAGAACATTGATTCTCCAGGCCAAGCAGGAAGTCAGTCCTCACATATGGGTGACGTCGGCACCGACGGAGCCCTCGCGGAGCAATTTTCCCCAGCTTTCAAAGAAAGCCTTTGGGAATTGCAGCGCGCATGTGCGGTCCTCTTCCCGCCCAAGGGTGCCATCTTGCTCAGTCTTCTTTTTTCCGCGGAGCCCTACAGACGTTGCCTGTGAATCCCCGCAGAAAAGTTGATTTTTCTCTATTTTTCTTTATTTTTTCTTCGGTTCGACGCCGGTTCTTTTCCCGCCCAGACTCGCGACGCCGGTTGCGAGTCCGTCCTTTATTTTTCGTTTTTTTGTCCTTCGTGACAGATTTCGCGCTTTTTTCCTTTTTCCCTGGCAGCCCGGTCGTTCGACCTCGCAGGGGCCCTTTTTCCCCCGATGGCTGCCAGTGGCTTTAAAAAGTGTGACCTCTGTAAGAAACTTATGTCTCTTACAGACACTCATGACTTCTGCCTCCGCTGCCTCGGCCCAGATCATGACCCCATGATCTGCGGGCCCTGCGGCAAAATGTCCTCAAAAGCATTGAGGAGTTGGCAGCACCAGCGGGAGCGTATCTTCTCTGACTCCGGCCGGGCTCGGACCTCGTCAGAGGCTTCGACGTCTCGGGACTCTGGTCCTGAGCATCGTCGGAGTTCCTCTGAAAGGGGGTCTCCTACCCGGGAACATCATCGGAAGAAGAAACCCGCGAGGGCGGGATCGGTGGACGCTCCTGGTTCCTCGAGGGCCAGGTCGCATAGCCCCGATTCCCGTCCCGGGTCCTTGGAGACGGAGAGGCTGTCGAAACATCCTCGACTCGAGGTGGACTTGCCCGCTCACGTAAGTACTGTTGTCCTCGTGGACTCGCCTCCGAAGGACCCGACGTCGGGCCCGACACCGTCGGGGCCCGAGTTGGGGGCTGCTGGGTCTCCTGAGCTCGGACTCAGGTTGACGGCCTTGGAGTGCAGTCTGTCTGCCTTCTTGGACCAGCAGCGGGCATTGATTGCTGGCCTCGCCGGTGCTTCTGCCCTGACCGCCGGGACGTCGACCTCCAAATCGACCCCGGAGACCGAGCCGATCCTCGAGTCCATGAGGGCTCGAGTCGATCCTCGGTCGAGGTCTCCTTCGGCCTCCCGTTCGGGACCGAGGTCGTCGACGCCGACTCCCTCGGCGTCGGGGCGGATGGCATCAGTGCCCGCCCGACCGGAGCCGATCGACTCCTCCTCCGAGGAGTCGGCCTGGGAATCTGAGGACGAAGAGTCACCTGGTTCCTTTCGGACTCGGTGTGTCCCTTCAGACTCCCCCGAGTCCGAACCTCGGAGACGGTCCCCCCCGGAGGATACCCGGTTCTCGGACTTCGTGAGGGATATGGCCATGGCCTTGGCCTTCCCTGCGGATCCCGAGGAGGAGCCTCGAGTCGAGCTCGATGCCCTCCAATATGACTCTCCCCCGAAGGAGGCCTTTATTGTACCGGTTCCTCCCATGCTGGAACGACTTCTCTTCCGCATGTGGGAGAGCCCGGCATCGTCGCCGGTGTTAAGCAAGCGGGTCGATTCCATTTATCGAGTCCGCAAGAGCCCTGGCTTCCAAAAGGCACAACTACCGCACCATTCCATGGTGGTGGAATCGGCCATGCATAGACTAAAGAGTCAGAAAATGCACTCCTCGGTGCCCCCTGGTAGGGAAGCCCGAAGCCTGGATGCCCTCGGTAGGAAGTGCTTCCAGGGCTCTATGCTTGCTTGTCGAGTCCAGACATACCAGCTCTACATGGGCATGTATCTCCGAGACCTGGCTAAGGAAATAGCCGGGTTCTCTGCTGGTCTCTCCGACGAACCTTTGCAGAGGTTCCAATCCTTGTCTACTGGTATTCGAGAGTGCTCGAAGTTTATATCTCGAGCAGCCTATGATGGTTTTGAGGCTTCGGCTCGAGTAGCTGCGGCCGGCATCGGTGGACGCCGCCAGGCTTGGCTTCAGACGTCCGACCTCGAGTCCTGGGTACAGGACAAGTTGGTCGATGTCCCCTGCCGAGGTGATAACCTCTTTGGCAAGCCCATGGATGAGAAGGCTGCACAAATCGAGACGGAGACTCTCACCAGGACTCGTCTCTCAAGGAAGACCTCTGCCCCTTCTCAAAAGAAGAAGGCCTCGGGGAAAAAGCCCTTTTACCCGAGGAAAGGTGCTGCCTATAAATACTACCCTCAGTATCAGGCCTCAGCAGCTCCCCCACAGGGAAAGCAGGCCAAGGGACGGGGTAATGGGTCCCGTAGGCAGCAAGCCCCAAGCCTGCACCACCGGCCCCTGCTCAGCAGGGTGGGGGTTTTTGACTTTCTCAGCATAGCCTCTCCCCCTCAGCTGGTTTCTCTCAGCACAGGAGGCCGGCTGGTCCGCTTTGCCCACAGGTGGTCCAACATCACCACAGATACCTGGGTGCTTCACATAGTTCAAAAGGGCTATCTTCTTCATTTTCACCAGGTACCTCCCTCCTACTTTCCAGGGGAGCCTTCCAGACTCCCTCTGCACAGGGACTTATTCCTTCAGGAGTTAGCAAGTCTCGTTCAGGAACAAGCCGTGGAACCGGTGCCCCACCACCTGAAGGGTCAAGGGTTTTATTCCAGATACTTCCTGATTCCAAAAAGAACAGGGGGCCTCAGACCCATCCTAGACTTGCGAAACCTCAACAAGTTCCTTGCAAAGGAAAAGTTCAAAATGCTTACCCTTGGAATCCTGCTGCCCTACCTCCAGCAGGGAGACTGGCTATGCTCCTTAGATCTAAAGGATGCGTATACTCATATCCTTATTCATCCAGACCACAGACAATATCTCAGGTTTGTTGTGGGAGGAAACCATTACCAGTACAGAGTACTGCCCTTTGGCCTATCCTACGCCCCCAGGGTGTTCACCAAATGCCTAGCAGTGGTGGCGGCCTATCTGAGACTTCAAGGTCTCTTTGTGTTCCCATACCTGGACGACTGGCTCATCAGGGCCCAGTCTGCCCAAGAAGCCACTCAGGCTACTCATCGCACTGTGACTCTGCTCCAGCACTTGGGTTTTGTCATAAACTTCGCAAAGTCCACTTTGCTCCCCTCTCAAAATCTCAAGTTCATAGGCGCCAGATTGGACACGCTTCAGGCGAGGGCCTTCCTCCCTCTGGACCGGGCCCAAACGGCTCATGGATCTCGCCAGCCGCTTTCACAGCAATTCCCTGGTCTCCGCCAGGCACTTTCTGAGACTTCTCGGCCATATGGCTTCCACGGTCCATGTAACCCCCAATGCCCGCCTGAACATGCGTCCTGCTCAGTGGTGCCTTTGCACTCAATGGCATCAGGCCACGGGGAGCCTAGCGGACTCCGTACAGATCTCCGACCAGCTGGTCTCCTCTCTGCGATGGTGGCTTCATCTGCCAAACCTAGTGCTAGGGGTGACTTTTCAGCCCCCTACACATTCTCAGGTCCTGATGACCGATGCTTCTCTCCAGGGTTGGGGAGCACATTGCCAAGGGACTTGTACTCAGGGTCTCTGGACTCCTTGGGAGTCCGCTCAGCAGATCAACTTCCTGGAGCTCAGAGCCATCCGCCTAGCGCTCAAAGCCTTCTCTCACCTGATTTCTCACCAGTCAGTACTTGTCCAGACAGACAATCAGGTTGCCATGTTCTACGTGAACAAACAAGGCGGAACCGGCTCCTTCCTTCTTTGTCAGGAAGCACAGAAGCTCTGCTCTTGGGCCGTCCATCGCAACATCGTCCTCAAAGCTGTCTATCTCCCAGGTCAAGAAAACTACCTGGCAGACAAACTGAGCAGGGTCCTCCAACCGCACGAGTGGAGATTGGATCCGCTTGTGGTTCAGCGGATCTTTCTCCGGTGCGGCCTCCCCACCCTGGATCTGTTCGCCAGTCCTCTGAACCGGCAGCTTCCCAGATTCTGCTCTCGACAGCCGCATCCTCTCCGGGTAGCGGCGGATGCTTTTCTGATTCCATGGTCCACAGGCCTCTTGTATGCCTTTCCACCCATGCCTCTGGTGTCTCGGACGCTCTTCAAAGTTCTCAGAGACAAGGCATCGATGATCCTAGTGGCTCCCCGGTGGCCGAGACAACCTTGGTTCCCGCTTCTGATGCAGCTGGCGGTGGACACCCCTCTTCCTCTGGGGGTTCAGCCCGACCTCCTCTCGCAGGATCAGGGGACGCTCCTGCACCCCAACCTCCGGTCCCTTCATCTGATGGCCTGGCTGCTGAAAGGGTAGTCCTTGCTCCTCTCCAGCTACCTCCAGATGTGGAAGAGGTCGTCTTGGCCTCCAGGAGGCCTTCCACCCGGAAGTCCTACGCTCTTAAGTGGCGTCGGTTCTCCGTCTGGTGTACTCAGCAGTCTCAAGACCCCTTCTCCTGTTCAACATCAGTGGTCTTGCAGTACTTGCTCTCTCTCTCTAACCTTGGACTTAAGTCCAACTCGGTCAAGGTCCACCTCAGTGCTCTTTCTGCGCATCACATGCCGGTGGATGGTAGACCTCTTTCCAGCCACCCTCTGGTGGCTCGTTTTCTCAGAGGCCTCCTTCTCCTTAAACCACCTTTGCGCCCGCCAGCCCCGAACTGGGATCTCAATGTGGTTTTACAGCGGATTACCTGTCCGCCTTTTGAGCCTATGGCTACCTGTCCTCTTCGTTTTCTTTCCTGGAAAACCTTGTTCTTGGTGGCCCTCACTTCTGCTAGACGCGTTAGTGAGCTGCAGGCCCTGGTATCTGATCCTCCGTACACTAGGTTCTACAAGAACCGGGTAGTCCTACGGACTCACCCTAAGTTTCTTCCTAAAGTGGTTTCCCCTTTTCACATCAACCAGGAGGTGGTACTTCCGACCTACTTTCCCAGGCCACACTCCAGCCGAGCTGAAATGGTCCTGCATACCCTGGACTGTAGGAGGGCGCTGAACTTCTACCTTGACCGTACGCGGGAGCACCGAAAGGCTATTCAGCTCTTCGTGTCTTATGACCCCAACAAGTTGGGGCTCCCTGTCTCCAAGCGTACTCTGTCCATCTGGATTGCGGACTGCATCGCTTGGGCTTACGAGGCTGCGGGCCTCGTGCTGGAAGGTAGGGTCACCGCTCATCGTGTTCGGGCGAAGGCTACGTCAGTGGCTTACCTTCGCTCTGTTCCATTGGCAGACATCTGCCGGGCCGCTACTTGGTCTTCAAGCCAGACTTTTGCAGCCCATTACTGCCTGGAGAGGGAGTCCCGCAGGGACAGTGCTTTCGGACAGGCAGTCCTCCGTAACCTCTTCGAGGTATAGGCAACTCCTACCCTCCGTCCCGGATGTTGGGCTACCGGTTGGAGACATATTCAGAGAAGATTCCTTCCTTCTGTGCTAATGACCTTGAGGGAGCTCATTTTTGTGCTTAGGGTCTCCGGTAGCCTTAAGCTTGGGAGTCCCATATGTGAGGACTGACTTCCTGCTTGGTCCTGGAGAAAGCGTAGTTTACTACTCACCTGTAACAGGTGTTCTCCAGGAGCAGCAAGAATCAGTCCTCACAACCCTCCCTCCTCCCCTTGGAGTTGCAGTTATATGCTTTCGTTTTTGCTAATTTTTGCTGTCTTTTAGCTATGTCATCTGACTGAGCAAGATGGCACCCTTGGGCGGGAAGAGGACCGTGCATGCGCGCTGCAATTCCCAAAGGCTTTCTTTGAAAGCTGGGGAAAATTGCTCCGCGAGGGCTCCGTCGGCGCCGACGTCACCCATATGTGAGGACTGATTCCTGCTGCTCCTGGAGAACACCTGTTACAGGTGAGTAACTACGCTTTACATGCCTGCCCCCCCCCCCTTAGCATGCATGTGGCACAGGCAGACATGGCTGTCATGCGTCTGTTCGCTTCTGATGTATGCTTACAAAGTAGGTTCACCTATGCCCATCCTTTTGACATGTATTTCCCAGGGATGCAAGCTACTTTGGAACAACTAAAGCAACTCCCTGGGATCCAAAACCTACACACATGGTTATTCCCATAGAATGCATGTATGCTACCCATGTCTACCTGTTCTGCACATTCCTGTCCACACACATGTTGGTATCCCTAGGCTTATGCAAAGTGAGACACATGACCATTTCAATGTCAGCAAAAATATTTATTTTTTAACAAAAAACAAACGGGGACTATTTACATATTTAGGGAGGGGGAATATAGCCAACACCCTCCCCCAACACAGCACACCCTCCACCCCCCTGTCCCCCCCTGCCCTGATCACCCTCCCCCACCCATCCCCCCACACGCATAGTCGCCACACCCTCCCCCTGCCTGCCCCGTGATGGAGGACAGGGCAGCACAGGGCACATGTGTGGACGTCACAGGCACCATCAATAATGCCTGTGACGCCCTTCAGGGGGTGGCTGCCGACATGGCAGATGCTCCACGTCAGCAACTACCCTCTCAATGGCTCCCGCCATCCATTCCTGCAAGTGCACTAACCGGTGCACCCGCTGCTCCAGTGCATCCAGGGCCTCACAGAGGTGTGCAACGCATCTGCCACCACACACACACATAGTTCCTGGCGTTTGTGTGGTGGGCATCTGCATGCAATGTGTGTGGGGCCCTGGATGTTTGGAGGCACCTGCCATGGATGGCGGGAGCCCACAGTGCCCTGTGCTGCACTGTCGTCCAGGTCACTTTCCCAGACACCCTGCGGCCACTCCTCCCCCCCTGACTCCTCCCCAACACCCACCAACGCCTCCCCCCCCACATCACCCGCACCCTCTCCCTCCCTTGTGACCCTGCCACCCACCCCTTCCAGCCCAACATCCCCCATGCCCCCCTCCACTGGTCCGGCCTCTGGCCCCTCCACCTCCTCCCCACTGGTGTCCAGCACTACCACCTCCATGGCAGCGCGGGAGGTGGGTCTTCGGAGGGCATAGGCGGAGGTGCAGGGTTCTTCCTCGCTGTCATCACCATCTGTGGAAGATGACAGTCATCAGCACACGTATATGTGTGTGACACAGCACATGTACCTATGCAGGTACCACACACACTGATGGGCCACTGTGACCTCTGATAGTGGGCAGCCACTTTGTCAATACGCACCATCACCATGTGAGGAGTCTGCACGCTGGAGGCGCTCAAGGTATGGCCCATGGTGTAGGCGCAGCTCCCTGCCTTTTTTTCTAAGATCCTCGACCTCTGGGTGTGAGAAGAATGGGTGGGAGCATGAGTGACTACGCACCTCTGGTGGGTGGCCAACATAAACATACAACAGTGTAGCCAGGGTCTTGACGCTTCAGCTCCACTGATGTGTGTGTCATGTATAGCATAGTTCAGCGCGTGTCACAGGGGATCTCCATGGGCGCAAGGAAGGTGTTGTCACATGTGGACAACAGCATTACCAACTGAGCCTGTGCAAAAATGCTAGTCAGCGTCACATATGACAGCCTCTGCAGACATCCCATGGTGCGTGCGTGATGGCTACCCCCTGTCCAAAATGCCTCTCTCTATTTGTGTATTTTTCTCACACCAGGAGGGGGGGAGGGATACATTGGGACAGTGGGAGAAAGAGACACAACCCAAGGTGGAGATGGATGTGTTGTAATTATGTCATCCTGCTGTGCCAGGAGATCATCTGTCACAGCCAATTTAACTATGCTATCAACAGCTACCAGCAGGCCAAAGTCACACATGTGGGGAAAACGTAGATGAGGAGGCAGGAAAGGGTTACAAGAGTGATCATGTGCTGTGGAGGGCCTGTACCTCCACCCATGTTGGTTGGCCATCCTGTGGGAGAGGCAGCTAGGGGTGTAGTATGTATGGGGTAGGTTTCGCAGAGCAGCCTAAACAAACAGAGAACACCTGCAGGAGCCCTTATCTGAGCTTATGGTGTCCGTGTAAGAAGGACCAGGTAGCTGCTTCAACAAATGTTGTTAATATGTAACGAGTGTACGTGACACCATGACTCTGCCATGACTCTCACATTGTGAGTGTCTACATGGGCCAACAGTGAATGCTGTTATCTAGGTTAGATAACAGGTAAAACACTGAGTGGTCCAGTTGGTTGGAGATAGTTGGGACACTAATTTACCCAAATTCAAACAGCGAGGTCAGAATAGTTGAGGGGCATTCGCAGTTGCTGCGTACTCTGCAGATGGGAAGTCACAGCTCATGCACAGTCCAGGGTATGAAGTGTCCTCTCTGCATTTGCAGCATGCGACTGTTGAAAGACTACAGATAACTACATATCATGTTTCAAATGAGAGAGGGAATCCACCTTAGGCAAAATGTGTGGATGTGTCCGTAGCATGACATGCTCATGGTGAAATGTTGTGTGGGGTGCATAAGGTACTGTACAATTTGATCCACTAATATGACTCGCTGATGTGATTGCAGGATGTTATTTCACGTCCACGGTCATAAACCTTATGGATGTAGTCTGTAAGGGCACCGAGGTGCGTCAGCATTCTCTGCCCTGGCAACAGATGGGGTTCCCATGCCTCTGGAGGTGGTGTACGTCCAGGTCTTGCAGGATGCAGGCCTCTCATGATTATGGAATTTGACAGGATGGGATGACATTGGTTGTCCAGTGATGGGTTCTGACGGAGCAGCAATGCCACTTCACTGGACACACAGACTCACTCTGTTGGAGACCATTGTTTGATGAGTAATGGCGTACATCACAAAACTGTTTCCATACACATGACAGAAGGGGTTCCAGGCCTGTTGTGTGGCCCAAATGAACTGTCACATCCACCTGATGGCACATGAGTGCCTTATGGAAGGTGGCTGGACACACAACCGACAACATGCACTTTCAGACTAGCGGGAGGGGCAAAAAGCAGTTACAGCCATCAGTAGACAGTCTCTGGGGTGCTGTGACGGGGGATCATTCTGCCATACATTCCCCTCCTCCTCCAACAGTGAGTCTGGAGCTGACCCCACATACAGTGGATACACCTGGGTCATATGTGTTAGAATGTATCACACCAGTTATTGCATGCGTGGGTCTTTGATGATCATGTAGCCTCTGTCCCTCAGGGGTTGCAATGGGGTCTATGCAGACAACGCGATGGCATGTAAGCCATATAGGAATTAGGTTGTACCCAGTTGAGGGGGATCTCATCCCTTGCTTTAGTAGCTCTGAGCTGGGAGAGGTGTCTGGAACCATTCAGGATTTGCATATGCTGGACGTGCAAAGATGTATGACACCTGAGTTGCCCAGAGTTGGCACTACTCAACAGAGTGGGTACATGTTTACAAAAACATGGTGTGTGCAACAGCACAACACAACATAGTTTGTATGGCTAAGAGTAGTGATTCCCAGGGGAATGGACAGGCAGCAAATGGATCTGCTGCTGTTTTGAAAACACACACAGTTGAGGTGCATTGTTACAAAGTGACACAGAGGTCTGTCCTCTTTGTTATTTTATCTAGACCATAGCTACATTACTGTTGGCGCAAAGTCGTATTCCATTGGCCTGTAGACGTGAATGACGGACATAAATATCATGGATAATAGCTCAGACCTCAAACAGCTTGTTGTCGAACTGACTCTAGTGACATATGCAGGTGCCTTGGTTGTAGGTGTCGAGAACATGTGCAGCACAGGCCACTTTAGGAACATCTGTTGTTAATGCTATCTGAGGAGGGGTTTTTTGGAAAGCTGTGCCCTTCATCAGTGTCAGTGATCTCCACCACCAGTCCAGGCACAGGGTATGGGGTTTCCATTTACTGTCACATCTGGGAGACAGCGTGCTGCTTGCGTTCACTAGGAAGAGCGTGTGGCCCACTGTGCTGTCTCATATGGAGACATGCGTAGAGAACTACATGCACCGTAGATGCCATGTGACCCAGCAACTCATGCATCTCTTGAGGTGAAAGATGCGTTTGTTGTATGTTTGTCCCCACACGTTGCACAATGCCATGACAGTGAGGCTGAGTCAGGTATGTCTTTGTTTGTCTGGTATCTAGCCTTGCACCTATCAGCTCCAGGGTTCAGGTAGGAGTCTGACTCGATTCTACCAGATAGGCTGATTAGGCCTACATATTGGACTCCAAACATTGTGGAAGGGAGAGGTGCCTGGACATGTGTTTGTGACTGTGGCTGGATGTGGCAGTCGTCCACGTAGGGCCACCAAAGAAACCCCTAGTACGGACCACACCAGCAAACACAGAGATGCACTTTGTGAATACTGTGGGTGCTGTGGCACGGGTGTGAGGAGAACATATTTGAGATTGTCGTTTCCTTGATGGGGGGAACAACGGGACCTTCGGTGTGCTTGTGGCCAAAGAGGATGTGTGTACGCATCAATGTGATCTACACAACACAGCCATTTCTGTTTGTGTGGGTTAGCAATTATGTTTACTCGCTAGGTATTTTGGAATGTCTTCAGGAACAGTAACTGTTTCTGCTCTCTGAGATGTCAGATGTGTCTGTGACCTCCTTCTTCCATATTTCTGAGGATATTGTGGTTTGAAAAGCAACAACCATGTTAGGGATGAGATACCTTCTTCCATTGCTCTGTGACTTAGACGATGTGTTCGCTTAGGAATTATGTGAGGTGAGGTCTGCTAAATGAATGTCCCCACTATTGTTGGAGGCGGACGGCTATGTGCATGACGCCTCTACCCTCTGCTATGATGGACACAGTCCAGGGTTCTGATGTTATTTGCCTACATCTGTGGGTGATGTGTCATAATCCTCTTGTGATTGTGGACAGTTTCTTTCCCTGGAGGGCCATGGAGGTCCGGTACTCCAACACAGAGGCCAAAGCACTGTAGGGGGGCTGAGGCTGCTGGTCTGCTGAGGCTAACAAGCTGTTGGCTTTCTTTGCATATTAGGCTTTTTGAGTCTTTCTACAAGCTTGTACTGCAGAGTGGACTTAACTAACATAGGACTGTCTTATCATTTAATTTGTGACGGTGACGTGCTTTTATAACAACTCTCATCATTGCAGGATCTGCAATATTTGATGGGTTTGTTACAGCCACATTGTCCTGCTGGTTTATAGAAATACATTTGTCAACAGTACAGGGGATGTTGACCAATTAACCTGCACACATTGTTGCAGGTGACAGACTTGAAGCCAGCAAGATGTCCTTGCCCCAATAGCTATGTCAGGGACTCTACCTTTGCATGACACACAGTAGGAAGCTGCCCTGATCACATCATATGAAATTTGCAGGGCATGCTTGACAGGTGCTTTTGAGTGGTGGCCTTTGTGATGTGAGAGATGTGCAGACAACAATAGTATATCTTGTTTTGAAACCCCATCAGGAACAGTCCCATGTTCAGGATATAGGCATCTGTCATGTCCTGACAGCTTGAATGTATGGACGACCCATTGAACACAGACAACTAAAGTATTACACTCCCTAACAGGGGGTTTGGTGGCATCATATTTGTAACCTTTTACGTTTTCCTCCTAGGCACACTCAACCATGATAGAGTGATTTGGGAGGTATTCTACCTGCAGACCAGGTGACAGCGGCACTTGTGGGATTGTGCAGAGGTGGTAGGGGGGATCTTCCACCTTCTCTAAAGGTGGTTCCGTAGAATATGCTGTAGTGGCAGAATGTCTGGCCCCTATGGTTTTGGCTAATATTGGAGAATCTATGTATCCCGTGGCCTGTGCTCACATCGTGTTTCTAATGACATGGAGAGGCCCCCAACGACATGTGTGTTGCGATCCCGGAAGAACATATATTTTGTAGGGGACATTCTCCTCTTCGTAGAGGCACGCTTGTCTTTGAGAGGTATATCGTTACCCTCTGAGCTGTCACAGTCATCACACCCCTCAGGTGACTGGATGTGAACACTTTATGGAGGCTCAGGTAACGTGATGTCTTGATACCAATTGGACACAGTAGCGTTGTGATATGGTATGGTGTGTAGATACCAGTACTCAGCAGCACACATGGTGCATTTTGTCATTGCCACTCATGCAATTGCTACACCAACCGGTGTTGCAGTTTGCAGGATCTGTGTTGCAACGTGGCTCCTGGATGCCACATGGTGACCTAGCAGATTGTGTTCAATGGCCACATTCCTCTGATCAAACAACACTGATGATGTCTGTGTATGAGTACTGGCCAACGCCAGGTGACCACAGCATGGAGCAGGTTTACTGCACCAGGATGAGGGATGTATAACATCATGGAATTCCATAGTGGCTTTGGGGGCTAGGGACTGGCACTGGGCTTGTATGACTGGAGCGTGCACCTCAAGGGAAATGCCAGTGACAGTACACCTCTCATGAGGGATATTTCCCTTTCTGACCCGGAAAGATTTGTGTTTGGTTACAGGAGATGCACGAGAGGAAGAGTATGGCCTTGACGACACGTCTGGGTCCAAGGCCCACGTTGGTGGGGAAGAGGGTACCAAGGTTGGCTGATCTGTCCTGCAAACCACTCTTGGCTAACATCCCCCTGACCATACATTCAGACATATATTGCTATAGCCATCAGCAATGTCAATAGCAAACATGGTTGTCAGTGACTGAGACAATACCTGCACAGTATCAACATCTGTTCTGCAGCCCAGGGGGGCTTTTCCATAGGTGATGTGGCATCATAACCTAATGTCAAACCGGGGGTGGTCTTACAAGGTGTGGTTTTGTTTCCCCCAGGAGTTCATTGTGTTGGTGGTATTGTCCCTTTTGGAATTATCATTTGATGAATATTTGTAACAATACAGAGAAACACAATGACAGTGCCACAGGGGTATCAGTACCATAGAGTTTTTTCTGCAAGCCCAGGTACAATGACCTGCTGAATCTGTGGGAAGCCATTAACTGGGGAGAGTCATTTGGGAAAGGCAAGCCGACCGTACACAGGTGCTGTGGGTTGCTCACAATAGCTTTCCTATTGGACACTGGAGACTGTTTGCACACAGGCTCTGTCGGTAATGATGACACCCACATGTAAGGACTACGTCCTGATTGTGCTGGGGCCATTTTCTGTTCCCAGTGACACCGTGGATACGGAGAATGTATGGTGAAGGCGCGGTTAGGCACACACAACCATATCACCAGGGTGAGTGACAGCCCACTGTGAATGGGCGCACTAAACTCCTGGGGATAGGGAGAATATATTGAACTCTTTACGACCACACACAACCATATCTCCAGGGTGACTGATAGCCCACTGTGATGGCCTCTCTGGACTCCTGGGGATAGGGTGGATGTATTTAAATGTATAAGCACACACAACCTTATCTCCAGGGTGAATGATAGCCCACGGTGATGGCCTTCTCTGGACTCCTGGGGATAGGATGGATGTGTTGAACTGTATCAGCACACACAACCATATCTCCAGGGTGAATGATAGCCCACTGTGATGGCCTCTCTGGACTCCTGGGGATAGGGAGAATGTTTTGAACTGTTTCAGCACACACAACCATATCTCCAGGGTGAATGATAGCCCACTGTGATGGCCTCCTCTGGACTCCTGGGGATAGGGTGGATGTATTAAATTGTCTAAGCACCCACACCATATCTCCAGGGTGAATGATAGCCCACTGTGAAGGCCTCTCTGTACTCCTGGGGATAGGGTGGATGTATTGAACTGTATCAGCACACACAACCATATTTCCAGGGTGAATGATAGCCCACTTGTGATGGCCTCTCTGGACTCCTGGGGATAGGGTGGAGGTATTGAACTGTTTCAGCACACACAACCATATTTCCAGGGTGACTGATAGCCCACTGTGGATGGCCTCTCTGGACTCCTGGGGATAGGGTGGATGTATTGAACTGTATCAGACACACACAGCCATATCTCCAGGGTGAATGATAGCCCACTGTGATGGCCTCTCTGGACTCCTGGGGATAGGGTGGATGTATTAAATTGTCTAATCACACATCAACCATATCTCCAGGGTGAATTATAGCCCACTGTGATGGCCTCTCTGGACTCCTGGGGATAGGGTGGAGTTATGGAACTGTTTCAGCACACACAACCATATCTCCGGGTGAATGATAGCCCACTGTGATGGCCTCTCTGGACTCCTGGGGATAGGGTGGATGTACTAAATGGTCTAAGCACACACAACCATATATCTCCAGGGTGAATGATAGCCCACTGTGATGCCTCTCCTGGACTCCTGGGGATAGGGTGGAGTTATTGAACTGTTTCAGCCACACACAACCATATCTCCAGGGGTGAATGATAGCCCACTGTGATGGGCTCCCAGGACCCCTGGGGATAGGGAGAATGTTTTGAACTGTTTCACCACACACAACCATATCTCCAGGGTGAATGATAGCCCACTATGATGGGCTCTCAGGACCCTGGGGATAGGGAGAATGTTTTGAATTGTTTCAGCACACACAACCATATCTCCAGGCGTGAATGATAGCCCACTGTGATGGCCTCTCTGGACTCCTGGGGATAGGGTGGAGGTATTGAACTGTTTCAGCACACACAACCATATCTCTCAGGTTGAATGCAGCCCACTGTGATGGCCTCTCTGGACCCCTGGGGATAGGGAGTATTTATTGAACTGTTTCAGCACACACAACCATATCTCCAGGGTGACTGATAGCCCACTGTGATGGCCTCTCTGGACTCCTGGGGATAGGGTGTATGTATTAAATTGTCTAAGCACAGACAACCATATCTCCAGGGTGAATGATAGCCCACTGTGATGGCCTCTCCGGACTCCTGGGGATAGGGTGGATGTATTGAACTGTATCAGCACACACAACCATATCTCCAGGGTGAATGATAGCCCACTGTGATGGCCTCTCTGGACTCCTGGGGATAGGGAGGGAGAATGTTTTGAACTGTTTTCAGCACACAACCATATCTCCAGGGTGAATGATAGCCCACTGTGATGGCCTCTCTGGACTCCTGGGGATAGGGTGGATGTATTAAATTGTCTAAGCACACACAAACATATCTCCAGGGTGAATGATAGCCCACTGTGAGGGCCTCTCTGGGACTCCTGGCATAGGGTGGATGTATTGAACTGTTTCAGCACACACAACCATATCTCCAGGGTGAATGATAGCCCACTGTGATGGCCTCTCTGGACACCTGGGGATAGGGTGGATCGGAAGAGCGGAGTCAGCACACACAACCATATCTCCAGGGTGACTGATAGCCCACTGTGATGGCCTCTCTGGACTCCTGGGGATAGGGTGGATGTATTGAACTGTATCAGCACACACAACCATATCTCCAGGGTGAATGATAGCCCACTGTGATGGCCTCTCTGGACTCCTGGGGATAGGGTGGAGGTATTGAAACTGTTTCAGCACACACAACCATATCTCCAGGGTGACTGATAGCCCACTGTGATGGCCTCTCTGGACTCCTGGGGATAGGGTGGAGGTATTGAACTGTTTTAGCACACAACCATATCTCCAGGGTAAATGATAGCCCACTGTGATGGCCTCTCAGGACCCCTGGGGATAGGGAGAATGTTTTGAACTGTTGCAGCACACACAACCATATCTCCAGGGTGAATGATAGCCCACTGTGATGGCCTCTCTGGACTCCTGGGGATAGGGTGGATGTATTAAATTGTCTAATCACCACAACCATATCTCCAGGGTGAATTATAGCCCACTGTGATGGCCTCTCTGGACTCCTGGGGATCGGGTGGAGGTATTGAACTGTTTCAGCACACACAACCATATCTCCAGGGTGAATGATAGCGCCACTGTGATGGCCTCTCTGGACTCCTGGGGATAGGGTGGAGGTATTGAACTGTTTTCAGCACACACAACCATATCTCCAGGGTGAATGATAGCCCACTGTGATGGGCTCCCAGGACCCCTGGGTATAGGGAGAATGTTTTGAACTGTTTCACCACACACAACCAAATCTCCAGGGTGAATGATAGCCCACTGTGATGGGTTCTCATGACCCCTGGCGATAGGGAGTATGTTGTGACTTGGTTCAGCACACACAACCATATCTCCAGGGTGAATATAGCCCACTCTTATGGGCTCTCTGGACTCCTCGGGATAGGGTGGAGGTATTGAACTGTTTCAGCACACACAACCATATCTCCAGGGTGAATGATAGCCCACTGTGATGGCCTCCTGGCCTCCTGGGGATAGGGTGGAGTTATTGAACTGTTTCAGCACACACAACCATATCTCCAGGTGACTGATAGCCCACTGTGATGGCCTCTCTGGACTCCTGGGATAGGGTGGATGTATTAAATTGTCTAAGCACACACAACCATATCTCCAGGGTGAATGATAGCCCACTGTGATGGCCTCTCTGGACTCCTGGGGATAGGGTGGATGTATTGAACTGTATCAGCACACACAACCATATCTCCAGGGTGAATGATAGCCCACTGTGATGGCCTTTGTGGACCCCTGGGGATAGGGAGAATGTTTTGAACTGTTTCAGCCACACACAACCATATCTCCAGGGTGAATGGATAGCCCACTGTGATGGCCTCTCTGGACTCCTGGGCATAGGGTGGATGTATTGAACTGTATCAGCACACACAACCATATCTCCAGGGTGAATGATAGCCCACTGTGATGGCCTCTCAGGACACCTGGGGATAGGGTGGAGGGATTGAACTGTTTCAGCACACACAACCATATCTCCAGGGTGACTGATAGCCCACTGTGATGGCCTCTCTGGACTCCTGGGGATAGGGTGGATGTATTAAATTGTCTAAGCACACACAACCATATCTCCAGGGTGAATGATAGGCCACTGTGATGGCCTCTCAGGACCCCTGGGGATAGGGAGATTGTTTTGAACTGTTTAAGCACACACAACCATATCTCCAGGGTGAATGATAGCCCACTGTGATGGGCCTCTCTGGACCTCCTGGGGATAGGGTGGATGTATTAAATTGTCTAAGCACACACAATCATATTTCCAGGGTGAATGATAGCCCACTGTTATGGCCTCTCTGGACTCCTGGGGATAGGGTGGATGTATTAAATTGTCTAAGCACACACAACCATATCTTCCAGGGTGAATGATAGCCCTCTGTGATGGCCTCTCTGGACTCCTGGGGATAGGGTGGAGGTATTGAACTGTTTCAGCACACACAACCATATCTCCAGGGTGAATGATAGCCCACTGTGATGAGCTCTCAGCACCCCTGGGGATAGGGAGAATGTTTTGAACTTTGACAGCACACAGACCAATATCACCAGGATGACAGGTGACCCACTGTGATGGGCTCTCTAGTCTCCTGGGGATAGGGTGGATGTCTTAAATTGTCTGGGCACACACAACCATATCTCCAGGGTGAATGATAGCCCACTGTGATGAGCTCTCAGGACCCTTGGGGATAGGGGGGGCGTATTGAACAACATTGGCAACAAAACCCATATCACCTGGGTGACTGACATACCATTAATGCTACGATTCACAAAACCAACTGCTGGACCCAAGGTGTTTTGCTGCAGATACAGATCCCACCATATCCATATGATGTGGTTTTGATCTACTTAAGCTGATCTATGGGCTTGCTTTATTACAGTATGTTGTGGCACGTCCACAGCAGCAGCTGCCATGTCACAAGGATAGCATCATGACCTCTGTGACCATGTCCATCACCACCTGGGTACAGGGCAAACCAGTCACATCTGATACAAAGACAATATGGAATGTATGTTCACCGGCGTTGCACATTACTGACACACACTACCTGAACCCAACAGCATGGACATCTGCAATGAACACAGGCTATATATATGATTCTAGTGACCTTTCCCCATACACTTACCTCCCTTGGGTATTCAGCGACGCGATTAAAACGTCTTTGTAGCCGTTCCCAGGCCCTGCGGACTTTTGTGCTGTCCCTGTACCTGGTGGGCCCGGGAAGAGCTTGTCCTGCCTGTTAGCGATGAGCCGAGCCAGGTTGCGGAGCTCCCGAGGGGTGAAAGCGGGCTTTCTTGTCCTGGTTGCCATTTTAGATATTATCACCTGATTGCACACAGCATCATTCAAGCGCATGCGCCCCGCAACTGGCACAGATTAGCGACGTTTTACGTGCAACTGCGCCCCGCAAAATGGCGGCAGTTTAGCGACGTATGACGTCCAACTGCGCCCCAAAACTGGCGCAGTTTAGCGACATAATACGTCCAAGTGCGCTCCGCAGCTGGCGCATTTTTGACGACATTTTCCACGTGCAACTGCGTCCCGCAACTGGCGCAGTTTAGCGACGTATGACGGTCCAATGACTGCACCCCGAAAATACACGTTTGTGGTGGAACGAAATTGCGCACCTGCGCACCACAACTTGAATATATTACACTGCTGTGTGTCACTATATTTAAAAAACATCAAATATTTTATAATCTCATCGTGTTTACACATTTGGGACTTTCGAAACTTATAAACACTTTCCACAATGAGTTCTTAGGCTGCTTTGTATGATGTGATGTGCGCTATGGCTTTCACATTGCACTGATTGCCAATACAACTGCTTGCTAATACAACAGAGGGTCCTGAGAGAGCCACATCAAAAGTGGGCTATCAGTCACCCTGGTGATATGGGGATTCTGTGTCCCAATAGATCATGTTCTGTAGTTCATCTCAATGTGAGCCCAGCAATGATGTGCCGGATGGGGCAATAAGGGGGATGGCGGGGGGCCTTTGGATCTTGGAACATTCTACATCCACATTAGGTTGCGTAGCACACATAATGAGCTGATCGAGGTTGGCATGCGACGGACATGCACGTTGATCTTAAGTAGGTGTGCTGACATACATGACCATAGTGGCTGAGGTGTGGCACATTAGTTGTTATACCCTCCTTATTGGTACAGAACCGTGTTTTCCTTCACACGAGTCGGCCTAATCAATATGACTTGCTGGGACATTACTCTCTAATATCAGCAGTGGTTTGTGGGGCCTTTGGTTATTGTTTTTGTTCTGAGAGCAAACACACTGGGACAATGCAATAAAACCTAGAGGTGGCCACATCAGGTACCCTATGAGGCCACTCCTGAGAGGACAATATGAGGGTGCAGTGTCCACCACAGCACCTTCTAATGTTCAATTTCAGGCACCTTATAGGGGCTTTTGAGGAAGCTTCAGGCTACAGCACTGAGGGTGTTGTTGGTGGCAGCACCAAATGACATTACAAAGGGAACAAGCCTCAGAAAGCCATATCAGATTACCCCACTGTAGGATCAGACCCATGACTTATGGTTCTACACGCTGTGACGTCACAGGTGGCCAACACTCCATAGCTCAGGTGGTTGTGAAACACTCCTCCTTGAACCCTAGGCCAGTCGGGTGATCAGGGTAGCCCTAATGAATATGCATGAGATTCTATATGCATCAGAGCTAATCCTGCCAACCTGACTGGTTTGTGGCCCTATAGGTCTGGATTTGGAGACCCCTGCCTTACACCTCTGTCATTTAGGCGTGTGAGTGTGCAAAGCGCAGATGTCATAGACATGAAAAGCCTAGATAGAATGTGTCACATACTTCCTCAATTCTCACCACCACCATGAAGTTGTATAATCAAAAAGATGGTGGTGGTGAGAGGCAAAGAGGCATGTGACACATTCTATCTAATCTTTTTGATGTCTTGGACATCTGCACCTTGCCCACTTACAATCGTTGATGACAGAGGTGTAGGGCAGGGGGTGTTGACATACAGTCCTGGAGGGCCACACACCACTCAGGTTGGCAGGATATCTCTAATGCATATATACCTCATGCATCTTCATTAGGGCTATCCTAAACACCCGACTTGTCTAGGTTTCAAGGGAGGACTGGTTCAGAACCACTGCCATAGCTGCTAAAACACCCCTGGCTGCCTACAGTAGGACTGAGGGCCAACACATGACCTGTTTGCTTTCTTACCAAGATAGGGTTAAACCACACCATACCCATGATGCACTGCACATGTAAATCAGCAGTCTACAAATAACAGCAAGATGGTTATGCAGCCCCAAAACCACCTCAGCCTGGTAATGATTACTGAGCGTGTAGGTTAATGACACAGAGTTAGTACTGACCGTCACATTGTGCGGGTCCTGTGCTCACCCTGAGAGTGAGAGGGACACCAGCACCATGTCCACAGCACCTGGCTTAGCTGAGATAGGCTATGGTGTGAGTCCACATCAGTGACAGTGTCTGATGGGTAGGTCTTGTAGATGCACTGCCAAATACACTTGTGTCCATCTCTTATTTCTCTGAGACATTTAGCCCTTGAGCAATTTGAAGCAACCACATTGGACATATCCTGTGTGGTGGCCATGGCCACATTAGTTATGTAATTGGGGGAGGCGGTTTGGACACATAGATGGATTCTGTGGCACTGACCACTAGAACTCATGATTACCCACCAACACATCCACATTACGGCAATGGTGCTGCTGGAGGGAACTGACAACCTGGGTCCAGCTGAGGGAAAGACAAACATACAGGGCGGTCCATGCATTTCTGTGCACATCCATACGGTGAGAGCAGACAGACAGCAGGCCTGGAAATGCTCAGCGGCCCACCACCACTATCTGACATTGTCCAGCAGCAAACACAGAAAAGCTGCAGCCGCTACACCCTTCAAGGTGTGCCAACCTTACACATACTAGGTACAAGCAGTCTGCTAGCTAGTCCATAGTGCATATTACTGGAAAAAATGTGTGCACCCAAAACTGGGATGTATGCACACTCACCAAGCAATTAAGTTAGTGATTGGGCCCCAAAAGGCAACCCATAGATATCACTTGAAAGAGATGTTGTTGCCACTATGGCAGACCTAGCCATGCCATGGTGACTGCTCAGTCAGGGTGAGAGTGACCTTCCAGGAGGACATGCAGGGGCTACCCTGTCCGTGCTGCTGATGGCCACACACTACAATGTCCAATACATTGCCTTATGCTCTGTCCTCATGCATCCTGGCCAGGCCAGCCTGTCGGAGGTATACCCACAATACCTTGCTCCTCATTATGCACATTGGCAAGCTAACACTGGACACAGTGCAAACATTGTGCGCTGAGTAAGGTGTTGCAGACATCACATACTGGATGTACAGCCACACAATCCCACACCTATGCCATAATTGTGCTACTATAGATAGTTTTTGCAGTCTAGGCCAACTCAGCAGTCCTGGACACAGTGCAGGCATGGCTATGGTATGCAGTACTGTTGGTGTCACACCCCAGAGTGGGGAACATTGTCAGACACCAGACCTGAGACACACTCCACAAATATCAGACATATTGGTATGATACCGCTCAATAACCATATTGTGCTTAATGTAGGAATTGATATCTGCCACTGATCACATCAACATGTTGATATATGTGTAGTGTATTTCCAGGTTTATGGTGACAGTGCTAAGGTGTGCACTTACTAGTTTTGTGTGATGTACGCAAGGCCCAATATCATGACTGTCCAATAGGCTTTGGGTAATGGAGCCTGTGGGTCTGGTCATTTCTGCTCCTGTTGGCCGGGGTACTGTCGGGCAGAGGTCCCCAACTCCAGTCCTGTTGGGCCAAACACTGATCATGTTTTCCAACTATGCCTAATGAATATGCATGAGATACATCTGCATACCATGGACCAGCACATGGAAATGAACAAAGACATCTTTATTTGAGACATCATAAGATGTGAATGATTTGTGGCCCTCCAGGACTGCATTTGGGGGAATCTGCTCTATGTGATGCACATGTTTCTCATATATGTACACTTTCAGAGAAAATATAGATGTATTGCCCATGTTTGCATTATCTGCACTACAGGTTCTGTTAGTTTTAAAACATTTGTGTGGTGTGACAATTGTGGGGACTGGGTTGGCAGGGGCTGACACATGGGATTTGAACCTGTGACCTTCTCTTCCTGAAGGCACTGACTGTGTGCTTTGCACCACCATCTTGCCACAGAGGCAGTGCATTCCCAGGGGAATCCATGGCTGTTTGTCAGACTGACCCTGTCTGTTGCAGTGCACAGCACCCACTTAAAAAGGGGTAGGCCATGGTGTGCTGTGGACAGCTGCCACCAGTTCCCCTGCCGTCACCATGCTCACATGGCCTTATATTGGAGACTGCATAAAACGTGAATGATGAGTGACCCTCCAGGACTGCATTTGGGAGACTCTGCTGTAGGTGATGCACATGTTTATGTAGTGTGTACTGTTGAAGGTAAAATATGAATATTTCAAACAATCTTAGGTTCTCAGCAGCAAAGGTTCAGTCTTTAATGCCAGGTTTTAGAGGGGTACAATTATGAGGACTAGTTTGGCAGGAGCCACAGACAGGATTTGAACCTGTGACCTTCTGTTCTTGCACACACTGTCTGTGTGCACTGCACCACCGTTTTGCCACATATATGCTGCATTCCCTGGGGAGTCCATGACTGTACATCTGACAGAGCCTGTCTGTTGTGGTGGACGGTGCCAGCCTGCACATGCCTACGGCAATGTCTGCTGTGGCTTGCAGCCACTGCCCCCTCCACCACTTGTACCCCTCGGCCAACATGCAGACATGTCCTTATCTGGAAAAACCCATATAACCTGATTGCGGTGTGGAAACTCCAGGACTGAATTGGGGGGACTCGCCTGTACGTAATGCCCATTGTTATGGTTTGTGTGCGGTGTAAGGTAAAATATAGGTGTTGGAAACATGCTTATGTTGTCTGCAATAACGGAGTGTCTGTACTATCACTGTTTTGTGGTGTGTAAAACTATGTGGACTGAGTTGGCAGGAGCCCCAGCTGGGATTTGAACCTGTGACCCTCTGGTTCTACAGGCACTGGCTGTGTCTGCTGCACCACACTGTGAACACATAGACAGTGCAGTCTCTGGAGATAGGACAACTGTCTGCACGAGGCAGACACCCTGCTCTGCACAATTTTACTGTGGCCTCATTTACCTTGTATGGGGACAAACGTGCAAATAACCCAAAAACAACCTCAAAACAGGGGGAAAAACCCAACACCAGGCAGGGCAAGAGTGATAGCAATGGCCAACATAAAAAAACACTCCCAGGACACCTCACAAAGAAAAAAAAAGGTTATTTTTGAGGGAGCTTACGGAGCGTAGACCCTTCCATAAATCTTTCCTTTTTTTTGGAGCTTTCCTGGGAGTGTTTTTTATGATTGCCCATTAATATCAATGTTGCCCAGCTGGATTATAATTTATTTGTAATTTGTTGTGGTCATTTTCAATTTATATTTGCTATTTTGTTCTGTGCACGTGTACCACACTGCTCACTTTTTTTAGGTTTCCCCAGTTTTGGTGTACATTGCTGACGGAAATGGTTTCTCTTGCCTTTAAATGCGCTCTACCGCGAGTGTTTCACTCGCGGTAGTTTTTACTTGTATATTCGGCCCCGCTCCTGTGCGGGGAGCCTCTCCCCTCCCACTTTCCACCATTGACCCCGTCTCTCCGCCCCTCGGGGGCCTTCCTCTTGCCCTCCATTCGCCTTTCCCCCGCCTCTATCGCACATGAGCGCACCGCACACGTGCGCGTTTTCGTCGCACATGTGCAGGGCCCGTTAATGTGACGCGCACGCGTGCGGGGCGCTTAAGAGCACTTATGTGCATCATTTTAGCACGTTCAAGTGCGCCCCGCACAAGTGCGAAGTTTAGTAAACATACCCCCAAGAGTCATAATTGGCTAAGGATTCGTTGAGATAAACTTCCCAAATATCGGTAGTTTCAGACACCAGAGTCTGCACATTGCTAATAAACCTTGGGTTTATCTGATTTTCACTAGTTTGTGAGCAACTGTTCCTTATGAGGAAAGTTTGGTGCAAATACCCCTTTGAAGGATATAGCGTTTTAAATTATTTTTAATTATAATTTTATTAAATGTTGGCTGGTATAAATAATTTATTAATAATGGTTGCAGTTGGTTTTTTTAGATTGTAAATAAAGCATAAAGCATTTAATTATTTATTTATTTCTTAATTGCTTTCAAATCAAATATTATGAGGTGTTTAGGATGTCATTAGTTTTTATGGTCAGGTTCATTGTTTTTAGTTTATATTGCAGAATCTCAGTGTACAAGGGTTTTAGTATATAAGAATAAAATATCAAATGAGATTAGGTTTTGTTTATACATAAATTGATTCATTTGGTCCATGATAAACTCAGTCCTGCTTCTGTTGTATTGATCACTAGTGTGATATGTAATAATCTCCTCTTCTCTTTCAGTACAAGAACAACCAAATTGAACTTATCTAACAATAGAGGTATCGACATAGAGAATGTATGGTTACTCACCCTTTCAATGTCATGTTCATTCATTATTTACTATTTATTATTTATTCATTAGTAGTGGCTATAAGTGTTAATTAATGGTATGATATGTTTTATAATTTATCTTCAAGGTACATGTTTGTTTTAATGCTTTTTATTTCTTTTTATAATTCATATGTCTTTTTATTATTAATATTTTATATATGGTTTAATGATTTTTAGTTTATTAGTTTTTTATGTAAGAATGTGTTTGATATGGTTATATAATTGGGGGCTTTATTTTATGATGTTTATGTTTGTGTATTTATGAATGTAGTACGCCTGAATATCCCCTGATGAAGTGAATTCGAAACACGGCCGGTGTCGGGCAATTTGGGCTTTTTGATGCTAAGAACCAATCAATTCTCAATAAAGTATTCCTTCCTGCTAACCACATATTTTTGGACTGGGTGTCTTCTAGCAACGTGGTATAGTGCTTCCTTTGGTGGACCAAAATGTAGCTGCACATATCATTATCAAGAGAAACAGCACAGAATATATTACACTAATTTTATATGAATTACATTGGTTACCTATAGCAAGCCAAATAAAATATAGAATCCTTACAATCACTTTCAAACTCATTAAGGAAATAGCCCCCTCAATTCTATCCTCACTAATCAGCATCCCATCTACTGACAGAACTAGACGAGGATGCAACAAATATACCTTCACAGTCCCAACAAATTACTGTAAAACAAACCACTCGACAAGTAACAGAGCATTCACTCATTTCTCACCAATTCTTTTGGAATGCTTTTCCAGATAAGCCAAGAGACATCGAAGACCTTAAAGACTTCCAAAAGGAATTGAAAACACATCTATTCATAGAATCCTTTGGTAAGCCAGAAAACAGAAACAAAATATTCCCAACATAACAATATGCATATAACAAGATCAGAACCCACCCAGTCAATATTACCCACTAATACTGTCTGATACTAATCCCACGTACATCATATTTTGTATATATGTTAATTGAAAAATTGTTTCTGTAAATAAGCATAATCATAATTCTATATACTCCAAAATTCAGTTCAATATAATTACATTATTCTAGCTCAAGTCACAAGTTTAATGTAAAAGGTTTGGTTTTGTTTGGAAGGGGTGGTATATAAAAACATATAAATAAATAAAATACTGAAAAGTGAAAGAGAAATGCAAAAGTTACCGTGTCTAAGGGGTATGTTTACTAAACGGTGCAATTGTGCAGGGTTGCACTTGAGCGTGCGCTAAGGTACCTTAGCGCATGCTAATAGTGTGTTTTTGTGCCCCGCACACGTGTGCGTCACACTAACGGGCCCGCACATGTGCGCGGGGCGCTGATGTGCGCTAGGGGTGTGGGAAGGCATTCCGAGGGTGGAGGAAGGCTCCAGAGGGGCGAAGGGACGGGCTCAATGGGTGGAGAGTGGGAGAGGAGAGGCTCCCCGCACAGGAGCGGGGCTGTAAATCAACCTAAAAAATACCGCGAGTGAAAACCTCGCGTTAGAGACGATTTAAAGGGAAGAGAAACCATTTCCGTCAGCAATGTACAGCAAAACCGGGGAAACCTACCAAACATGAGCAGTGTGATACATGTGCACAGAACAAAATTTCAAATAAAACGTTAAAATGACCACAAGAAAAATTGTAAAAATTATAATTCAGCTGGGCAACAGTGATAGCAATGGGCAACAATAAAAAACACTCCCAGGAAAGCCCCAAAAAAAGAAATGATTTTTCGAAGGGTCTACGCTCCGTAGACCCTTTCAAAAATCATTTCATTTTATTGGAGCTTTCCTGGGATTGTTTCTTAATGTTGCCCAGTGATATCACTGTTGCCCAGCTTAGTTATGGGTGTTTGCCCCTTTTTCCGAGGTCATATTTGAGGTTTATTTGCACTTTTATCTCCATACAAGGTAAATGAGCCCACAGTAAAATTGTGCAGAGCAGGGTTTCTGACTCGTCAGGCCAGGTTTCCTATCTCCAGGGACTGCACTGTCTCTGTGGCCACAGTGTGATGCAACAGACACAGCCAGTGCCTGTATAAACCAGAAGGTCACAGGTTCAAATCCCAGCTGGGGCTCCTGCCAACCCAGTCCCCATAGTTTTACCCACCACTAAACAGTGATAGTAAAGACACTCCTTTATTGCAGAGAACATAAGCATAGTTCAAACACCCATATTTTACCCTACACCGCATACAAACCATAACAATGGGCATTACCTACAGCCGAGTCCCCCAAATTCAGTCCTGGAGTGCCACAACTCAATCAGGTCATATGCTTTTTCCCAGATAAGGACATGTCTGTATGTTGGCGGAAGGGTACAGGTGGTGGAGGGGGCAGTGGCTGCAAGCCACAGCATACAGTGGCCTAGGCCTGTGCAGGCTGGCACCATCCACCGCAACAGACAGGCTCTGTTGGATGTACAGTCATGGACTCCCCAGGGAATGCAACATATCTGTGGCAACACAGTGGTGCAGTGCACACAGACAGTGTGTGCAAAAACAGAAGATCACAGGTTCAAAGGCCAGCTGGGGCTACTGCCAATCCTGTCCACATATTTTTCCCACAACTAAACCGTGATAGTAAGGACAAACCTGTATTGCTGAGAACATACGCATGGTTAATACGCCTACATTTTACCACACCAAACACAGACACCAGAAACAGGCGCATTACCTAGAGCAGAGTCTCCCAAATGCAGTCCTGGAGGGCCCCACACCATTCAGGATCCATGTTGCCTCTAATAAAGATGCCTGTGCTGCATATCTATGCACCACACCCATGGTATGCAGATGTGGCTCATGCATATTTATGAGGGACAGCATGAAAACCCGAACAGTGTTTGGAACACCAGGACTGGAGTTGGGAAACTCTGCTCTAAAGCAGCAGCCAACAGGGCCAGACACACCCACACACACACACACACAGGCCCCATTGGCCAATGCCTCCTGGAGAGGCAGGACATTGGGCCCTGCCTGTATCTCCCAATACTGGAAGTTGAATACCTTAGCAATGCCACCCTACACCTCGGTATATGGTACACAGCTATCAAACGTTTCCTATGATAACTGGCAGATATCAATTCCTACGTTAAGCACATTTTGCTCATTGAGCTCCACCATAACAATCATTCTGATGTCTGCGGTGTGTGCTGCAGGTCTGGTCTCTGACAGTGTTTACCACCCTGGGGAGTGACCCCCAACAGTATTGCGTACCATATCCATGTCTGTACTGTGCCCAGGACTGGTGTGGTGGGTATGGCTGCTGAACTCCTCTATAGTAGCACAATGCTGGCATAGGTGTGGGGGTGGCTGTCTGTCTATCCAGTGTGTGGTGGCTGCAAACACCTTCCACAGCCCACACTGCCAGCAATGTTGCCAGTATTGGGCTGCCAATGTGCATAATGAGGAGCAAAGTACCATGGGTATAGGCCGGACAGGGTGGCCTGGCCAGGGTGCATCTGCACAGGGCATAGGGCACTGACTGGGACATTTTAGTGCCCGGCCACCACCTACACAGACAGGGTGACCTCAGTTTGTCCTGCTGAGAGATCACTCTCACCCTGACTGTGCAGTGACCACAGCATGGCTAGGCACCCCCATAGTGCTATATAGTATTTCTCTTATGTGATAGATATGGGTTTCCTTTTGTGGCCCAGTCACTGATATATCTGCTTGCTGTGTATGCTGACATCCCAGTTCTGGGTGCATGCATCTCCACTGGGAACATGCACCATGGACTAACTAGCAGACTGTAGCAGGTATGTGTCTTGATGGAGTGGCTTGCAGGGTGCCGTGGCTGACTACTTGCTGCAGGAGAATATCAGATAGTGGTGGGGTGCAGCTTACCATATCCAGGCATAATGTCTGTCTGCTATTGTGTTCTGGATGTGTATAGAGCTGCATTGACTGCCCTGTGGGGGGTGTCTGTTCCTCAGCAGGACTGGGGTTGATGGTCCCCTCTATGGCCACCTTTGCAGGGAGATAGACTGTGGATCTATTGATGGGAGACCCTGTTTGCCACCCTCAGCCCTGAAGGAGGGGGAGGAGGAGGGGGGTGGGGGTGGTGCATGGCCCATGGCCCATGGCCCACCTGGGGGTCCATGGGGGCTGCACCTGACTGAGGCAGACAGAGATATCTGAGGTGTTTGTGCAGAAACTATCTCACACAATAACACTGCTTTGGACCTCTGGCATGGCCTCTTTCAGCCATTGAAGGTGTTGTGGACCTGGTCCTGGGCGCCTCATTGCACCCTCAGGGTGAGCACAGTACCTGCACAATGTGACGGTGTGTAGCTACTCTGTGCCAGTAAAACACACGGTCAGTACCCCCTACCGGGCCGAGGTGCTGTGTGGGTGCACACGGTCACTTCCCCCTACCTGGCCGAGGTGCTGTGGGGGTGCATTCGCCATCTTGTGTTCATCTGTGGACAGTTGATTTGCATGTGCATTGCCTCATGGGTACGGGTGGGCTAACCCTATCCTGGTGACCACAGCAGACTGTCTGTGTGGTGACGTGCAGGCTCTATGCAGCCAGCCAGGAACTTGCTAGCAGCTATTGAGCTGTAGCCCAATGGTTACTTCACTGACTGTGAAACCAGAGGTCATGGGTTCAAACCCACAGTGGGGTTTTTTGATAGGGTTGTCCAACACATTATCTGTTTTTTAATGTACATATTTTGATGCCAGCAAAAACACCCTCAGCGTACTGTACCCATAAGGTGCCTCTGAGGGTGCTTTATAGGGCACCCTATAGGGCACCTTATGGTTCCCATCCATATAAGGTGCACTATACATTATCCTATGACGCAACTTATAGGGTGCCCTATAGGGGACATATTAGGGTGCTGTGGCGGACAGTGCAATTTATAATGTGCCCTATGGAGTGCCTTATAGGGTGCCTTCTACGGCACCTTCAATTACGGCACGTGAGGGTGTGTTTGCTGGCAGCAATTAATAAAATAAAAATAAAGTGCTGCAGAAAAAAATATGTACAATGCAAAGCTGATGCCACAGCCAGCCTTACGTATTAGGCACACTGGGGAGCAAACTCATGACCCCTGTATCAGCAGTCAGTGCCTTAACCATTGTGCTCCACTGCTGCTCCTCCTTGCCTGTCAGCGCACCTACTTATGCTTTTCATTCCTTAAACTGCACAGTGCTGCCATAAAAAAACAGTACTCTGACCTTGCGGTACCTCATACGACACCCTCTAAAGCGCCCTATAAGCAACATTCTAGGGTGCCTTGGCTGACAGTGCACTTTAAAATGTGCCTTATAGGGCGCCTTATGTTAACACGCTTTGAGAGTGCGTTTGCTAGTAGTGATAATTAAAATAAACATAAAATGACTCCAAAAGCAATCTTCCCCATAATATGTGATGCCTAAGCTAGCCTTGTTCATTGGGCACTGTGGGGGATTGAACCCTTGATCCCTGCACCATTGGTCAGTGTCTTACCCATTGTGCTGTGGTTCTGTTCCTATGCTTTTACATTAGCGCGTCGCCTTATGCCGCCCAATATTAAAAAAGCCTCCTAAATCAATAGCACGCTGCCTAATGCCCATCAGCCGGCTGCCTTATGCTGCACAATATTAGACTAGCTCCTAAAGTAACACCTCAGCCAGCCATCTACATTGAGCACTGTGGGGGATTGAACTCCTGATCCCTGCATCATTGGTCAGTGTCTTAACCATTGTGCTGTGGCTCTGCTTTTCTGTATGCCCATCAGCGCACCACCTTATGCTGCCCATTATTTAGCTGCCTCATAAATTAATGCCTCAGGCAGCTGTCTTCATTGGGCACTGTGGGGGATTGAACCCCTGATCCCTGCACCATTGGTAAGTGCCTTGACCATTGTGCTGTGGCTCTGTTGTTCTGTGTGTACATCAGCGCGCCACTTATGCCTCCCGCACAGCTATCTCATGCGCTAATGTGCGGGGCGCACATGGGCGCCGTGCACCTTAGCGCATATGTAAATTCTGGATTTTCTTTTTCAGGACGGAACGCCCACTCCTTATATGGCACCCGCACACTACCGCGGCCCGCACATTAGCGGGGTTTTAGTAAACATGCCCCTAATTACGATGAATTTTCTGTAACAATGGTTGCTGTTGTAAATAATGTTTGGATAGTTAGTACCCCTCTGAGTGAACTCATGGTTAGCATGAATAAACATGACGTTAATAATAGAGTTCCTCTACCCAGCAATGTTTGCCTGATTGATGTTCCCAAGAACTCCATTGTTAATATTGGTGGAGTTTCCCTGTTTTATCTAGATTCAGATCCTCTTTCTACAGAGATCCAGATGCTGGAAGTGTTTTCGAGGTCATGAGATTAACTTCACTGAAGCCTTGAATTAACTACTGGACTATAAGAACTCTCACACCATTGATCTGTCTATTGACCAAGAGAGCCTTGAAATTGCCGATTACAACTTTGATTCACGTGATGTGGACATTTTACAGACTGATTTTATGTCTCATATCATTGTGCCTGTCTTTGTCTTTCTTTTGGTGGTCCAGTTCCTTGTTTCCTTGTATCAGCGAAGACAGATTCTTACTCTGCGTCGCATTATACGTTATGGACCTATTCCTCTTACTATGCAACTGAAGGATCTGGTGGACCGCCCACATCATGGAATAGTGCCACTATCTTCTTTGCAGTTATCCATTATTCTTAATTGAGTTGCTTTCATTTATCAAAGATAGCATGTGTTTATTTTACTAACATTCCTACATGTGTTACTTATATTTACATTTAAATGTTAAGTTTGGAGTTACATGAACACATTATATTGTATTGCCTATATACTCCTTAGGTTTAAGTACACTATATACTCCTGAATTTGAAATAAAAATGCATTATATGATTGCATTGATTTGATCCTATCCATGTCATTTCAGTTTTAATTTCTTTTACTGCTTGTATGTATTCACAGTATTATTCCTTATGCAGTATTGTTTAATGCATCTATTGTGCTTGAAGTATTATCCAGTTATTATGCTTTAGTCAACCATATGTCATTTGGTTCTGACCTGCACAGTAGTAATGCTAGTTAGGTTTTGTACGATGGAATATGCTCCCTTGTAGAATATTCCATCTTACAAGAAGGAGTGGGGGGGGGGGGGGGGATATGTAAGGCTGATACCCCTGCAGATCTGCGGCTGCAGAAGTCTGGTCTACTCAGATGCTAAAACCTGAACCAAAGCTGACCAAACAAGATGGTTTCCTGCTGAAAGAAACTTTTGCTGTGTTTCCAGTCTCAGCCCTGACCTTCAAGCAACTGTTTGCCAAGTGTTTATATGTGTGCATACTGAAGACAATTGTTCCTGACTAATTCACTGCCCACATGCAAGAACACCTGCTTTTCTGGCCCTTATCATCTACAGATAGTTCTACTGGCCTTGGACACTTGTTACTATGTCCAGAAAACTACATACTGTTTCCTTTGCATGACATCTTACTATGGACCCGTTATCTGCAGGAAGGACACCTGTAGACTACCTCCTGATTTGCTGAGAACTCTTTAGATTGTCTCATGCCAACCAATTACCAAAAAGTGATAAGGACTATCTCTAATAATAATACAGTCTACAGAGAAGAACTTTTGTGCCTTTTGTATTTTGTGCGCCTTGTGCTTACTACTTGCCTGTCTGCAAGACAGATATAGATTACGTGTGTGCAAGGCCATTCTCCTAAGGATAGAGATAAGACTTTCACAGATACCTCCAGTTCTGTGTTCTCACATGGCTTGCCTTCAAAAGGGCTGTAGCCTGTGTTATCTAGCCTAGCTGCCTCTTTGGACCCCATGCTGCTCCAGAGACTTCTCAGACCCAGCCACAAGCATTCTGGCAAGAGCTAGGATACCATCTTATTTCTCTTCCTCCAGGAGAGTAATGGTTAGTTAGAAATTAGTTTCCATAATTCTCCTGAGTGCAGAGCAAACTGGTGATCTTTGGTTATTAATCAGTGATTTATCATTTTGTCTAACTGTAATCGACATGCTGCAGTAACTTGCTACCTCATATTTCTAATAATATATTTATAATTCTATGTCTGTGTATCTTTTCTACCTTGCTACCTATAATACATGATATATATATTATATACAGACCGAGGCTGTTTTTGTGACTCATTGCCAACGTCACCAAACTTTGGACCGGGTATTGGTAGCTAATTTCCCCTGGACATAACTGAGAGCATAACTTATTTTTGTTTGCTACTAATAATCCCTACAGTACCTGCCACTCTGTGCAGTTCAATCCCCCCTCTATTTATTGAAGTATAAAAGATATTAAAGTTTGCTTTGATTTCATCCTCTTGCTATAACGGCGATCCACTGTGTCTGTCCATGCCATTTTGAATTCTGTCACTGTATTTGCCCCCACCACCTCCATCTGGAGGGCATTCCAAGCATCTACCATCTTTTCAGTGAAAAAGTATTTCCTGATGTTACTTTTAAATTTACCGCCTTGCAGCTTTTTTCGTATGTCTTCTAGTTTTACAGCTTTCCCTTCTTTGAAAAATATTTGTTCATTAATACCCTTTAAGTATTTAAAGGTCTGTATCATTAGAAAATAACAACAAATTTAAAACAAATCAAAGAAAGTATTATTTCACTCAAAGAACAATTAAGTTATGGAATTTGTTGCCAGAGGATGCATCTAGTTTCTTTGTTTAGTACTGTCAAGTCAGTGCTGACTCCTGGTGACCCAGCTGCCTCTGGGTTTTCTTGGCTATTTATCACTGGAAGTAGATTCCTAGGCCTTTTCATCTGAGGCAATGGAGGGTAAAGTGACTTGCACCAGGCCACAAGGGGTGGCAGTGGGAATCAAGCCTTTGATCTTCTGGGCACTAGACAGTACACTCCATTTAGTTTAGTTGTATTTAAAAGAAGTTTGGACATCTTTATCTTTCATTTTTATTTTTATTAACGTGATTGATATACCGAACCTTTACACTGGTATCAGGGTGGTTTACAATAAAAAATGGCAACTGTGAAAAGAATCAAGGAAATAAAGTCCAATAGGAAAGGCAGACACAATCATATACTGATAAGAGAAAACTAGAGGAGAAAGAGAGGAAGACAACATGTACCTAGGTGTTGGAGAGAAGAAGGTCAAAAGCTAATTAAAATAGGTGAGTTTTGAGGAGACTTCTGAATTTTTGTAAAGGATGGTTCCAGTCTAACGTCAGAGGGGAAGGCATTCTGGAGTGCTGGGCCGAGGAAGATTAACGCGTAATTTCAGGTGGACTAAAGATGGATTTGGGCTGCAGAGGGTATGTGCAACCGATTGGAATGAATAGAGTTGAGAACATGGTGTGAGGCATGCAGGTGAAGAAGATCAGAAAGGTAAACGGGAGTGCTGGTGTGCAAAGCTTTATGGACCATAGTAAGTAATTCATATTGGAGGCGAAACTTAAGAGGAAGCCAGTAAAAGTGAATGAGCAGGAGGGTGATATGGTCAGAACGGGAAGCGTGGGTATGTTTCTAAAGTAAAAGTCCATAAACAGTAATTAGTCAACTAGACTTTGGAAAGCTATCACTTATTCCTTGGAGTGAGCTGCAAGCAAATAATCTACTTTATGGGATCTGCGAGGTGCTTCTTAGTAACCTGAATGGCCACTGTTGGAAGCAAGATGTTGGGTTCTAAACCATCATGAGACATCTTATATTCTTATGTAAGTGTAACCCAGGTTACTAAAAGTATTGCATTCCATGTTGATATGCACAAATTTCCATAAAAGAAAAAGCATTTTACTGTGCAATAATCACATTTACTGTAAGTTAAAGGATCTGCTACTTCATCTTAGGCAAATTGCTCTAAAGAAAGTATGACAGCAAATGCCCCGTTTGTCAACAATTATTATTGAAGCATTGATCTTAGCACTCTGCAGTAATTGGATAGCATTTAGAATCTGAAAAAAATAAACCCTTCACACTTCTTGGGTTGTTATCTTGTCTTAGATCAGAATCCTATATTGGAGGTATAGAAAAGCAGAAACAGAAAGGGAGAGATAGTGAACAGGGTAACAGATCTGGATACATTTTCCTATTCTATTCACATGTATTAGCATGCCATTTCAGTTGCAAGGGTGAGTGGCTTATTCAGTCTCCATGCTCATTCAGTTTTTTCTCTCTCTACAAAGAGTCCCAAAAAGTGTCAAATATTTATTTTTTGTCCTAGTAGCTTCCGCCTGCATCTTTGGACTTCCAGGCCTGGAAAAAGCTGCCTCTATTGGGCTAAGAGCCCCATAGGCCTTCATTCACAACAACTCAGTTTATCCTTATTTTATACCCATTGTACCTCTCCCAACCTAGTCCTGCTATTGCAGCCATGGTTTTCTTGGCCAGGGACCACAAACCTAGAACCTGTTAAAACCAAATTTTGAACAGTTTGATATTGCCATTGTGCAATAGCTGGGCCTCCCCTCTCTAAGAGCTGTGAATGCTGTCTCCAAAGGTCAAATTTTAATGGCAATTTCCTATAGTGATGAGAATAACTGTCTATTGATAGCTGGACAGAGACTACCATCTCATTTCATATAGGCTATTGTTTCCAATTGATGGACAAATAATTCTGCATCTCAGAACCATCATGCCCTTTCACCTCATCTAGTCCTATTAAAAACGTATATAATGAATTCTACTCTGGATAAGGCTCTTATAAAATGGTTGCCCTAAAGTTCAATAATCACATTCACATTTTCCTATCTTTGGGATTCCACTGAATCTCCCTTTAAACCGAACTGGTTCCCAGGGGTGGGTAACAAATCAATGCCGGTAATTAGATGCACCCACAGGTCTCCACAATCATATCTGGGATATCAGTTTTGATGATGTTGCTACCCTTGTCGAAAAAAAGCATGGAGAGAGATCTGCGCTGGGTAGGGGACACAGCAGGACCTCCCAGTGGCAAAGACATTATTGGCCTTAATCAAATTAAGCACTGCAGTATGGAAAGATGCAGCAATTCCTGGAATCCCAGCCAGATGAACTGGGCATGCACCCTCACAGTAATTCATGTAGTAGCCTTCTGGTTTTATGATCCAGTCACTCCATCCAATTTCTTTGAAGTTCTATGTAGAAGTCTTTCCTGCAGCACATGTCTGAACGGCCTTTACAATCCATACTTCTTTTCTTGATGTGCTGCCTTACCTTTGCTCTGGCTTTGGCCACTTAGGAATGACCTCTGAGTCTCACTGTTATTCACCATTTGGGGGAGGTCCTGGCAGTCCTTACACACCAGTTCAATCCTCAGTCTCTTTTTGTCCTCTGCTAAGCATCTTATTGATGGATGATGTCAGGGAGAGCATGTACCAACCACTTCCTATGACTTCAAGCTGCTTTTGACTAATAAACGTCCACTCCAAGCCATTTCTGTCAGAGACGGAACACCTCAGAATGACCTGCCTGTTCCTTTGAGATGCTTGTAAGAAAAGCCAGATGTTCACTTTGAAAATTTCAGTATTTTCTGTCTTCTCCACTGGAAACTGGAAGTGTAGACATGTATGAGGAGCATCAGAACATTCTGAGGAGAAAACCAGAAGAGAGATCAGAACAACAGTTGAGATCATCTGACATGCATTCATACCCTGATTAATATCTGAGACCCCAAGATAGGAACAATTTTGATTGGCCATGCAAGACAGAAAAATAAAATTAACTTTGGGAGGAGTTGGTGAGGTAAGACAATTAACAAATGCCTTTTCCTTTTTAGTATCATATATATATATATATATATATATTTTTTTTTTGCAGAGTAAAAAAGAGCATTAATTGTGGCTACCATTTCTGTTTTTCCACAAGCCTATAAAACATTATAAAATATGAAAATTGCTTCAGAGAGAAATAATGGGAGATACCAGCTCAGGCAGAACCCTAACTTCAAGCCTGGGAAGACGTATTCATTTTTAAGGGAGGGGCAGACTTTCCAATAGGCAGAGGAAGCAACTATCTAGGGTAGCCACCCCACCACTAGAAGGCTGCGTCATTAGAAGTGGTGATCTTGGTCAGTCCCATCCTTATTTTAGGCCAGCCAACTGGTGCAACAGCAATGGGGGACCTCTCTGAGGCTGCCACAATCCATGATTATGGAAGGGGGTTATGGTAGAAGTGGATTATAATATAGTTTTAAATTAAATGAAACCTACCCTGGTTTGAGGGCTGTTGAATGCAAGTATAAAGCCATCCTAAAAGTCCCTTCTTCCCTTGCTATTGTCTCCATATACTCATGTAATGTAATGAAGAAGGTATAGTGATTTTCCAGACACTCCCAACTGAAAGATGTCCTGTGGGGAGAGTAGTTCTATAGCAAAGCAAAGATGTCCTAAAAATTCCTTATTCTTTCTTTTCTAGCTCTCTTCATGGAAAGGATTTTGAGGCACAATGGAGGAGCATCCAATCCAGGAGAGGTGAGAAATCTTCGAGTCTAGAGAAGTCAGAATGAAAGAGGCAGGGAATAAGGCAATTATCCACTCTGTGCTAAAGCATTGGATTCCTAGTTTGGAGTAGAGGAAAGGGGTCTTGGAATTAGCTTGCTCTTTTTTAGTGGTAGCTTAACATGAGTTTCATTCAGATACAGTAGATATTTTCTTGCTCTTTAGAAGGTTTACAATGTAAATTTGTATCTGTAGCAATCGAAAATTAAGTGACTTGCTCAAGATCACACGGAGCGTCAGTGGAAACTGAGCCCTTGCTTCCTTGGTTTGCAGTCCACTGCTCCAGCCATTAGGCTACTCCTATACTCTTTGCTGTTCCTCTAGGTCAGTGCTTTTCAACCAGTATGCCTTAGTATGTCAGCCAGAGATGTTTAGGCAATGGCTTATGAGGGGCTTGCCCCTTCTCAGTTGGACAGTGCCCCTGAAAATAGCCATCTGCTTCCTACTCCAGCCCAATTTTCTCCCAAGCAGAATATAGACCAGGAGAACATACGGTAATCTTGGAGCAGATAGGGCAAAGAAGAGCTGGTCTGCCTCTTAATCCACCCCCTCCTCCTGTCATTCTGGGACAGTAGGAGAGGAGTGTTATTGACTGGAGCACACACTCCAGATGAAACTATAACTACTACTCTTCCTATTGTAGTCTCTTTCTTTTCTATTCTAGATGTAGGAAAATAGCTGCTATTTTCAGTTTAGCAGTCATAATGGAAGAGCCAGAGCGGCTGCAACGGGTCTGCTGCTAATGGAGCAACAGACCTGTTGTGAGCCCCGCAGCTTGGGCCACACTCCTGTCGGGGTTCCTCCCCAGAAGCAGCAGGACAGGAAGTTTTCCACCTGGCTTCCTGCCATGACACTAGTCATGATGAGATGACAAGGGGGCTTGGTGGTCCAATAAAAGGGGGCAGGAGCAATGTGGTCTCCCTTTTTGATCGGCTGCACTGCTTCTGTTAGAGACTGCAGCTGCTCTCTTCAACCCTTCAGAGCCCAGGAAAGCCTTCATGCCTCAAATTCATTCTTCCTCGGGTGATAGTGAAGCTACCGAGGCTGCTGTTTCCTGTGACTGAGTTTTGTCTCCTGCTGAGACTTATGTGAACAGGCCTTGAGGTCCATTGCAAGCCACCATGATCGTATGCTGGCAGCCATTATTCCAGCACATGGGTTTGCTCCTGGGCAGCAGATCCGGAGTGCAGTCACATCCCTCTGCTTAACAGGATGATAGTGAGGAGCAGGTAGGTGCAGGTAGGTGCAGCTGGGGGCCTGATAAATAAAACAAAATAAATAAAGAGGGCCAGGTTGTTAACTTTGGAGAGGCCCTTTGGTGATCTGAGCCTGGGGGGTCTGCCTTCTCCCCCCCCCATGAAGATCGATCATCAGCAAACGGAGGGGAAGATTAGCCTGAGTGTTGGAGCACGGGTGGGGTGATCCAGAAACCCTCTAGCACTCCAGGTTGACTTGGGGCCTTGGGCAAGTCACATAACCCTCCATTTGCCTCTGAGGAACAGCCTGGCAATTTACTTCCAGTTACATTGCCAAGGATACCCAAGAGCTTCTAGGTTGCCAATAATTTGCATTGACTAAAAAGGGACACTGTGCATTACTAACATGAGATGCCTCCCAAGAGGGTGAAGTCAAGATCTCACATGCCAAGAGTGTCATCACAGGTGAGCATTGGGGAAGGGGAGCAGACTGAGAAGGGGAGGAGGGCTCGGAGATGCCTGTGGCTGTCCCCCTTCCAGGCACCGTTTGCTACCAGGGGGCTCCACCAAGTACAAAGAAATGAGAGGAGTCACCACTGGACCTAGAACTCAACAACTGGACACAGCAGAAGCCGTCGGTGACACCGAGGCAGGTGGAGCAGGTGGGTAGTCATCCCACCAGGTTCTGCAAGCTACCAGTGCATTATCTGGACCAATCAGTCAGCCCCACATGACCAGGCAAAAGGCTGGCAAACAAGCACATGGCTGGCTTCAGAATCCAACTTGAACCACTGGATCCTTCAACCAAACATGTTATTGGCCAGCCCAATGACCCACCTGGCTGGCTACTACTGGTGGTGGCTTTGGAGCATGAACTCAATCCACAGCCTTGTTACATTGACCTTGAGTCATCCCACTGGGAGCTAGCTCATCACAACAGCACACGCTTCTGGTCATCAAGCGGAGAACATACTACCTCCTGGTGCACACTGTATAAGTTTATGACGTACTGTTGTAGCGGACATGGACAGCAAACCTCCCGCAAGTGTCAAAGACACTGATCCAGCTCATCCAGCAGAAGTAGAACAGGCAATCTACAAGCTCTGGGATGAGATGTCATCTTCACCACTGCAGATCAACAGGGGGACACTGGCATCACTCCCACTACAGATGCCACAGAGGATGAAGGTACACCATGTCACTGCATTGCCAGCAGCGTACATTGCTCTGGAAAAGAGAGGATTGCTACGGCACCAGGTATCACTTGCCATCAGCCAATTGAGTGGCCTGCAGGGACGTCGGCACAGCAGCAACCCTCACATCACATTCTATTCTGAAGGGACATCATCTGGATTCACAGCATGACCCACTGTCGCTAACAAATGCCGTAACACCACCAGTAGGCATGGCAAAGGCGAGAGGATCCCAGGTGAGAATCTTCCTATTACTATTCCTACCCAGGCTAGGAGCAGCGTAGATTGATCTGCTATCCTACAAGCTCCGGCAGCACCTCAACCCCAAAGGGCTAGCATGCATAAGTGAAAAAAGAAGCGCAGGCAATCCAGTTCATCATTGTCATCATCCAATTCCTTCTCTTCCTCATCCACATCCTCTATGTCAGGGGTCTCAAACTCCAGTCCTGGAGGGCTGCAAACCAGTCAGGTTTTCAGGGTATCCCTAATGAATATGCATGAGATATATTTGCATACAATGGGGCAGTGCATGCATATATATCTCATGCATATTCATTAGGGATACCCAGTTGTTACGCCTCCCCATCCCTGAACTCTGGGCTGCAGGGTCTCTTAAAGGGGCCCATTGAAATCCCTCTGGAGAGAAATGGGCAGTACTCTATAGACCCCATCACAGACATGAATACTTTAACATATTCAAACTGATGGAGGGTTGACGGTGCAATGCCAAGAAGAGGGCCAAGACTGGCGACCTCTTGTACCCATTAGACCACCACATCCCCTGGAACATCACAAGTTGGACCTTGGTATACACCTGGATGATCAGCATTACATGTTGGAAGGGCCCCACACAATTCGGTCACATGTTAACCTACCTTGATACAATCATCAATGCCTCGAAAGAATAGAGGGAATGCATGGCTGTCGTACAATGAACACTTCTGTGATAAGATGGAAATGAGACCGAACATCTCTTGGGGCGTGGAAAACATTAGGATATGGCTGCCCAGGAGGAATGCGAAGTATGGTCAGAATTTCCAGAAGAGGCTGACATCCGCTGCATCCAGCAAGACCAGCGCCAGAAGCAACATATATAGGCCATTCAGCAGAGGTGTGTGTTCCTTTTGAGACTGCAAATATCACCACGTTTGCTTCTAGTGCACCATGCCACACTCTGCACGCCAGTGTCTGAAGAAACTTCAACCCAAAATTGCACCACAACCCAAACCATGATGCAACATTCCTGAGAGCCCCCACTCCTATTTGCATTGAGGTCTTGGACCCATGGCTAAACAGGTACCCTAAACAGAAAGATGCTGAGATTCTTGCCAATGGTTTCAGATTTGGATTCATCATACTGTTTTGCAGGTCTCTCCAGGGCTCCAACAGACGCCTCCTGAGATCCCTGCAACACCTGTCTCACATCATACAAGGGAAATTAGACCTTGAGATCAAGTTGCCGTGGGTGCAGACCCCTTTAAGGATCCACTTTTCCCCACAGTTCCATATATCCCCACTATCGGTAGTCTCCAAGAAGGAGTCTGGGAAGTACAGGTTGATTTACAACCTGTCCTTCCCTGAAGGGGACTCCGTGAATAACTTCATACCTGTTGATGCTTGCACAGTCCAGTATGCCTCATTCAACCAGACCCTCGTGATGGTGTGGGTTGCAGGCAGGAGTGCATACCTCGCTAGAGTTGACATAGATTCGGCATCCTGGCTGCTTCCGATCCATTCGAATTGCTTTTCTCTCTTGGGTTTCCAGTTTGATGGCGGATATTATTTTGATAAATATATGTCAATAGGTTATTCGGTGTCCTGCATGGCCTTTGAGACTTTCAGCACATTCCTTCACTGAATGGTCCAGCAGAGAACACAGCTGAAGTTGGCGACTCACTACCTTAACAACTTCCTATTCGGAGGCCCCAAAGGCTTAGATTCCTTTATGATGCTTTTACAAACCTTTCAAGCAGTCTCAGCTGAGTTCGGTGTTCCACTGTCTGAGGTAAAGATCACAGGCCCCACGAAGAGATTGTCCTTCCTGGGAATTGAGATTGACACCAGGGAGGGAATCACTAGCCTCCCAAAGGACAAGGTGGTAGATCTCAGGGGCAAGATCGCCACCACCTTGAAGTGGTGTGCAAAATCACTCTCAAGATGACCCAGTCCCTCATCGGTTCCTTAAATTTCGCCTGTTGAGTAATCCCAATGGGCAGACCGTTCCTGAGATGCCTCACTTTCATGACATCGGGACTCCAGAAGTTGCATCACTGGCTCTTTCTGAGTTTGAAGCACTACCTGGACCTATGGTTGCAGTTCTTTGATGCTTTCAACGGAGTGAGTATCTGGCAGCAGGGCCAGCACACTAGCCCTAAGCTGGGCCTCTTCTTCACTGATGCGGCAGGCACCTCTGGTTTTGGTACATACTTCCGTGCCACATGGTGTGCTGCCCTCTGGCCTGAGCACTGGGTGACCAGGAGCTGCATCAGAAAAATCACGCTGCTGGAACTGCTTCCCTTATATTTTGCATTACAGATGTGGGGCGACTCCCTGCACAATTGCAAAGTCATCTTCTGGTGCGACAACCAAGTGGTAGTCGCAGTGGTCAACAACCACTCTGCAAAATGTGTGGTGATAACAGAGCTGTTGAGGAAGTTTGTGTTGAGAGGCTTGCAGCTCAATATCACGGTTCAAACGCGGTACATCCCGGGTTTAAGTAATAACATTGCTGATTCCCTTTCATGCTTCCAGTGGGATGCGTTCCAGCGCATGGTTCCAATGGCCTTGATGACCTGTGCTGGCAGGCCAACCTTGGCCGCTGCAGTTGCTGCACCAATCTGGAAGGAGTGAGCACAGTTCATCAAGGCTTTGAGGTATTGGCGATTTCATGCCTACACCATATACATTTGCCCTTTCTGTTTTTTGCAGAATGCACAGTTGGTTGATTGGTCACTCCTTCATTCGTTGGGCAGCAGAGAGGACATCCACGCAGCCATTGGGACCCCACTTGGGACTGGATAAGAACAGCATACGTCTTCTCTGGCTTGGATATCTGAGGATGTGATGGGTGCAAACTCCTGCTTCATGCTAGAAAAGATGCTGCGGGCTCGCACACACCCTGATACCATCATCCTGCACCTTGGTGGAAATGACCACGGTATCATAACAGTGAAGCATTTCATCAACTGCATTAAGGGCGATTTCTTCTAGACAGCCTGCAATCTGTCCAGCACCCTCCGTGTTGGTCAGATTTGATACCACACCTCAGGTCTGTTTTTGGAATAGAGAATCTAAAAAGGTCAACCGGCAGGTCAGCCTGGCTGTAATATGAGCTAGGAGATGGTAAGTCCATCACGAATGCGTGCACCCCTCCAATTCCTGGCTACTTCAGAGACAACCTCATCCATCTGTCAGACTAGGGCTGGTCCTGTTCATCAATAACATCTATGAGACATTAGAAGCCATTCTTGCAGCCAGCACATGACCCTACAGGGCACATAGATGAATGGAGTCAGGCGCAGGGACCCCACAGTTGGGGATTTAGGAAAACCAATGTTCCCTGAGTCTGTTGTAGTTACACGAGCCGAATTGCAGACTAATAGCACTATAACAACCTCTCCATTAATGATACAATCATACAATCCAGCAATATACAAACAAACAACCTAACTACTGCCTAGCACCCCCTCCCAAGCTGGCCCTCCCCCCCCAGTCACCTCATCTCACTATACACTGTGTGAATTCAATTATGTATATAGTTATATTACCTAACCCCCACTCTACTCTTCCTGGGTATAGATGGCATGTTAAATGTTCTCTGTATATAGTTTAATTATTGTTCTATGTAACATTAATTGTTCTATGTAAACCGCCCCTGATCGCTGGAAGGGGCGGTATAGAAAACTGTTTAAATAAATAAAATAAATAAATAAATAATAGCTAATCCTGGCTGAAGGGCAGGGCATCCCAGCTGGTCACAAGGCGAGATGCCCAGCCGAGTTTCCCTGAGTGATAGCTGACCTGATAGGGGTGGCCCCAAGAGAGCATAAGACAAGGCAAAGGGCATGAAAGTTGGCCTAGCTCAGTTTGGCAATGTGGTTTCAGCATACCGTGCCCCCTTGCAGATGGCAAGAAACATGTGATAGTTACCACGTATCATCTCAGGTGACTCGGTTGGGTCCCTAACCTCTCATTGTTATTGCACACATTTGACACGAATAAAGTTGTGGCCTTTACGCATCCATAATTGAGTGACCTGAATTTGTATATTCTGTTTATAACTGGGGCTGTTTTGTTGTTTCTGCGGCATGATTTTTGGGACGAGGCTGAGGGATAGTTCTTCCTGCTTACATTAATGGAAGGGCAGAGTGGTTGTGACAGGTCCACTGATTAACGGAGTGGCGCACACATTGTGAGTCCCACAGCTTGGGCTGTGCTCCGGCTGGGTTCCCTCCCTGGAAACAGCAGGGCGGGAAGTTTCCCACCCAGCTTCCTATCATGACACTAGTTGTGATGGTATGATGTGGGGCCTAGGCGGGTGCACAGGCCAATATAATAGGGCAGGAGCAGTGCGGTTTCCCTTTTTGATCGACTGCACACCCGACCCATCCCCCGGCAGTGCAGGTGGTTGGTTCCGGGGGTAATAGCATCACTATTGGAATGAAGGTCCCTTCCCAGCTGTCGCAACTCATCTCCAGTTACCCGGCAGTTATCCAAGCTGAATTGCAGGCTGACAGCTAATCCTAGTCAAGGGGCAGGATGTCCCAGCTGGCAACAAAGCAGCATGCCTAGGTGAGTTCCCCTGAGCGACTGCTGTCCCAACAGGGGCAGTCCCATGAGAGCATAAGACAAGGTGGTGGGCACGGGGGTGGCCCTAGCCCAGATTGATGAGGCAGGCTTAGCATACTATGCCCCTCACAGATGGCAGGAAACATGTGGAAGTTACCTCACATCGGCTCGGGTGACTCAGTTGGGTCCCTACCCTCTCACATTCATTGCACAAGTTTGACATGAATAAAGTTGCGGCCTTTGCACATCCATAATTAAGTGGCCTGAATTTGTATATTCTGTATATGACTGGGGCTGTTTTGTTGTTCTGCGTATGACTGTTGGGATGAGCCAGAGAGATAGTTCTGCTCGCTTACTTGTGATCTAATAGCTGTAAGCTTCCTGGAGTAAATTGGATGTTTTAGAACCAGCTGAAAAAGCTCTGATTTGAACATATCTTCTACACAGAATTTACATATTGGGAATATAGTTTGATTGAGTTAGCTAATCAGATTTTTTCTCTGATGTATAACTAATTGTTTTGTAGGCAGGACACATTCAATCAGCTCTGAGGCTTTTGCATTGAATTCAAAAATATTTTGTAGTAGCAAAACTGAAAGAATGTGCTGTGAGAGTAGATTACTACAGTGTTTCATGCAGAGAGTCCACTGGATTCCCTACCAAAATGAACTGATGGCTTACTACTAACATTCACCCTTCCCATCGGTAGGACAGCAGCACTTTTTAGGGGGCAATTTTTTCAAATGGTATAGTTTTGCAGATACCATGACAGTAATGAATCTTGCTCCTAAGCCAGGGTATATGGAGAAGTCTTGCCTGTGGGCCTCCTCTGCTGCTGTCTGAATTTATCTCATATGACCTGCTGGCCTCATTTGTTCAGATGTAAGATTGACTCTGGCAAAATGAGGCTCTCACAGGTTAAAAATGCTGCTCTTTTTCTGCTGGTAGGAGGGTCTAAGCAATGAAATCTCCTTCATTTTACATATGTTTACAAAAAATTTTTAATATTTAAAAGCATGGGGCCCAATATTAGAAAGGCATATACCAATTTACAGTCCAGTAAATGCCCTAAATAAGGATATTCAACGGCACTTACATGGTTAGTGCCATTGAATATCCCCTTCAAAGCCCACTACACGCCCCGATGCACTGTGGTTAGCATCAGGGTGTGATAGGAGCATTCCAGGGTGGAGCAGAGGCGGAGACTGCCTCTAACTGGGTAGCGGCAATATTACACTGCTATCCAGTTAGCGATCCATGGTTAAAACTAAGCCAACCTTTGGCTTACCTAGTTTTAGCCGCGGATGCTAACCAGGTAGCGGTGCAATATCACCGTTACCCAGTTAGGCTTGGCAGTTACGCGGCATGTGCAGCGACATTAGATATTCAATGCTGTTGCCGCAGCATTGAATATCTGGTGTTCAGGGTCAGCGGGCGGGGCTATGTGGCGTAGTGGTGCATAGGCTGGTCAGCTGAATGTTTGGCTTGTGATGTCCAAATATATGTTTTTCTAGGATTGTTCTGAGAGGGATAGTTTTGAGATGATTCTACAGGACCAAGCAGGAAGTCAGTCCTCACATATGGGTGACGTCGGCGCCGACGGAGCCCTCGTGCGGAGCATTTCCCCAGCTTTCACAGAAAGCCTTTGGGAATTGCAGCGCGCATGCGCGGTCCCCTTCCCGCCCAAGGGTGCCATCTTGCTCAGTCTTCTTTTTTCCGCGGAGCCCGACGGACGTAGTTCATTTTTCCCCGAGGAAAAAGTTGATTTTTTTCTATTTTTTTCTCTGGTTCGACGCCGGATCCTTTTCCCGCTCGGACCGATACGCCAGTATCGAGTCCTTTCTCTCTTTTTTCGGTTTTTGTGACTGGCGTTCGCGCCTTTTTTTCTTTTTTCCCTGGCAGACCGGTCTTTTGACCTAGCAGGGGCCCTTTTTCCCCCGATGGCTGCCAGCGGTTTAAGAAATCTGATCGGTGTAAGAAACTTATGTCTCTTACTGACACACATGACTGCTGCCTCCGTTGCCTCGGACCCGATCATGACCCGATGATCTGTGGTCCGTGTGGCAAAATGTCCTCGAAGGCCTTGAGGAGTCGGCAGCATCAGAGGGATAGAATTTTTTCTGACTCCGCATCCGGCCGGGCCAGGACCTCGTCAGATGCCTCGACGTCTCGGGACTCTGGCCCTGAGCAGCGTCGGGGTTCCTCTGAGCGGGAGTCTCCTTCGCGGGAACATCACAGGAAGAAGAAACCCACGAGGGCGGCGTCGGTGGACGCTCCTGGTTCCTCGAGGGCCAGGTCGCATAGCCCCGATAGCCGTCCCGGGTCTTCGGAGTCGGAGAGGCCTGCGAAGCATCCTCGTGTCGAGATGGAGTCTCCTGGACACGTAAGTGCTGTTGTCCTCGTTGACTCTCCTCTGAGGGAGCCGACGTCGGGCCCGACGCCGTCGGGGCCCGAGTCGGGGGCTGCTGGGTCTCCTGAGCTCGGACTCAGGTTGACGGCCTTGGAGAGCAGCTTCGCTGCCTTCATGGAACAGTAGCGGGCATTGATCGCCGGTCTCACCGGTGCATCTGCCCCGACCACCGGGACCTCGACGTCCAAGTCGACCCCGGAGGCCGAGCTGATCCTCAAGTCCATGCGGGCTCGAGTCGATCCTCGGCCACGGTCTCCCGTTCAGGGCCGAGGTCGTCGACGCCGATACCCTCGGCGTCAGGGCGGAGGGCATCGGTTCCTGCCCAACCGGAGCCGCTCGATTCCTCCTCCGAGGAGTCGGGCTGGGAGACGGAGGACGAAGAGTCACCCGATACCCATCGGACTCGGTGTGTCCCCTCGGACTCACCCGAGTCCGAACCTCGGAGACAGTCCCCACCGGAGGATACCCGGTTCTCGGACTTCGTGCGGGATATGGCCAAGGCCTTGGCCTTCCCAGCAGATCCCGAGGAGGAGCCTCGAGCTGAGGAGCTCGAGGCCCTCCAGTATGACTCTCGCCCGAAGGAGGCCTTTACTGTTCCGCATGTGGGAGACCCCGGCTTCGACGCCGGTGTTAAGCAAGCGGGTCGATTCCATTTATCGAGTCCGCAAGAGCCCCGGGTTCCAAAAGGCACAATTACCGCACCACTCCATGGTTGTGGAATCGGCCATGCATTGACTGAAAAGTCAGAAGATGCACTCCTTGGTGCCTCCCAGCCAGGAGGCCTGAAACCTGGATGCCCTCAGTAAGAAGTGCTTCCAGGGCTCTATGCTTGCTTGCCGTGTCCAGACTTACCAGCTCTACATGGGCATGTACCTCCGAGACCTGGCAAAGGAGATTGCCGGGTTCTCTGCTGGTCTCTTCGAGGAACCTTTGCAGAGGTTCCAGGCCTTGTCCACCGGTATTCGAGAGTGCTCGAAGTTTATCTCTCGAGCAGCCTACGATGGCTTCGAGGCTTCGGCCCGAGTAGCTGGGGCCGGCATCGGTGCCCGCCGACAGGCTTGGCTACAGTCATCTGACCTCGAGCCATGGGTCCAGGACAAGTTGGTTGATGTCCCCTGCTGAGGTGAAAACCTCTTTGGCAAGCCCATGGCTGAAAAGGCTGCAGAACTCGAGACCGAGACTCTGACCCGGACTAGGCTTTCCAGGAAAACCTCTGCCCCTTCTCAGAAAAAGAAGGGCTCGGGGAAAAAAGACCTTTTACCCGAGGAAGTCATCTGCCTACAAACAGTACCCTCATTATCAGGCCTCTGCAGCTCCCCAACAGGGTCAGCAGGCCAAGGGGCAGGGTCAAGGGCCCTGTAGGCCGAAGACCCCCAAGCCACCAACACCAGCCCCTGCTCAGCAGGGTGGGGGTTTTTGACTCAAACAGCATAGCCTCTTCTCCTCAGCTGGCTTCTCTCAGCACAGGAGGCTGGCTGGCCCACTTTGCCCACAGGTGGTCAGCCGTCACATCAGATACCTGGGTTCTTCATATAGTCCAAAAGGGCTATCTTCTCCATTTTCACCAGGTACCTCCCTCCTATTTTCCAGGGGAGCCTCCAAGACTCCCTCTGCACAGGGACCTACTCCTTCAGGAGTTGACAGGTCTACTAAAGGATCAGGCTGTGGAACCGGTGCCCCACCACCTGAGAGGTCAAGGCTTTTTATTCCAGGTACTTTCTGGTACCAAAAAGAACAGGAGGCCTCAGACCCATCCTAGACTTGCGAAACCTCAACAAGTTCGTGCAGAGGGAAAAGTTCAAGATGCTTACCCTTGGAATCCTGCTGCCCTACCTCCAGCAAGGAGACTGGCTATGCTCCTTGGATCTAACGGATGCGTATACTCACATCCTTATCCATCCAGACCACAGACAATATCTCAGGTTTGTTGTGGGAGGAAACCACTACCAGTACAGAGTGCTTCCCTTTGGCCTCTCTCTTCCGCTCCCAGGGTGTTCACCAAGTGCCTGGCAGTGGTGGCTGCCTACCTGAGGCTTCAGGGTCTCTTTGTGTTTCCGTACCTGGACGACTGGCTCATAAGGGGCCAATCTTCCCAGGAGGCCAACCAGGCCACCCTTCGCACTGTGGCTCTGCTTCAGCACTTGGGGTTTGTCATAAACTTCGCAAAGTCCACTTTGCTCCCGTCCCAGAACTTAGAGTTCATAGGGGCCAGACTAGACACTCTTCAAGCAAAGGCTTTTCTGCCTCTGGACAGGGCCCACAGGCTAATGGATCTGGCCAGCCAGTTTCGCAGCAATTCCCTGGTCTCTGCCAGGCAATTCCTGCGACTACTCGGCCATATGGCTTCCACGGTCCATGTCACCCCCAATGCTCGCCTGCACATGCGTCCTGCTCAGTGGAGCCTTCGCACTCAGTGGCATCAAGCCACTGGGGGCCTAGCGGACTCAGTGAGGATTTCCGACCTCCTGATCTCCTCTCTGCAATGGTGGCTTCATCTTCCAAATCTGGTGCTCGGAGTGGTTTTCCAATCTCCTCCGCATACTCAGGTGCTGACGACCGATGCCTCTCTTCTCGGTTGGGGAGCACATTGCCAAGGGGCATGTACTCAGGGTCTCTGGACCCCTTGGGAGGCTGCTCAGCAGATAAACTTCCTGGAGCTGCGGGCGATACGCCTAGCTCTGAGAGCCTTCTCCCACCTCCCCTCTCACCGGTCTGTACTGGTCCAGACGGACAATCAAGTTGCCATGTTCTACGTGAACAAACAAGGGGGCACAGGCTCCTTCCTTCTTTGTCAGGAGGCACAACGACTGTGCTCTTGGGCTGTCAATCACAGAATCCTTCTCAAGGCTGTCTACCTCCCAGGTCAAGAAAATTGCCTGGCAGACAGACTGAGCCGGAGCCTGCAACCACACGAATGGAGATTGAACCCATTGGTGGTTCAGCAGGTCTTTCTCAAGTGGGGACTCCCCACCATGGATCTTTTCGCCAGTCCTCTGAACCGGCAACTCCCGAGATTTTGCTCCAGGCAACCGCATCCTCTCAGAGTAGCAGCAGATGCGTTTCTGATCTCCTGGTCCAAAGGCCTACTGTATGCGTTTCCTCCCACACCACTAGTGTCCAGAACGCTGTTCAAAGTCCTCAAGGACGGGGCTTCATTGATTCTCATAGCCCCCAGGTAGCCGAGGCAACCGTGGTTCCCGCTTCTGTTACAGCTGGCGGTGGACACACCTCTTCCTCTGGGGTTTCAACACGATCTCCTGTCACAGGATCAGGGGACTCTCTTGCACCCCAACCTCCAGTCCCTTCATCTGATGGCCTGACTGCTGAAAGGGTAGTCCTAGCTCCCTTACTGCTACCTCGAGAGGTGGAAGATGTAGTCTTGGCCTCTCGGCGTCAGTACACCAGGAAATCCTACGCTCTTAAGTGGCGTAGATTCTCTGCTTGGTGTGCTCAGCACAATGAGAATCCCTTCTCCTGCTTGGTAGCGGTAGTCTTGCAATATTTGCTCTACCTCTCCAATCTGGGCCTTAAGTCTAACTCTGTCCGAGTTCACCTTAGTGCCCTCTCAGCGCACCACTCGCCGGTGGACGGCAGACCTTTTTCGAACCACCCTTTGGTGGCTCGTTTCCTCAGAGGCCTTCTTCTGCTTAAGCCTCCTTTACGTCCACCGACCCGTGAGTGGGATCTGAATGTGGTCTTACAGCGGCTTACTTGTCCGCCTTTTGAACCTATGGCTACCTGCCCGCTCCGTTTTCTCTCCTGGAAAACTTTATTTCTGGTAGCTCTCACCTCTGCTAGACGAGTGAGTGAACTGCAAGCACTAGTGTCTGATCCTCCTTACACTAGGTTCTACAGGAATAGGGTAGTCTTACGGACTCACCCTAAATTTCTTCCTAAAGTTGTCTCACCTTTTCACCTCCATCAGCAGGTGGTTCTTCCAACCTTCTTTCCCAGGCCGCATGCCAACCGGGCTGAGATGGTCTTGCATACCCTGGACTGTAGGAGGGCGTTATCCTTCTACCTTGACCGTACGCGGGAGCATCGGAAGGCTGTTCAGCTTTTCGTTTCTTTTGACCCCAATAAGTTGGGACTCCCTGTCTCCAAGCATACGCTGTCCATATGGGTCGCTGACTGTATCGCCTGGGCTTATGGGGCAGCCGGCCTCTCGTTGGAGGGTCGAGTCATGGCTCATCGTGTCAGGGCAAAGGCTGCGTCAGTGGCTCATCTCCGCTCTGTTCCGTTGGCAGACATCTGCCGGGCCGCTACTTAGTCTTCAAGCCAGACTTTTGCGGTCCATTACTGCCTTGAGAGGGAGTCCCGCAGGGACAGTGCTTTCGGACAGGCAGTACTCCATAATCTCTTTGGCGTTTAGGCAACCCCTACCCTCCGGCCCTGATGTTGGGCTACCGGTCGGGGGCGTTCTCAGAGAAGATTCCTTCCTTCTGTGCTGACGAGCTCGAGGGAGCTCATTTTTCCGCTTGGGGTCTCCGGTAGCCTTAAGCTGGGGAGCCCCATATGTGAGGACTGACTTCCTGCTTGGTCCTGGAGAAAGAGTAGTTACTCACCTGTAACAGGTGTTCTCCAGGAGCAGCAGGAATCAGTCCTCACAACCCTCCCTCCTCCCCTTGTAGTTGCAGTCATATGATTTATTTTTGCTAATTTTTTGCTGTCTTTTAGCTATGTCATCAGACTGAGCAAGATGGCACCCTTGGGCGGGAAGGGGACCGCGCATGCGCGCTGCAATTCCCAAAGGCTTTCTGTGAAAGCTGGGGAAAATGCTCCGCACGAGGGCTCCGTCGGCGCCGACGTCACCCATATGTGAGGACTGATTCCTGCTGCTCCTGGAGAACACCTGTTACAGGTGAGTAACTACTCTTTACATTTGAATTTGACAATCAAAATCTTAGGAGGGGGTGCTAGGGGTCAAAATGTTAATTGTGAGGGGGTGCAAGACTGAAGGTTTGCCTAGGGTGCCTAATACCCTTGCACCGGCTTTGCATGCAAAATTTAATGTGTGTTTCCCGAGGACTGAACAAACCCAAAAGTGTGAAACAAAATAAAAAAGGTTGAGAAGCACTGTACTCGGCTATCAAGCTTCTGCCTTTTCAGCAGGAATTTCTGCGTTGAAGGAGTGACAGCAGAAGCTATCAGAATGTGTGTTTTATTAGATTCTCTGAGAAGGAATCCTTAAAAGCAGAGATTTCATTTTCAGTCAGGATAAGTTTCAAGTTTCTGTTTGGAGAGGAGAATCAGGAACTTTACAAGGGGCATCCCAGAGCTGGGAAGATTGCTAGAGGGCATCCTGCTAGAGAGATGGAAGAAGAGAAACCCTTCTAGTGTTGTAGATTCACTGGGCCCGATATTGATTTGCGACAGCTACGTGCTTCTAATACGCATAGCCATTGCCCCTGAAGTTTAACCCCGGATAGTCAATCCAGGGCCATATCTGAATTGAATATCTGGGTCTGCTGCAATGCACCCCAACGAGCTGTACAGTGTGGAGGCTAACCAGGCAGGGGCGATATTCAGCTGCTGCCCTGTTAGCTTCGGCGGCAAAAGTTAGGACAGTTTTTGCTGCTCCTAACTTTCACCCCTGAGGGTTAACTGGGCAGCGGCTGAATATCTCCCCTGCCTGGTTATCCTCAGGTTCCACCCCTGACATGCCTCAATGCTAGCAGTTAGAATCAGGCGTTTAGTGGCATTACTCAGGAATATTCAGCGTCACTAATACAGTTTACAGCTCTGTAAACCATGTAAATGCCTTGCAATATCGGGCCCACTGTCTAAACCTCAGATTGTTCCTTGGGTTGTTTATTGTCTGTATGGATAACATTGGAAAGAAAGCGCATATTTTCAACTCATTCACCCACCACAAATACTTCAGTAAACTTTATCTTTGGAACTACACTATGCAGTGTGACAGTGTAGTATTTTTCATCTAAGATTTTGAAAGGAATTAAAAACTAAGGGCCTTTGACTTTCCTTGCTTTCAGAAAGGACCCAGGAACCCCCCAGTGTATTTGATGGCTCCAGAGCACCGAGCAACAGCCCATAGGTCTAAGGAGTGGAACAGCAGTTACATAAAAAAAGATGTAAATGTATGTAAGTGAAGAAATGCCTTTGAGTAGAGTGGAGGTACACACCAATCTTTCTTCTAGCTGGGCCAAATAATTTTTTTATTATTTACATTTTTATTGAGAAATGCGGCATTTCAGACATCATCTTATTAACATAGGAGGTCATTATTATTCAGTTCCAAATAATTATTCTGTGAATCGTGTGGAGAGGGAGAAGACCCTGAAATACCAAACAACGAAGTCAGAGACCACAAAAATGTGCCAGAAATATAGAGAAATATTTCCCATTTTATTGGGAGCCACAGACCTAATTAAGAAGCATTTCCAATTGCACCTTGACAAGTTACTATACATGCTATATCTTTTGAACTCCAGAAGCAGGCCCTCTTTGGCACGATGCAGTATTACGTGAGTGTTAGCAGTAAAGTAGAGAGACTGAGATCATATTTTTCATACCCTGGCATAGGTTTGAGGTTCATGATTGTCATGGTATGCCCAAAATTAATTATGACTTAAACATCTAATCGTGCTAATAATGATGACTTTATCTTCAGTGTATGCTAACTGTCCTTCCAGAACTATAAGGCCAAACTAAAAACGTATTTTTTCATGACATTTTTTGACCTTTTCCCCCTCTCCCACTTTACCCCCTCCAACTCCCCTTTCCTCCTGCTGACCTTGCTTCTTTCTTGACCTGTCGAACAATGACGTTCATTTTCATTTTCTGAATTCGCAGCAACCTGGGCAGTATATCAAACATGAAGATAAAGATAAAAAAGATTCTTATCTTAAAGACACTATCATGAAAAAATACTAAAATAGGGGAAAAAGACCTCAGTTTACCCTTTGGCCCAAAAATGGATCCATATCTTAAGAGAGCGAGGGCACAAATCCTCTTTGATCAGAAAAAAACCCTAACAACCTTTTTATTATTTGATATTTCATAATGAATTTAAATTTTTTTTGATATTTTAATATTATTTAAAAAAACCTTTATTTCATTTCTCATTTATCTTGGCAAAAAATAGCAATAAAAAGCTCTCACTGAACTTATTTTATCGTTTTCTTAGTCCACTGTCACAGGATCAACTTGCTGAGCATACTTGAAAATCACTCAACAGTTAGTAGTGGATCCTACATTTGAATTCCCCATCTGTGCGGGCAGCAAGTATAGCAATTAATGCTGCAATAGTTCACACACCCAATGTATCTATGGGGTATGTTTACTAATTGGCGGTAGCGACGTCTGTGCGATATTAGAGCTGTGGCCCCATTGATGTCAATGAGGCCGCGGCTCTGATATCGCACAGAAGCCGCTACCGCCGATTAGTAAATGTACCCCTATATTTTGCCACAAGACTGCCTCAGGAATGTAGCCGAATAACTGAAGAAATAGGGCAAAAAGCCATCAGTAAGTCCTTCAAAACATTAAAATGGAAGTCTTGAAGGACTAGAAAAGGGGACTGCTACTTCTGGAGAGAGATCTGCAATTGTGAGTATATACTTCTGGGAATTTTTCTGAAGGGACATCTCTGGATTAAAGCTGATTAAATCTGTGAACCCAGTGTATTTGTAAAATCAGTCAAGGCCTAGTAGCAGCAGGTTAAGTTTAAATTTAAAACACAGAAGAGAACTTTCTGGTTAGATTTCATACCCAGCAGAGAGCTTGTAGTTTAAATTTAATACTCACTCAGGGCCTAGTATCAGCAAAGTACTTTTATTTTAAATTTAGAACCCAGAAGAGAGCTTTCTGGTTAAATTTAGAACCCAGCAGAGAGCTTGTAGTTTAAATTTCATAATAAGTCAGAGCCTAGCAGCAGCAAAGAGCTTTAATTTAAATCAAATCAGAATATAACTTAGCATAAAAGGCAAAACAGGATCAGTATTCTTTGAGCAACAAATAAAGTCTTCTAGAGACCTTTACAAAGAGGCCTTCTACCTAGGGGGCGAGAGACCTGTGAAACGTTTTCAATAGGTGTTAATGCTAGGTGGCAGGTCAAAAGGCCATTTTGAAAGACTCCTTCTATCCAAGCAAGGACTGTTAATCACCCAGGAAGTTGGTCACAGCTTACCTCAGAAGCACAGGACAGGGTACTGTGTAGCAGCCCTCTTTTAAAAAGTGTTATTTCCCTCCCTCCCTCCCCAACACCCACCCACCCCTGGGGTAATCGTAGCTTTATAGGTACTTACACCTCTTAAAGGAAAGGAGGTGCTCTCAGATGCAGCTCATTATCCAAATCAGTCATACACTAAGGACCTGAGATTAATTAAGATTCAGGTGAACAAGGTATATTAAACGTACTAGGTACAATTTTATTAGTATAAGTATCCATAGTAACCCTTAGTAAGTAAAGAACTTAAAGATCTAAACACAAGCTTAAAACTAAGATGCAGACAGCAGTCCAGCAGCAAGATGGGGGCTTTCCAGTCTTTTGCATTGAGTGTCACATGTAGGATTTTCTCCCAGTTGGTGAGAGGTCTTACGTGTGCACTAGGTGCAAGGAGCTCTTTGCTCTCAGGGAATGAGTTCATTCTCTAGAGGCTAGAGTAGCAGACTTGGAAGATAGAAGAAAGACAGAGAGGTACATAGACGAGACCTACAGGGATATAGTCTTGAAGTCCCACCTCCAGTCTGGCAGCATCCCTGTTGCCATGGAGGAGAGAGGTCACGTGACAGGAGAGCATCACCCTGATGTGGCAGGAAGTGATCCTGTAATTAGGACCTGTCCTCCAGGTGATGTAAAACCCTCTTGCACCGAGGAAGTTTCTCCAGGGCCATGTGCCCATGAGGAAAGGGTTAGAACAGCCGTTATAGTTGGTGATTCGATCATTATGCATGTAGATAGCTGGGTGGCTGGTGGACATGAAGATCGCCTGGTAACATGCCTGCCTAGTGCGAAGGTAGCGGACCTCATGCGCTTCCTAGATAAGGTCTTAGATAGTGCTGGGGTGGAGTCTGCTGTCTTGGTACATGTTGGTACCAATGACATAGGAAAATATGGTAGGGAGGTTCTGGAGGCTAAATTTAGGCTTTTAGGTAGGAAGTTGAAATCCAGAACCTCCAGGGTAGCATTCTCCGAAATGCTTCCCGTTCCACGCGTAGGACCCAAAAGGCAGGCAGAGCTCCGGAGTCTCAATGCGTGGATGAGACGATGGTGCAAGGATGAGGGTTTTGGATTTGTTAGGAACTGGGGAACATTCTGGGGAAAGGAGGGGCTCTTCCGAAGGGATGGGCTTCACCTTAACTGGGATGGAACCAGGCTGCTGGCGTTAACCTTTAAAAAGGAAATAAAGCAGCTTTTAAACTAGATAATAGGGGAAAGCCGACAGTCGCACAAGAGCGCATGGTTTGGAAGAATGTATCCTTGATGGACACTACCAAAAGCAGAGAGGGTCCAAAAAAGAGTAAAGTAGCCCAAATGCCCTCGAGTATGGAGCAGACAGAGCTTAAAGATCTCAAATTACCCATGCCTACCAATAGCCAAATTAATATGAATAAAATACAGTCTCTAAAATGCTTGTATGCGAATGCTAGAAGTCTAAAAAATAAGATGGGAGAGTTAGAATAGATAGCACTAAATGAGAGGTTAGATATGATTGGAATCTCAGAGACATGGTGGAAGGAGGACAACCAGTGGGACACTGTGATACCTGGGTACAAACTATATCGTAATGATAGAGCTGATCAAATTGATGGAGGGGTTACGCTCTATGTTAGAGAGGGCATTGAGTCAGAAAGGATTAAAGTTTTGCAGGAAACAAAATTTGCTGTAGAATCTCTATGGATTGAAATTCCATGTAAAAAGGGGAAGGTGATGGCAGTGGGGGTGTATTATCGACCGCCTGGCCAGAATGAACAAATGGATGATGAAATGCTTAAAGAAATCAAGGAAGCTAACTAATGTTACAGCACAGTAATAATAATGGGTGATTTCAATTACCCCAGTATCGACTGGGTCAGTGTCACGGCAGGGCATGCTAGGGAGATAAAGTTCCTAGATGAAATAAATGACTGCTTCTTGGAGAAGCTGGTTCATGAACCGACCAGAGGGGAAGCCATATTGGACCTAGTCCTTAGTGGAACGCCAGATCTGTTGCAAGAGATAAGGGTGTTCGGGCTACTTGGCAATAGTGATCATAGCATGATCACGTCTGATTTAATTAGTGGAGGAGGAATAGTAAGGAAATCCACAGTACTACCTTTTAGTTTCAAAAGGATGACTATGATAAAATGAGGAAAATAGTTAAGAAAAAACTAAAAGGAGCAGTTGCAAAGGTTAAAGACTTACATCAAGCTTGGGTGTTGTTGAAAAATACTATCTTGGAAGCCCAGACCAGCTGTATTCCATGCTTTAAGAAAAGTGAAAGGAAGTCCAAAAACTGCCAGCATGGTTTAAAGGTGAGGTCAGAGAGGCTGTTGTTGCCAAAAAAGCATCTTTCAGGAAATGGAAAAAAGAGGCAAACGATGAAACCTGGAAACAGCACTAGCACTGGCAAGTTAAATGCAAGGCACTGATAAGGCAGGCAAAGGGAGAATTTGAGAAGAAGCTTGCTGCGGAAGTAAAAATGCGTAATAAAGACTTTTTCAAGTACATTCGTAGCAAAAATCCTGTGAGAGAGTCAGTTGGTCCATTAGATGATAGAAGGGTTAAAGGGGCACTAAGAGGCCACAAGGCGATAGCGGAGAGACTGAATGCATTCTTTGCTTTGGTCTTTACTGAGGAAGATGTAGGGATGTTACCCTTGACTGAAGTGGTATTTAAAGGTGTGGAAGAAGTAAATATCGATACATCGGGAAGATGTATTACAACTATTAGATAAACTTAAGAGTAACAAATCACCTGGGCCAGATGATATACATCCAAGGATTTTGAAAGAACTGAAATATGAGATTGCAGACCTGCTATTAGTAATCTGTGAACTATCATAAAAATCTTCTGTAATACCTGAAGATTGGAGGATGGCGAACGTAACACCAATTTTTAAAAAGGGTTCCAGGGGTGATCCGGGAAACTACGGACCGGTGAGCCTGACATCAGTACCGGGAAAAATAGTAGAAACCATCATAAAGAACAAAATTGCTGAACATGTAGATAGTCATGGCTTAATGGGAGACAGCCAACATGGCTTTAGACAAGGAAGATCTTGTCTTACTAATCTTTTATGTTTTTTTTGAAGGTGTGAATAAACAGATAGACAAAGGTAAGTCAGTTGATATAGTGTATTTGGACTTTCAGAAAGCCTTTGACAAGGTCCCCCATCAGAGACCTTTGGCAAAACTAAAGAGTCATGGGATAGGAGGCAGTGTACTATTGTGGATCAGGAACTGGTTAAAAAATAGAAAGCAGAGGGTAGGGCTAAATGGCCAATTTTCCCAATGGAGAAAGGTGAATAGTGATGTACCCCAGGGATCTGTGCTGGGTCTGCTGCTTTTTGACATATTCATAAAGGACTTGGAAAAGGGAATAACGAGTGAGGTTATCAAATTTGCAGATGACACAAAACTATTTAAAGTTGTTAAAACCCAAAAGGATTGTGGAAAATTGCAAGAGTATCTTGATAAATTGGAAGACTGGGCATCAAAATGGCAGATGAAATTTAATGTGGACAAGTGCAAAGTTATGCACCTAGGGAAGAACAACCCAAACTATGGTTACACAATGCAAGGTTCCACATTAGGAACCACCACCCAGGAAAAAGATTTAGGCATCATTGTGGATAACATGTTAAAACCCTCGGCCCAGTGTGCAGTGGCAGCCAAGAGAGCAAATAGAATGCTAGGTATCATAAGGAAAGGAATGGAAAATAAAACAAAAGGTATTATAATGCCTCTATATCGTTCCATGGTGAAACTGCACCTTGAATATTGTGTGCAATTTTGGTCGCCGTATCTTAAAAAGGATATAGCATTATTAGAAAAGGTTCAGAGAAGAGCCACCAAAATGGTACAGGGGATGGAAGGATACCCCCATGAAGAAAGGCTAAAAAGGTTAGGGCTCTTTAACCTGGAAAAGAGACGGCTAAGGGGAGATATTATAGAAGTCTATAAATTAATGAATTTAGTGGAACGGGTAAATGTAGATCGATTGTTTACGTTATCAGAACATAGAAAGACTAGGGGACATGCAATGAAGCTACAGGTTAAACTACTTAAGACTAATAAAAGGAAATATTTTTTCACTCAACGTGTAATCAAACTCTTGAATTTGTTACCAGAGGATGTAGTAAAGGCTGTTAATGTAGCTGGGTTTAAAAAAGGTTTGGACAAGTTCCTGGAGGAAAAGTCCATAAACCGTTATTAAAGAAGGGACCCAGGATATCAATGCTTGATCCAATACAAGCATTGTGGAACCTGTGTCATTTGGGGAAATTGCTAGGTACGTATGACCTAGATTGGCCAGTCTTGGAAACAGGATACTGGGCTTCATGGACCTTAGTCTGACCCAGTATGGCATATCTTATGTTCTTAATACTTTACTTTATAAACTAAAGCCATAATTCAATTTTTGAATGCTTAGCATTAATGGCCATTGTGGTTCGAGAACTGATTGCTTACTTTTAGTGTCCCCAATGTACTATATTAGTTATCTGTTAGTCACTGACAACTGGTTTTAGTTTAATAATGATTTTATAAATTATTCTTCCATTTTAATGTTTACTAAACCGTGTTAGCTGTTAAGGTGGCAGCTACTACACGCTATCTGGCTACAATAACAATTAATGCATGTAAAATGCAGATAATGCAGCTATTTTCTGCGATATCTTCAGAAAGCACATTATTTATATTAGGATGGAGAGAGGGCATGTCTGCATTGTGCGCTTACTGCGGGCCTCAATAGTGCATAGTAACCAGTCAGATTTGCAGACGGCATGGGGGCTACTTGCGCCACCTCAATGGGTGGCGTTAGCTGCACCCAGGCTGCTGTCTGACCACGCTATCTGCATTTTTGGTGCATTATCTGCTGCATAAATTCTGTGCACACCCCCAACAGATAACACACAGCTTTTGCAGCTAACGCTGCGCCATATGTGCTTTTTTGCCTTATTAGTTGCAAAAGCCTGACACATTTTAGTATACATTCCCTTATGTGTCTTTATAAAATATAATGTTGTATCCTTATTAGAGATTTTTGACATTCTGATAGTTTGGGGGTCTTTTATTAAGATGTAGTAGGACTTTGCAAACTTGAGCCAGTAAATTTTGGTTGCCGGGGTGGATTGGCCTATCATGAGGGAGGGGGAAGTTGAGGAGAGGTGGGGCAGATGCTGGGAAGGAAGGAGCAACAGAGATGCAAGGGAGAAGAGAGATAAGTGCAGATGCTGGGGGAAAAGGCAAACAGGCGAGTACTGGGGATTGGAGTCCCAATCCCTGCCACCTGAAAAAATAAAACCAAAGCCAGGAACTAGAGCAGCAGTAGACCAGAAATCAATTAGTGGTTAGCACCTGAAGTTGAATCGTGGCAGCAATTAGGCCAGGAATTAAACAGCATGGACCCGATTCCATTCTCGACGTCGATTTCCTTTGTACTTCCAGGCTGACCCAGACGTACAAAGGAGATCGCAATTCTGATCCTGCGGGGCACGTCTAGCCCTGCAGGATCAGAATCGTGAACACCACTGTACGTGCATGCTGGGACTGAAATTCAGTCCTGGCCTGCACGTACAGTGAAGCCTGACTAACTCAGTCAGGGCATTTAAATGGAGCCATGGCGCCATGGCGTCATGTTGCCATGGTGCCGTGGTTCCATTTAAATGCCGCGATGCCGGCCGCTGACAAAAAAGTTAATTCCTCACAGCCTGACCCACGAACCAACCTCCTAAGGCCAGGGTCGGGCTGCGGGGATTTGTTTGCACCCTCCCAGCCCCTTCTGCGCCCCGGAGCTGCTGAAATGGAATGTCCAGGGAAGTTATTCCACCCTGGGGGTGGAATAACTTCCTCAGCCACTTTGACAGCCCTGGACATACAGAGCCGACATTAGAATTGGTCCTGTACATCCAGGACCAGTAACCGCCCACTGCCCTCCCACTCTCCGCCCCTGGGCAGCCTCTTCCCCGCCCCTGGACAGCCTCTTCCCCGCCCCTGGCTAATTTCCCCGCAGGTTAGTCGCCAGAATTTATTTTTATTTATTTTATTTATTTAACAGTTTTTATATACTGCCTTCTCTTAAAATCAAAGCAGTTTACATTATAACTCACACTTATACATAGAACTTGTAAAACTCATACACTTACAGAAAAAAAATTATTATGGACCCTCCATCTGAAGAGGTAAATATTTCACATTGCTTGTTTGATTTGTAAAGCAAGATAACACTCATTTCCTGCTTGTCTTTCCGGGCCAGTCCAGGAACAAGAGGATTGTCAATCTTCTCCAGCAACTGAGGACTGAAATCTGAAGTTTTGTAGACCTGATATCTGGCTCCCCTGCTGGTCGTTCCTCAGTCTTTCAGTCCTCAGCAGCTGGAAAGGACGGGTTCCTGGCTGGCTCCGAGTAAACCCTTCAAGTTTAGAGATTTTTTTCTTTCTCTTTTTTATTTGGCTTAAAAAGCAGTGATTATGTGGAAAGGACTCTAGCAGGATTCTCCTCCACTTTGGGTAAATTCAATTTGGTTTAATCGCGTGCTGACAGCATACGGAACACGGAGTGAGTGAGGCAGAGCCTGCCTTCTTAATAGCTTCGTTTATTGCAGGAGGGAGCAGAATAGTGCTGGGAGCCCCAGAGTTTATCCTGCTACCCTCGACGTTGAGTTTACTCTCCCACTAGCAGTGGGAGCTCGTAGCTTAACGACTTTAGCGCCTTCAAGCAGGTATGTGGAAAGCTTTTTAAACCCTCCGGGGCTTGCGGTGTGTTCGCCGGTTTTTCTTTTCGACGCGGTTTGTTTTTGGTTCGCGCTGTGGGGGATACCAGGGCCGGGTTCCCTTGCGTTTTTTTTGTGTTTTGTGCTGCGGTTTCTGTGCAGGGGGGGTTCTTCCTCCGGTTTGCTGCTTTTTGGCTTCTGAGGATAGTGCGGCTCCGATTGCGGTTTTCCTTTATGGATAGTTCCTCAGAAGGAGGCCCTCAGAGCGGTTTAGTTTTGGCGGGAACAGCAGCCATTGCAGGTTCAGCTACAGCTCCCTTATTGTCTCAGGAGAAGCCTGCAAAAAAGAAGGCCAAGTCTAAGAGACAGGGTCAAGTGGGGGAAGCTCCTCCATCTTCCCTGTCTCAGGTGAAAAAGGGTTTAGACTCTGTTTTCTCTGCTGATTTTATTTTGACTCTCCATCAGGCGTACTGTATGAAGTGGTAACAGGCCCAAGAGAAGGCTATGGGCCAGGGGGCCACGCAGATTTTAGAGACTAAGATTTCTGGGTCAGATCCAGGTGAGGGTCCCTCCAAAATTTCTCTTGGGGCGGAAAGTCCTGCAGACAAGGCCAGTCAGCACATCTTGGAGCTTCCAGGTGTGGAGGAAGGTGAGCTCCTTTTTGATTCAGATATGGAGTGGACTAATGAGTTCGAGGATTCTGAGCTCGGGTCCAGCGAGGATCCCAATATGTTTAGGGTCTTTAGGAAAGAGGAGTTAGGGGCTCTTATCACTCAGATCTTATCAGCCTTGAACATTGCCTTGCCAGCGGCACAGGAGGAGCCGTTAGAGGATCCCCTGCTTCAGGGGTTTAAGACAGAGCAAAAGTGTTTCCCTGTGCACAGAGTAATGAAACAGATGGTGGAGTCAGAGTGGAATGCCCAGAGGCTTCCTTGCGAGGAGCTCGGACTATTAGCCGGTTGTATCCTTTGCCGCAGGAGGAACAAGAGTTATTGAAAATGCCTAAGGTGGATGCCTTAGTCTCCGCTGTCACTAAGAAACCACTATTCCGGTGGAGGGCGGTGCGGCCCTCAAGGATTTGCAGGATAGGAAGCTGGAGGCCTTGCTAAAACAAACCTTCGAATCTTGTGCCCCATCTCTGCGAGCAGCTATCTGTGGAGCCTATGTTTCTCGGGCTTCCATTCGTTGGATTCAGGGGGCTTCGCCCTCCCGATCCGGGCAAGACGAAGGCGCTAAGTTGGAGTCGGCGGCGGCTTACCTGGCGGATGCCTTCTATGATCTCGTGCGGATTTCAGCTAAATCCATAGCTTCGGTAGTTGCAGCTCGAAGGTTTCTTTGGTTACGGAATTGGGCGGCGGACGCCTCTTCCAAGGCTCGGCTCAGTAAGCTTCCGTACAAGGGTTCGCTGCTTTTTGGAGCAGCCCTTGAAAAGATTGTAAAAGATCTCTGGGACTCTAAAGGCGGTCGTCTTCCTGAGGACCGGCCCAAAACTCAAAAGCCTGTCCCTTCGCACAGAGGCGCCTCTCGGGATTTTCGAAGGTTCCGAGGTTCCCGTTTTACTCCGTATCAGCGTGGGCGCTTTGCGGCCCGGGGGCAGTCCTTTCGAGGGACCAGAGGCTTCGGAAGAGGTTATTTCGGAGTCCAACAAAATGCCTCCAAGAAACCACAATGAAGTGCGGCTGGCCCAGGCGGATTTCCCGGTGGGGGGGCGGCTTCAAGTCTTCCTGTCGGCCTGGGCACCATAACTTCCAACCAGTGGGTCTTGGAAATTATTCGCGAGGGATATGCTCTCGAATTCGCTCATCCGTTATCGGAGGCTTTCGTGGTGTCTCCATGTGGTTCAGTGGAAAAGCAGGCAGTGATAACCCAGACTCTTCTACGGTTAGTGCGGCTTCAGGCAGTTGTTCCAGTTCCGCCATACCAATTAGGATTAGGTCGATACTCCATTTATTTTGTCGTTCCCAAAAAGGAGGGGACGTTTCGGCCTATTCTGGATCTCAAGCACGTAAATCGCTGTCTGAGGGTTCCACATTTCCGCATGGAGACCCTTCGCTCGGTCATTCGCTCTGTGCAACCGACGGAGGTGTTAACGTCCATAGATCTTACGGAGGCCTATCTTCACATTCCAATATGGCCGGAGCATCAAAGGTTTCTTCGTTTTGCGATACACTTGGGTCATTTCCAGTTTCGAGCCTTACCGTTTGGTCTGGCAACGGTGCCGCGCACCTTCACGAAGATCATGGTGGTTGTGGCGGCGGCGTTGCGGAAAGAGGAAGTGCTTGTGCATCCTTATCTCGATGACTGGCTGATTCGGGCACCGTCCATGTCGGAGTCTCTGTCGGCCATGGCACGGGTAGTACATCTTCTGAAACGGCTGGGTTGGGTGATAAACCAAGCCAAGAGCCAATTACAGCCGGTCACGCGTCTTCTGTACTTGGGGGCAGTCTTTGATACCCAGTTAGGGGCAGTCTTTCTGCCAGAGTGCAGAGTGCAAAAGATCTTGTCGCAAGTAAAGAGCTTCTTGTGCCTAAAGGCGCCAACAGCATGGTGTTATCTGCAGCTCCTGGGCTCCATGGCGGCTGCCTTGAATCTGGTACCATGGGCGAGAGCCCAAATGTGGCCCTTGCAACAGACCTTGCTTTCCCGATGGTCTCCTCAGGAGCATCCTCTTCAGTGCAGGTTACCCAGCTTACCCACTGTTTCAGCAAGCCTCCAGTGGTGGTTGGACCAAGCTCACCTGCGTGCGGGGGTGCCTTTCTGTCAGCCGGACTGGGTGCTAGTCACCACCGATGCCAGTCTAGTAGGCTGGGGGGCTCATTGCCAGGCCAGCTTTGTGCAAGGGGTCTGGTCGACGGAGATGCAGGTTTGTTCCATAAACCTGTTAGAACTCAGAGCAGTCTCCTTGGCCCTCCGAGAGTTTCTTCCCTTGCTAGCGAACAAGGCGGTGCGAGTGTTCTCGGACAATGCGGTGACGGTGTCTTATATCAACCGGCAAGGGGGAACAGGCAGTGCGGTGTTGTTGGAGGAGAGTCAGCAGCTGATGGCCTGGGCGGAATCGCATCTGGTTGCTCTTTCAGCGGCGCATGTGGCCAGGCACGACAATGTACAGGCGGATTTCCTCAGCCGGCATGTGGTGGATCCCGGCGAATGGGAGTTGAACGCGGAGGTCTTTCACGATTTGACTCTGAATTGGGATCAGCCGGTAATGGACTTGATGGCCACCTTTGACAATGCTAAGGCGCATCGGTTTTTCAGCAGGCGCAGGGAGCGTATGTCGGAGGGGCTCGACGGCTTAGTTCAGCCGTGGCCGGCGACCGGTCTTCTTTATGTCTTTCCGCCTTGGCCAATGATTGGCAGAGTAGTTCAGAGGATAGCGCGTCACTGCGGTCGAGTGATTCTCGTAGCGCTGGATTGGCTCAGGAGACCGTGGTATGCCGATCTGGTTCGCCTACTCATAGACAGTCCCTGGAGGCTTCCCTCTCGTGCAGATCTGCTGGTTCAGGGGCCTCTGTTCATGCCAAATGTGGATCGCTTTTTGCTTACGGCTTGGCTCTTGAAAGGGACAGGTTGATACGTAAGGGGTATTTGGCTTCCGTCGTGACCACTATGCTGCAGGCTTGTTGAAGGTCTACGTCTCTGGCTTACGTTCGGGTTTGGAGAGTTTTTGAGGGCTGGTGCAAGGAGCGTAGAGTCCGTACACGCGTCGCCTCGGTTCCGCAGGTGCTGTCTTTTCTGCAGGACGGCCTGGATAAAGGTTTAGCCCTCAGTACCATTCGGGTTCATTTGGCGGCCATTGCTTGCTTTCGCGGTAGTGTAAAGGGAGTTCGGTTATCTGCTCATCTGGATGTTCTTCGATTTCTGAGAGCGATTAAGCACATTCGTCCTCCTCTTCGTAACATGGTTCCACCTTGTGATTTGAATCTGGTTCTGGAAGCTTTGGCGCGGCCTCCGTTTCACCCGGTTAAAGAGATTTCGTTACGGGAGCTTTCTTGGAAGGTTGCGTTCCTAGTAGCCTTGTGTTCAGCGAGAAGGATTTCGGATCTCCAAGCTCTTTCTTGTAGAGCTCCGTATCTCTTATTTTCGGAGGAAAGGGCGCTTTTGCGGATTGTTCCTTCGTTTCTGCCGAAGGTAGTATCCCAGTCCATATGAATCAGACTATTTCGCTTCCCACTTTTAGAGGTGGCCAGGGCCTTCCCATTGACGCTGTTTTTAGAAGATTGGATTTGAGTAGGTTGCTCAAGGGTTACCTCAAGAGAACCAAATCGTTTCGTAACACCGACAGGCTGTTCATGCTGTTTGGCGGGCCTCGGAAGGGGGCAGCAGCGTCCAAGGCATCGATTGCGTGTTGGGTGCGACAAGCGATAGTGGCGGCGTATCAAGCAGAGGGGAAAGTGCCTACACAAGGGCTTCAAGCTCATTCTACTAGGGGTCAGGCAGCCTCTTGGGCCGAGTTTGCCTTTGTTCCGCCTGCGGATATTTGTCGGGCGGCTACTTGGACGTCCCTTCACACCTTCACCAGACATTACAGATTGGATGTTTGGGCCAGGCGAGAAGCGAATGTTGGGGCTTCGGCCATCATAGCGGGCCTGGCTGGTCCCTCCCAGGGATAGATACTGCTCTGGTACTTCCCTCTTGTTCCTGGACTGGCCCGGAGAGACGAGTAGGAAACAGAAATTAGACCTTACCTGCTAATTGTCTTTCCTGGAGATCTCTCCGGGCCAGTCCAGGACCCTCCCATGTCAATGACTAGAGTTTATGGTTGTGCGGGTGTTTTTTGGGGTTTTTTTGTAGCTTGGTATAGAGCTCAATCGGATTTCCGATAGTTGGCACTGCGTGGCCATTAGTATACTCGGGGTGTTCTCTGGGGCTCCTCGGGGTGCAGTTTCTTTTAGGAGCGATTTTTCTACATTTCAAAAAAAACAAAACAAAAAAAAAAAACAAAGAAAAGATATAAAAAGATGCAATAAGATAATTCACTGCTGGCTAGCCTTCATATGTACTTTCTTTATTGGTTGGTTCTGTTCTTCAACTGCTTAGATAGGAATAGACTGAGGAACGACCAGCAGGGGGAGCCAGATATCAGGTCTACAAAACTTCAGATTTCAGTCCTCAGTTGCTGGAGAAGATTGACAACCCTCTTGTTCCTGGACTGGCCCGGAGAGATCTCCAGGAAAGACAATTAGCAGGTAAGGTCTAATTTCTGTATCTTTCCAGATTTGTACTCTAAAAACACTACTGTAAAATCTCACTTATTGGGAAGGTAAATCTCCCTCTCAAGAATGGACTACCTTTGACATTTCTATAACCAGGGTGAGATCATCCCTATAAAGAATTAGTATTGCTGTTTGCAGATCCTTGCTAATAGCAAACAGCTGGTAATCTGCTGCCACTCTTAGAAGGAAGATATCATTCCTAGTTTCTGATCCCATGATTTAGTCGTAGGCTGTAGAGTTTTTTCCCATTCTCCCTCAGTGACTTTACCCCTAAATACTGTTTTCTTCACTCCTGGTAAAGGTCATAACAGCTGAGAATTCAAATAGACAGAAAGGGCTGTTGTCCTTAACCACAAAAATGCAAAGAAGGGAAAGTCCTTAGGTCCAAAATTTTCCTGAAAGTTATTCCAACAGTGAAATACCCCATCTTTAAATAACTGAAAGAAGGGACAGCCACAGCATTCTCCTCTATACCCTCTTAAGTCATATGTTGGAGATTTTCGTATTTGAAAAATATTGACATAAGCAGTGAGACTCAATCCCTTCTTACTACCAAATGATCTCCAAGTCTGAGTGGCAACACCCATAGCAAAATAATCAGAACCACAGACATACTTGGGGGAGGGGGACAGCACAATTCCCAAGTCTCTATTTCTACCCTGTGTGGTAGACACTGCGTTTGAAACATTGTGCAAAAAAATTAAATAGCAAAGTTAAGTAATACTTTTGAAAATATGATAGACCCAACCCCATCATCTCTTGCTTGCTGGTAGTATCTTCATAGTAACATAGTATATGACAACAGATAAAGACCATCATGGTCCATCTAGTCTGCCTAGCAAGGTAGCAAAAGTAGGTGCACCTGCCCCCCATGCAGGTCACCCTTCCCCAAGCCTTTGTTTAGGGGTGTACCCACCGCTCTGTGCAGGTCATTCCTATTTGTTGAGATAGCAGAGACAGTTAAGGTTTGACCACTTTGACCCGCTGAAAAGCAGTATATAAGCACTGCTAAATAAATAAATAAAATAAAGTTATTTTGATTGTATCCTGTTGCTATAAAGGGATCCACTGTGTCTGTCCCATGCCATTTTGAATTTTGTCACTGTATTTGCCCCCATCACTTCCATCGGAAGAGCATTCCAAGCATCCACTACCCTTTCAGTGAAAAAGAATCTCCTGATGTTGCCTTTCAGTTTACCCCCTTGCAGCTTCATGTTATGCCCTCTAGTTTTGCAGCTTCCCTGTCTTTGAAAAAGTTTTTTTTGTTCATTAAAACTCTTTAAGTATTTAAAGGACTGAATCATATCTCCCCTGTCCCTCCTCTCTTCCAAAGTGTACATATTTAGGTCTTTCAGTCTCTTCTTATAAGTTTTCTGATGCAGGCTCCAAATCATTTTGGTCACCTTCCTCTGAACTGTTTTCAGCCTTTTTATGTCCTTTGTGAGATACAGTCTCCAAAACTGAACACAGTATTCCAAGTGAGAATTCACCAGTGATTTGTACAGTGGTATTAGTACTTCTTCCTTTCTGCTAGTAATTCCTTTCTGTATGCAACCCAACATCCTTTTGGCTTTTGCCACCGCCTTGTCACCCTGTTTCGCCACCTTGAGATCCTCAGAAACAATTACTCCGAGGTCTTTCTCCTGGTCCATACACACCAGTTTCTCGTCCCCTATCGCATACTGTCACTTGTTTTTGTTTTAAATTGCCAGACCAAACCTCCAATAATCTTATTACTGAAAAGGAAAAAAAAAAGCCACAGGAAACCTCAAAAGAATTGTGGTAAATAAAGACAAAGCCTTTGGAAGCCAAATCATCTTGACCACATTAATGCAGCCCAACCAGTTTCAAAACCAATTTGAATGTTCTCTGAAGATGGGTAGCAATGGTGCTTAATTGATTCTATATAACTTTACTATATTCATTTATCATAAAAACATCTAGGCAATGCACATTCTAAAAATAATAAAACAGCAAATACACAGCACTATAACACTCTCCCAACATGCTCCTCTTCTCCTATAATACTGCTTAAAATAAAATAAAAATGATCAAAATTGTCTATAAAGTAGATAGCAATGTATTTTAATTTGCCATTAGATCATCTTTGTTGGCAGGATTCTTTTAATCTCATCATTTCATTCTCCATTTGTATTAGTTGTTCCTTATTATTGTAGATGTCATGTTCTCTAGATCAGTCAGGCATAGCAAAAAGCTGTCAGCATTAAGAGGATAACATTATAACAGGGCACTTAAGCTATAAAGGCAGGTGGGTGCATATGTTGGGTCTGTTTTATGGTATGGAGGAGTACAGAGTGGAGATGTAGCCTAATACTTACATCAGTGGGTTGAAAGCCAAATCCCACTGCTTGGTGGGGCCTGGGCATTCCCACTGCCTTGAAAGCCCACACTGCTGACGCTTGGTGGGGAGCAACTAATGACAGCGCAATGGGTAACAGTAGTTGCTCCCCATGGCAATATTAATGTGTTAAGCTGTACTAAATTAAGGGGGATAGCTGTCCCTGCCCCTACATCTAGATCAGTGCCCCATGCTTGTTATGAGGCCCAAATCTGTGTTTCTAGCTTAGGGCTTAGTAAACATGCCCTTCAGATTGTAAGCCATCTGAGAAGTAATGCTAAAAAGTACAGGGTCATATATTTGGGTGGTACAGTGTAGGGGGCGAAGTACTTCTGTCTACAAAAGAGGAGCGGGACCTGGGCATGATTGTTGCTGATGATCGTAAAGTGGCTAAACAAGGAGAAAAGGTGATGGTGAAAGCCAGAAGGATGCTTGGGTGCATAGGGAGAGGAATGACCAGCAGAAAAAAGAAGGTGATAGTTGTTCTGGATAAGTCTCTGGTTCAACCTCAATTGGAGTATTGTGTGCAATTCTGGAGACCACATCTTCAAAAGGATATAAATGGGATGGAGTCGGAGCAGAGGGTGGCTACTAAAACGATCAGTGGTCTTCGTTATAAAGCATATGAGGTCAGACTTAAAGATCTTAATATGCATAGATTAGAGGTAAAGGCGAGATAAAGGAGATATGATAGAGATATTTAAATGCCTCTGTGGCATAAATGCACAAGAGGAGAGCCTCTTTCAATTGAAAGTAAGCTCTGCTTACAAGGGGACATAGGATGAGGGTGAAAGGGGATAGACTCAGGAGTAATATGCAGAAATATTTCTTTACGGAAAGAGAGGTAGATGCGTGAAATAGTCTCCCAGTGGAGGTAGTAGTGATGAGGACAGTATCTGAATTCAAGAAAGCATGGGACAAACACAGAGGATCTCTAAAGGAAAAAATGGGACTATAATAGCTGATATGGAAGGGCGGACTAGATAGGCCATATGGTCTTTTTCTGCTGTCATGTTTCTATGTTTCTATCTGGGAAGAGGGAAATATCTTCTGTACTTGAATATAACTCATCTTGACTTACTACTGAAAACACCTGAGCTAAATCCAAACCTCTTAGGTACCTTTATCAAATTGCCTCTCCAAAAGCTCCCACACAAAGTTGCACCTGCTCTGAGGCAGGTGCTATTAAGAATCTCTGCTTATGCATATATTTATGCAAAATGCAATGTGTGCCTTCGAGTCAGTGCTGACTCCTGGTGATCCAGAAGCTCCTGGGTTTTCTTGGCAGTGTCACTGGAAGTAGATTGCCAGGCCTTTCTTCCGAGGCAATGGAGGGTTAAGTGACTTGCCCAAGGCCACAAGGAGTGCTAGTGGGAATTGAACCCTGGTTGCTTGGTTACCAAGCCAGTGTTCTAACCACTAGGCTACTCCTCCACTCCCATAAATTTATAACATACAACATATGTGCGTAAACAAAAATGTTTTTGTCGGACTTTACATTTGCAGATACTAGCACAGCATTGGCCAGTTACCACTAGGTCTATTTTACTTTATTTTTATAGCAAACTTCTCCTGTCCTTAAAATTGCCACCCCACAGCAAGAGCACTCAATGTCCAATATTCAAGGATCATTCAAAGTCCCATGCATAAATGCAAGTCCCATTCTGTAAATGCAAGGTTCACCAAAAAGATTTTTCTTTGGCCAAGTTTTCAGTAAATGTATTGTATGCTGGAAGCAAAATAGTTTGCTGGTAAAGGATATGTGGGAAAGTTCTATGAATATTTATTTATTTAACTGATTTTTTATTTTTTTGAATATTCTGTTTATTGAAAACACACAGTACAACAAACCGATACTGCCACACAAATATTTTGGTTTTACAAAGGAATGATTCCCGGGTAAGGTTGTGTCTGATCCATCACCCAGGAAAAAAAACAGCAAAGAACAACAAAAACAAGGCAATACAGTGCAGAAAACCCCAGAATCCCCCCTCCCCCCTCCCAGCCCCCAGCCCCCATCCCCCCATACCAACTCATATACTACCAAAACCCAGGAGCAACACTATCCAACCTTAAGCACCTCACTGCGGGATGTAGGTCCCAAGCTCTGGATGTAGGGCATCCAGATCAGTAAAAAAGTGGCCCAGCGCCGGGGACACCCCTGTGCGCTTCTCCGTTCCATGAGCATAAGCTGATGAAGGCAATTGCGCCATTCACAAAATGTAGGGGCCACCGGCTCTCTCCATCGACTAAGAATAGGACCCTTACCCACCAGACAAGCCTTCCTCACCAGGATATTTTCCCATCTCCCCTTAGGGTGGAGCGGTTCTAGATGATCCAATACCACCAGCAACCCCGTCCAGCAAATCCGCTGCCGCAGGAGACCACCGAGGTATTCCCCAATACGTTGCCAGTAACGACGGATAGTGGGACAACTCCACCACATATGACCCAGATCCACTAAAGAACAAGAGCATTTAGGACACCCACCAGAGACTGTGAGACGACTCCGCAGTGCCCGTCGTGGGGAAAAATGTGCTCGGAGGATACATTTAAATTGCACCTCCCGCCAGCGGGCCCCCTCCACCAAGTGCACAATCCGACTCAGAGCAGCGTGGACTGAACCCGGGGCTATCTCCCGACCCAAGTCCTGCGCCCATAAACTTTCCAACGCCAAAAAGTCCGGGGGTTCATCAAGCTTGTCCAATCTCTTCTTCAACTCCGCAATAGTCGGCGGAGACTCCGCCCCCAAGGCCAAAAACTCAAGGATCCGCGCTGAATGCTCCACATGGAGTTCCCGTTGGGGCAAGGAACGTACATAATGAGATATTTGTGCATGCGCAAACCCCGACACTCCCAAAGTTAACCCATATTCCCCACAGAGCACACCCAAGGTCTTGCACCTCCCGTCCTGGGCTACCACATTCCCAAGGCGCCGGATACCCAACCGCCCCCACTGCCGAAAGGAGAGCGAATCAGAGCCGGGAGTAAAACAAATATTCCCCTGCAGAGGCAACCAGCACGAAATCGCGGGATCACTACCCCAATACTTATTGAGCTGTTGCCAGGTCCACCGCGTCGCCTGTATCAAGACACTATTAGTCAAGCGAGCAGACAAAACAGCCCGCGGTAAATGCAAAGCCGCTTCCAAAGCGTGCGGCGCTACAAAGGCCCCCTCCAACTCCCGGGGGGTGTAAACGTCCGTATCCCCCAACCAATCGCTAAGGTGTCGTGCTTGGCAAGCCAGTGCGTATTTCCATAAGTCAGGAACCCCATCTCCGCTGGTCCTCCATCCCCCACGCAACCGAAACAGTGGTATGCGTGCCCTAGCCCCTTTCCATAAGAACCATCGGATCTCTCGCTCAATGCGCAACACATCACGTCGCAATAACCACACAGGGAGGGTCTGCATCCAATAGAGGACACGTGGGAAAATCACCATCCCCAAAGCAGCCACTCTACCGAGAAGAGACAACGGGAGGGGCGCCCAAGCCCGCAGCTGTGCCTGAAGCTTAGAAAAAACACGGTCAAAATTTGTTTTATACAGCAACGTGGGCACTCTAGTCAACAAGATACCCAGATAGACAAAGGACTCATCCGCCCAATGTAGCGGGAAGCTCCCCGACCAGGTTCCTCACAGCGTACCCCCAACATCCAAGGCCTCGGATTTGTCTATATTAATACGTAACCCTGCAAATTTACCATAAGCTGAAAAGGCAGCTAGCAGGCAAGGCAAGGATATTTGGGGAGACGTGAGGTGAACCAGCATGTCATCAGCAAAGGCTGCCATCTTAAACCCATACGCCCCAATTTGCACGCCACTAATAACCGAAGACTCCTCCACTTTACGAATCAACGGGTCCAAAGTTAATACAAATAGTAGTGGCGAAAGCGGACACCCCTGCCGCGTGCCCCGCTCCAAGCGAAAGGGCTCCGACAACACCCCATTGCATAGGATTCCCGCCATGGGATCCGCATAAAGCAGCTCCACCATCTTACAAAACGGATCCCCCAGTCCATAATATGGCAAGAGACATTTCAAGTAATCCCAGTGAACCTGATCAAAAGCTTTTTCAGCATCAAAACTGATCAATAAGGAGGGCACATCGCGTTCCCAGACCCATTCTAAGGATGCCAGAATCCTCCGCAAATTCCGCACCACATAACGTCCTTTCACGAAGCCGACCTGCGACTCATGCACCAAGTCCCCCAAAACAGAGGCCAACCGATCTGCCAAAACCTTAGCCAGAATCTTCAGATCAAAATTCAACAAAGAGATAGGTCGATAAGAAGCCGCCTGAGTGAAGTCTTTCCCTGGTTTGGGTATTAAAGTAATATAAGCATGATTAGTTCCCCAGGTAAACTTCCCCTGATGTCCTCTTCGGCGATACACATCTACAAGGACTGGGGGAACCAACTCCCCTAACAATTTGTAAAACTCTGCCCCAAATCCATCAGGCCCAGGCGCTTTACAGCACCGCGCACGTTGAATAACGCCATATACCTCTGCTTCAGTAACCGGAGCATCAAGGTAAGCTCGCTGCCCACCGTCACTTTCGGCAGCTGAAGGTCTCGCAAATAGTTCTGCATATCAGACACCGACCCCGCCCTCCGCGCATAAAGTTGTTGAAAAAAGGAACGAAACAAACCGGCTATTGCTCGGCTATCTTTCCGGGATGAGCAGGGCTCTTTGCATAGAGCCGCCACTAATCGAGCACCCCGACTGCCTCGTAAGCAACGAGCTAAAAGGCGGCCAGGTTTGTCGCCAAAACGGTACAGACGGTGCCGGTAGTACATATAGGATTTCTTCGCCCGCTGATGAAGTAATTCATTGAGCGACGTTTGCATCTCCCAAAGCCGCTTCTTATTAATCCCACTAGGATCCCCCGCACATCGTCGACGCGCCCTCACCACGTGCTTCTCCAACTGTACGATCTGCCGCGCCAGACGTTTACGCTTCCGAGCAACATACTCAATAATATCACCCCGTAACACAACCTTGGCAGTTTCCCAAAGTAGCTCCGGGTCGTCCCGATGCTGCTCGTGATGAACCATGAATTCCTGCCAGCAATGCCGCAAATGGGTTCGGAACTCCAAATCCCGATCGAGACCCAGGGGAAGCCTCAAAATTCTAGTCAGCGCGGTCGAGTCCCCCCACACAAAGTCCACCCAAGTCGGGGCATGATCAGACACCTCGGTGGGACCAATCTGTGCGTCATCCACCTGCGCAAAAAGCCGCTCCAAAACCAAAACATAATCCAATCGTGCACTAAAACCGTGAGCTCATGACTGATGGGTAAAGTCTTTCTCCAGAGGGTGTAGTAAGCGCCAGGGGTCCACGACCCCCAGTCGCCTACACAACCCCCGAAGCACCGCCGTAGTCGGAACGCGCCCCCGTTCGCCCCCAAGACCAGAGGTATCCATCTCTATATCTAATACTCCATTCAGATCACCAGTCAATATCAAGGGAACGTCGGGTAGTTGCTCCACCTTAGAAGCCAGCCCAGCATAGAAGGCCCGATCCAACACATTGGGACTATAAAGGTTACCCAGCACTATCGGCCTACCTTCTAGACAACCATACAACAAAATATATCTGCCTTCGGGGTCAGTGTACCCTCTTTCCAACTCAAAGCAGATCCGCTTACTGATCAATATGACCACTCCACCCTTTTTCCCCTTAGCCGGGGCTCCCCAGCCCTGTCCCACCCACGCTCTTTGCATTTTGACATGCTCCTCGGCCGTCTGGTGGGTTTCCTGTAGCAAAGCTATATCGCATTTCAGCCGCGCCAAGGCTTGTAACACTTTAGATCTCTTAATAGGGTTACCTACCCCGCAGACATTCCAGGAGATAACCTTCAGGCTGGATAGTAAATAAACAAAAGGTACGTAGCAAACCGGCGAGAAAAATGGGGACGAATCTCCCCAGCCTGAGATCCCTCCCGTAACATAGTGGTACTCCCATAGACCCCGACTCCCCCTTCCCCCGCTACACCCTCCCTTCCCCCACCCTCCATCCCCCCCAACCCCTAACACACCCCCTATCCCCCCCCCTTGTAATCGCCACCTCTCACCCATGGAGACACTTAGGATGTGAGTAGGACCCCTCTTCCCCTCATATTCAATACCTATCCCAAAGTCCGGCCACCCCAATTATATAAATAAGCCAGCAACGCCTAAAGTAACACAGCAAAATACCCCCCCCATCCCCAACTTACTTCCAAAATAAAACATCCCGGGAGAAGAAAAAATAGAGAGAGAAGGAAAAAAACAGACAAGGATATGCACCCAACCATGCATAAATGAGGCAGGTACTCCACTAACAGGCAAATATCGGGTAGGCAGCACTCCAGATAGAGGCACTGGGCCAGGATCAAAGAGGAACCGGTAACGGCACTCTCACCCAACAAAACTGCCACTACATAACTTTACGAGACCGCTCAGAAGCAGGCCTCAGAGCCCTCCAAAGAAACCGCGCCAAAACTACGCAGGGTCGGCGGTCGTTAGCTGATTGCTTAGGCCCTATCCGATGGGCTCTCTCCACGACAACAGGGCCACTTGCACCCTCTTCCTCGCGCAGGGAAATGGCCAGTGCCTCCACGAATTTTCGAAGGTCTTTGTCCAAGATGGTGTCAGCAATGCCCAAAAAGCGTAAATTATTACGCCGAGACCGGTTTTCCAGGTCATCCAGTTTTAGTGCATGGTCTTGGGAGAGCCTCTGCGCTGCGCGGAGCTCTTTCCTTAGCGTCTCCAATTCATCCTCGGCCTGGCATATCCGAGCTTCGGCTTCTTGCACACGGGACCCTAGCGCACTGAGCGAGTTCTGAATAGTATCCATCTTAGTATGCAGGGCGTCAAACTGCACCAATAGTGCACTAGTGACAGCTGCCGAGATTTCTGCAGGCATAGTTGGGGAAGCCATCACGCTCTGCTTCGGAGGAGAGTCCGCCATTTTCGACGGCCCTGCCACGCGTCCCTTCTCCCGGATTTTGCAGCAGACGCCATCGCAATGCGGTGGCTCAGAGTGGAGTTCCCGCACCTTATTAAGGCTTCAAAGCAACAATTAGCTTCGAGTTGTTCCACTTCACGGCTTTATAACAACGGTTAAAGGAGAGGGGGCCCGGAACTCAAGCTGCACACGTCTGCTCAAGCTCACCACATCACGTGGTCTCTCTATTTAACTGATTTTATATATTGTTCTATATTGCAGTCAGCACGGTTTATATACAACACAAACAGTAAACAAAGATTGTTTGCATATATTTTTTTATATATATTTTATAACATACAAAGTGCTGACCCTGCTCTTTCTCCACCTATTCTCTATCCCAGTACATTGCATACAAATTGGCACTATGGATTGGATATTCACAGAGGTTTATATGCTTAGTGGTGGCTGCTAAGAGGTTAATTTTATAAACCTTTTTCATGTGTACATCGCTGTTTTACTTGCATAATAGGCCTCTTATAAAACTAGGTTGCCCTAAAGGTACGCATGATGCAGGCCGGCACATACTTGTAGAGTAGGTATGTTCAGGAGGCGAGTTTGGGTGGAGCATATGTGGAATTGCAGTTCACCTGCATAATTTATACATTACACATACATGTGTGTAAAGTATGTGCTAACATTTATACCTGCCTGGATTTCTGCAGAATTTGTGCTAGAATCTTTTTTCGACATACAGGTGCCTACCTGTTTTTAAATTAGACTAAATATAGGCACCTTCCTGTCCTATTAACCTAGTGGTGATATCTTTATAATAAAGCATTTAAGTTAGGACAGCAAAAAAGCTGTCTGCATGTATTTAGTGCCACCGCGTCTATGGATAACAGCACTGAATATATGTGGGTTATTTAAATGCCACGGTTGGCATTTTAAACAAACGCTTATAGTGGGGTTTAAAATTGACCCATATATTTTCTAAACACATGCTTTTATTCATATATATGCTGGAGCTACTTTTTAAGTATCAAAGAAAGAAGGGGAAGGGATCCTCCGTAACAACCAAGTCCAGGAAATGAAGAAACAAATCGGGGGAAAACCAAGGCCGTGGATACACAAATGATCTTCTGTAGAACTTTATTGAAGGACCCCAACTTGGCTGAGTTTTGGCAAACACGCCTGCGACAGGGGTCTACAATTCATATATACATAAAAAAATTTGGCCCGATTTTCGAAGGCAGTTACATGGGTAACAGCCCATGTTACCCACGTAAATGCCTTAACTGTGGTGAGGAATGGCACTAAACGGGTAGCAGCAATTTTCAATGCTGCCCGCTTAGCGCTCTGCATCTTAAAAATAGGCGGGGAAAACCCTTGCCTATCTTTAAGGCGTTGGGGCTAAATGGGCAGCAAAGAAAATCGCTGCTACCCACTTAGCCTTGGTGGGTGCTGGACTGTGCGGAGCAACCTGGACTTTCATTTCCGTCGCCACAGAAATGAAAAGCTGGGCTTAAGGAGTCGGTAGGCGGGGCTAGGCGGCTACGGCACCTAGCCCTGCCCAGATGAAAATCAGGCCCATTATATCTAAACAATCATATTTATCTTTTTATGTTGAGAAAAATGCTAATGTTCAAGTATTGTTTTTTCAAGTGATGCTCTCATATGTAAACATTTTTTTTATGTACCATATATATGATTTGTAGACCACTGACACAGGCGTGTTTGCTGAAACTCAATTGAGTTGTGTTCCTTCAATAAACTTCTACTGAAAATCATTTGTGTGTCCACGGCCTTGATTTTTCTCTGGTTTGTTTCTTTGTTTCCTGGGCTGTTTTATAAGTGCCCTTGTTATCTGAAATGCTGGTTTACATGCTCAAGTCATTTATAAAATTACTCCCGTGGAGGCCAGTTCTAATTGGGGCCCGTCCAGATGTCAAAAAATCGACAGGCCTAAAGTGTACCCGATTCTGCAACCACAGGAGCTAGATGTTCCCATGGATGCAGAATCAGGCACTTAGGCAGCCGGTATAGCCCCGATTCAGTGGCGCAGGACGCCCTCACTTCAGCTCGTCCAGCCCACCCTATGATCCTGCTGGTGTGCTGGTGCCATGGCACCGGGATGCCCAGCAGGAGAGCAGAAATTCCACAATGGAGTAAGACCTCTTTTCTCCATTGCCTGGCCCTCGGTGCGGGCAGCCTGGGCCGGGATCAGGTGTGTCGGGGGGGGGGGGGGGGGCGGGGCGGGGGGGGGACATCCCTGCATCTGCTTGGCCTGTTTGGTGGTGTTGCCTGGCCTAATCCCTGCAGTCGATGGGACTTATTCCGCCTCTGAGGTGGAATAAGTCCCATGTTTATCTCTATCCCGCCGGACGTACAGTTCCATGACCCGAATAGGAGCTGTACGTCCGGGTGCTTTGGCCCACCCGCGGTCTGCCTCCGGCCCTCCCACTCCCACCCCCATCCAGCACTCCCCACACAAAGCCACTGTACGTGCATGGAGCTGACAGTTCTGGATATGGTCCCTGTGAAGAGTGGGGGTTTTACATCCGACTGGGACGTACCACCCTGCTATTTGCAGGGCAGAATCTGCCCCTAAGTGTTCCCCATTCCCACATATTCTGTGACAGTCTGATATATGCAGCCAGATCTTCAACTGATAAAGCAAACAGAAAGAATGAGAGAGGACATTTGTACATTTCTCTCTACCCAATTTAGAGGCTGATGCACTAAAGTGTGGGATCTTTGTTCAGAAATTAGCACAGCTTCTGCGAGCAATATTCTTCGCTACTGTGGTTACTCTGTGCTCAAAGACGTTTTGCACACAAGCTGCTGTGCACAAAAACTCATGTAGACATTGGTGCACTGCTCATTTAAATCCCATGGTAATGAGGGTATTTCACAGGTCTGAAAAGAATAAAAATGTTAGCTCATTCCGCTGTGGCTAGTGTTAGCCAGGGTTTCAGACTTGTTTCTTCTCTTTTCTGTAAGCATGAAGGACAGGCAACTTTTTAATGTTGTTTTATTAAGAGAATGGGTAAAAAAAAGGCAGGAGGGTGATGAAATAAGGTGATTATTTCACCAAATGCTGCATCTGTAAAATGATGGGCAATTCGCGCAACAGCAGATATTCCTTTGATACCTTAATGCGCAGACTATATATTTTAAGCATTCCATATACACACATCTAAGTGCATGTACTTTCAGGTCCTTGTACAATCTCTGTGCAAAATATTGATTCTGTTGTTAACACATACAGGGACTCTTTAATCACTTAAGGGGCCCTGGGCATGCTTACGTGCATGGGTCCCCTTTTATCTTTTCCCTATTAATCAGCACCCTTCCTTTCCTACTTGACCCCCACCCCCACCCCTAGCCCCTGTTAATCTGATGCTGCTGGCACATTGCTGCAGATTTTGTCATCATTGCCAGCTGACAGGAGGACAGCTGCATACTCTGTCCTCCTTCTGGCCCTATAAGGGCAGATTCAAACACTCCTCTACCTTCTTATTGCCTTAGCGAGTCAATGCAAGTGTACAGGCGCTGTCTCCCTTTTTCTGGCCAGTGTGTCAAGCTTGTGGTATGGACAAGCCATGATTGCTGCTGAGACCAGTGCTGTCTGCCTGCAGGAAATGGGACAGCCCTTCTCCCCAAATGTGCTCTGAGGCAACTGCCTAGTTTGCCTAATGGCTGGAATGGCCTTGGGAAGGGGGTTGGGCTAGGGAGCAGGTTAATTCTTCTTTGATCAGCATTGTGCTCTGCTTACTCTAGTTTCACCCATCTCCAGTATCTGTTCCTTATAGCTGCCTAAGGGAGGGGAACACATAACACCTATTTTTAAGGAAACTACAAACCAGTGAGCCTAAGGTTGGTGCCAGGCAAAATGGTGGAAACCATTATTAAGAACAAAATTACTGGACACTTAGAGAGACATGGTTTAATGGGACAAAGTCAACTTGGATTTAGCCAAGAGAAGTCTTGACTCACCAAGCTGCTCCATTTCTTTGAAAGCATGAATACACATATGGATAAAGTGAGTCAGTCGGTATAGCGTATTTAGAATTTCAGAAAGCATTCGATGAAGTGCCACATCAGCGACTCCTGATGAAGTTAAAAAATCATGGAATAGGAAGCAATGTACTATTGTGGATTGAAAACTGATTGACAGAAAGAAAACAGAGTTGGGATAAATGGTCAATTTTCTCAATGGAGGAAGGTAAATAGTGAAGTACCCCAGGGATCTGTATTGGGACCAGTGCTTTTTAACATAGTTATAAATGATCTGTAATTGGGAACAACAAGCAAATGATAACATTTACAGATGGCACCAAGTTATTAGTATTTAGCTCATGCCTTTCCAGTAGTAATTCAATGCAAGTTACAATCAGGAACAATAGGCATGTCCTATCCCTGGAGGGCTTACAATCTAACAGGCCGATGTAAAATCCTGTGCTAGAGCCCAGTACTTACAGCACTAGCACAGGGTTTTATAGCTTGAGTTTAACTTTGACTCTTTGCACTGGGACGCAAAATGCAAATTACCCAGTGTTTAAAAAGTTAGGGTTAAACTGGGAGAACAAGCCAAACACATGCTCACAGAAGGTGATGCAAGTTTGGCATGCTATCCTGGAGAAACAGGGTCATCTGAGGAGAAGTTTGACACTTCACCTCAGATGATCCAGGCATCAAGGAAAGCCCCTGATGCCATTGGCACCAAGTTAAGGGGCCAGTGCCCCCACCCCCCGGACACCGACTCCCCGACAGAAACAAAATCTCTGGTGGCCCAGCGGCCCTGATCCCCCCTACTCAAACAAAAAAATCCCTGGTGGCCCAGTGACCCGATCCCCCCACACAGCAAAGAATATCCCTGATGGCCCCTCTACCCCCATCCAGTATCTTAAATCATGGGGCGGGAGCGTTGCCCACATGATCCCACTCCTGAGCTGCCATCTTGTAAAAATGTGGTGCCTGGCTGCATGCAGTGTATCCTGGGATGCACCGGGCAAGATCAGACTGCCATATAAGGCAAAATATGCCTTATATGGCAGAGTGAACCCCCTGTATTGCATCCTGGGATGTAAGAGCTGTCCCAGGATGCAACATGGAGGGATCACTGTCATATAAGGCGTTTTTTTTGCTTTATATGGCAGTCTGACCCTGCCTGGGAATTTCGCAGGACAGATTTTCCACCAAGAGGCCATGGGAAAAAGAAGGGAAGAGGGGGGAGAGTCAGACTGGACTCCAGGAAAGATTTGTATCGTGACTAGAATGCAGAGTGGTCAATTTATCCAGTATCACACTCAGCTAGGAGGAGATAGACGTTCTGAATAAGGGACTCATCTTTGTGTCTTCCCAAAAACATGACCCATTTGATCTTTTTAAGTTTTTTAGACAATTAAAGATCATGGACATTTTTCTCTAAAAAGGAACACATTAATGAGGATCTTTCAATTATCCATAAAAAATCTACATGGATTCATCCTAACTCAGTTGACATAGTAATAAAGACTTTTGAAAAAGTAGTACTTAAAAGGATTATTGACCTGGAACTAAAACAAAATCATATCTATTATAATGTTACCAATAGTGAAAAATAACATTGCAGTCATTAAGGGCTAATTCTAAGATTACCATAAAACTGAGTGACAAAGGCGGTGCCCTGGTTGTTATGAACACAGGTGATTACATAAAGAAGTCAATAGACAATTAGGGGGCTGTTCCTTTTATGAAAGGCTTAAGAACATAAGAACATAAGAAGATAACAAATGTCATACAAGGTTAGACCAAGGTCCATCAAGCCCAGTATCCTGTTTCCAACAGTGGCCAATCCAGGTCATAAGTGCCTAGCAGTTTTCCAAAAAGACACACAGGTTCTACAATGTTTGCATTGGGACAAGCAGTGGATTTCCTGGATCCTCTTTAATAATGGTTTATGGACCTTTCCTCCAGGAACTTGTCCAAACCTTTTTTAAACCCAGCTACACTAACAGCTTTTACTACATCCTCCAGTAATGAATTCCAGAATTTGATTACACATTAAGTGAAAAAATATTTTCTCTTATTAGTCTTAAACGGGTTACACTGTAGCTTAATTGCATGTCCCCTAGTCTTTCTATTTTTTGATGTCATAAAGAATTGATTTACATTAACTCGTTCCACTCCATTTATGAATTTATAGACCTCTATCATGTCTCTCCTCAGCCGTCTTTTTTCCAGGTTGAAGAGCACTAACCTTTTAAGCCTCTCCTCAAAGGGGTATCCTTCCATCCCCTTTACCTTTTGGTGACTCTTTTCTGTACCTTTCCTAATTCCGCTATATCCTTTTTAAGATATGGCGACCAGAATTGCATACAATATTCAAGGCACGGTCGCACCATGGAACGATACAGAGGCATTATAATATCTTTTGTCTTATTCTTCATTCCTTTCCTTATGATTCCTAGCATTTTATTTGTCTTCTTGGCCGCAGCTGCACACTGGGTGGAGGGTTTCAACATGTTATCCATGATGACGCCTAAATGTTTTTCCTGGGTGGTGTTCCTAATGTGGAATCTTGCATCGTGTAACCATAGTTTGGGTTGTTCTTTCCTACGTGCATAACTTTGCACTTGTCCAAGTTCAATTTTATCTGCCATTTGAACGTCCAGTCTTCCAATTTTCCAAGGTCCACTTGCAATTTTTCACAATCCTCTTGGCTTTTAACAACTTTAAATAGTTTTGTGTCATCTGCAAATTTGATAACCTCACCTGTTATTCCCATTTCCAGGTCAATTAGGAATATGTTAGAAAGCAGCAGATCCTGCATAGATCCCTGGGGTACTCCACTATTCACCTTTTTCCATTGGGGAAATTGGCCATTCAGCCCTATCCTCTGCTTTCTATCTTTTAACCAGTTTCTGATCCCCACTAGTACACTGCCTCTTATCCCATGACTTCTCCCATGAGGGACCTTGTCAATGGGTTTCTGAAAATCCAGATACACTATACTGACTGGCTCACCTTTGTCTACCTGTTTATTCACACCTTCAAAAAAATATAACAGATTAGTAAGCAAGACCTTCCTTGGCTAAAGCCATATTGGCTTTCTCCCATTAAACCATGACTATCTAAATGTTCAGTAATTTAGTCCTTTATAATTGTTTCTACCATTTTAACTGATACTGATGTCAGGCTCACTGGCCTGTAGTTTCCCGGATCACCCCTGGAACCCTTTTAAAAAATTGGCATTACATTGGCCATTCGCCAATCTTTAGGTACTACTGATGATTTTAATGATAGTCGATTACTGATAGTAGGTCTGCAATCTCATATTTCAGTTCTTTCAGCACCCTCAGGTGTATGGAGTGGAGGAGTGGCCTAGTGGTTGGGGCAAGGTACTTCAGGCCGGAAGTTCAGGGGACAGCAATCTGGACTGGGGTTTCTAGTCCCACAGGTGCTCCTTGTGGTCTTGGGCAAGCCACTTAACCCTCCATAGCCCATGTTCCCTGTAAAATAGTTATCTCCAAGTTATAATGCCCTGTTCAATGCAAACCACCTTGATATCATGAAAGGCAGTATATAAGAAATGTTAAATAAATAAATAAATAAAATAAAATATTATCCAGTTCAAGTGATTTCCTACTGTTTAGTTTATCAAATAGTTGTAATATATCTTTCCTGTGTATTGATATTTCTTTCAATTCTTCTGATGCATTACCTTTATGGAAACTCATTTTTATTAGTATTCACACTTGTGTTATAATAGTACAAAGCATAGAAAGCTTTACAGTACATTTCACTTCTACACCGTACACCCTCCGCCTGCTTCGACCTTTCTTCCTGTGCACGCTTTCCAAGCTATTTATTCTTCTCAAGGTCCATTACAGCAGTTAATTCCTAAATGACCACATTGGTAACATTGCACTAACAATAACCATGGTACTTTGAACAAGGTAATCAATTAAACAATTAAACAAAGTTTTAGACAACCCCCTCACAGTCCCCTTCTAACATCCCCTCAAAGTCTTGGACCCTATCGCTTAATCCTCAGGCCAGCCAATCAGCCATTAACAACGGCTTTAGAATCGCCACTGCAGAGGCGCGCAGGAGAGCAGTGATCCCGATGGGGGTGAGAGCGGGAGCTCCCCCTTCCTCCTCAGGCCAGCCAATCAGCCATTAACAACGGCTTTAGAATTGCTGCTGCAGGGGCGCTCCCGCGCCTTGCGGGCCCGCGCCTGAGGGCCTCGCCAGAGGGCCCTTTGGCGTGGCCCTTAGGCGTTGGACTGTGGCATCTGTCTCTGGAGTATACACTGATATCACGGACTGGATTGAGATGCCTGCATTCGTGGTAACTTGCTGTTCCTGTTCACCTCCTCTTCTTATCTGTTTGACTGTTTCTGTCCTCTATTCTGTCCTATCTTATAAATGGCGTTCTTTTCTATTTTCTCAAATGATATTGTATTGTAAACCGCTCTAATGCCTTTTGGCCTGAGCGGTATATCAAATGATAAATAAACATAAAACATAAACATAATACCCTCTAATTTAATTTGCATGTCATACATGTGACTCTCTCTTTCTCTCTTCCTGTCTTTTTATGTCTAGACAGGCTGTTAGGGCTTCAATGTTCGCCTTAGACAAGGTTCCTTATCGTCCTATGCCTCTTTGAAGGGCCACTACTGGTCTGTAGTACATTATTTCAGTGGCCACTCGAGTCTGATCATTGTGCTCGTAGACACTCTCCCTGCTCCAGAGCCCTCTATGAGTATACCTGCATAATAGCATCCCCCCTGTCTTGCCCTCACATTCGTCCCCTCACTCACTCTGTCTCACTCACTCTTTCACTCCGTCTGTCACTCCCCACCACCCCCTCCCTTCTTCCCTCCCTCCCTCTGTCTCCCTCCCTTCCCCCCGCTGCTCCCCCCCCCCACCTTCTCCCCTTCCCCTTCAGATTTCAACTCTCTGGGCTAACCTTGTCTTAACGCGCCTTGTACACCTTAGCTATGCTCGCCACTATTCACTCACTCATTACTTTCGTCCTTATGGCCTTTATGGGGGTATGGAACCTAGAATTCCTACTTTAATTTTGGCTGAGGGTTGGGGACCAGACTCGCAAGCATCTTTCTATGGAGGTTCCCCTAGTATTTGCGCCGTGCGCTGCTCCATGAACTTCAGCTCCTGCATTGTCTGTTCCCACTCATCTATCACCAGGGGTTTATCTCTTAACCAGTGACGCAGTATACATTGCTTCGCAACTAAGAGGCCCTTTTCACAAAGTTTTTGCTTAAAGCTCAGCATGGGGCACTCCTGCTCATATGACCCAAAAAGCCACCATTCCGGGGACCTTCGCATTTGACAACCTAACCAACTACTTAACTTAGCCCCCACTTCCTCCCGAAACCCTTGTATGCAGGTGCTGTGCCAAAAACGATGAGATAAAGTTCCCTTTTCTTTCTCACAGAGTTTACACACATCTGTCTCAGTCAGACCTGCCCGAGCTGCCCACAAATTGTGAACATAAGCCCGCTAAAGAAACTTATATTGTATTTCTTGCATCTGTACAGACTCCGAAACCTCCTTTAGAGTTACAAAGGCTCTTTGTAATCTCTCTGCTGTTCCTACCGGCATGCTATCTCTCTGCCATTATCTCGCCAGGGGTTCTAGTCCCCCTTCTTCTCCTCCAGGGTTTAACTCCCTCCGTAGCGTTTGTACTCTAATTTTCCCCTCTAACGCCCAGAACAAATCCATCATACCTCCCCCTTTAAGCACTAGGCCGCTTTGTTTCTGCAGACTCCTAACATAATGCCGTGCCTGTAAATATAAATAAAAGTCATGAGGTTCCAGCTGATACCTATCTCGCAGCGAAGAATAAGAGTCTATCTCCGCTGACCCTTCCATTTTCAGATGTCCTATATATTGTACACCTTTCTTGGCCCATTCCCTGGCTGTCTGCCCTTCAAATCCTGGGGTGAAGTCTACATTCCCTATCAATGGGAGGCAGTTGGATCTCCTCCAGCAGGTATTCCTATAATGCGATAGTTTTCCATGCTTGCCTAAGCGCTTGCAAGCACCGCGAGTCTCTTCAAGCGGTGGGCAGGCCATTTTGTTTACTATGCAGCACAAACACTCTATGCTGCTTTCCCGACATATCATCAATTAAATCTAGCGGCATAACTTCCGCTGTTTCCATTATTAAATCTCGCAGTGACCTAGTCAGGCATACCAAGTTATAATCTCGCAGTGATACCAAGCCCGCACCACCCTTCTCTGCCGCTTTCATCAGCGTCACTATTGCGATGCGAGCCTTACACCCCTTCCACAGAAATCTGGAAATGTGTCCCTGCAATATCTGTAGGTCTTTTCTCAGGAGCCAAACGGAGAGATGCCTTAACAAGTAGAACCACCTAGGGGCTTCCATCATATTAAACAGTGCTATGCGGCCTTTCAGCGAGAGAGGTAATTCTCGCCATCTCTTTAGCCATTCTATCGTCTTGTCCATCATAGGCTTAATATTAACATTATATAATTGAGTTGTCAATTCTGGAATTTGGATGCTCAAGTAGCGAATCTGGCCTTCGGCTCAGACCAATGGAAAGGTGCCCTTCCACTGCTTTCTCACACCTCCCCCCGCATCCAAAGCTAAAGATTTAGCTCTGTTTATCTTTAGTCCAGAGAAGGTTCCAAACTTCTCAATCTGGCAAATAGCTAACTCTAATGAACTCTGGGGATTCGTTAAACATAACAACATATCATCTGCAAATGCACTAACTTTTATTCCACCTGTCCGCCACTTTATCCCCTGCACTTCTGGCTTCAGTAAGGTTAATAACAAAGGCTCTAGTTGGAGCACAAACAGTAAAGGCGAGAGGGGGCATCCTTGTCTGGTTCCTCTTCGCAACACAAATGATTCCAAATTTTCTCCTTCTACTGCTATATATGCCAGAGGGTTTGTGTATAATGTGCGCACCCAGCTTATAAATGCCCCCTCAAAGCCAAACCTCCGAAATGCTTCAAACATGTAATCCCATGAGACTCTATCAAACACCTTTTCAGCGTCTAAGCTCACTAGAAGCAAAGGTAGTCCCTGCCGTATGTATCTCTCCATCCCCAACATTACTCTATTTATATTCCAAATTTTTTCTGAGCTGCCAAGTAGGCTTGCAAGCTTCCCCCACTTAAGCCTCCCACGGCTGCTCTCTTCAAATCTTGAAGCTCTTGTGTCAACAGCAATATGCTATCGTTAATTCGTCGTTTTTCTCTGGTTACATATGCTATGACATGGCCCCGCATTACCGCCTTGCCCGCCACCCACAAAATAGCCGTCGAATCGGTGCTGTTTTCATTAAATCCTAAGTACTCCTCCCATTTCTGCTCTAAGTACTTCTGAAAATCATGGTTCTTCCACATATGCCGAGGAAACAACCATTTATAGTGAGCTGCCCCTGTTCCTCTCCAATCAATTCGCATCATCGCATGGTCGGAAATTAAAATCGGTTCAATCTCTGCATTAGGTACCTTCCCAAAGTCTTTTTTGGAGACTAGTATATAATCAATTATAGACCAGGTTTGGTGGACTCTCGACAGATGTGTGTAATCCCGCTCTCCTTCATGTAGTATTCTCCATACATCTACTAGCTCTCCCATTTGGCACAAATAGCTCACCCTTCTCTTATTCCACCCTCTTCCCCCTTGTGGGTTAGATTTGTCTAATTCTGGGTTGTGTGGGCAATTAAAGTCTCCCGCTAACACTATTGGTATTTTCGGTGCAACTTCAATTTTCCGCAGCATTCGCTTAAAAAACTTATGTTCATATACATTTGGTGCATATATATTACCTATAAACATTTCTTCCCTGTTCAAACGTACATGTAAAACACAAACCTCCCCAGAGGATCGGCCTCCTCGCTTAGTATTTCCACATGAATCCCTTTCCTTATAAGGACCGCTACTCCCCTTTTCCGTCCTCCCGCCGATGCGGCATATACATGACCCACCCAATCTCTTCTCAATTTGGCATGCTCCTTTGCATTTAGGTGTGTCTCTTGCAGAAGAGCCACTCGGGCCTTCCTTTTTTCAGTGCCTGTAACACTTTTGTTCGCTTAATGGGAGTACTTATACCCCCCAAATTCCAAGTAACTATGCGCGGTTCAGGTCCCATTAATACTTTGGAGATTGGTCCTCTTTATAGCAATACAATATATCTTATTCCCTTTTGCTAGGGGTAGCCCGGCCTCAACCCCCAGTTTATTCCCCCCATACTGCATAGCTCTTTCTACAGCCAGCCTGACCCACATACCCAATTTGGTTACCGCCCGTCCTACAGCTTGTTCCTGCCTTTTATTCTCCCCCTTCCCTGTCCTCATTTCCCCTTCCCCCACCCTTCCCTACCTTCCCCTTTCTATCCCCTTAATAACCAGTTCTTAAATTCTAACCTCAGCGCTCTCAGCCGAGGTCTCAGTCCCTATTACAACACTACAGGGCCGCCTCGGCCCCCTCCCACCGGATTGATTGGTCTCCTGACTCTCACGAGGCATTTAAGGTATTAGAGTTGTTTGTCCACCCTCCTGTTTCTCCAGCAGCTAATACATTACAATTTATACAACAGTTCTTGCTGCTCTTTAACCACTTTGATCCACAGCCAGTTTCCTCACAAACTGGGTGCCGGCTCCAGCAGAACACTGTCCCATCCCGTCACGAAGTTAATACATTGCAATTTATACAAACAGTTCTTGCTGCTCTTTAACCACTTAACTCCATAGCCAGCCTCCTCACAAACTGGGCGTCAGCTCTATCATAGCGTTTTCCAGTCCCATCACAAAGTTCTTAGCCGCTTCAGCAGACGCGAATACATGATTCTGTCCTGCGTGTAGAACTCGGAGAACCGCGGGAAACACTAAGGTGAATCGCACTTTTTTCTGAAACAATTCTGTACAGATTGGGGTAAACTCCTTGCGCTTCGCCGCTACAGCCGCTGAGTGGTCCTGGAAAATTAACAGCTTCTGGTTTTCCAGCAATAAGTCACGTTTCCGTCTATACGCTTGAAGTATTTGTACTTTATGCTGAAAGTTCAAAATTTTCAGAATCACCACCCTAGGGCATTGCCGAGCTTCCATCTTCACTCCAAGCCTATGTGCACGTTCCACTTTTATTTCACCCATTAGCGAGTCCAAGCCCAGCTCCTTCGGCAGCCATTTCTCGAACAGAGGTATCAACATTTGGTCTGTAGTTGACTCTGGCACCCCTACTATCCGCAGGTTATTTCAACGAGATCGATTTTCTAGATCCCCCACTTTACTTAGCAAGGCTTCTATCTTGGTACATTGCGTTTCATTTTCCCTTGTCTGCCATCCCTCGTCGTCCTCTGTTGACGCCACTCTGTGCTCTAGCTCGTCCATACGATGGCTCATTTCTACTAGCGAAGCTCCCATCGATTCCAGCTTCGTTATAATCCGATCAAATTTGGGATCAAGTAATTTTACGACCTCTCTGGCCAAGTCCTCTGTTGCTGAGTCTACACCCTCCGTGCCCGGGGATGCCGGCTGTGCTCTGGCCGCCATCGAGACCCCAGGCCTCGAGGTTTTCTCTCGCTCTTTCCTCGTTGGCAGTGGCATCTTTTGGTCGCGTCTCTTGGAGCCTCTTCCACTGCTATTCTGCTATTCTGCTGAGGTCTTATTTCATCTTTTCTTACTCTTTCTGAGGGTTATGATTAATATTTCCCTTGATTAATCCCGAGGCGGTCCCGGAGTGAGCAGAGAAACGTCCTCACTCGCTCATGTGTCATGTGGGACTCCTCTGCATCACCTTTAAATACCATTTCAATCATGGGTAACTTCCCGATATCTTCTTCAGTAAAGACTGAAGAAAAGAATTCATTCAGTCTCTCCACTATAGACTTGTCCCCTCTTAGTGCCCCTTTTACCCATCTATCATCTAATGGTCCAACTGACCCTCTCACAGGCTTTTTACTACGAATGTGCTTGAAAAAGTCTTTATTATGCATTTTGGCTTCCACAGCAATCTTCTCAAATTCTCTTTTTTGCCTGCCTTATCAATGCCTTGCATCTAACTTGCCAGTGCTTATATTGTTTCCAGTTTTCGTCATTGGGCTCCTTTTTCCATTTCCTGAAAGATTCTTTTTTGGCTACAACAGCCTTTCTTAACTCACCTTTAAATCATGGTGGCAGTTTTTTGGACTTCCTTCCACTTTTCTTAAAGCGTAGAATACAGCTGGTCTGGGCTTCCAAGATAGTATTTTTCAACAACACCCAAGCTTGATGTAAGTCTTTAACCTTTTCAGCAACTCATTTTAGTTTTTTGTTAACTGTTTTCCTCATTTTATCATAGTCTCCCTTTTGAAAGTCAAAAGACAGTACTGTGGATTTCCTTGCCATCCTTCCTCCATTAATGAACTCAAATGCGATCACATTATGGTCACTATTACTAAGTGGCTCGAACACCTTATCTCTTGTGTACCAGATCTTGTGTACCATTAAGGACTAGGTCAAAAATGGCTTCCCCTCTTGTCGGTTCATTTATTTCATCTATAAACTTTATCTCCCTAGCATGCTGTGCCATGACACTAACCCAGTCGATACCAGGGTAATTGAAATCACCCATTATTATTATGGAGATGTAACTTTTGTTAGCTTCACTGATTTCTTTGAGCATTTCATCATCCATTTGTTCATTCTAGCCAGGCGGTCAGTAGTATACCCCCACTGCCACCATCTTCCCCTTTTTACATTGAATTTCAATCCATAGAGATTCTACCGGGTATTTTTTTCCTGCAACACTTTAATCCTGTGTGACTCAATGCCCTCTCTAACATAGAGCGCAACCCCTCCACCAATTTGATCTATTCTATCATTGCAAAATAATTTGTACTCGGGTATCACAGTGTCCCACTGATTGTCCTCCTTCCACCAGGTCTCTTAGATACCAATCATATCTAACCTCTCATTTAGTGCTATATATTCTAGCTCTCCCATCTTATTTTTTGGACTTCTAGCATTTGCATATAAGCATTTTAGAGGTTGGCCTTTATTCATATTAATCAGGTTATCGGTAGACAGGGAATCTTTAAGCTCTGTCTCCTTGTACTTAAGGGCATTTGAGTTACTTTTCTCTTTATTAGAACCTCTCTGTCAATATGCCCTAACTTCAATCTTTTGCTAGTATCCTTCATGGATACATCGTTCTGAACCATGCGCTCTTGGGCAGCTGTCGGCTTTCTCCAATTATCTAGTTAAATGCTGCTCTATCTCCTTTTTAAAGATTAATGCCAGCAGCCTACTTCCATCCCAGTTAAGATGGAGCCCATCCCTTCGGAAGAGCCCCTCCTTTCCCCAGAATATTCCCCATTTCCTAACAAATCCAAAACCCTCTTCTTTGCACCATCATCTCATCCATGCATTGAGACTCCGGAGCTCTGCCTGCCTTTTGGGTCCTGCGCATGGAATGGGAAGCATTTCTGAGAATGCTACCCTGGAAGTTCTGGATTTCAACTTCCTACCTAAAAGCCTAAATGTGGCCTCCAGAACCTCCCTATCACACTTTCCTATGTCATTGGTACCAACATGTACCAAGACAGCAGACTCCTCCCCAGTGCTATCTAACGCCTTGTCTAGGTGGCGTGTGAGGTCTGCTATCTTTGCCCCAGGCAGGTATGTTTCCAGGTGATCCTCACGTCCACCAGCCATCCAGCTATCCACATGCCTAATGATTGAATCATCAACTATAACGGTCATCCTAACCCTCCCTTCATGGGCATATGACCGTGGAGAAATCTCCTTGGGGCAAGAGGGTTTTATATCACCTGGAGGAACCAGTCCTAGCTATAGGATCATGTTCTGCCACATCAGAGTGATGCTTTCCTGTCACATGACCTCTCTTCTCCATGGCAACAAGTAAGTTGCCAGACTGGAGGTGGGACTTCAGTACTACGTTCCTGTAGGTCTCGTCTATATACTTCTCTGTCTTTCTTATGTCCTCCAAGTCTGCTACTCTAGCCTCCAGAGATCAGACTCATTCCCTGAGAGCAAAAAGCTCCTTGCACCTAATGCACACTTAAGACCGCTCACCAACTCGGATAAAATCATAGATGTGCTACTCAATTCAAAAGACTGGAAAACCCCTATCTTGCTTCTGGACTGCTGTCTGCATCTTAGTTTTAAGGGTTTGTTCAGATATTAAAGTTGTTTGCTTACTTAGGTTTGCAGGATATACTTATACTAATACAAGTATATCTTATATGTTAAATGGACTTTGTTCACCTCAAGAATAATTCATCTCAATTTCTTAATAAATGTCTTCCTGATAAGGATAACCAGCCGCATCTGAAAGTGATTATGGGCACCTCCCCCCTTTAATAGGTTTAAGAATCTATAAAGCTAAGATTATCTCAGGGGTGGGTGGAAGTCAGAGTGGGAGGGAGGGAAGGAAGACTTGATGAAAATCCCACTTTTCCTTTGAAAAGAAGTCTAGACTCGCTTATCCAGACAGGTTTGGAGATAGGATATCTAACTAAAAAAGAATCAGATTTTATGACAGTACAACATCCAATCATCTCGACTATTTACATTCTACCAAAGTTCTATAAATCGTTTACAAATCCTCCTGAATGCCCAATTATATCAGTGATTGGTTCCCTTTTTGAATCTATTTCTCAATTCTTGGATGTTCTGCTTAGGCAATTTGTAAATGTAATCCCATCTTATGTAAGAGATTCCTCACATATTATTCAAATATTGGAACAATTTGAGGGATATCATGACTAATTGACTCTATTTACTTTGGATATAGTGTCTCTTTACACTAACATCCACAGATACTGTAGAGTCTATCCCTATTCTTGAGTGTGTCCTCCTAGAGAGGACAGAACATAAGAGATTCTTAAGGGATTCCTCGTACAATTAGCAGAATTGACTTTCACTGACAATTATTTTTGTTTCTGTAGTAATTTTTACAAGCAAATCAAGAGAGTAGCAATGGGGTTGGTAATGGCACCAGATATTGCCAACCTATATGTAGTAGATTTTGAGAAATCATTTCTCATAAGACATCCCTTTGAGACAAATATCAAGCTGTGGAAGAGATATATAGATGATGTATTGCTCATTTAGGAAGGCAATGACACCATCTTAGAGAAGTTCTTTAGATGAATCAATACTTTGGACATAAACTTACAATTTCAAGCCATTTTTTATCTGTAAGAAATACCCTTTGTGGACATTTTGATAAAGAAGGATTCTGGAGGTTTCATTACAGACCTTTATAGGAAACAAATGTATTGTAACCAATTGCTACATTATGACAGTTTTCACAACCAGTCACTAAAGGACAATCTTCCTATTAGCCATTTCTTAGGATCAAAAGGATTTTTTACAAACCCGATGATTTATCAACAGAGGATATCCTAGGAAATGCAATGAGCAGGCATACAATAGGGCAAAGATGTCCAATTGCCCTTCCCTCTTAAACAAATCTATTGATGTACAGAAAAGAGGGTCATCTGTCCTTTGATTTTCTCAAACTTGTCTAAGGTCATTAGGGAAGAGTGGCACATCCTACAAACTTTTCCTACATTCTGCACCTGGTCAGTTACAGTGGCACACAAAAGGAATGATAACCTCACCAATTAATTGGTATCATCTGCCCTGCCTATAAGATCCTTGTTACCCAAGGTTGTTGGACATTTTAGATGTGGACAGTGTTCTGTTTGTGATCATGTTCTGGTCATAAAAAGTTTTTTATACATCAAAGACCCAGAGGAAATATTTTCTGATGGATTTTTCAAATTGTGAGACAGATGACGTCATCTATACGATTGTCTGACCCTGTGACCAGATATGTATCAGGAAAAAACAAGCTCAATATTCAGACGTGAATAATAGAGAACAGTTGTCTGAAAAGAGATCTGTTTGATAAAGCATTAGTCCAACACTGGAAAGAAATGGATCATAAGATATCTGATTTGAACTTCTTTGATATAAAGAGGGTTAAGCAAACTTGGAGAGGAGGAGATGACAAGGTTCTCTTGTGCATGGAGCAGAGATACATTTTCCAAATGGATTCTCTGACCCCTTTGGGTCTGAACCAAGATATAGGGGGATGTTTACTAAAACGCGGTAAAGTTACCAGCGGTAAGGGCAGCATTAAGGTACCTGAAGCCATATAAGGCACTGGGCAGGTACGGGGCGTTCTGGCGTAAAGGGAGCAATGGGCCGTTTAATGCACATTAACAGGGCGCCTTGGCTGTTTAACACACGTTAACGAGACATTGCACATTAAGGTGACAAGCATGCACCTTAGGGCAGATTAAGGCTGACAAGGCGCCCTAAGGGCTGTAAGGCTCCCTGACTTAAGGCGCCCAAACTTAAAGCGCCTTAACTTAAGGCACCTTAAGTCAAAGCGCCCTAAGGGCTGTAAGGTGCCTTAACCTAAGGCACTTTAAGTTAGGGCGCCTTAAAGCCCTTAGGGCACCTTGAATTAAGGTGCCTTAGGTTAAGGCGCCTTGGGTTAAGGTGCCTTAGGTTAAGGTGCCCTAAGTTAAGGTGCCCTAAGAGCTGAAAGGTGCCCTAACATAAGGTGCCCTAAGGATCGTCAGGTGCTTTAAGCTGACAAGCATGAACTGTAAGGCATAAAAACAGCTATAACCCTAACACTGGATAGAGCACCAAGGAAAGGCAATGAACAAGTGATGGAACGAAGGAGGAGTGGGAGCTGATGGACTTTCCATATCTGCGGGCATCTCATGTGGCAGCCGGTAAAGTGGACATACATGTTAGAGGTAGCTGTACTGATACACAGGGTGTTGCCAATGTAAAGTGCTGCAATGACAGTGGGTGGCAGAGGATGGGAATACGTGTCCCCCAGTGGAGGCAGGATATTTGCAATGATAGGAGGACAGAGGAGTAGTGGTGCCGTGCAGATCAGGCACAGGAGAGGCAAGCACAAAGAGCTGCATTGCAGAAAAGGGGACCAGTGCAGGACATAGGGTAGCAGCCTGCACAAGAAGACAGGACTGTACACAGCTTACAGAGGCAGATAGATGGGCTGAAGGATGGTTGGCAACTGAGGTGAGGGTGTTATGGGCTGGCAGCACAGATCTGTAGAGACATGACTGTTACAGGCATGAAAATGATTTGAATAGGACACGCATAAAAAAAGAGAACAAAGAGGAGTTGAACCTGTGACCCTTGCATAGGGAGTTACTGCACTAACCAGTAGGCTACACCTCCACAGTTCTTTACATAGCAATGACTGGATACAGAAAGACTGCAGCTCACCGCACAAAATGTCTGCTGTGTGTGCCAGGATAGGGTAGCCCACCAGTACCCATGATGCAATGCACATGCCCGAACAGCAGTCTACAGCTGATCACCGAATTGAGAATGCACCTCTCCAGCACCTCAGCTTGATAAGAAGAACTGCAGGTTCTGTGGTCACTCTGGTGAGGATAGGCGCCCAGCACCAGGTCCGCAGTACCTATGGTGGTAGAGATGGGTTGTGCTGCAGATCTCCATCATTACCAATGTATGTCAAGTGTTACCTGCAGTGGAACCTAAAGATACCCTGTGTCCATCTGTATGTTCCAGTCACATCTAGCCCTGATGGACCAGAACCCACCCAGAATACTGCATATCTAGTGTTACAATGCAGCTGCCATCAGGGGCGGCCCAAGGGGGGTGCGGGGCCATGTGCGGAGACTTGGTGCGGGGCCTCATTTGCATAAAAGTCCTAATTTGCATAAATATTTGCATAATGTTACCATATACTAACTTTTAGTAAATATGCCTCTTAATGAGTGTATGGATAAAGAAAGACTAAAAGATTTCTACATTACTATAATCCAGTGCCAACCGCCAGACACATTAGGAACTACTACAAACACTGCCCATTTAGAACCCATAGCAAACCCGCCGTATCCTAACAGCACTACCAGGACTCACAAAGCACCATACTCTACCTATCAAAAGGAAACACTGCAAATATTAAACCAATACATTTCAGAGAATGACAATACATGACCTACTGGGGAAAGAGAACAAGTGGCAATGTCAAATAGGAATTACATAAACAGAATACCACAACTCAGTTACACATGCAGAACATAGACCATCACCAAACAAGGAATCACAATTTAGAAATTGGAAGACAATAATTAAACTGGGAACCCCAAAAGCCAAACTTGGAATGTACAACAACACTGTAGAAATAAAACTATAAATTAATTTCCTCTTGTACTAAACAAAGTGCAGATGTTAATGATGCACATTTCCCAGAGCTGACATATTCCAATTAATAAATTCAAAATAAAGAGATATTTTTCTACCTTTTGTGCATTTTTTTTCAGCTGCAATTGCTCCAGCCACTTTCTTCTGGTTTCTTCATGTCTTCTGCTAACTGTCCATCGTCTGCTGTCCATTTGTCCTTTCTTCTCTCCTAGTTTTTTCCATTCTCTCTCTACATCTGCTTTAACATACTAATCTTTCTCCTTTTGCTCTTTCCTCATTCCTATTTCATCCACTCAAATTTTACCCCTCCATCCTCAATCCCCACTTACTCTCCCAATACCCGGCCAATTGTAGATTTTTCATACCTCCCACACAAAATATTTTTCCCCTCTCCATTTTACTCTCCCAGCCCCATCCCATTCTAATCCTCCCCCAACATCAGCTCCCTTCTAGTTCCAGCCTCACCCAGCATCCATTCCCTTCTAGTCCCTGCATCAGCCCATTTCCAGTCCTAGCCCCCCATCAGCCCATTTCCAGTCTTAGCAACCTCCCAACCCAATACCAGTCCTAGCCCCCCCATCAACCCACTTCCAGTCCTAACCCCCCATCACCCCATTTTCAGTTTAAGCCCCCCTATAACCCATTACCAGTCCTAACCCCCTCAGCCTACTTCCAGTCCTAACCCCATCAGCCCATTTCCAGTCAGCCCTCCATAGCCCATTGCCAGTCCTAACCCCCCCATCAGCCCACAGCCCATTACCAGTCCGAACCCCAGCAGCCCACCTCAAGTCCTAACCCCTCCCCATCAGCCCATGTCCTGTCCTAGCCCCCCATAGCCCATTATCAGTCCTATCCCCCCCATAGCCCTTTACCAGTCTGCACCTATCAGACTAGAGCCCATTACCATTCTTAACCCCCCCATAGCCCATTACCAGTTCTAAACCCCCCCAACAGCCCTCAGCCCATTACAAGTCCTAACCCCATCAGCCCATTTCCTGTCCTAGCCCCCCATAGCCCATTATCAGTCCTAACCCCCCCACAACCCATTACCAGTCCTAACCCCATCAGTCCACCTCAAGTCCTAACCCTTCCCCATCAGCCCATTTCCTGTCCTAGCCCCCCCATAGCCCATTATCAGTCCTAACCCCCCATAGACCATTACCAGTTCTAACCCCCCCCATAAGCCCACAGCCCATTACCAGTCCTAACCCCATCAGCCCACCTCCAGTGTTAACCCCCCATCAGCCCATTTCCAGTCCTAGCCCCCCATAGCCCATTACCAGTCCTAACCCCCCCAACAGCCCACAACCCATTAACAGTCCTAACCCCATCACCCCACCTCCAGTCTTAAACCCCCCCCATCAGCCCATTTCCAGTCCTAGCCCCCCATAGCCCATTACCAATCCTAACCCCCCCAACAACCCACCTCAAGTCCTAACCCCTCCCCATCTGCCCAGTTGCGGTCCTAGCCCCCCACAGCCCATTACCAGTCCTAACCCCATCAGCCCACCTCAAGTCCTAACCCTTCCCCATCAGCCCATTTCCTGTCCTAGCCCCCCCATAGCCCATTATCAGTCCTAACCCCCCCATAGACCATTACCAGTCCTAACCCCCCATCAGCCCACAGCCCATTACCAGTCCTAACCCCATCAGCCCACCTCCAGTGTTAACCCCCCCATCAGCCCATTTCCAGTCCCGCGGGGCCCCCTCTGCCTGGCTGAGTCCCTCCCTCTGCGATGGCTGAGCCCCTCTGTGCCGGCTTTCAGATTCGCGAAGGGAGTGTCTCCCTCGCGTCTCTGTTAAGCCCGCAGGGGCTGATGGGAAATTTCCCATTTGCCCCTGCAGGCTTAACAGAGACACGAGGGAGACACTCTCCCTTCGTGAATCTGAAAGCTGGCACAGAGGGGCTCAGCCGTCGCAGAGGGAGGGAGGGACTCAGCTGGGCAGAGGGGGCCCTGCGGGACACTCCATTCTGCCGCGGCGGCAGCGGCAGTGGTAGCAGCCAGCTTTTTTTTTTTTTTTTATTTAATTTTGAAAAAAAGCAGAATGTTCTTTGCACGGGGCCCCCTGAAACGCAGGGCCCTGTGCAAAAAACATTCTTGCTCAATGGACGGGCCGGCCCTGGCTGCCATGACCACCTATTATCAGAACATAAGACCATAAGATATGCCATACTGGGTCAGACCAAGGTCCATCAAGCCCAGTATCCTGTTTCCAACAGTAGCCAATCTAGGTCATACGTACCTAGCAGTTTCCCCAAAAGACACAGATTCCACAATGCTTGTACTGGGTCAAGCATTGATATCCTGGGTCCCTTCTTAATAATGGTTTATGGACCATTCCTCCAGGAACTTGTCCAAACCTTTTTTAAACCCAGCTACACTAACAGCCTTTACTACATCCTCCAATAACAAATTCCAAAGTTTGATTACACGTTGAGTGAAAATATATTTTCTTTTATTAGTCTTAAATAGTTTACCATGTAACTTCATTGCATGTCCCCTAGGGGGATGTTTACTAAAAACCGGAAATGTGCGCACCGCAAAAGAGCGCACGGAAACGCGGCACTGAAATGCTAATAAACGCCCCGCACACGTGCGTGTCATCCCCGCAAAGGTGCGCGGCACACTAACGGGCCCCGTACAAGTGCGGGCCCGCAAATGTCCGATAGAGGCGTGGAACGGCTAAAGGAGGGCGGAGGAAGGCTCCGGAGGGGCGGAGAGACGGGGTCAATGGGTGGAGAGTGGGAGGGGAGAGGCTCCCCGCACAGTATCGGGCCCGAATTTGCATGTAAAAACTACCGCGAGGGAAACACTCGCGGTAGAAAGCATTTAAAGGGAAGAGAAACCATTTCCGTCAGCAATGTACAGGAAAACCTGGGAAACCAGCAAAACGTGAGCAGTGTGATACATGTGCACAGCACAAAAGTGCAAATAAAAATAGAAAATGACCACAACAGAAACTATTAAAAATAGTAATTCAGCTGGGGAACAGTTATAGTGATGGGCAAATACAGAAAACACACCCAGCAAAGCTCCAGAAAAAAGAAATGAATTTTGGAAGGGTTTACGGAGCGGAGACTCTTCCAAAAAACATTTCCTTTTGTGGAGCTTTCCTGGGAGTGTTTGCTATGGTTGCCCATTAATATCACTGTTGCCCAGCGTGGTGATATTTTGTCCCCCATTTCCCGTGGTCATTTCCGGGGTTTATGTGCACGTTTGTCACCATACAGGGTGCATATGCCCACAGTAAATTTGCGTAGAGCAGGGTTTGTGACTCCATCCTGCCAGGCTTACTACCTCCAGGGGCTGCACTGTCTATGTGGCCATAGTGTGGTGCAGCAGACAGAGTCAGTACCTTGAGGGTCAGAGGTTCAAAGCCCAGCTGGGGCACTTGCCAGCCCAGTCCCTATATTTTACCCACCACTAAACACAGATAGCGCAGACACCCCTGTATTGCAGGGGACATAAGCATGGGGAAAACACCCATATTTTACCCAACAACGCACACACACCACAACAATGGGCATTACCCACAGCCAAGTACCCCAAATGCAGTCCCGTACTGCCACATTCCAATCAGGTCACCTGCTTTTTATGGGAGAAGCTCATGCCAGCATGTTGGCGGATGAGTACATGTGGTGCAGGGGGCAGTGGCTGCTAGCGACAGAAGACAGAGGCCTAGCCATGTGCAGGCTGGCACAGTCCACAGCAACAGACAGGCCCTGCCGGATCCACAGTCATGGACTATCCAGGGGATTCAGCCAAGCTGTGGCTACATGGTGGTGCAGTGCACAAAGACAGTGCATGTAAGAACAGAGGGTCACAGGTTCAAAGACCAGCTGGAGCTACTGGTAATCCTGCCCACATATTTTCCCCACAAATAAACAGTGACAGTAAGGACACACCTTTGGTGACAAGGACATATGCAATGGTAATACGTCTATCTTTTACCCCACTGAGCACAGACACCATGAACAGGGGCAGAACCTACAGCAGAATCCCCCAAATGCAGTCCTGGTGGGCCACACACCAGTCAGGTTCCATGCTGCCACTCATACAAATGCCTGTGCTGTATATCTATGCACCACCCCCACGGCATGTAGATGTAGCTCATGCATATTCATGAGGGACAGCAGGAAGACCCGAACAGTGTGATGCAAAACTGGGCTGGAGTGGGGAAGCGCTGCCGTAAAGCAGCAGCCAACAGGGGCAGACACACCCACACCCACACCCACACCCACAGGCCCCATTGGCCAATGTCTCCTGTAGAGGCAGAACATTGGACCCTGCGTGCATCTCCCAATATCAGCTGCTTGGACTGCCCTGTATGGTGTCTGTTCCCCAGTAGGACTGGGGGTTTGATGGTCCACTTTGCTGCGAGGGGGGGGGGTGGTTCTTTGACCACCTAGGGGTTCCCACTAACTGAGACAGACAGAGATATCCAACATGTTTCTGCAGCACCTTCCTATCTCACAGGTTAGTACTGTTTTGGAGCTCTGTCATGGCCTCATCCAGCCATGTCTGGTGTTGTGGACCTGGTCCTGGCCGCCACATCACACCCTCAGGGTGAGCACAGTACCCGTACAATGTGACGGTGTGTAGCTACTCTTTGCTGGTAGTCCACCCGCTCAGGACCCCCTACCAGGCCGAGGTGCTGTGTGGGTGCACATGGACAATTCCCCCTACCAGGCCGGGTAGCTGTTGGGGTGCATTCCCCATCTTGTGTGCATCTGTGGACAGCTGATTTGCATGTGCAGTGCATCATGGGTACGGGTGGCCTAACCCTATCCTGTCTACAACAGCAGACTGTCTGTGGGGTGACGTGCAGGCTCTCTGCAGCCAGCCAGCTAGGGGCTTGCTGTCAGCTATAGAGCCGTAGCCCAATGGTTATGTCACTCCCTGTACAGCCAGAGGTCATGGGTTCAAACCCACAGTGGGGCCCTTTGATAGGGCTGTCCACAGCTTTTTTTTTATTTACTGTACATATGTCTATGCCGGCAAAACCACACACAGCTTACTATACCCATTAGGTGCCTCTGAGGGTGCTTTATAGGGCGCCCTATAGGCCACCTTATGGTTGCCATCCATATAGGGTGCACTATACATTATCCTGTGTCGCAACATACATGGTGCCCTATAGGGGACATTCTAGGGTGCCTTGGCGGACAGTGCACTGTAACATGTGCCTTACGGGCATCCGTATGTTAACACACTGTGAGAGCGGGTTTACTAGTGGTGGGAAATAAAATATAAATGGAAGGCCTCCTACAGCACTCCTCACCATGATACATACTGCCCCAGCCAGCCTTGTTCACTGGGCACAGTGAGAGGTTGAACCCCTGGCCCCTGCACCATTGGTCAGTGTCCTAACCATTGTGCTGTGGCTCTGTTCCTGTGTTTGTGCATCTGCACGCAGCCTTGTAGCCATCAGCGCGCCATCTTGTGGCGCACTAAATTAACAGCGCGCAGCCTTATGCCGCTCAACATGGATATGCCCCTAAAATAATGCCTCAGCCAGCTGTCTTCAATGGGCACTGTAGGGAATTGAACCCATGATCCCTGCACGAGTGGTCAGTGTCTTAACCATTGTGCTATGGCTCTGTTCCTGTTATTTGCACATCAGCGCGCCACTTCTCCCTCCCACTATTGGACTGCCCCCTCACACATCAGTGCGCCGCCTTCTGCCCACCGGCTCGCCGCCTTCTGTTGCCCACCAGACGCATACAGCTAGTCCTCACTTAACGACCTACCTGTTTAGCGACCGCTCGCACTTGCGACCATCGCTTCGCCGTTACGACCGCTCACACTTACGACCATATCACCGACGGTGAGCGGTCGTAACGGCGAAGCGATGGTCGTAGGTGCGAGCTCTCACAGTCATTCCTGCTTGTTCATGTTTTCCCTCATCTGTCCTGGTGTTCCCTTTTATCAGGTATGTCTGCACTTGCTTTTGTCAGCGTCGATTTCTCCTGCGCAGGATCCCATAAGCTGAAGTATGCCTTTCCTCGCTTAACGACCAATTCGCTTAACGACCGGGTCGTTGTAACGGAACTCGGTCGTTAAGCGAGGAATGGCTGTACTGCAGTATCTGGGACTTGTCATCAATCTGCCACAGTAGTTTCCTGATGTCAGGCTCACCGGTCTGTAGTTTCCCGGATCACCGCTGGAACCCTTTTTAAAAATTGGCGTTACATTGGCGATCCTCCAATCTTCAGGTATTACAGATGATTTTAATGAAAATTCACAGATTACTAATAGCAGGTCTGCAATCTCATATTTCAGTTCTTTCAACACCTTTGGATGTATACCATCCGGCCTAGGTGATTTGCTACTCTTCAGTTTATCTAATAGTTGTAATACATCTTCCCGATGTATCGATATTTCCTTCAATTCTTCCACACCTTTAAATACCACTTCAGTGATGGGTAACATCCCTACATCTTCCTCAGTAAAGACCGAAGCAAAGAATTCATTCAGTCTATCTGCTATCGCCTTGTTGCCTCTTGGTGCCCCTTTAACCCCTCTATCATCTAATGGACCAACTGACTCTCTGACAGGTTTTTTGCTACGATTGTACTTGAAAAAGTCTTTATTTCGTGTTTTTCTTCCACAGCAAGCCTTGCAAGTTTTTGCCTGCCTTACCAATGCCTTGCATTTGACTTGCCAATGCTTGTGCTGTTTCCAGGTTTCGTCGTTTGGCTCTTTTTTCCATTTCTTGAAGGATGCTTTTTTGGCAACAACAGCCTCTCTGACCTCACCTTTAAACCATGCTGGCAGTTTTTTGGACTTCCTTCCACTTTTCTTAAAGCGTGGAATACAGCTGGTCTGGGCTGCCAAGATAGTATGTTTCAACAACACCCAAGCTTGATGTACGTCTTTAACCTTTGCAACTGCTCCTTTTAGTTTTTTTTGCATGTTCACAGAGCAGCTATTGCACCCAGAGTTGGGACATACAGCACAGACACCCAGCAGTTGCCTCAGTGATTGGGCCTCAGAACAGAGAGCACACATATATCAGTAGAGACAGGTATTATTTAGCACTGTGTGGAAACATAGCTGTGCCATGGTCACTGCTCGGTCAGAGTGAGAGTGTCCTCCCAGCATGACATGCTGTGGCCACTCTGTCCATGCAGGCGGTGGTCGGGCACTACGATGTCCCAGCCATTGCTCTACCTCTGATGCAGATGCATCCTGTCCAATCTGTCCTGTCTGGGCCATACCCACAATACCTTGCTCCTCAGTATGCACATTTGCAGGCTAATGCTGGAAACAGTGTACGCATTGTGAGGCCAGTGAGGAGTAGGAAACCACAAAACAATGGATAGACATACACTCCTATTGCAGCACTGTGCAAAGATAGGGATGGTTGGCAACCCTGCCCTCCACACTGGTCCCAATCACAGTGCAGGGATTGCTGAGGTGTGCTAATTGTGCAGGAACTGGTAGTAGTGCTCTGGTGATAACTGCTGCTCCATGTGCCAGAGCCAACAGCCTGACTGGTGTGGAGCCTGTACTTACATTAATGGTGACAGCAATGCTTGTCTAGGGTCATTTATAAATATTGTAAAAAGCAGCAGGCCCAGCACAGATCCCTGGGGTACTCCACTATTCACCTTTCTCCATTGAGAAAATTTGACATTTAGCACTACTGTCTGCTTTCTGTCTTTTAACCAGTTCCTGATCCACTATGACTTTTTAATTTCCTATCCCTCCTATCCCATGACTTTTTAATTTCTGCAAGAATTTCTTATGGGGGACCTTGTCAAAGGCTTTCTGAAAATCCAAATATACTATATCGACTGTGTCCTCACTGCACAACTCCAGAAGGAAGCTTTCTTTGGCATGATGCAGTACTACGCTGAGCATTAGCAGTAGATTTGAGAGACTGTGATCATACTCCACATACTCTGGCTTAGAAGTGAGGTTCATGACTGTCATGCAAAATTAAGCCATTTGGAGAAAATGTCCCGACACTATCATTGATAACATAGCACAAGGAAGGAAAAGCTTAAAAACTTTTTATTCGATACTTGAATGAGATTGTGTGCCAAAGACCCAACACAGGCTGTGTATTGTCACACCTTCATCAGGGGTATTGGCATACTCAAAGAGTATCTTATATCTCTTCAATCTCTTCATATAAAACGCTTAAAACTTTACAGCACTGCTAATACTGTGCCACACAGACTCAACCGCGATCACACACTGAATTCTGCTTCTTTCATATAAGAATACTCTTTGAGTATGCCAGTACCCCTGATGAAGGTGTGACGAAACACGGCCTGTGTTGGGTCTTTGGCACGCAATCTCATTCAAGAATCGAATAAAAAGTTTTTAAGCTTTTCCTTCCTTGTGCTACATTTTTGGACTTGATCTCCTGGTTTTTGTGGCACAGTGCTACTTTGTTGGCCGACACTATCATTGTACAGTTACCGGGGCTAGTTGTCAGACAGCAAGTACTGAGGATAGGTACCACTGTCTGCACATGGCTGGGGCATGACAGAGATGCCCTTTCCTGCTATGTCAACGCTGGTTGCAAAACACATCCAAGATCATAAGGCACAATCTGTTGGCACAATGCCAGCTGCAGCAGAGTAAGGGCAGATATGCATCCCATATGCTGTTACCTATGCTCCTTCTCTGACACAGAGGCAGGTCTTGAACCAGTGACTCCCAGGCTTTGAAGCATGAAACATCCTGCTACTGCACCACTATCCCCAGAGTATAATCACACCATCTACACCTGAACCAGCCCATTTCCAGACCCCTTTCACTGCAGTGACACTGTCCCCTCCTTTACCACCGACCCCTCTGGCCCTGCTGTGGGGACCCCACCCCAGGTACCATGCACATTGACAGGTTGCCTGGTGCCTGTGGATATGATGGCTCTTATGATGTGTGGCAGCATCTCGCAGAGCACATGTTCTTGTGAATACTTAGCAACACTCCCCATTGTTGGGATGCTCTGTAAGACAGCACAGTCCCCCTCAACATCCTTGCCATGCTCCCTAGTGTCTCCCTCAGCTTGGAGGGTGAGGGCTGTCTGGACAACAATGTAGCTGCAAGCATAGGGTGCTATCCTGGTGAACACATGTTCACTGTTCCATGGTTTGGAATTTCAGACAGGCCAGGATATCTGACAGTTGTCCAAAATGGAATGTGTAGCACTGCTTCCAATGGTTGACATATGAGGCTACACATACAATACTGCACATCATTGCTAAATTGCATGTCTGAGGTGCTGCAACCTCTAACACCTGGAACTGAGCAATGTGTCTCCTCAACATAGCCACACCCACATTTTGTCTTGCCAAGCCTGTGCATGTAGGACCATGGGGATGGCAGGCAGCAGTTTACAATGTCAGTGAGGTTTCCTCATGGTGGCTTGGGTGTGAGAAACTGAGTACTGTTCCTGAAGGGTCATGAGTTCAATTCCCACTATGGCAGTCTGCTATGTCAGGTCAAGAACTGTTCAAATCATGGTTGTACTCTACCTGTGGTGTGATGGTACCCAGCCACCACGAGCTATGACATTTTGGCATGTGCTATCAGCTGCCCCCACAAGCCTCTTATTAAGAGCCATAGCACTCTTTTGGGCCCTTTGCATGCCATGCAGCTAACATTTCCATACTGATTGGTGCAAGCGAGAGTCCGCTATATGCATAGATGGGGAGTGCATGTGTGCACTGCTAGAGGGTTACAGGGCAGCAGACCTACCATTTGGCCTATGATGATGCAAGTGCCTATTATTGGGAGCTGCACATTGAGGGCATGAACATATGTGCATCTGGCAAAACAGAGTTGTCTGACCGTAGTATATGTCCCTTTCTGGGTGACAGAGTTGTGGGAAGACTTGGGTATGGGCAACTGAAAGGAAGTCACAGTGCAGTGACAAGCCTCTACACACATGTCAGGGAACAAGGGGCAGTAATGTAGGTGATGAGGCAGGAGCCCAGGGCACGTCGCACAGGGCTGCAGTTCTGACAAGCTCCAGAGGTGCCTCTGGGGTTCTGGAGCCTCAAATGATTCAGCAGCCCCCTACCACTGCTCAATGGTACTGTTGTGAGGCATGGGCTGCACTCCCTCATGCTGCTTCCCTGGTCAGTCACCTGGGTGGCATACCTTGTACCTCCTCTTAGGGCTATAGCTCCCCTTCACTTCCTATTCCTCTCCACACAGCACTCCAGTGCCCAAAGGTTGTGTGTCACGCTGTGAGTGCACACAGCAATCCGCCTTCCTGTGCTCTTGTCCCAGACTGCTCTGCTAGACATACACCACTGTGCCTTGACCAGCAGCGATATACCTCATATGCTACAGGCATATATATTGGCCTAGTGGCCAGTGTACAACCCACCCATACCTGTCCTACGGAACCCAGTTTGGCTGCCTGGAGCATGGAAACATTCCACAGCAGCTGACACCTCGGCATACCCATGCTGTGATGGTGGCATTGGGAAGCAGCTTGGGGTACAGGCGTTTTGTCATGCCATACGTGATATTCCACTTCCTGATTTCTTTGTTAAGCATACAATAACCAATATTCCACTTACCTGGTTTTCTTTGTTACCCGTGCAATAGCCAATATTTCACTTACCTGGTTTTCTTTGGTAAGTGGGCAATACGCTGAATATCCATGGTTAGCCTCTTCTACAGATATGGCGGCTCCTGGCACCCATCATTAGCGCTGATAATCATCTTTCCTATGCATGATTCTTAGGTGGGTTTCTCTTATCCTTTTGGGCAGGGGCATTTCCCGGGGCATGGCCTCATAACTGCATATTATAAAAACCTTGCCTTCCATCTTCCTTGCGGTTTGACATTTGGATGCCAGAGCCAGCACACATGGCTATGAAATGCACCCATAAGGCAAATTTCACACCCATCAGAGACCGACATGGCCCTGGGGCTCATCATGAAGGAGCATGCCACCTTCATGGGCTCTGAGAATGCCAGAATACAATAGTGTGGCAGGCAGGAGATGCTCGCAAGGTGAATGCTGTGCATCACCAAAACTGGGATGTGGAGGACCTGAAAAAAAGTGGCGGGTGGAACAGCAGCGTGCAAAGGAAAAGAAAGGCAGCCACCAGCAAACTGCCACCTGAGTGGCAAAGATTACTGAGCCCCTGGAAGAGCATGTACTACAATTCATGGATGACATTACCATCACTGGCATTGCGGGTCATGATAGCTGTGTTCCTGCCACACAAGACGGTGAATAGCTCCTGCTCCCTGGCTGATATGTAACATGCTAGATTGCTTTGCCAAGTGGCACAGGGTGCTGGGTTGTTAACCATACTGCTGTTGCATGCCTGACATTCCGTTTCCTATGTATCACCGCCTACCCTTTTCCTTACCCCTGGCCCCAGCAGGCTATCCACCATGTACCAATGTCTCGTTGTGCCATCCTCCATGCCCTCTTCTTGACTGCCATCTCACTGTTACTCGCTCACCTGGCCATTCCTCCCCCCCCCCCCACCTGTTCATAGACAGAGACTTAGGTGTGTTGTTATGTGCCTCATTGTGGGATCAGGGAGTGGTTTATTTTACTATCAGGGGAAGAATAGTATAGTGTAATTATGCCACTGTTGTCCCTTGGCAGATGATGCCATATCCTCCAGCTGTGTCTGGGACTCCATCCTGTGCATCCAGAAACACTTCAGAGCTCTTCCCTCATAGGCAATGTGACTCATATCTGCAAAAACACGGTTGGAGTCTCAGTTATGAGTAAGGGGTACAACTCCACAGTAAGTTTTATGGCATGTTTGGGTATGCATAGGTGTGAGGGACGTCAGGGCTCTTTTCAGCGTTTGCTCACTGTGCCTTGGGCATATGTGCTGTACACACAGGTGAGCAGACAGTGTCATGTAACCCTTCCCTCTTGCAGCCTGCTTCTTGCTGTGTTTGGCTGCTGATAGCTGGCTGCCAACTTGGGCATATGCTGCGGGAATCTGTGGCAGGCAGGTGCTATGCACATCTACCCTTTGTAGCTTTACAGGCCACATGCAAAACCTAGACAGACATGCATTCTACCTCTCACATCTATCTAAAGCATGGATACAGCTCCAGAGGCAGGAAGCTGCCTTGGGGCCACTGGCCCCTCTTTTATCAGGGCTGGTGCGCACTCAGTGCATTTCACTCCCCTGTTTCCCTTGGCTAGTACCAAGGAACTGACCTGTGTAACTCTTGCTCTCCTACAGGACCAGCCAGAGCCAGGACCATAGCAGCCTGCAGTGGCTCAAGCAGAAGGCATCCAACCAGAGAGTGGCAGCTCCAGTGCTCCTGCAGCTGCAGCACTAGTACCTCAGACAACCCCCATTTGTAACCAAGAGGGCTGCTACTGCTGGAAAGAAACCTAAACTTGTACCCTCCTTAGACATTCTCTAAATCTTGGGGACAAGGGAATTTGGAGTAAAATTGATAAAATCTATGCATTTTAAAATTCATTACTTTATTAAGTCAGTTAGGGCATAGTACTACAATCCAGCTTTCAATTAAATTAAAACCAGTTAGTATAAGAATCCAGCTTTCAATGAAATTACAGTCAGCTGGGGCTTAGAATAAAAAGTCAGCCATCAATTAAATTAAAGCCAGTTAGGACTTAGTATTACAAGCCAGCTTTCACTTAAAGTAAAGCCAGTTAGGATATATCTTAACAGAGAGAAGAGAACAGGGCAAATATTCTTTGAGTATATATATAGAGAATCTTTTTTTCTAGAGACCTTTTACAAAGAGGGCCTTCTAGTTAGGAGGCAAGAGAACTGTGAAATTGTTTTAAATAGGTGTTAAAACCAAGTGACAGATCAAAGGGGCAACCTGAAAGGCTCCCTCTATCAAACCAGGGGCAGTAGGGATCACTAGGAAATTAAGAAACAGCTTTAGAAGCACAGATATAAATAGGACTGCACTGTAATAGATAAGACAACACTTACTCTAGAAGGTTTCTTGAATGAGTCTGTTCCTGGTGATGAGCACTAATGCTGTCTGCTGTTGGTTCCCCCTCTGTGCCCCTTCTTCTTCTGCAGCATCTGTCCTCTCTATCACTTCACCTTCACGGTGTCTCACTGAATAACAAAGTTATGTAGGATGCAGCAGGATGTGAAGATCCTGCACACACATTCAGGGAAGTACAGCAGCTCACCCCCACAGTGGTCTAGGCATTTGAAGTGGCTTTTTAGGACCACAGTTGTCCCGTTCTACCACTGCCTTTGTCCTCTGGTGTGCCTGGTTATATTGCTCATCTTGTGGGGACTGGGGGTGGCACAAAGGTGTCAGTAGCCATGGTCAAAGCGGGTATCCACAGTCACTATGAGAGCAGTGGGACAGGCACATTCCAGTACAGCTACTGTGCCAGGTGTGTTGGGGCAGGAAGGGTGGGTAGGTGGTGGGCATATTTACGGTGCCTTTCACATGACAGGGACATGAGGAAGTGCATTCTGGTGACACTTCCTACAGAGCCCTATGCAGCATGTCATTGCTTGGCTGCTGTTCAGACTCTTGCTGTGTCTCCAAGATGCACTGCTTTAGAGCATTCTGAGGCTTTGCCACATCTGGCCTGCTTTTCCTCCATTGGGTTCAATGCTACTGTTCAGATGTGTTCTCCCTGTGACTGCATCACTAATGTGCAGCCTCTCATCCTGGCCCCACAATTCTTCATTCAGATGACATGTGCCCAATCTACTGTCTCCCATTCTGGAATGCCTCCTCACCAATGTTCTCTCTAATTTTCTGTAGGCTGTGTGCGCATAAAATATCAGCTGTGTGCAGCTTTTGAAGGAAGGTTAAATTTTTGTGCGCCACATAATGACACTCAGAGTTATATACTTTAAAATATGACTACACGTCAGAATACAGTATGTACACCACATTGGTTTTAATCAAATTAAATGAAAATAGACAATTACTAAATGAAGCGGGAAATTTCTAGTAATTACAATGATAACTATTAAATTTTAAGGATGTCTGTGGTGTTTCTATCAGAATCAGAGCCGTAATTTTTGTGCGCTCTGTTTGTAAAGTATGTGCTCGGCGAGGTGTGTGCGTGCGCTTAGAGGGAACAGTCCTGCCATGGAACAGACACCCTACAGGGCAGTCAATGCAGCTCTGTACACATCCATAACACAATAGCAGACAGACATTAGGCCTGAATATGCTAAGCTGCACCCCACCACTATCTGATATCCTCCTGCAGCAAGCCTTCAGCCGCTGCACCCTACAAGCCACTCCATCAAGACACATACCAGCTGCAAACAGCCTGCTAGCTAGTCCATATTCCTGGTGGAAATGCATGCACCCAGAACTGGAATGTCAGCATACACAACAAGCAGATAAATTAGTGACTGGGCCCCAAAAAGAAACCCATAAATATCACATGAGAGAAATAGTAAACAGCAATATGGGGGTGCCTAGCCATGCTGTCGTCACTGCACAGTCAGGGTGCGAGTGATTCTCCCAGCAGGACATACTGAGGTCACCCTGTCTGTGTAGGTGGTGGCCAGGCACTAAAATGTCCCAGCCAGTGCCCTATGCCCTGTGCAGAGGAATCCTGGCCAGGTCACCCTGGTCCGGGCTATACCCATGGTACCTTGCTCCTCATTATGGAGGGCCACAAATCCTTCAGGGTTTATGCTGTCTCCAATCTAAGGATGGAGTGGTACTGGTGGTGGAGGTGGCAGCAGCTGGTGGCCACAGCAGACCATGGCCAAGCCCTGTCCAGGTGGGTGCAGTGCACTGCAACAAACAGCCCCTGTCGGATGTACAGTCATGGACTCCCCAGGGGAATGCAGCACATCTGTGGCAACACAGTGGTGCAGTGCACACAGACAGTGTGTGTAAGAACAGAAGGTCACAGGTTCAAAGCCCAGCTGGGGCTACTACCAATCAAGTCCACATATTTTTCCCACAACTAAACCGTGATAGTAAGGACAAACCTTTATGCTGAGAACATACGCATGGTTAATATGCCTATATTTTACCCCACCCGAGCACAGACACCATAAACAGGCGCATTAGCTAGAGCAGAGTCTCCCAAATGCAGTCCTGGAGGGCCAAACACCATTCAGGTTCCATGCTGCCTCTAATAAAGATGCCTGTGCTGCATATCTATGCACCACCCCCATGGTGTGCAGATGTATCTCATGCATATTCATGAGGGACAGCATGAAAACCTGAAACAGTGTTTGGCACACCAGGACTGGAAGTTGGGAACCTCTGCCGTAAAGCAGCAGCCAACAGGGGCAGACACACCCACACCCACACCCACAGGCCCCATTAGCCAATGCCTCCTGGAGAGGCAGGACATTGGGCCCTGTGTGCATCGCCCAATACTAGCACTTGCATACCTTAGCAATGCCACCCTACACCTGGGTATACGGTACACAGCTATCAAATGTTTTCTATGATTAATGCAGATAGCAATTCCTACGTTAAGCACAGTTTGCTCATTGAGCTCCATCATAACAATCTTTCTGATGTCTGTGGTGTGTGCTTCAGGTCTGGTCTCTGACAGTGTTTACCACCCTGGGTTGTGACCCCCAGCAGTATTGCGTAGCATATCCATGCCTGTACTGTGCCCAGGACTGGTGTGGTGGGCAGGGCTGCTAAACTCCTCCTATAGTAGCACAATGCTGGCATAGGTGTGGGTGTGGGTGTCTGTCTATCCAGTGTGTGGTGGCTGCAAACACCCTCCACAGCCCACACTGCCAGCACTGTTGCCAGTATTGGCCTGCCAATGTGCATAATGAGGAGCAAGGTACCATGGATATAGCCCGGACACGGGTGGCCTGGCCAGGATGCATCTGCACAGGGCATAGTGCACTGGCTGGGATATTTTAGTGCCGGCCACCACCTACACAGACAGGGTGGCCTCAGCATGTCCTGCTGGGAGATCACTCTCACCCTGACTGTGCAGTGACCACAGCATGGCTAGGCACCCCCGATAGTGCACTCTTTAGTATTTTTTTCATGTGATATTTATGGGTTTCTTTTTGGGGCCCAGTCACTGACTTATCTGCTTGTTGTGTATGCTGACATCCCAGTTCTGGGTGCATGCATTTCCACCAGGAACATGCACTATGGACTAGCTAGCAGACTGTTTGCAGCTGGTATGTGTCTTGATGGAGCGCCTTGCAGGGTGCAGCGGCTGAAGGCTTGCTGCAGGAGAATATCAGATAGTGGTGGGGTGCAGCTTAACATAATCCAGGCTTAATGTCGTCTGCTATTGCGTTATGGATGTGTACAGAGTTGCATTGACTGCCCTGTAGGGTGTCTGTTCCCCAGCAGGACTGGGTTGATGGTCCCCTCTACTGCCACCATTGCAGGGAGGTAGAATGTGGATTTATGATGGGAGACCCTGTTTACCACCCCTCAGCCCTGGAGGAGGAGAGTGGTGGTGCATAATCCTCCTAGAGGTCCATGGGGGCAACACCTGACTGATACAGACAGATATATCAAAGGTGTATCTGCAGAAACTACCTATCTCACACATTAGTACTGCTGGGGACCTGCAGCGTGACCTATTTCTGTCCATGGAAGGTGCTGTGGACCTGGTGCTGGGCGCCCCACCGCACACTCAGGGTGTGCACAGTACTGCACAATGTGGACAGTGTGTAGCTACTCTGTGCCAGTAACACACATGGTCAGTTCCCCCTACCAGGCCAAGGTGCTGTGGGGGTGCATACCCCATCTTGTGTTTCATCTGTAGACAGCTGATTTGCATGTGCAGTGCATCATGGGTACGGGTGGGCTAACCCTATCCTGGTGACCCACAGCAGACTGACTGTGTGGTGACATGCAGTCCCTCTGCAACCAGCCAGGGGGTTGCTAGCAGCTGTAGCCCACTGGTTACTGCACTGTCTGTGGAGCAAGAGGTGAAGGGTTCAAACCCACAGTGGGGTTATTTGATAGGGCTACCCAAAGCCTGTCTAATTTTAATGTACATTATTGCTGCCAGCAAAAACACCCTCAGCGTACTGTACCCATAAAGTGCCTCAGAGGGCGCCCTTTTGGGCATCTTATGGTTACCGTCCATATAAGGTGCAATATAGGTTATCCTGTGGAGTGACTTATAGGGTGCCCTATAGGGGACATTATAGGGTGCCATGGCGGACAGTGCACTTTATTATGTGCCCTATTGAGTGCCGTATAGGGTGCCTTATGCGGCACCTTCAGTTACGGCACATGAGCGCGTGTTTGCTGGCAGCAATTAATTAAATACAAATAAAGTGCTGCAGGAAACAATACGTACATGTAGAAGCTGATGCCCTCAGCCAGCCTTACACATTAGGCACACTGGGGATCAAACTCATGACCCCTGTATTAGCAGTCAGTGTCTTAACCATTGTGCTACACTGCTGTTCCTCCTTGCATGTCAGCCGCACCTACTTCAGATTTCCATGCGTTTAAATGCACAGTGCTGCCATCAAACACAGTGCTATGACCTTGCTGTGCCTCATAGGGTACCCTATATGGCGCCCTATAGGCCACCCTTTCAGCAACATTGTAGGGTGCCCATGGCGGACAGTGCACTTTAAAATGTGCCCTCTGGGGTACCCTATGAGGTGCCTTATGCAGCACCTTATGTTACAATACTTTGAGGGTGTGTTTGCTGGCAGCACCTAATTAAAATAAAAATAATATGCCTCCCTAAAGCAATATTACCGAAAACAGGTAATGACTCAGCCAGCCTTCTTCATTAAGCACAGTGGGGATTGAACCCATGACTCCTGCATCATTGGTCAGTGTCTTACCCATTGTGCTACAACTGCTGCTCCTCTTTGTATGTCAGCGCACCTACTTATGATTTTCATTCCTTAAACTGCCAGTGATGCCATCACAAACAGTGCTGTGACCTTGCGGTACCTCATACGGCACCCTATAAAGCGCCCTATAAAGCAACATTCTAGGGTGCCTTGGTGGACAGTGCACTCTAAAATGTGCCCTCTGGGGTACCTTATGGGCCGCCTTATGTTACAGTGCTTTCAGAGTGCGTTTGCTAGTAGCAGTAATTAAAATAAAATTTAATATGCCTCAGACTGCAATATTAACTTTAACAGGTAAGGCCTCAGACAGCCTTCTTCATTGGGCACAGTGGGGATTGAACCCATGATCCCTGCACCATTGGTCAGTGTCTTCACCATTGTACTGTGGCTCTGTTTTTCTGTGCTTGCACATCAGCGCGCCACTTATGCTTCCCGCGCAAGTTTCTCATGCGCTAATGTGCGCTGCGCACATGAGCGCACAGTGCACATTAGCGCATGATTAATCCCGGTTTGCTTTTTCAGACTGAAACACCCACTCCTTATATGGCATCCCGCACACTAGCGCGGCGTGCACCTAACGGGGTTTTAGTAACATACCACTTTGTATTTACCTTGCCAGTGCTTATACTGTTTCATATTTTCTTTATTTGACTCCGTTTTCCATTTTTGAAAGATGTTTTTATGGCTCTAAAAGCCTTTTTTGTCCTCCTCCATTTAACCAGTTGGCTGTTGTTTGGACTTCCTTTTGCCTTTCTTAATGCGTGGATACATAGGGTCTGGGCTTCCAAGATTTGCCTACCACAAAACAACGTCCATCGCCTGATGTAAACTCTGACCTTTGTATCTGTTCCTTTTAATTTTTTTCTAAACCATTTTCCTTATTTTATTGTAGTCTCCCTTTCGAAAATTAGAAACTGGACACAATAAATTTCCTTTGCATACTTGCTCCAGTTGTTAAGTCAAATGTGATCATACTGTAATCACTAGTGCTGAGTGGTCCCAACACGGTTTAACTTTTGTAGCAAATCCTGTGTTCCACAAAGGATTAAGTCTAAAATAACTCTTTCTCTAGTTGGTTCCCAAACCAACTGCTCCATGAAGAAGTCATTTATTTCATCTAGGATCATTATCTCCCTAGCATGCCCTGACGTGACATTTACCTAATCAATATTGGGATAATTAAAATCACCCATTAATTTTGTGTTGCCAATTTTGTTAGCTTCCCTAATTTCTTTTTTTTTATTTATCAAATTTTGCAATTACAACAAGAAGAACTCTTGTATGAGAAATATAGCATGAAATAATCATGTAAGTAAAGAAAAAAATTACGGAGTCCACACACACTCAGACCATCTATTAGACCACAATGTTGAGAGAAGGAGCAAATTAGATTGGGTACAATTTCAAAAGAAAAAGGCATATTAGAAAGAAGGACCAAGCAAAAATCCTTAGGCACTCATACTTATTCCATAACTTCTCTAGGGCATGGAGAAGACATCACTGCTACACGTTTCTTTAAATCTAAGAAAGAATGGAGCTGGGTAGGCTCAAAACATACATAACACGCATTCAAATACCTAACTGCATTTACAGATAGCCCTTAACTCACACTCTCACCTCAAAGTCAAGAACATTTTATGCTGCTCTTGAGCTACACGTGCTACATCAGGATACATCCAAATTCGCTGACCAAAGAAGCATTCTTTATTTTGTTAAAAAAAGCAAAGAATTCATGCTTAGATCTTGTTCAAACACAAAGGAAGCAAGCAAAGTCAATAGCTCTAGAACTACCAAGTCAGATGTTTCCAATAAAGCACATATTTTAAAATCACTAAAAGGAGACGCCATACCTGACGCTCGCATCGCCAGATAATATGCTTTATTGAATGGAGGCAAATTAGTATCAATAACATGCAAAATGTCCACTAAATACTTCTTGAGGAAGTTCAAAATTCGAAGATTTAAATGATGCGATGATTCTCAAAGACCTCAGTCTTATGATGGATAATCGTCTTATCTTTAATTAAGACTGATATAGCCTCTTTAGATTCTCTAGCCCAAGATTCAATGTTATTAATCTTTTCCTGTGTTTCTTTAATGGAGTTATTGTTTTTCTGGGCCAAAACTGCAACTGTTGAAACCAATGCATTAATATCGGTAGAACAGCATTTCACAACACTGTCCATTCTTAAAAGTAATTCCCAGATTGTTTGAAGGGATACTTGCGCATCTGATGAAATCTCCACATTCCCGTCTCCCGCGTCCGCTCCTGAGGTGAATCTGCATCTGGAGCTCCAGGCGTAGCTCCTCTGGTAGAGGGAGTACCTCCCCCTGGGGTATCACCAAGGGCCCTGCTTCCCACCAAGGAACTCACCTTGGTGTTAGATGCTGTTTCCTTTATGGGCTACTTGCTCTGCAGCCACTGAGAGCTCACTGAGAAGAGCAGGAAGCTGCCACAGTTCAAAGACGTTATGCTGCCAGGACCAGAAGCCTCCCAATCAAAGCCCCTCTGTTTACCACCACCCTCCCCAACCATACAGGTATGCTCTTGGCTTGCCACTCCCCCATAATCCTTGTCATATGGCTATTGAATGGCCCAGTCCTTGGCTGCTGCTCCGCTCAAATTCCAGGCTCCTGGCAATAATTAACTTGTCGTCTGGCTCCCTGCTCCATTCCCTGGCTCCAATTTGGGTAAGCTATTGTGAACCTGGCCAGTCCCCACTATTCCAGTCTCCAGCATCCACATTTCTCTTTCTTCATCCTGGGGCGTAGGTCATGGCGTGTTGTTTCCGTCCTTCTCCCTACTTTCCCCCTCCAAAATCATTTCCCCTACTTCTCCTCTCCATGCTCTCCTAGCATTTGCCCCATCTCTCCTCTTCTTCCTTGCCTTAGCATCTGCCTTTCCTTCCCCCCTTTCCTTCTCCCTCCCGGCATCTAATCCCCTTCTCTCTATCTCTTCCACCAGTATCTGCCTCATGTCTATCCCTGTTTTCCCTCTCCCAAGCATCTGGCCATCAGCATCCTACCAACCACCCAATGCTCTGTCTTCCTCTCTGCTGGCACATCATGAGCGTAATTCAAAGGGTTATTTTTTATCAGCGTATTGGCCAAGAGGAAAGCTGAGTGGGTTGGAGGAGTAGAGACACATAGGGGTATGTTTTACTAAACTGCGGTAATCCCGAACAACGCGCGTAATGAGATGTTAACGATCGTTCGCACGTCATAACGCTCGTCATGACGTGCGAACGATCATTACCGTCTCATTACGGCGCATTAACTGTAGTTAACTATCGTAAACACCCGCGGCGCGGTAAAACACCGCATAAGGTGGAGAGAGGGTGTAGAGACGGTCAATGGGCGGAGAGTGGGCGTGGAGAGGCTCCCTACGCACCAACGCGCTGATTTAAATATCTGAGCTGAATTCCAACGCGAATGAACACCTGCCGTTAAAGGCATATTACAGGGAAGAAAAGCCATTTCCGTCAGCACTGTACAGCAAAACCGGGGAAACCCACAAAACGTGAGCAGTGTGATACCGGTGCACAGAACAAAATAGCAAATATAAATGGAAAAAGACCACAACAAAATCCTCCAAATGATAATCCAGCTGGTCATCAGTGATATTAATGGGCAACCATAAAAAAAACACTCGCCAGGACAGCTCCAAAAAAAAAGAAATGAGTTTTGGAAGGGTCGACGGAGCGTAGACCCTTCCAACAATCATTCCCTATTTTCTATTTATGAGCCCTTCTGGGAGTGTTTTCTATGGTTGCCCAGTAATCTCAACTCTTGGCCAGCTTGGTTATGTTTTTATCCCCTTATTTTCCGAGGTCCATTTTTCGGGGTTTATTTTCACTTTTGTCTCCAGACACGGTGAATGATCCCGACAGTAATAATGTGCAGAGCAGGGTTTCTGACTCTTTCGGCCAGGGTTCCACCTCCAGGGAATGGCACTGTCTCCGTGTGGCCACAGTGTTTACAGCAAGACACAGCCAAGACTTGTAGAACCAGAGAGTCACAGTTTCAAATCCCAGCGTGGGCTCCTGCCAACCCAGTCCCCATATTTATTTTTTTTTTTTAACGCCACCACTAAACAGAGATAGTACAGACACTCCTTTAACTGCAGAAGAACATAGGCATGGGTTCAAAACACCTATATGTTCCCCTACACCGCACACAACACCAGAACAATGGGCACTACCTAGAGCGGAGTCCCCCAAATGCAGTCCTGGAGTGCCACCCGCTCAATCATGTCAAATGCTTTTTCCCAAGATAATATATGCAATGTCAGCATGTTTGGCGGAAGGGTACAGGGGATGGAGGGTGCAGCGTGGCTGCTAGCCACAGCAGACAGTGGCCTAGCCATGTGCATGCTGGCACGTCCAGAGCAACAAAACAGGCCCTGTTTATTTTACAGTCATGGACTTCCCCAGGGAATCCAGCACATCCTGTGGCAACACGGTGGTGCAAGGTGCACACAGACAGTGTGTGCAAGAACAGAAGGTCACAGGTTCAAAGTCCAGCTGGATCTACTGCCCTCCAGTCCCACATATTTTCACCACAAATAAACCGTGCTTGTAACTGACAAACCTTTCTTGCCTGAGAACATACGCATGGTTCTACGCCTATCTTTACCGCCACCTGGCAGAGACACCATAAACAGAGCGCATTACCTAGAGCAGAGTTTTCCCTCATGCAGATCCTTGAGGGCCATACACCATTCATTTCCATGCTGCCTCTAATAAAGATGCCTGTGCTTGCATATCTATGCACCACCCCCCCCTGGTATGCAGATGTATCCCCGCTCCTGCATATTAATGAGAAGCAGCATGAAAACCCTACCAGTTTTTGGCACACCAGGACTGGAGTTGGGATCCCTCTGCCGTACAGCATCACCCAACAGGGGCAGACACACCCACACCCACACTCACACTCACATCCCCCATTGGCTAATGCCTCCTGGAGAGGCAGGTACAATTGGGCCTTGCGTGCATCTCCCAAATACTAGCACTTGCATACCCTAGCAATTCCACCCTACACCTGGGTATAGACGGTACACACCTATCAAACATTTCCTATGATCACTCTGTCAGAATAGCAATTCCTATGTTAAGCACAGTTTTTCATTGAGCTCCATCATAACCATCTTTATGATGCCTGCGGTGTGTGCTACCGGTCTGGTCCTCTGACATTTGTTTACCACCCTGGGTAGTGACCCCCAACGTTATTGCGTACCATAGCCATGCCTGTACTGTGCCCAGGACTGGTGTCTGTGGTCAGGGCTGCTGAACTCCTCTAGCGTACAACAATGCTGGCAGAGTTTTGCGAGTGTGTGTTGCTGTCTAATACAGGTGTGTGGTGGCTGCAAACATCCGTCCACAGCCCACACTGCCCACACTGTTGCCAGTATTGGCCTGCCAATGTGCATAATGCGGAGCAAGGTACCATGGGTATAACCTGGACAGGGTTGCCTGGCCAGGCTGCATCTGCACAGCGCATAGGTCACTACTTTGACATATTAGTGCCGGCCACCACCTACACAGACATGGTGACCGCTGTATGTCCTGCAGGGAGATCAATCTCACCCTGACTGTGCAGTGACCACAGCATGGCTTAGCACCACCATAGTGCTTACCTGGCATTTCTGTTATGGTGATATTTATGTTTTTCCTTTTGGGGGCCAGTCACTGATGGATCTGCTTTGGGGTGTATGCTGCCATCCCAGTTTCTGGGTGCATGCATTTCCAACAGGAACAGGAAAAAAAAAAAAAAAGACTTATGGATCAACTAGCAGGCTGTTTGCAGCTGTTATTTGTCTTTGATGGAGTGCCTTGCAGGGTGCAGGTGGCTGAAGGCTTGCTGTCAGGAGAATAATCAGACAGTGGTGGGGTGCAGCTTAGCAGATACAGGTCCTAATGTCTGTATGCCATTGTGTTTATTGGATATGTAGAGAGCTGCATTGACTGCCCTGAAGGGTGTCTGTTTCCACAGCAGAACTGGGGTTGATGGTCCCTTCTACTGCCACCAGTGCCGGGCGTTAGAATGTGGATCTGTTGAGGGGAGACCCTGTTTTACCACCATGGATAATCCTCCTAGGCACTATGCCGTACTGAGACAGACCGATATATCCAAGGTGTTTTGTGCAGAAACTACCTATCTCTACATTAACACTGCTTTTTTGGGCCCTCCAGCATGTCCTAATTTCTGCCATGGATGGTGCTGTGGAACCTGGTTCTGGGCGCCTCACATGCCTGCCCCTCAGGGTGAGCACAGTAGCCGCACAATGTGACGTTGTTTAGCTACTCATTGCCAGTAAAACACACGGTCAGTCACCCCTACCAGGCTGAGGTGCTGGGGGGGTGCGACATGGTCACTTCCCCCTACCAGGCCCGAGGTGCTGTTGGGGGTGCATTCCCCATCTTGTGTTTATCTGTGGACAGCTTATTTGCATGTGCATTTGCATCATGGGTGTGACTGCTCCAATCAAACCCTTGATCCCACTGCAGATGGACTTTGTGGTGAACTGAAGTCCGTCTGTAGCCAGCTAGGCTTGTAGAAAGGAGCTACAGAGATGTAGTCTACTGGCAAATGCACTGTACTGTGCAGCCTGATTTTATGGGTTTGAACCCACTGTGGTGATACATGGCAGGGCTGCCAGGTGCATCTCCATCTGGAGCAGTGTTGTCTGTAACCCAATAATAGCAGCGGTAAAGTTACAGACTGCAAGCCTATGTTTGTTTTCCAAAACCCAGAGAGGAACCAGACAAAGGGTGAAAGAGCACGCTTGACCAGGATTCACCTAATGCTATACATTTCCAAACAGACAGATACAAACAAGCTCTCCATTGGTCCCGATGACACCTCCACAGGTTTTCCCAATCAGGGACAACTCTCTGTGCCTTGGTCACCCATCCACACCGCCCTCAATCCATGCTAAACAAAAGGGACATTAGAAATGTGAGAATACATCTCCACATCAAGAAAAACATTCCCTAGACAAAGGAAGGTGAAAGTATCCTAATGTGAGATGTCAGAGGGCCAGAAGGTGTTATAACACATGATGCAGACCCTGACACTATATAGCAGCAGGACAAAAAGTTGGGGGCCTTCAAAATCCAGAGCTCCTGCCCACAGGCCGGCATAAGCCATAGGCCCATCACAAGTATAGATGGCAAGCATTAATGTGAGGATGCACTACACCATGCAAGGATCTGTAATCAAAAATCCCAACGCAACCCGAAACCAACGCACGTAGTTTACGCCCCGCCGCACTTACGCACAAGGCAGGCTGTCCCACCGGCAGCAACGCAACAATAAGCACGCCGCCGTGTCATTTCACCAACAAAGATTGTATTTGTGCGCGTGGCCACGCCCTCACAACCAACGCACGTAGGGGCTACGCCCTCACCAAAGCACGTAGGCTACGCCCTCATTAACGCACGTGGCTATGCCAAGCTGAGATTCAGTCCTGAACAGATGGCAGCCATGTCGAGGGGAATCCCTGCCTTCACGCAGAGGGACCTTTACCCTGCTCACAGAGCTGTTCTGCCTCCCCGCCAGCACACGCCTCTTCCCTGGCACGTCCAGTGAGGCAGAATTCTACCAAGGGTGAGGATGGCCTGGGACCGCCTCCACAATCAGATATAACAGGAGCTCTGATTACCCACGTGAGAGGTACGTGTTTGGGGAACAGGCAACCCCAAATGAGGAGTGTGGGGGCAAATACCCTGTAAACCAAAGCACTAATAAAATCTGCACTGCTTGAGGAATGTCAGGTGTTGTATCGTTTCAGCTTGCAGCTAGGTCGTCCGTCACCTAATATCCAACCCCCCAGCCCACAGGGGGGTAGCGGCAACCATGGCGCAGAGGTGAACTAAAAGACCACAGTGGTATACTCCCGGTGGCAACTGGTTCAGCCTCAGTGATGTGCCCTATCCACAGAAAAACAACACAGGCCCCCAACTAATGCCAAGAGACCACACAGGGGTCCTGTCACATGCCCCTGTCAGCTATCACAAAGCCCAAAGACATGCCCAGGATGCTGCAGGCCCCTAAAGGGGGTCCACCCCCTGTCCTGGTACTATGGATCCCGGCATTGGTTTTGTGCGCACAAGAAAACAATACCATTATCCCCAGGATGCAGAAGGCCACAAAATGAGGAGTCAATTTCCCCTGTCCTGGTGTCTATGGAATTGCAGGACTTGTTTGTGCTCACAAGAAACAGACCCTATGACCCCCCCAGGATGCAGAAGGCCCCAAATGAGGAGTCCATCAACCCTGTCCTGGTGCTATGCGGATGCAGGGCCTGTGTTTGTGCTTACAAGCTCAACTATAGCCCCCAGGATGCTGGCAAGGCCCCAAATGAGGCGTCCATCCCCTGTTCTTGTGCTGTGGGGATGCAGGCCCTTGTTTTGTGCTCACATAGAACAGGACCATAGCCCCAGGATTCAGAAGGCCCCAAATGAGGGTGTCCATCCCCTGTCCTGGTGCCTATGGATGCAGGCCTTGTTTTGTGCGCATCAAGGAAACATACCATGAGCCCCAGGAGGCAGAAGGCCCCAAAATGAGGGGTCCATCCCCTGTCCTGGTGCTCCACAGCTGGATGGATGTCAGGCCTTTTTTGTGCTCACAAGAAACAGAACATTCGCCCAGGATGCAGAAGGCCCCAAATGAAGGGGTCCATCCCCTGTCCTTGGTTGTCTATGGATGCAGGCCTTGTTTGTGCGCACAAGAAAACAGACCATAGCCCCAGGATGCAGAAGTCCTACAAATGAGGGGTCCATCCCCTGTCCTGTGTGCTATGGATGGCCGGCCCTTGTTTGGTTCTCACAAGAAACAGACCATAGCCCCAGGATGGCAAGTAAGGCCCCAAATGAGGGGTCCATCCCCTGTCCTGGTGCTATGGATTTAGGCCTTGTTTGTGCTCACAAGAAAGCAGACCATAGCCCCCGGGATGGCAGGGAAGGCCCCAAATGGAGGGGTCCATCCCCTGTCCTGGTGCTATGTATGCAGGCCTTGTTTTTGTGCTCACAAGAAACAGGACCATATCCCCAGGATGCAGAAGGCCCCAAATGAGGGGTTCCATCCCCTGTCCTGGTGCTATGGATGCAGACCTTGTTTGTGCTCTCAAGAAACAGATCATAGCCCCAGGATGCCAGGGAAGGCCCCAAATGAGGGGTCACATCCCCTTTCCTGGTGCTATGGATGCAGGCCTTGTTTGTGCTCACAAGAAGAAACAACAGACCATAGCCACAGGATGCAGAAGCGGACCCCAATGTAGGGGTCCATCACTGTCCTGTCCTGTTCTATGGATGCGGTCCGTGTTTGTGCTTACAAGGCTCAACTATTTATTTTATTTATTTAGTAAACTTTGGTATAAACGCTACTTCCTACGATCATTAGTGGGGTTTACTTTACAGAATCATAAATGTGTATCGTACAATACAGTGAATGTTTAAAGATACACATTTCGATTGTGGCAATGATGTTACATAAACCAGGATATTAGCAATTCAGATTCATTATACATTGGATTGGGGGCTAACAAATCGAAATATACATTTGATTTGTAGGCGCGTGGGGTTGGGGCCAAAAATGTTACACAATATACAAGGATTACATACCGGTACTCTAAATGCCGTCGTGGCAGGCACGTTAAAACTATAGCCCCAGGATGCTGTCAGGCCCGCAATGAGGAGTCCATCCCCTGGTCCTTGTGCTTGTGGCTGCAGGCCTTGTTTGTGGCTCACAAGAAACAGACCATAGCTCCCAGGGATGCAGAAGGCCCCCAAATGAGGGGTCAATCCCTTGTCCTGGTGCTATGGTATGACAGTGCCTTGGTTGTGCTCACAAAGAAAACAGAACATTAGCCCCCGTATGCAGAAGGGTCCCCAAATGAGGAGTCCAGCCCCCCGTCCTGGCGCTATGGGCATGCCCCTGTTTCGTGGATCACAAGTGCGAACTATATCCCCAGGATGCAGCATGCCTCACCACGGAGCTTCTACCCCCCCGCCTGGCACTATGGGCATGCCCCTGTTCGTGATCACAAGGGCGAACTATATCCCCAGGATGCCGCTGGCCTCCCGCGTAGCTCTACTCCCCGTCCTGGCGCTCAATGGGCATGCCCCTGTTCGTGATCACAAGGAGCGAACTATATCTCCAGGAATTTGCCCGCAGGCTTCAACCGCGGAGCTCTATACCCCCCGTCCTGGCGCTATGGCAATGGCCCCTGTTTTTGATCACAAGGGCGAACTATATCCCAGGATGCAGCAGGCCTCACCTCGGTAGCTCTACCCCCTTTCCTGGCGCTATGGGCCTGCCCCTGTTTGTGATCACAAGGGCAGAAAACTTATATCCCCAGGAGGCAGCAGGTCTCTCACCGCGGAGTCTCTAACCCACCCCCGTCCTGGCGCTATAGGCATGCCCCTGTTTGTGATCACCAAAGGGCGAACCATATCCCCAGGCTGCAGAGCAGGCCTAACCGCGGTTATCTCTAACCCCCCCGTTCCTGGCTGCTATGGGCATGTGCCCTGTTTTGTGATCACAATGGAAAGACTATATTGCACACTGAGATAGATATGTTTGTGCGGCAGAGGCCCCTAAAGGGTTGTCTCTCCGCGAATGTCCATATGTGTTGTCACTCACATAGGTGGAGGATCTCCGTAAGGGAAGGCACGGGAGCTACCATGCGTGTTACCCAGCCGTTGTAGGAAGGGGTATATGAGGGAGCGGATGACCCAAAGGAAATGGGTGATTGATGTGACATGGCCCTGTGGGGCCCAATGGCTGTTCAGAACCCAGGTTGCATGTTACTGCTTGTGGCTGATGTTGAGGCCTAATGGATATGACACTGTGGTCCCACTCTCACAGCGGATGCCCGGGTTCCAGATTAGCCTGTGGGGCAAGATGCCGTAGCGGTGCCAGAGGACCTGCAATGGCGAACAGTGGCCAGGATATGGAGGAACGCCCCGGAGATCATGGAGGCAGACAACGGCATGGCAGAAGAATGGCCAGGATGTTCCAGCCGACAACGAGGTGGTACATGGGGGAGGAGGGGGAGTTGGTTTGCGGTGGGGTGGGGAGAGGGAGGGGATGGGTTCTGTGGTGGGGGGCCAGGGCCAGGAGGGGGACGGGGGAGGAGGGGGAGTGGGGTGCGGTGGGTGGGGGATAGGAAGGGGATGGTCTCTGTTTTGGGGGCCGGTCCCAGGATGTGGACAGGGTGGGCGTCCCCCCCCCCCCCCCAGCCATGAGCTGGAGGGTGATGGGTTGGGGGAGGTGATGGGTTTGCCGGCTGGGACATGTGCACATCAGCATGGGCTGCCACAGGGCTACGGGGGCGCCACCCTCCTGCTTCCAGGGTGATGGCAATGCGTCCCCCCTGGACATGGGCCTGGCACACCCAGCCACCTGACAGGCGCACCGTGCATGCAGCCACACAGACATGGGGAGATTCTCTGTCTGTGCGGCTTTAAATGTGCGTGGCTGCGCGTGGCAGCAAGCTGTGCGTGCGCAGGCACATGCCCAGAGGCAGCACGCCCTTATCCATTGTGCAGGGTCCTGGTGACCCTGACCATGGTGGCTGACCCGTGCTGCGCTTGCTGTAGGATTGGGTAGCCAGTGGCGCGCCTTATCAGCCAATCATGTGCCAGGGGTCCCCGTTGGATGTGTAGCGTGCGGATGCGCATTGCACAACCCCCCTGTGACATCCCCTGCAATGGCCTGCCACACCCACCATGGACAGGTAGGGTTGGCTGATAGTAATGTTTGCATGCTTTGCAATGGCAAATGTGTCGTTAAATGATGTCTGTAAATAAAGTTCATTCTTGGTGTCCAGAAAACTGTGGTGGCCAGATATCCCCTCCTTGCTATGTGTCAGTGTTGTGTGATTGACACATGTTGGCACCCACAGGGGGTGCTGTGTCCGGGGTGGGGGTTGAGAGTAGCATACTTGGTTTGGGGGGATGTATGCAGGTAACTGTAACCCATGTCAGGGTGGAGAGATATTAGGGGCACTCACATTGCCAGTGCCACAAATGGCCAAAGCCGCACGCTTGGGGTTGTGGGGTTTGGGGTGTGCACTTGGGTGGGTAGGGTCGCTGGTTAAACAGGGGCTAGGGGTCCAGCTGTGTTGGAACATGCAAGGCTATGTGCAAGCAGTGGCGATGGGCACAGACCAGGGTGGCATGGCTTGGCATGTGTTCCTCTTTTATCTTACTTTTTGTTTTTTGTTTTTTTACTTTTCGTTGGGGGGGCAGTTGCATTAGGGCTAATTGTGGACATAGTGGACATGGCCGCAAGGGGACCTGTGCTGGGTTTGTTTGATTGGCCCATTCTTTGTTTCATTCCATGTGTATTGGAGGTGTTTAGTTATGAGGCTCCAGGGGTTTCCACTGTCATTAAGGGGGACGGTTGTCAATCGTCTTTATAAAATAAATAAGGATAAACCTAACACAAGACGAGCAAGTTCCTGTCATTGATCCCTGATACCACATTGGTCATTCCCTCCAAACATGGCCTTGAGGGGCATCTCTTACGCCAGGATATTTTTCCAATTGCCACGGTTTATTCTCAGGTGATGAGCCTAACCTGTAGTTGGCAGGTGGGAAAAGCCTACAACGTGGGCTGTCATGGTTGTTGTCTATTTGAGTTGTGGGGGCGACGGGTTGTCCAGAAACCACAGTGACAGGTTTAGGAAACAGTATATATATAACAGAATAGACAGCAGTTTTATACTGTCAACACCAAAATGTGCCTGTGTCTATGGTCTATGGCCATCCAGATGGCATCTTGTACACTCAGTAGTGCCTGTCAATGACTGTGGTGGTTATGCAGTATTGTTATTGGTTGGGTCAAATCCATGGTAGCAGTTCGGGTAGGTGTAGCTTCTGTTCTGATGGATGTTCCGGTCGTTGGAGTTTCCTGACACCTGGATGGTTGCAGTCCTATTCCTGTTCACCTACAAGATGGCATGCCAAAGTGAGAAAAGGGGCGGTCGAGCCAGTCCCATTTTCTGTCCGAGTTGCCCTCAGCAGGCGTCATGTGTGTCCCTTTTCCTTGTGGGTGGGCTTCCCGGACCCTAATTGATGTGGGTGTTTTTTTTTTTGTGTGGGCCCTATCTGATTCATTTCGGTGGCGGGTGGGAAACAGCTGTGTTGCCGCCACTTGCCATCCCATGAGCCTCCTTGTGTTCGGTCGGGTCCAGCACCTCAATGGGGTTTCACGTGGTTATGCCTATAATCCGCATTTCTCTCTGCGGTGTCCCAATAGTCCTGGGGGGCCCAGAGCCATTTCCTAAATCCCATTGCCAGCCCGCCCCCTTCCAGCGTAGGTCCCATGTGCACCCAGCACCCCACGCACCCGCTGTGTGTGGGGATTCGTTCGTGTCTTGCTTTTGTTGTGGTTTGTAGTAGATTACCCTAGTTGTAATTTGTGATACGTCATGTCTGGGGAGAGAAAAAAGAAGATAGGATCTTTGTGGGGGTGGTCTGTGCTTTGCCTTTTCTCGTGAACAAGGATTAAATATATGTTATGGTGTGTTTGGATGTCTGGTCAAAAAGGAGGTGGGGGGGGGGGGTCACTGGTTCTTCACTGAGCAGGGGAAAAAAGGGGATATAGTGTGGGAAAGTCCTGGGGTACTATGGACGAAGGTCTGCAAGGTTGTGGGGTAATGGGTCATTGCTTGGGGGGGGGGAGGGGTACACTGTGTGCAGGCTAGTGAATTCAGGGTTCTTATCATATATTTTCTCTATAAATAAGAGGGATGGTGGTGTAAAAAAAAAAAAGACTGCGGGGGGGGGGGGGGAGTGGAGGAAGAAAGGAGGGAAGGGGGGAAGGAGTGGGGGGAAAATGGGGGGATGGAAAAGAGGAAGTGCTAGGGGGAAGAAAGAGAAAGGAAGGGGGAGGGAGGATAGTGGAGGAAGACGGAGAAAAAGGGGGGGGAAAAGGACGGGGGGAAGGAGGGGGGAGAAAAAGGACAGGGGAGAAGAAGGGAAAAAGAGAAGGAGGGTGGACTTCTCAGTATAAAAAAAAAAAAAAAAAAAGTGGTATGGTAGGGAAGAAAAAACGAAAAAAGGGGGAGAAGTCAAAAAAAAAAAAAAAAAAAAAAAATAAAAAAAAGAAAAAAAAAAAAAAAAAAAAAAAAAAAAAAACAAAAAAAAAAAAAAAAACAAAACCACCAAAACACACAGCACAAAAAACACAAAAGGAAGCTACACGACCCCCCGCCAGCCGCCAACTGCCGCTGGCCTCCCCCCCGGGATAACCACCTGCCCCCACCTGACCCACCGCCGGCACAGGGTCCATGAGGGCCCCTGGCTGGTTGTCCCCTGGCGCCTCCTCTGTTGCAGCAATGGAGCATGTCACCTGTAGGCCACAATGTTACATAGGTAATATGAGGCATGACTGCCTGTCTACACCCGTCCCACTCCCCTACCACATGTGTGTGGGTGACCCACATGGGTCTTGGCCACCCCTCCCTCCCCCCACATTACGTATTTATCCATGCCGGTGGGCCCTGTGCCCTCCATTTCCCACTGTCCCCTCCCCCCTTGCCTGCTGCCCCACACCCCATGCTCCCCGTCACTGCTTTCAGCCCTGCAACCACAGACCATGTTAGACCCAGGTGCATTGTGCTGTCCCGTTGGCCCCTTTCCCACCTTTGTGGCCGTGCTGCCTCCACCCCAACCCTGCACCCACTCCCCTGCAACACATACATCTCTGCTGGTACTGTTTGCCCGTCCTCCTTGCCACCCTCCCCCCCTCCACTTTTCTGTGCCGCTGCCTGCCCACCCTGGACACGTCCCCACCCCCCCATGGGTCTTTCCAGAAGCTGCCCCTAATCCGTGTGCCGCCCCTCTTTGGTCTCAAAATGCCATGTCATCTCACCCACACCCCCCCCCACCCTTGGCCACCCCCACACATGTGCGTTAGCAGTCTTTTCACCCTTGGGGGTGCAGCGTCTACTGGTGGTCTCATCACTTACCCGCACTTGGGTGCACTGTGTCCAACCTGGGGGGCTTTTGCAGGGCAGGCCATGAATATACCATAGGCCCTAGTCTCTCATCCAGGTGCCGCTCCAGTTCTTCAGTTTGGCGACCCGTATGGGGCCCTCTCCAGATGTTGTGTTTTGTGGTGCTCCTCGCCGCTCCCTGGCGAGCTCATTACGGATGGTTCGCTTTATATCACATTATCTCTTGCGTAGGCTCTCCATATCCATATGTGGGCCATCAGCGGTTGCCACCCTCCGCCTGCGCACCTCCCGCCATGCCCTGGCGCGTGTGGCACTTGGATGTTGTTGAGCTGAGTAATCCGAACAGTAGCTCATAATGGTCCAGTATGCTTGCCAGAAGGAGATCATTCTCCTCCTGGCTGTAACCGCACTGTCCCCCCTCTTACGCACCTCCTCTGTCAGGTGTGTGTCTGCGCCGCCGTTGCCCGCCACTGTGCCAGTTGGCCTGCTCACGTGGGTGTTGCTGTAGACCCAGAGGGGCCTGGTCTCTCATCATCATCTCTAACTGTGTTCGATAGTGCTGTTTGCTGCAGTCCAGCATTCTCACTTTCCATGGTGGTGGTGGGCTCCATACCAGATGTTGTGCTGAGGTGTGTGCCATTTTGGTGCTTTCCAAAATATATATAGTAATGTTTTGGGTGTGGCTCTAGGGCGCGTTGCATAGGCGCGTTGCGTAGCACTCCCTTCTGCGCACACATGGACGTGCTGTGGTTATTTTACCTAAGGTGCCTTACTTGTTCATGGTTGTGCAATGTTCTAGGTTACCTTCCGAAAACAGCCCTGTGTGTTCACACTACACGCGCCCTCCTCCTACAATCCCGTTTTTGTGCTGGTAGGTGACTCAAATGTTTTCGTTGTGGCAGGTCAGGAGTACGCGTAGATTTTATTCTTCTCTGCGCGCTACCACTTGGCCGGTGGTTGATGGTTACGTTTCCCGTGACGCACGTACGCTGGACGGGCCGGTTGTTGGACCAGCGTTGTGAAACGGCTTTGTTTGTGTGTCTGTTTTTCTAGGTCGTCCCTGTACCATCTTGGTCGTTTTTCGCATAGTTGGAAAGGGTGTGCGCTACCTGCGCAGTTGCTTTACAACCAGGCTGCTGTCGCCGGGGACTACGTGGCGATGGGGGCTTTTGGGTTGCGGGATGCGAAGTGCGGGGAGGCTGCGTGAATGTGCTTCCTCCGGGTGTTCCTACATTATGATGCCTACAGGGTGTTGGCGATGTTGAATGTTCCTGGTTGACCAGGCCCAAACTCCGTGTTCTGTGTTGTCTGTGCCCGCCCCGCACCCTATTTCCCAACACCGGTCCTCCATCCTGTGGGGTGCTAGTCATGGCTCAGGGACTGGGAATGGGCAGTTTTGTGGTTGGTGGGGGGTTGTTGTTTTCTTGTGCATGGCATGGGGTTGGCTTGGAGGCAGCGCGTTGTGCGGGCTCTGGTGTCCGGAAGATGGAGATGAGGGGGGAGAGATAGGGGGGGTGGGAAGGGGTGCTAGGCGGAAGCAGAAGTGGAGGGAGGGCAGGCGTACGGGGTTAAATTAAAAACCGGCACAGGGGGGTCCACAGCGGGGGGCCGACCGCGCCGGAGGCGTGCCGAGGCACGGCCCCCGCCTGCAATGCCGCGACAGGCTCAGGGCCAGGCGCCAGGAAATCAGGGAGGACCAGGTAATCTCCCTCTAACCGCGGGAACACAGGGCGATTAGGGAGCTCTATGAGGATCGACGACCTGACCTCAAGCCCCTGACTGCCCGGTCACATGCTATCCCGGGATTGGCCAAGCTCCTGCGTGCCCTACATTTCTCTGCCTCTGGCTGTTTCCAATCCTCCGTGGCCGCAGTGGGTGTGATGAGTAGGCCAACGTCTCTCTCGCTGCCTCCACCAGGTACTGCGGGCCATGAAATCAGCCGGGTTTGGATGTACATTGGCCAATTCTTCACCCACAGTAGGCAACATTGGGTGGCCCTGGGACAGGCCTTCCAGCAGATTGCAGGGATACCACACATGATGGGCGCAATAGATTGCACACATGTTTGCCCTCGTCCCGCCACGCTACAGGGAGGTTGTGTACCGCAACCGCAAACACTTCCATTCCACAAATGTGCAGGTTGTTTGTGATGCAGGTATGCGTAGCCCTGAATGTGGTCCCGCAGTTCCCAGGGTCAGCCCATTACTGCTATATCCTGCAGAACTCGGCACTGTTTCGGCCAGTTTGAGGCCGGGCAATATGATGGCTATTTCCTGCTGTGTAGTAAGTCCCCACACCTTAAGTGCACCTACCGTATGTGTTTCCGCGGGGGGCACCATTGTCACCTGTGTCCCTCTGCATTCATGACATTGTGGTGTTGTTTCCTGGTGCAGCCTATTCTGGGCCTGACACTACATCACACCCTGTCACCTGGAATGTGGTCCACATACCTCTAGTGCGGTTCCACCACGTCTCTCTGCCTACCATGTGTTTGTTCTTGCTCATCTGGGTGTCCCCGCACACATGGTGTGTGGGCTGTACCCCTGCCTCGTGCTGCTCACTTTCACAATCTCCCGTGGACACGGCAATCTGGACACCGCATGGTGTGTCCCCCTCGCGATGGTGGTGGCTCCTACACCGTTGGATGTTTTGACATATGTCTGCCTGTGGGTGTGTCCCTTTTGCCCACCCCATGTGCCCCGGGTGTTTTGTTTGCATGGTGCCATCCAGGGGGTGACTTTGGATGATTGGGGGCACAGAACGCATACACATTGTTGGGGGGTGATTGGGTACATTTTGTGTGTATGGTGTGGGCCGTTGCCTCATGGGTTTGGGGGCGGTCCCATGTAGGGTTTGTGAGGGGTGACGTGGTCGGGTGTGGGGGGCTGTTTGCGAACCTGCTATCACACATGTCTGGTGCAGGAGGTGTCCTGGGTTTTTTAGCTAGGGTTTCCTTTCTGCAGCTTGAAGCTTTGTGTGGTTGTTTGTCTGTCACTCTTTTTTGCTTCTGTCCCCCTGGGTGTTTTGATGTGTTGTGGTTTCTGTTGTTCGCGTGCTATGCTCTGGGCTGTGTGTTTCCATGGTGTCTTCCATTATGGTGTTCCACGATCTTGGGCACAACTTGGCGGTCTAGTGGGTGTCTGTTTTCCCGCCAAGGGTGCGCGTGGACTGTCCCAGAATCAGACTCTGGGGCACTCCCATCGGGTGTGCAATGCTGGTACGGCACGAGGTGTGTGACCATGCTTCCCTGCTGATTCAGTTGGGCAGTGCTCCATCAATGATTCCAGAGGTCCATCGTCGCACGTGTGACTGGATGCCAGCTCTGGTTGCAGGTGATGCAGGAGTATGGATGTCGTGGCCTGGCTGGCGACGCCCGGGCGTCTCCTCTTCGTGTTTTTGGTGTCCAGTGATGGGGTTTTGGCGGAGATGTTTGGGGGTTGGGTAGGGGTGGGGTAGGTGGGTGGGGGTGTTTGATGAAATGTGGTGTGTATCATCGATGGGGCTGCTTGCGAGTGGGTCCTTCCGGCTCGTTTGTTTCGGTCCATGTGCATGGAGGTTCCACGTCGTGTGGCGTTCGTAAAAGTTCGCTTGCAGGGGTGTTCTTGTGGGTATAGGGGATCTTTGGTTGTCTTTGTGGGGTTTGGTCCTTACAGTACGGACCCCTGACTGTGGCAAAGATCATCCTAGCCTGTTGCAGCCTCCACAACATTGCGCTCAGGCACAAGGTCCGACTGCACGGTATCATTGAATGAGGATCGTGGCGCGGTGGATCCTGGGGGCCCTCCGGCACCTTTGTGGCCGTGGATTTGTTGATCACACGTGCGAGTGTTGGTGGGGAGGCGCCAGGGGGGGGCAACAGCTGATCGAGGAGCTCTTTCTCCTGTAAGTGTCTGCTTGTGCTGGGGACGTGTCTCTGGGTTCGCCAGGTGTGAGCTGGTGTATGGATTGTGCAGCACTACCGTGACATGTCTCGATGGTCTGATGTTGTTTTTGTTTTGTGTGTTTTGGCGCCCCAGGATAAGCTTCTGTTGGTTCCGGGCCCGGTGCTCGTGTTCGAGGTTTTTTTGTGGGATTTGTTGTTTGGTGGCTGAGGCCATACTGCCCGATGTGCTGGGCGGCGTGTGGGGAGTGTGTTTACAGCACTGCAACATGCAGGGGACTCATTGAGTTGGCATACGGTGAGGTTTGCAATTGCTGTCGTCACTGTTTGACACATAGATTTTGATCTCTCGCCACGTGCTCCTATGGTGCTGCACATGTCTTTGGCCCCTACGACTACTCCATCACCCTTAGCTTACGTTTGTCACACATTGGGCCAGTGCCTGTGCACATCTTGGGAGTCTTAATGGTGTGTTCTGCTGCACATTATGACTGGCTGTGTGGGTACACAGGCACAGGGCAGGGTATTGTTTGAGCGCATGAGGAACACTCCCTGCCATTGTGGCCTTTGCCAGATTCGTGGCACTCATGCCTGTACTGTGATGGGGGTCCTCCCACTTGTCGCTGTTTGTCCGGGTCCTGCCATCTGCACCTTCTGGCAGGCCTACCTTGTCTCACAGTGTATGTCTCTGTGTCTGTTTGACCTGTCTACATGACCGATCATTCTGCCGCACCCCTTCCTATGTGTGTTTCATGATGTGTTTGGCCACCTGTCCAGTGATGTTCCCTCATCTCTCTTTTACCTTCTGCTTCTGGGCTACTGTAACATTGTGAGCATGTGTCATATATCTTTGTTTCATACGTGTCTCAGGTTTGCTGGTGGACCGATGTACGTCTACATTTTGTTTTCCTCGCACAACACAACGCACCTTGGACATGCTCCACTCACAGCTACCCATGCGGACGTGGTTGATGTCCGCATTCCATTGATGTCTGTATCCTCTATTGGGGCTCTGTGTTGCTCTTGCCTGACTGGACAATCCCAGTCAGGCCACAGCTCTACCTGTCAGGTAGGCCTCAGCTTCCATCCTCGGGGACATACACCACGTGCTGATGCTGCAGTTGGCCTGGTGCTATCCACAGGTCGTTTGTTGTTATCTCTGTGTGCCACCGACTGCGGGACATTCTTCTGGACCCCTGGGATGCCTGTGTGTCATGTGCATTTAAATGAACTTAATTGGGATGGTGTCCTGTCCTTCAGAGGACATCTCCTGCAGTGGTCCATGTGCACGGTGGCTCAGTGTTGTGGCCGAGTCATGTGGTGCTATCTATGCATTCTTGGGGAACTCTTTCTATCTCACTGTCTCCTTTCTGACTTACAGGAGCCGTGGGTGGGTGTGCCATTCCCTTACCTTATATCTACATCGTTTTCACACAGGACACAGACAACCTACATGAACACATCTACTACACTGCATCTGGAGATTCCCCGTCAGCCATATTGTGCTTGGACACAGCCCCCCTGTGAAACTGTCCCTGGATGTTGTTGCCACAGGAATATGGGCCGCTGCAATTTGGACCCATGCCTTTTTTTGAACTCTTTGCTGGCCCTATTTTGACTGTCACTGGGGGGACTGGCCCACCGTTGCTTGCCATGACCTGTCTGGTTGTTTGGGTTTCGTGCAGTAGGGGGGGGGGGGGATGATCCTGTACATGGATATGGTAGCCCTGGAACGCCAATGTTGACATGGCATGGTGCCTTGTCACTCTGAATGCTTTCACCAGGTTCTGTTGGTGGCTGGGGATGGTGACTTCTGTGCATACGGTGGGTGCAAACACTGTGGGGACATGTCGTGGTGAAACCTTCCACATCACATATTACTGTCTGTTTGCGACAGCTGATGAGATGCGGCATAGGATTTTGGGGGTGCAACCAGTGGGGGGCGGTTCCAGGGTTTGGTAGGCTCCACGGGCAGCAACAGGGTGGTGGCCTCGCTACATGGATTGGGTGTGTGCTGGCGATGTTGGCTGCCACACAGGCCCCATGTCTTCCTACCTGTCATATGGTGCACCTGGATGCAGGAGTACAATGTCTGCTTGGGGCTGGGTACTGCCTTTTGTGGACCCACGTTTGCACTTTCGGGGGTTTTGGATATTGGGGATATTGGTCACCCCATTTCATTGCCACTCGGGAGCTTGCCAGTTTGGGCAACACCTGGCATTTATCTTTTCCTTCCTTGTTTGCTGCTTACTTGCCCATATGCTGTTTGCAGCCCCATCACAATCTCCGCCCCCCCTTTCATGGTTGGGCTGTGCATGTCAGTGTGGCCGGTTCTGCAGCCTCTCTGCCACATTGTCTGGACTAGTTTGTAGTTTTCCTTCACGGTGGGGCATGTGGACTGTGCTGCCTGTGTAGTGGGACTGCTGCTGCCGGTTGGGTCTGGGCCACATCACTGATCTGGTTGTTCATTCCACATGCTCCTCTTTCAGTCCATTGCCCTTGACCACAGCCCCATCCACATGGCTTACCATTGGGCTGGCCCCTTCCACCCCCAATGTGTCTTCTCCCCTGATCTATTGCATTTTGTTTACACTGCATTATTCTTTCCTGGTGTGTGTGTAGACCTGTTCATATGTGCCACCCATCCCACCTGTGGACTGTGAATGTGTGGCTGTGGACCCCTGCTCTACCTGTGGGGTACTGCATCATGGTTACGCTTTGGGGTGCCCTCACCTGACACACAGCTGTAGTTTTTTTTGTATGGTGACATGCTGTGGTCCTGTCTGCATCCATTTCTGTGTGCCTAAAGGGTTGTTATTGTAGTCAATTGTTTTCTGCAGTGCTTTCCATCCTAGTGGTCATGGCTTTGCACTCTCTCTGTCTCTCCCTTTCTCCTGTTTTGATGCCTTTCCTGCACTGGTATCTGTGGTCGCTGTAACAGTCCATCTCTTGGCTTTCTATGTCCTGGCCGCTCATATGAATCCTCATCACATTTGCCGTCCCGATCTTTTGGTCCATCTTTCTGCATCAGTCTGCTGTGAGATGTCCTGTATGTTTGTGCTGTGCCCATGTCAGCCCCGTATCCTACACCGCTACCCATTGTCTGCATTGCATCTCTTTGACTATGGTGGGCCTGTGCCTTTTCTTCGTTGCAGGACCACTCCTCTGGCCACCTCCGCCTCCACTGGGGGACACCTATTCCCCCTCACCTGCCACACACTGTTTTTCTAGTCCTCGAGTACAAGCCCTTTGCTGTGCTGGCTGTTGCCCCGGGATAAAAACTATGTTTGTCTGCGCTGCTGCCAGACACATGGGATGCCCGCCGGTATGAAGGTAATGATCTTGGCCTTGGTCTTGATTGGGTGTTTGCCATAGGCCCTTGTTTTGCTGAGACCTTGGTTTGTTTCGATTGCCAAACATTCTTTGTATTTACGTAGTGCAACTGTTTTGGGATCTGGTGTGGGGTTTTGGGCATTTCACAGTTCTGCTCCCATGAGCTGCCTACCTCATTATTTGGGACTGTGTTTATTCTCACTAGCAATAGTGTGAATACTTACTTCAATGCCTGTGGGGGCCCCCTAGGTAATGGGTGTCAGGCATCCCACAGTGGAATTTTTTGGTGGCCCTTTGGGGGCTTTTTGTTTATTTTGCTTTACATTGGTGCGGACAGCAGCACCACCCTCACAATGCAGACCCTCTTACGGTGCCTCATCGGTCACACTATGACGTGCCCTGTGCGTACCACAATTGTGCCATTCGCCTATAGGATGCCCCATGGGAGACATTATCGGTTGCCTTGGCGGACAGTGCACATTATACTGTGCCTCTGGGTGTGTCTTTGGTAGGGTACCTTCTATGCGATACCTGTGCGGGTGTGTTTGCCGGACACACTGCTATTACACTTCCAACACAACTGCTTCAGACAGCGCAGAGTTGGTGGAATAGGTAGCTGTCTCAGTCATCTTCCGTCGTTCGAAACCCACAGGGGAATTGGACTCACATCCCTTGCACCACCCTTCGGTGTATTGACCATTGTGCTGTGGCCATGGCTGCGCTGCTGGGCACGTTTTCCAGGCACTTTGTGGGGCACCCTGTTTGGCTTACTGGTCTGTCCGCTACTCTGGGGCAGTGACACAACACCTCATTCGTCCTGCTGGCCAGGTTGTTGTTGTGTGCATGCCCCCCCTTGTGTTCATCTCTGGAGTGCTGATCTACGGTGTGCAGTTCACACCATTGGGTGTGGCAGACGTTTTTTGGTGGTGGCCGGACATCCACAGTTGCCGGCCTGGGAGGTGCTGGTGGGTTCGAGTGATTTGTCATTCGCCTAGTGTGCTGCGGGTGGAGCCATAGATCATGGATTGCAGCCCACAGTGGGGTTTCTAGGTTTGCACTGTCTGTGTCAATTTTATTTAATTAACATGTTGGGGCTACCAGCACCACCACACTCACAGCGCAGACTCCCCACGGTGCCTCATCGGGAACCCTATAACATGCCCTATGGGGCGCTCTGTAACACTCCCTATAGGGTGCCCTGGCAGACAATGCACATTAAAACGGACCCTCTGGTGTGCCTTGTATGTGCCCTATGCGACATCCTTCGGGTTTTCCGCCTGTGTTGTGTTTTAGCCAGCAGAACCTGTTAGACGTACAAAACAAACTGTTGCTTCTGACATCACTGAATTGGTGTAAGGGTGATGTCACAGGACTCATCCTCAGATACCCCCGCCCTGGCAGGGACACATTCACTTGATACAGTGCCCAGAGTTGTGCCGAACAATGCATGTCGTGTTGGCGTTTGCTGCTGGAGTAGGATGGCGAGACAATTGTGTTCTTACCTGCCTTGGTTCCAGCATGGGTTGACGTTTTAATTCCTTTATTAAATGATGTGTGGATGATATTTGACTTTGGTACATTTCTCCCACGAGGCCTGTGTCTGACCTGCGGTGTCACACTATTTTCTTCTTTTGAGGGCTGAGGTTCTCTTGATTAAAAGGGCCCTCCCAATGAGGGGAGGTGGGCATTTTCTCCCACCTCTCAGGTTGGTTTTGTGGCCTGACAAAAATGGAGAATATCTATGGTTTTAACCGATAGTATGACTGGTTATACCATCACTGACTATGGTTTTGTGGAGGGTAATGTTGCAGGCAGTTTTTGTCCTTAGACCCACGGGTGTATTGAACATGGGAATTGAACTCCCAATCCTTGCACCATCTGACAGTGTCTTAAAACCATTGTTCTACGGATCAAGCTGCCTTAGGTGCTTGGCCTTTTCTAACTTCTTATGGGGCACCCTGTTTTGGGCTAACTGTCTGTTGCTACGATGTGACAGTGACGCACACAGTCATTTCGCCCGACCGTGCCAGGTTGCTGTGTGGTGTACATACCGCCTTCTTTTGTGTTCATCTCTGGACTGCTGATCTGCCTGTGCAGTGCACCATGGGTATGCTTGCATTGAGCCAGATCCGAGCCAACCACAGCAGGTGGTTTGGGTGGTGTCGTGATGCCCTTCAGTAGCCAGCCAGGGGTTTGTCAGCAGCTATGGGGCTGCAGCCCAGTGGTTCCTTGTACTGCCTGTGGGTTCAGTGGTCATGGCCAAACCCACAGTGGTCTTATTATTATAGGTGCTGTCTGCAGCATTGTATATTTTTAAATGCACATTAGTGCGTTCCAGCGACAGCCCCTCAGCGTAATATAACCTTAACAGTGCCTCCTAAGGCGCCCCATTCGGGCAGCCTTATATGGCGCCCTATAAGTTGCCTTATAGGGTGTTCTAAGTAGGGGACAATTTGGTGTGCCTCAGCGGACAGTTCACTTTATAATGTAGCCGGTGTAAAGTGCAGTGTGGGGTGCCTTCTGCGGCACCGTCGGTTATGCCACTGTGAGGGTGTTTTTGCTGCTCAACACTACTGCAAATCAAAAAACAAAACTTGCCTCCTCCATTTACTACGTACTGGGCAGGGTTGAATGCCTGAGCCCGCCTTCTGCATTAGGCACACTGGGGACTTGAACCCGATGCTGCCTGTATCAGCAGTCAGTGCAGTAACCCTTTTGCTACCGCTCTTTTTTCAGTGATTTGTGTCTGTACGCCTTCTTAAGATTAATGCCGGTACGGGGCCGGACACGGCGCCCTGTAACCTTCGTTAGTTTTTGGAACGCGCGTGGATAGAGGTAACTATGTACCATCCCATGTCCCTATTTGGGGTTTCTGTCTCTACCCGCGTCTCCTAACGCAAATCTCACTTAACGCACTTTAAGTAAACAATACCCCATATTCCCCTTTGCCTTGGCCTCAGCTATCTGCTCTGATCTCAACTGGCTGCTCTGATTTTTTAGCTGCCAAGATCTGAGGAAATCCCTGCCATTCTCCTTGCTTTAATCCTGAGCCTGGCCCCTTTCTTAGGCCAACAGGGCCTGTGAAA